>CM040173.1:23177500-24377500 GCA_022606695.1 Vaccinium macrocarpon
ATATATAGGCTGTTTGGATCATCAATAAAATATACAGATCAGTTCCTTGCTTTCCTAATTTACGTTGTATGAGACTCCATCTATTTGTAACATCGAGATGTACGATCGGGAGATGTACGGTTGGTTAATCTGATTTCGTAGTGGTACAAGTTCTATGGGTTGATTATAGTGGTCCAAGTTTCAGAAGCTGAAACTTGTAGTGGTTTGAATTCACTGAATTGTAGTGGTACAAGTTTCGAAAGTTGGAAATACTCGTGTTTTGTGGGTTGATTATGTCAATTTGTAGTGGTATAGTTAAGTATACTCCTTTTTCAAGCAAAATGACAGTAGGAGTATTTGACAGCTAATAAATGCACGTTCAATAAGTAATTCAATACTGTTATCTCAAATAGAATCCAGATAATCACATTTTTTGAGTTTAGATAACCACCTCTTTTGAGTTTAGATATTCACATCTAATCTCAATTTGGGTTTAAAAAAATAGATAATCACGTCATGTGAGTCTAGATAACCACATCTTGTAATTTCAAATACGGTTATCTACGTCGGCGACTCTTCCGGAAAAGTCTAATTTTCCGGCCACTTTTCCGATGTTAGAGAAATTTTCCAGCTAACTTTTCAGTCACTAGATAATTTTTCCGGAAAAGGTATATTATGTATTAAATTTAATGTAAGGGCATATTTGCCTATTACAAAAATAGAATGGACCTAAGAGAATAAAAAAAAAATGGTTTGGTGGATTAGAGGTGTTATGAAAACATTGGGTGGACTAGAGGTGTTATAAAAAACTATAATGGACCCAATAGTAATTTTTTAATTATTTAATATGATTTTCAAGTTTGTATCATAGTACTTATAGTCAATTAGTCAGATCTAGTTTTTTATTTGGAAAAGATACACATGCATTAACATAATTATAGGTGCATTTTGCCTCCTAGAAGTTAACCATCCAAGTATGAGAAAAGAAAAGAAGCAAAAAGTTGATGCATTAGTTAATTCTCAAAATGGAATTCAAGAATTTCTTTCAAGTAACAAAAAAAAATAGGAAGCTCGGTTGAAGAACACATGAAAATTTGGTGAATGATATTGAAAAAAACCTGGTGAGTGAAGAATAAAAATATGGAGTTTTGGGGAGTGATGAAGACTATCAATGTATGAATGAGAGCAATAATGGAAATCCGAGTGGTGTAAATCAAAATGAAGACTTAAATGTTGCATGTGCACCTTTAAACATTAATGATCCAAGTGATTGGGATAAGATTGATAAAAAATTTAGAGACTTTTCAATTGAAGGAGGTACCGTAAGATGGGATGGTGATGCTAACTTTCCTAAGGATGAAAATGAGAAGAATAGACATTCCTCTAGATGTGCACTGCATTTTCCATTTATCAAATGAAAAGAACCATGATAGAAAATGCCTCACATACTCAAGAGGCTTTGCATAGGGTATTTTGTTGCAAATTGTTCAACCAATATGGAAAGAAGAATCAATTAACTACTGAAGGATTTAAATTTTAAAGACATAACTATATTGGTTGTAGACTTGGCTATTTTTCGATGATCAGAATATTGAATATGAATATGATTACCGGGAATTGAATTCCTAGGAATTTTTTAGGTAGGAACAAAAATATGATTATTGGGAATCGAATTCCTAAAAATTTGATAGCCGGAGGAATTTCGTTGTGGTGTTTGGATTAATTCAGTAATCTGACACGGAAAACAATTATTTTGAAAATTTATTAAAGTCAACATTTCCTTTTCTTAATGGATGAGCTAGGAATATGAGATTCCTATGGGATAAGGGAGTGATCAAATTCTCACTCATTCTGGAAATGTGTTTCCTGGTTGAATAGGTTATCAAGAATCGCATCCATATTCCTGTCTTTTCCAAACGTTGGAATCAGAAAAGCCTACCATCATATTCTCGTTCCTGTCTCTTTCAAACATTGAAATCATGGATAGAATGCATCACATTCCCATTCCCCCTCGAGAATGCTGCCATCTGAACTGAGCCTAAAGGTTATTAAGATAGTCGTTAGCAACTTGCAAAAGGCATTTTCAAAATCCATATAACAAATAAGACTCCATTGAGCATGGCAACTCTTCACAAAACCCTAGACTGGGAGCAAGGCTTAGGTACCTCGCTTGGGACTTGCTAAGGCTCATCCCCCATGAGGATAGCTGCTTGACCGGACATAGAGAGAGAGGGGCATCAACCATCTTCATCATTACTACGACTACCTTCATACTTACCACAACCACCCGAACACCCTTCTAGCCTTTCCATCCCTCCGACATATCCATCCTGAAGACCTTAATATAAGTATGGTTGAGACACTACCTACATGGACACACAACACCCAATACCCACCTACCTAATACACTTGTTCTCTAGTTCATTGCTCTACATTTCCATCCCCCTTCTCTCTCTTAGGTTGCTCAAAGCTCTCTCCACCTCCATCTCCAGTGGTCTTGAGCACTTTTGTAGCACCCACCATATTCCCAAAGGGGCAACCACAAGCACTGTTCCTATATGTCACACCCACCTAGAGAATGATATAATGCTAGTACTTTATATAGTAATGCATATCAAATATTGTGGTTGAATGTTATTTCTTGACACTATGAAGGGCCCTATTTTAACGGTTCGCATGGCCCCAAAAAACTCAGGAGTAGCCCTCGTTTCAAGTCCATCAAGAGTTGAACTTCATCAGTCTCAAATTGTTTTAAAATATTTTTTTATGGTTTTGAACTATAGTACTGTTTTTATTTCTACTCAACAGAGAAAAAATGAATAACTAAAAAATTATTGAGAAAAAAATAAACTCTTTTTGATTAAATATTATGACTTTGGAAAAGATAAGACTAAAAAACTCACTACAAACACCACACTATGTATACCACATGGCATACCACGTCCATGTGATCTTGTCTATTGTTATTCCAACAAAAAAAATTGACAAGGCAACCCCACTACCAACCAACCAACCAAACCAAGCCTTAAGTCTCAATCAATTGGGGTCGGCTACATGAATCATTTTTCTCCAATGAGCTCTGTCAAATGCTACTTCATCGCTTAAATCCAGTATACTTAGATCTTTGTGTACTACCGCATCTAAAGTCAATTTGGGTCTTCCCCTCCTTTGTGCATTTCTACCCAAAGCTATCCTATCCACTCTCTTAACTACTGCATCCACTGGCCTATGATAGACATGCACAAACCACCTTAACCTATTCTCCCTTAACTTCTCCTCTATAGGTACTACACCCACCATCTTGCGAATTGTTTAATTTCTAATCCTATCATGTAGAGACCCGTAGATTTTAATTAATTTAGTTATTATATAAAATAAAAATTTTAAAAAAAAGAAAAAAAGAGAGAGAGAGAGTTGAGGAATTTGGAGGATTTGAAATTAGATTAAAGTGGGCCAATTTGATGATAGTTTATGCTTGGGGGCGTTTTTAAAATGCATTTGAAACTTTGGGGGGGGTGCATCATCTTGTGGGGTGTATAGACACCCATATGGCTGATTTTTTCTCCATAATACACACCACTCTCTCTCTTCCTCCCCCAAAACAATCAGCCTTCCCTCTCCCTCTCTCTCCTCCATGGCTTCTCCCACCTCTCTCTTCACAAATCTAACCAAAATTCGAGCTCCAAACTTAGTCCCTTCACAAAAGCTTCTCCAAATTTCGTGTTCTACGCGTTGATGTATCTATTTCATCCCGGTGTTTGAAGAATTTCACTTGGAGCTTAAAGGAAGAGTTGGGGTTTTGCCCATTGGTGGGTTTCAAGCTTCTAAACATTGAGGTAGGGAACAATAATCTACCTTCTCTAAGTGTATGTTGAATGAATTAATGCACCACTCTTGTTATTGCTCCTAAAATTTTCATTACACTTGTTTCTCACCATGGAAGTTGAGTTTGGAGTTGAATAAGTTTGGGTTTGCATATTTGGTTGATAACTCTATGAATTGGTTGTGAATATGTCTACCTCCTTTGCTTAGTTGTGTTTTGAAATCCCAATTTGGACTTGGAATGAAGCCCCCATCAATTTGAACAAGGTTGTTGATTTTCCTCTCAAAACCCAGGTGGATTGATCCACTCTTGAGAGTGAATCGATCCAAAATGCTCTGTTGCACTTTTGGTACATAGTGGATCGATCTACTCCTCACTTGGATCGATCCAGAATGGTCTGTTCTCCGATTTCACTAGAGTGGATCGATCCACTCCTTGCATGGATCGATCCAGATTCCTTTGTTCAGGCAGATTTTTTTTTCCAACTTCGCGGGCGCGCCCCGGCTTCGTCCGAACTCCGATTGAGGCGATTCTTGAACTGTTGGAAAGCTCTATGAGTCTACTTTCAAACCCAATTGGTCTCATATTTATAGCCTTTATATTTTGAGAGAAATGTGCTTTTTACTATCAGCGTGTCGCATTTTCTTGAGATTTATAACTCCATTTTTATGTTCCATCGCTCCGGGCCCTCATTGGCCATTTCAAAACTTCTCAAATTGACCTCTAAGCTTCGGTAACCTATCATGGTGCATTTTATGTCTTGTCTTGGTTGTCTTGGTTTCTCATGCACATTGGACACGTGTTAATTTGACCATCACCGACACATATTGAGTTTTTGGACAAAGATGATTGTGTGAATGTTTTGGGCACTAAGTTGAACTTATGAGTTGATAAATGGTAATATAAATGTGAAATATGTGACACGGGGCCTGAAAGGGTATGCCCGGAGTGACACGGGGCCTATATGGCATGCCCGGAAAATGATCAAATGTTTGGAAATGGATGAGACGGATATGGATATTGTGCAAATCATATGAAGCAGGTTGTGTGAGTTTCAGACACGAATGACGGGAGTAAATGAAATCTAATTGATTATGTGCTTTCTTTGAGTGACATGGGGCCTATATGGCATGCTCGGAGAACAAGTGAATGATTAAAAGGAATAAGATGTATTTGATAAATGTAAATGATGCTTGGGTCATTTTAGATGTTATGGGTATCTTGTGAGGTATTGTGAAATAAAATGTCTGTGTAAATGAATGAGTTTTGAGGGGAACGAACCCACGACGCGAAATGTAATGGTTATAAAGAAGCTTATGGATATTCTAGTTTCATTATATCTTCAAGGTATCTCCTAGACACTTTTTCATTGAGTTGATTTATCTTGGTCCATCTTAGCCTACTCATTTATGTGTATCATACCTTCATGTGCATCTTTCATTCTCTATACCCTTAGTGTTGATAGAAAAATTTCCTACGAGCTAGTGAGCTCACCCTATCTTTCCCAGGTACACGACATGGAGCATGAGATCGGATGCTTGGAGTGTGAATGCATGTCATGAAGATTTTATGATCATGAAGTTATTTCCTCATCTTCATACTAAGTACATTTTTGGAAGATAATCTTGTAACTTTAATTTCTCCAAGCTTTGGCTATTTCTACTTATGTTATAACTTTAAAAGCTTTGTTATTTTGTATAGGTATTGGTACCCTTGAGTAAGAGCTTATTGTATTTGACTTTGGCTTTCTATGGGAAATTGTTTGACTTTAATCGATCCTATGTGGATTTTATTTGTATTTTGGCTTATTAAAATTGAGGGCGTGACATATCACTTCTAGTCTTACCACACATCCACCTCAACATTCTCATTTCCGCTACACTTATCTTATTCACTTGTTGCTTCTTAATAGGCCAACATTCTGTCCCGTAAAGCATCGCTGGTCTTATGACAGTTCTATAAAATTTTCCTTTCAATTTTGTTGGTACCTGTCACACAGTACACCAGTAGCGCTTTCCCACTTAAGCCACCCCACTTGGATCCTATGGATCACATCATCTGCAATCTCTCCATCTTGGCTAATAATAGAGCCTAAATACCTAAAATGGTCCATCTTTGGTATCTCCTGATCTTGGATCATCACTCTTTCCTTATACTCACTTCTGGTATCACTAAACTTGCAGACCATATACTCAGTTTTACTCCTACTTATCTGAAAGCCCTTAGACTCTAATGCTTCCCGCCAAATTTCTAATTTAGTATTAACACCACTAGCCGTTTCATTTTTAAGGACAATATCATCTGCAAACAACATACACCATGAGATATCCTCCTGAATATGCAAATATGTACTCATCTAACTACATAAATACCTTCTTCTGGTAGACATTCTACAAATTGTTGTGTTTCCTAAACATTTTTTGGGGAGAGCACTGCTAATACCACTCTGTTGCCTAAGGGCGGAAGGAACTAAGGGTCAGGGGGTACATGTCCCCTTGGATTTTTACCAGCTAACCAAACCAAACCAAGTCTTATGTCCCAATCAATTGGGGTTGGCTACATGAATCCTTTTTCTCCATTGAGCTCTGTCAAGTGCTGCTTCATCGCTTAAACCTAGTATACTCAGATTTTTGCGTACTACCGCATCTAATGGGGTCTTCCCCTCCCTTGTGCGTTTCTACCAAAAGCTATTATATACACTCTCTTAACTACTACATCTGCTGGCCTACAATAGACATACCCAAACCACCTTTAGCCTATTTTTCCTTTACTTCTCCTCTACAGGTGCTACACCTACCACCTCGCAAATTGTTTCATTTCTAATCATATCTCATCTAGTTTTACCAAACATCCACCTCAACATTCTCATTTTTGCTACACTTATCTTGTTCACTTGTTGCTTCTTAATAAGCCAGCATTCTGACCCGTAAAGCATCGCTGGTCTAATGACAGTTCTATAAAAAATTTCTTTCAATTTTGTTGGTACCCTCTTGTCACACAATACACTAGTAGCGCTTCTCTACTTGAGCCACCCCACTTGAATCCTATGAGTTACATCATCTGCAATCTCTCCATCTTGACTAATAATAGAGCCTAAATACCTAAAATGGTCCTTCTTTGGTATCTTTTGATCTTGGATCATTAGTCTTTCCTCATGCACTTTTGGTATCACTAAACTTGCAGACCATAGACTCAGTTTTACTCCTACTTATTCGAGAGCCCTTAGACTCTAATGCTTCCTTTCAAATTTCTAATTTAGTATTAACACCATTAGCTGTTTAATCTACAAGGACAATATCATCTGCAAACAACGTACACCATGGGATATCTTCCTGAATCTGTATAGTCAATTCATCCATAACTAACGCGTAAAGGTATGGGTTCAACGCTGACACTTGGTGCAATCCTACTGTGATGGGAAATTCACTCATTTCTCCTATTGGTGATCTAATGGCAGTGACTGCAACTTCATACATGTCTCTGACCGTGTCAACATAGCCTCTGGTCTCTAGGCACCCTAATCATAAGCCTTTTCTAGGTCTATGAAAATCATATGGAGATCCTTCTTCGTTGACCTGTGTCTTTCTACCAATCTCTTTAGTAGGTAAATAGCTTCCATAGTTGATCTCTCAGGCATGAACCAAAAACTGTTTCTTCGACACCGTAGTCACCATCCTCAATCAATGTTCAATAAGTCTTTCCCACAACTTCATCGTATGACTCATCAACTTAATATCTCTATAGTTGTTGCAACTTTGAATATCCCATTTATTCTTGTAGATAGGTACTAAGGTACTCCATTCGCCGGGCATCCTCCTAGATAAAATAATCTTGTTGAACAATTTTGTCAACCAAGTCACTCTCAAGTCACTTAGGCTTCTCCACACTTCAATGGGGATACCATCTGGTCCTAAAGGCCTTACCCGGTTTCATCCTCTTCAAAGTCTTGGCCATTTCAAACTTTTGTATCCTCCGATAGAACTCGTATTCTATTTTCTCGCTAGGGACATCAACTTCCTTCTCACCAAAGCTTTCTTCACGTTTCTCATTTAACAATTTCTCGAAATACATCTTCCATCTATCATTGATCTCCCCATCTTTTACCAACACCTCCGAATCACTACTTTTTATATACTTGAAGTCTTTCGCTTTCCTTTCTTTTAGCTTTGTGAGTTTATATATATTCTTTTCTTCATCCTTACTATCAAGCCTAGCATAAAAATCATCGTAAGCTCTCAACTTAGCCTCACTAACGGCCTTCTTAGCTTCCCTATTAGCCTACTTGTACCTCTAAAAATTTTCCACATTCCGGTCATTTTGCCAATTTTTAAAGCAATCCTTCTTGGCTTTTATCATGGTTTGAACTTTGTCGTTCCACCACTATGTCTCTTTAGAACTTGGAACTTTCCCTTTTGACTCCCCAAGAACTTCTTTGGATATTCTTCTAATCCCATCAGCCATTGTATTCCACATACTATCACTATCACCTTCTCTTCCCCACTCCATCTCTTGGCCCTTACGCTCCTTGAACACCTCTAGTTTCTCTCCTCTTAAGAACTATCATCTAATTCGTGGGGTTCTAGTTTCTTTTCTCGGTTTATTAGTCCCCTTTAGACCTATATCTAACACCAAAAGTCTATGTTGTGTCACTAAACACTCTCCGAGAATGACCTACTATTTTTTACCACATACTTTTTTTTTTTTTTGAGATGCTAAAATTGAAAATTTGGGGGGCTTGTTAGGTTTCCCACTCAAATATGTCATGGTGGCTGATGGGTTTCCATAAAAAAAGGTGCAAAACATCCCATTCTGGTTATAAATTACTACTATGTGTGATATGTTTGAATTTATCCAAATAGTTGACTCGCCTTGATGAATTTTATCCAATAAAATTTTCTCCTGTAAAGCATCTGCCATTTTCTGATCAATTCGATGTATTTATTTTTTAACAAGCAAGTGATTTTCAAGGTTGAATGGACTTACTAATCCTAAAAAAAGGGTGGAGACTGTTATATCCTTCAGTTTATCAGGCTATA
The DNA here is from genome assembly GCA_022606695.1 of Vaccinium macrocarpon. Classification (NCBI taxonomy): domain Eukaryota; kingdom Viridiplantae; phylum Streptophyta; class Magnoliopsida; order Ericales; family Ericaceae; genus Vaccinium; species Vaccinium macrocarpon. Next base: position 23,186,339 of record CM040173.1, read on the forward strand.
TCCTTAAGTTTATACTGGCCCAAATATTTAGATCAACAAGGATATGGGTTTCCTGTAAGGACTTGGGTCACCACACCTACGTAGTGACTAGTGGCTTTAACATTGGGTCCTCTAGCATTTTTAATTGTCATCTAAACTGTTCATTTTGTCTGAAATATTGTGTATATCATTCATGCAAAAAATCATATTAATTAAACATCGGTAATCATATGACCCGGATACAATTTATTTTGCTAAAATGGAAGGCTAATATGATTAAAAGACTAAACTGTACAACAACGAATCTGTCTCAAGCATATATCTTCTAATGTCAGATTAATATGATTTTTGGTATAAACCATACGCTTAACATTCTTAATAAAATGAACAGTTTGGATCACAAAATAAAATTCGAAAGGACCCACAATTAAGGTCACTATGAGTACCCATGCCCAGCCAACCGTTTATTTTCTCTCACTTTGGCATTGAAACTGCTAAGCAAAATATGTTGTCAAAAATCCAATTGTACATATTATAGTGAATCATTTTTACTACTACTAGCTTATGGGGAAAAGGTATTGCGACTGAGCCTAGGACTACACAAAAAAATCGGTGAACCGTGAATTTGATCCGGAGCGAACCGATTCGTTCATTTTGGATTTTAACCGTGGATTAATGGTCCGAACATGGATCCCAAAAATAATAAACCGTGACTCACGGTCCGGATATGAATTTTGATTTTGAAACCATAGATTAACCGATTCAGACCGTGAGATTTTTATTATATATAATTTTTAAAAAATAAATATGTATGTATGAATAATTTTACCACTTTAATAAATATTGTCAATTTGATATAGGGTTATAATGTTCTCTCCTATAAAATCTAGGAGGTAATTATTACCCCATTTGATGTATTAATTCCACTACCGTGCATTTGTATTGAACTTTAATCAATTCAGTAGTTCACTGAATTTAGTAGTTGTTCACTGTTTTTTTTTTTTTTTGCTATTAAACAATCTTTGTTTCTATTCTACTATGTAATTGAACTAAGCCACATGTTTTCCACTACTACTTGTATAGGCCTCGATTGTGTCATCACATGCTTCATCTAAGGTTTCTCTATTTTCTACCTTGGATTCTTGTGATTTTATTTCATTTAAACTGCTTTTTATTCTTTGTTTATTTATGGCATGTAATCCATGATAAAACCGAACCGATCCATGACTTCATGGATCGATTGGAACCTAACCATGGAGACTTTTGGTTGGCGACGGATCAGTATTTTTAAAAGACTGACTTCGCGAATTGTGATCAATTCATATCAATTTTATCCGATCCTAATTACAGTAAACCCCTAATTGAGCCCGCTAGGAAGTGATACCATACCGTAAGTCCGTGACATCACACCTCTCATGCGGTGCAAGTATATGTGCAGGTGTGCAAGCTTTGAGAAGAACTGTAAAATAGTACTTTTATTACCAAAAGAAAAAAAGAATAGTAGGAGTATTTCGGAAATGGTTTGACACTTGACAGGCTTTAATGGCAGGACAGCCAATCAGAAGAGGATTGAAGGATGGCACAAGCAGGCAGGCAGCAGGTGTGGCAGAAAAGTCTACACGAGTTTTCTTGTCGGGTCGTTTCTCAGTCAGCGAGAAGGCAAAAGGACGCCATCAAATCGAAGTGGTGGAGAGAGAGAGAAAGAGACATGCAAAAACCGAACCGGAAAACTTGGGAGTACCTCATATTTTTACATGAGAGAACCGAACCGAACCCTTTTGGAGACCTACTTTTAGATCTTACATAAGTGATCCGAACCGTTTATTATTTTAAAAACATTTTTTCGAGGGGGCTCACAAAAAATCAACTCCTTGCTTTAAAACGGTGAGACTTTAGTTAAGCACTACTAACTGTCCGATTGAGCTGATTTTTTGTGACCCCCGGAAAAATATTTTAAAAATAATGAACAGTTTGAATCACTCATGTATGACCCAAAAGTAATTCTCCGAAGGAATGGACTGCATTTTCAGTGCAAAAATATAGGGTACCCTAGCAGGGTTCATGCAAGAACACACTAAACCCAGCAAATCCAAAGGAAATCCACGGGAGTACTGCTAGTATTCTGACCAATATTATCGCCTTCCACATTCTCAATCAATTTCACGATTTCGTTTTCCATCACACATCCAACAAGCCGCACAGACTATGGGGTTTCCAACTCAACAAAAATAGTATAAACGAACCCCACGTCATACTACTCGTTCTGTCCCTTTTTAAATGCGTATCTTAGGAATGCGTGCAATTTCAAATTCCTAAAAAACATATTTTTCTATATGATTTTTTAGTTTTCTTTATACCAAATTAAAGTGCTCATTGAGTACTTTAATTTGGTGCAAAATTTTTTTTAAAATATTATACAAAAATACATTTTTTAATATCCACAAAAATACACGTTTTTCAAAATATTCACTTAAAAAGAGAGGAAGGGAGTATAAAACTCTAAAATTAAATTACTAAGGGGGGAAAAACACAACGGTAATCAAGAAAAAACAATCTCAATGAGGTCCAAAAAGGTGATGGTAGTGTGGAACTAAAAGCAATAGTAATTTTCCACCATTACTTTTATATCAATAGAAGAAAAAGGAGTAAAAAAACCTATACCCTAGCAGGTCGTTTTTCGATCGAATTAGTTTTTCTGGGTGTGGTATGAGGGAAGATTTGATAAAAGAGCCTTCACACACACACATATGACATATATATATATATATATATATATATATATATATATATATATATACGCCGAGGATCCGGTCAGGACTCCCGGACCTAAGATAGGTCCGGACCTCCCACTTCCCGGCCATTTGGCCGGGATCCAAACCGTTGGATGTTTTTAAAATGTGTTTTTAAGGTTCCACGCGAGAAATGGGAAAAAAAAAATACCGGGAAGGGCTTCATCCGAGCATTTTTTGATAAAACTGCGATTTTACAGTTTTATCGAAAAATGCTCGGATGAAGCCCTTCCCGGTATTTTTTTTTTCCCATTTCTCGCGTGGAACCTTAAAAACACATTTTAAAAACATCCAACGGTTTGGATCCCGGCCAAATGGCCGGGAAGTGAAAATTCCGGACCTAAGATAGGTCCGGGAGTCCTGACCGGAACCGGACTCTATATATATATATATATATATATATATATATTGTAAATGGTTTGCTTGAGTAATTTAAGATGATACAAGTATATGTAGCAGCAGAGCTAGAAATTTAGGACGAAGGGGGCTGACTAAAGAAAAATGTATTATATGACATTGTATTCACTTTCGTCTACGAAATAGATTGAGAAAAATTTGCATGAAAATATAGAATTTTTAATTTTTAAATACATAAAATTTAAATTATTTAGATTGTTAGAGATTTTTTACACTAATTATCTAAATAATAATGATATTTTTACATACTATTAGTAAAAAAAATCATTAAAAAAAATGCAGGCCGAGGTGATGCACCTTTATGCTTGGCCTACATTAGGTGGATACATTTTAGGTGGGGTGGATATAGATTGAAAAAGGAACAATGGCATTTATGTAATTAAGAGGCTAGATATGAAAGCGAATATAGTAAGAATATGGGGAAATATCCACCACTTGCGAAATACAATCCGAACGATAATATATCCAGCTCCTATATCCAGCTAGCAAACACCGAATATAAATATTTCTAATATATTATGTGGTACCACTCTCCTACATTCCGGTGGCAAATCAGACATGAAAAATTTTCATTTTATTTTTGTTTTTGATACTTCGGAAATGCATAATAAAAAACATTTCACCAAATGGGAAAGAGTGTAGCTAGCCATTGAATCGGTAACCTAACCAAGGAAGCAAAACAAACACAGCCTCGGATGTGACAAGGACTGAGCAATAGTTGCGGCCCCGTGCCAGGAGACAAGAAAGAGAGTGGGGACTCTATGATCGTAAAAACCTTGCAGCGGAAATAGCGGGAGTCCATGTGAACTCAGAGAATCGGTACGGGGTGCACTACAAGTTTGCAGTGTACAATTTAAGTCCTTCAAAGTATTTTTAATCATCAAGATTTCAAAAATTACCTTACATATAATATAAGACACTTATCTTATGCGCGCGTAAAATAACCTAAATCATGGTCCGTTAACTATGTGATGGACAATTCATGTTAGCAATACAATCCTGTACCCGTTTTATCAGGGGTTTTACGAGAAGGTTCGGTTATCCCACTTCTATCCCCCAGATCTCCTGAGTGACCCAAAATTGTGGCCCCATAATGCTCTCCAGACTTTTCTACTCTCTCCCCCTCTCTCTCTCTCTCTCTCTCTCTCAGTTCTAATCTACACTTTGTCAGGAACCAAAAAAACCTTTGTTTCGGATAAACTATTAGCCCGCGTCTTACATTTGATCGCATGACACTAATCCTGCAAGAACCCATTACATATATCAACTGAACAAAAGGATACGCATGTGCTATTTAGACGGTCTAGGGAGCTCCCTACACACATGTAGTGAGCTTCTTTGCTACGTGCTAACGTGCCCCCCATATCTATGTGCTATACTGGGAATAGGTGCATCAGTATTGAGAAAAAAAAATTTATACGATGCATAGATAACGATAATGACCGATGTGCATCATATCAGTCACAGCGCAACGGTCTTGCGGACATCTGATATTTTGAGATCCTGAAATACTAGTTTAACGAAATTTCACATTCGAATCCAATGATTCCTGGTACATATCGCTTCATGTCTACTTCTTTGCGCACTTCACGACCGATACTTGAGCGCAATGACCCCTTCAAGTGCTGCGGTGCCAAAAAGATTTTCAAAAGGGCCATTCCAGCGTTTCCGCAACAAATCATTTGATACTGCACTACCGTTACGTGATCTGCTATGGGTTCCCACTAATTAAAATCTTGCGTATAGCCCTATGTTACGCGGACTCTCGTGACAGTGTAAAGTACCCGTGTCAGACACTCGACACTCGGATAAGTGTGTGGGATATGTGTCCGATAAGTTTAGTAAGATACTTCTATAGAAAATCTAATTGTAATTTGAGTTTATCATGGAAGTATGCATAAACCTCCCTTATTATCCATGAAATGCGCTATAGAACCTTAAAGCACAATTTTACATAAGAAAATACACAAAAAATAGAAACAAATTTGAATATTTTGCCGTATCCCCGTATCCTTGAAATGAGAAATAGTTGAACCCGACACCTAGATACGTATCCGCACCCGACACCCATACCCGAGTCCAAGTAACATAGGTATAGCCTAAAGGACTAAAACATCATTTATTTTTCTTGGGCAATTTAGGTACAGAATTCAAATCCAATCAGTGAAGTTTTCATTCCATCTGAAAGTCCAGCAATCAAATCCGGTAATAGTCCCAACCATGCGAAACACACTTTGGTCATTATCCAAATAAAAGACAAAAACAAAGATGTACTATTCAATAGTAACACGAAGACTTAAAAAACAGTCATCATTTGTCATGTCGTTAATTTCCACCTCTCATTATCCAGCCCAGCTAAAAAACACAGCCACGTATTTCTAGAAGTAATTTATGCATGAAAGAAGGTAAATAAATGAGAGTATGAAAGTAATTTATATCAGGACACCTTGCTTGTCGAACACACAACCATGCTTATCATCACACAAGGCATCCAAACCAAAAGTAATCAATAGGGAAAAGACACTTAGGCCTAATTTGGCCTAAAAGTAAAAACCGGATTATTGGTTTTTTTTGTTGTCTTTATTCAAATTTTTTTTTTCATTTGTTAGTTTCTCGTCAAAATCTTGTGGTTTATGGATTCCTCTCGACGAGACGAATCTAACGAATATAAAATTGTGGTCAAAACTCAATTTTTTTTGAATAAAGCCAAAATAGGTGGATTATTGACGAATAATCCACCTATTTTGGCTTTATTAAAAAAAATTTGAGTTTTGACCACAATTTTATACTCGTTAGATTCGTCTCGTCGAGAGGAATCCATAAACCACAAGATCTTGACGAGAAACTAACAAATGAAAAAAAAACTTGAATAAAGACAAAACAAAAAAACCAATAATCCGGTTTTTACTTTTAGACCAAATTAGGCCTTATTGTTCCTAAGACTACCAGCCAAGGTTATCAATACCAGATCTGCATCGTCTGCATCGGCCGCAGATAAAATGTCGATTTTCTACAAAACGGTACCAATGACCCTCAATACCGTACCATGTTCAATACGGCCCGTATTATCGGTGTTCGCATGCACCGTACGGATACCGCCGCATCGAAAATACCGGACAAATACCGGACAGAACTAAACTGCCACCGTATTTCAGCCATAACTTTTTACTCCGAACTCCGATCAAGGCAAGTTATATATCAAAATTTAAGAGAATTTCAAGATCTACAACATTGTAGTTACACATTTTTTCTAATTTGGTATCGATGTGACAATTTCTGAATAGGGAGATTATAAAAAAATAGGATATGTTTTTTAAAAAGGGTTTGTGATGCATGGGTTCAACTTCTATCACTACCAAACGTCAAATACAACAAGTATGTACTAAATTTACATAGATTAAGTGGATTTAAGAAAATGAGATTGAAAATGTCATATTCTGTGACAAATTTTGTGTCTCTTGAACCCTATCTCTCAATATATATATAGTTCAAGCAAATCCGACACGGCATTGCGGTATTGACCGCAGACTGCATCGCATCGCACCAATAGAAAAATCGGCACTTCGTCTTACATCACGGTATTCAGAACCTTGCTACCAGCCCAACAGAAATGCCTAAGTTTCCATGATAAGGTTTGGACTCCTGGCCTATCTCAGCCTTAATGGATCAGTTTACGTTCGTTTTGACTAATTGATTTAGTCATGGGCGACTACACTAGGGTTTGAGGGATTCAAGCGACTTTCACCAAATTTTTGCATATATATATATATATATATATATATATATATATATATATATATTGCCTATTTTTTGTAATTGTTCGCACTAGATTATTGGTGTGAAGCCAAAATAAATGAAATTTACTTAGATTGGAGAGTAAATAGATAATATTACCCAACAAAGCAAAATAAATCAAGCTCGGTAAATTTTCAATCAAAATATATGTTTTTCATTTCTTTAGTGTTTCGTGTGCATAATGTTTTAATGTATTTTTGACACAAATCCTAAAGCCGCCCTGACTGAGTGATCAATTTCACTGTTCACTAACAAGACACCTATTTAAAGACGGACTATTTGACTCGACTTCCACCTGCACCCTCTCCCTTACGACGTTTCCAACTTAACTTATTATTCTCATCTCTCTATCAGTCTCTCTCTCAATTTACTACCTTCAAAACCTTTATCAAACAACCCCAAGGATTCTCACACAAACATTTGACTGAGCTATCAAAGTATCAAACCCATCAGAACTCCACAGCTCAAAAGAAAGCATCCACAAAAGAAGAAAGAAAAAGAAAATCATTTTTCAAACATACAAAAATCACATTTCATGATGATCTGGACATGGATCATGCGAACAATATAAAAACCAACAAAACGGTAACCAAATTTAGCTTAAAGGAGAACAGCAGATATGCACCATAACGCAATCCAAGCACGTGAACATATGCCGACATTACGTGCAAGTGGACATTTGCATCAGTGTCCTAAAGAATCTAAAATTTCAAAAACATGATTAACAAGTACTAAACTCAAGCATGAACAAAAGTTATTAAGAAAATTTTAGGTGCAAATATGGTTAGTACATGTGGTGTCTGAGTCCTAATCTCGGATCTCCCTATCTCCTCTTTCTTTCCCTCAAATCTGAACCATCTAAAACACTTTCAAACGGTTAAGACGCGCACTAGGTACTACCACCACGGGCACCCATGATTTTCTCAAAGTTATTGGAACAGGTGGACAGCTTCAGAGTACAGAAAGATCACCGAAAAGTTATGTCTTACTTTGATCCAAAAAAAATAATATAGATGCCACCCTGATAACTTCAACAAACTACTTTTTTCCCACTTGATATATTTATAGTTTAAACTTAGATTAATACGGAGTAATTTAATCCACCTGAGAGCCTCTAAGGCTGCAAAATAGATTAGGAATGCACGATCTCGATCCACCCTTGGGACATAGAGACAACATCACCTCTTCTTTCAATGGAGATGCTTAAAATGACACAACTTTATACTAATAAATCATATTCTTGAGATAAAAACTCAAGTACAATCCTACTAGAAATATACGTGGGTGCCGGGTGGGTGGTCTCATGAGTGTCTAGGTTCGTCCTTACCTCCGACTTGTTTCACCTAGGGGTGTACACGGCCCGGATCGGATCGGATTGGCATGAATCCAATTCTAATCCGCGAGTAACGGTTTTTAGAAAATACAATCCGTGTCCGGACCAAAAGTCTCACGGTTCGGTTCCAATCCGATCTGCGAGTCACGGATCGGTTCCGATTTTATCCACGGATTACATGTTATATAAGACATTATTATTTACAGTAGTTGTAATTTGGCATAAAAATAAATCAAGAAGCATCTCAAAATACATCATTCAAATTCTATAAATACTAAGGACACCACAAGTTCACAAACACAGTAGTTCGTTACAGCTAATTACTATTTTGAAACTAACACATCAACTTGAAACAATAGGAAATCAAAGTAAAGAGCTCCCGTAGCTAATTAGAGAAGATGTCTTCGTTGGAATCTCACACTAATGGGTCATCAATAAAAATACACATCCAAGTTTTGAAAGAGATCACAGTTTACCCTCTAGTCTGTGTAGTAGAAGTTTGTGTAAAATTACGTGTGTGTATATAGATATATATATATATATATATATATATTTAAAAAAATTATATATAATAAAAATCTCACGGTCCGGATCGGTTAATCCACGGTTTCGAAATCAAAATTTGTGTCCGGACCGCGAGTCACGGTTTACTATTTTTTCAATCCGTGTCCGGACCATTAATCCACGGTTAAAATCCAAAACGCGCGGATCGGTTCGGTCCGGATTGGATTCACGGTTTACCGGTTTTTTTGTGCAGCCCTAGTTTCACCTATTCTAATGAAAGTTATAATAAAATTTAGTCAAAAAAATAAAATAAAAGTACTTGCATATAAGTTTACAAATTTGTTTACGATTTCAAAATCTAAGTGAGATATTTAAACCGGTGCAAATAATGTCGAGAGAATCATAAACAAAAGTGGCATACTTTCTACTAAAAAATTGGACTAATTTACCACATAGAAAAGACATTTTCCAGCTGAGCCTCATTGCTGAAAGTACATAAAAATATCCAACCTAACTTTTACTCATATGTCAAACGACACTCCGCTTTAATTGCAGAACAGTCCGTCCTTCGGCATTTCCCTATGTATGGCATTAATTGCCATACGATATATAGATACATGCTATATTGGAATTTGAACCGCTACAAGTAGCCAGGCAACGTTAAAAAGCATTGGTGTCCATCGCCATTTTACTTGCATAGGAAAGTGAAAATAGAATCAAGTTTTTTAACACTTGTAAATTTATATTTTTAAGTATTTTGCACCTAATAAAGCCAAAGGTCGCACGACATTATGACCCGAAAATATACGAAGATCTAGTCCCTCTCTACCTTTTTGGTTAAAAAGTTTGTTCATGTGTGGATCAAACAAGTGTGTTAGGACATTGCTATATAACTTATTATATACTCTCTCCATTCTATTTTATTTGCTACTTACGATTATTCGTGCTTTTTTTTTTTAAACTATTGTACTTTTTAATCTACAATGAATGCTATATACAATATGGATCTTATTTGATAGATTACTTTTATTTAAATAAAATTTTCAAAAACTTTAAAGATATTATAAATAAAAAGATAAGACATTTGAAAATGATACAAATATTCTTAGGGAGCAAATAAAATGTGATAAGAGGGAGTAAATGAGTACTTCAATGGGTTTTTTACTCCAGTGTGTTACTGAGTATCTTTTTCCAAAAATTCTAAAAACTTTCTAACATAAATTCCAATTAATTTAGTTTTCGAAAAGAAAAAGTGGACATTTATTTCTTAAACTTGGAATTTGAATTTACGGAGATGGAACCCACATGGCTAAACTTGACACACATTCTAGCACAACTCAAGATTGACTCACAAGAACACACAAACTAATACAAGTATTGTAACACCTGAAACACAGTTTTATTTGCTAGTTCTCACTAGCAGCGCTAAAATACTAGATAGCAAACTCATCGAAGATGATAATTTAAGTGATAGGGATTCATGCAATCAAACAAACGCAGCAAGCTAGTTTCCCAGAATTCATCTACATTTTGGGTTCTGGTAAAATATAATCCATACTCCCCTAACCTCAACACAAAACATATGTTTGAAATAAACAGGAAATGACTTTATTAAAGTCTGAAAAAAAATGCCTTTTCGAAAAAGTAATGCTAGCTGATAAAAGGGGACAAGCCCACTGAAATGACTTATGTAAGGATGTTTCCTTCTCCATTTAAATTTTCTTTTTGTAGACCTAAGTTTACAGTAATACACATTTAACACAATTTGATTAACGCAAAAAATGTTTCAGTATGTAGAATCAAATACTGTTCTTTTTCTCAAATGATAGGAATCACATAAAATATTAAAAAAAAATTACCAGACCAGAATAATAACGACCGGTTTAAAAGACGACAACCTCATCAGAATGTGCTTCACCTAGAAAAACTGCAGATGGCTACAAAGACCGGGATGCGATCAAGAGTAGACACATGAATTTAAATTTAGGTGGGCGATTGAATAAACCATAACAATGAGTTGTAAGAGTAATCTTTATGTTAAAATTAGAAGGATGAAATTGCATTTTTTTATTTTTAAATTAATTAAATTACAGTAAGAGAACCCACATTCGGATCTTCCAAGGAATAGCAAGGGATGAAGCAACTGTGTCCTCTGCTATCCTTGCAGATGTTAGAGCCAAGCTTAGCACTTGGTCTTCTGTCAAGTTCAAATGTGGGAATAGGAAAATTTGTGATGATTGGTTATTAGATTCTAGAATCTTTAGTGTTAATAACTAGGTCTTACGGTTTTGTTGGCAGTTTTTCTTTTTCTTTGTATAGTTTCTTTTCAGGGGTATGCTCCGGTGGTTGTGTAGTTTTGGTTTTTTTGGTGATATAATATTTTACTTACCAAAAAAAAGCTTGGAGTCATTAATTAAATAACAGTAGGTTTCTGTATCATCTGTTGTTTATGGAAAATTACAGAGACAATAAAAACTACTCCTACGATTGTAAAAAGTACCAATATAAATGGGCAAATTAGTTCTTGGCTAGTCTCACTCTGCTCTGACAAACACATGTATACTAGCACAATCACGTAAGAAACAAATGAGAGGAAGAATAAGGAAATGAGCAAGAAAAGGAGATTAGACAAAGCAGCACAGATGTTAAATACTGCCTCAAGTAATTAATAGATGAGGAGGCAATATACCAGGACCTTGTTCGTTTTGGTTTTCAAGAACCAGTTTTCTCAATTATTATTCAATTATTATCCCTATTTTTAAATATCATTTTTATTTTTCTCTCTATCTCTCTCCAATCATTAATACCTATTTTTTAATTATTATCCCTATTTCTCCCTCTAATCATTACAAAAACCAAAACTCAAAACCCAAACCAAACACAACCCCAATGTTTCAATAATGTGACACGTAAAGATAACGACCGCGGTGTAAAATTATTGGAAGTATTGAATTTGAACCAGACATAAAGGCAATTGATTCTAGCGATTAGCGGTTTTCAAAATATGTATACTTTTTACGGTAATAAAAAAAATAAACACACAATGGTCGAAGGTTGGCCTTAACAGCCGTAAACCAGTCCGTCAACGGAAACGGACTTCTATGTAAGAAGAATCAATTGATAAGCATGCGATTTTATGTTGTTAATGTTTTAACATCGGAAACTCAAAAACCGTCAAATAACAGCCATATTAAAACCTTGTTGATTTGGGTGAATTGATTTTTAGATTATTTTTCGTCTTTATTTACAAAACTTTAAATTTAGCATGTAATTTTATACTTTTTAGATTCCTCTCGTCGAGACAAGCCAAGAAACCACAAAAAATCGACCGAAAACCAACAAAAACATTTTTTTTTGAATAAGGACAAAACTAAATAATCCAAAAAATCAATTTTGACAATTCACCCAAACCAAACCCTTAAGTAAACCCGGCATCTATCGCCAAACCACAAAGTAACCGATAGGAAAATAGGAAATACTCTCTCCGTCCCAAATTTGTTGTCCATTTGCGGGCATGCGTGCCATTTTTCAATTGCTTATATCTCTCAATCTATAATATTTTTACAATTTTGAAAACTTCATTTAATAAGTAGAACTCATCAAAAGCTATCAAACAAGATCTATAATAAATATATATAACATTATACATTTAAAAATATAAAACAATTTTTTGAGATACTATGAATAATTTAACTAGACAAAAAATATGGGATAGAGGAGTACAATATTTTCAAGAGTAATGGACAATGTTACGGAGTCAATTCTAAACCTACGGTTACAAGTAGTTTGTGCTCTCGGTTTTATTATTACGTAATATTCTCGCTGTAATTAATGGTTGTACTATCTTTTAGACACGACGCAGGCAACTGGAGACTAGTAGGGCAAGAACTGTCTACGAGAGATCATCCGTGGCGGTTTTTACACTAACGTGAGCCATGTACCATGCTATCGTGCTCCGAAACCTAAGGCTGCAGAATTGCATGACTATAGTGGGCGGAGAATATCTTACGGATGATCCGTATAAGGAGTTTGCGCCGAGTAAATTTTCGCCATTCATTCTAAGATCTAACGGTTCAAAGTCCGTACACAGTTTCTATTTTTACATCTACAGTGCATTTAAAGAGGAGAGAGAGTGTGCACAATTCTAAGCCGTTGAAGACGGCGGAGATTTGCTCGGTACTAATTCCCGTTTATAAAACATCCGTAAATAAGATATTCCCCAGTGGGTGATGAATATAAAGGAGAACAATTTCCGAAGTAAAAATAAAAAAAAGAATATAAAGGAGAAATTAATAAAGGATTGATCATATTTATATTTAGAGAGAGAGAGAGAGAGTGTGTGTGTGTATGTGAGAGAGAGAGAGAGACTGAGAGGAATTGCATACCTGTGCAAAGATTTCTGAGTTGGAATTCAATCTGGTTCAAGAAGGCGGTTGCTTCGTCAAAAGGCCTCGACAGATCCGACTTGTACTTCACCAGTACATCACAGAAAGCTTCCTAGAGAGAGAGAGAGAGAGAGCGAGCGAGCTAAATATTCGAATGGCAGATCTCTCAAAAGAAATCACGAATTTATTAGAAGGAATTAGAGAGAGAGAGAGAGAGAGAGAGAGAGAGAGAGAGAGAGAGAGAGAGAGGGGGGAGGGGGGACCATGAAATCGTCGAGCTCGGGATCGACTCCTGCGCACGTGGAATCCAAGTCTCGCTTATAAAGGTCGTTTTCTCGCCGGATTTCGTCTAATACGCACGATATCTCCGGAGGCGCTCCCACCTGAAAAATAAATAAAGCAATTTCACACCGAAAATCTTGTTAAGAAAACTTTTCATCATCTACTTCTGCGGAAAAACGGTTAGGCTTCACCAGTACCAATCTATCAGAAAAAAACGTATTGGAATTGAGTACAAAAACCACTTGGAAAATTTCATGGCAATTAACTGAACCAATTTCAACAGATTCTGGAATTTTTCCTATCGAAAACCGAGCAACTTTTTCAATTTCTTTCCCCCAAAAAACGCAGGAAGACAGTTAGGGCTTTAAGCACAAAAAGCATATCAAAGTTTGAAAGCGATCGACTGAAAAAAATTTCAACAGATTCAGAGTTTCTGTTACAACTGCAACCTTCTGGCAATCGATGTAAGCCTGCAGCAACTTCGTATAACGAGGATGCGAAGCGATTTTGGCTTTGATAACGCTCAACGCATCGTCATGGTCATCGCGATATTCATCGCCAATCAGGCGACGAAAAATTTCTCCAGGAGTTATCGACGACGACGCGGCTTCAGAAATCAAGACGTCCGGTGATCCGTATACGAGATCATAGCCGGCGGAAGTGTAGTCGAAGCTCCGGTACTCCGCCGGCGTCAGATTCTCCGGCGTAAACAAGACTTTGTCTGAGTAGTCATTCGCGGTTGGATTGTGGAAACCGCACATTTCATCCATGAGTGAATTGTATCTTCTAGAACAACCAACTACGATTTTGTTATTGGAGATTGTTCGGGTGTGTATGTATGAGCATATATACGTATACAATGATACATGAACGTATGCAATTCTGGATTTGGATAGAGAGAGAGAGAGAGAGAGAGAGAGAGGGGAGTGGAAGCGATAGTAGGGTGGGGAAGTGTAGCGTTGATGGTTGTTATGGCGAACAAGGAGATGCTGAAGCTGAGGCTCAAGTTGCGATTTGCCAATTCCATATTCTTCTGGCTAGTTTGGGTAAAAATCAAAAATTAAATTTTTTAAAAAATTATTTTGTTTTTATTCAATTTTTTTTTGAATTCGTTATTTTTGCATCAAGATTTTTTAGTTTCTGAATTTCTCTCAACGAAATGAATCCAACAATTATAAAATTACCTATTTTGGCTTTATTAAAAAAATTGAGTTTTGACCATAATTTTATCTTTGTTAAATTCTTCTCGTCGAGAGGAACTCAAAAGTTACAAAATCTTGATACAAAAGTAACGAATGCCAAAAAAAAAATTGAATAAGGGCAAAATGATTTTTCAAAACATTAGTTTTTGGTTTTTTACCCAAACCAGCCCCCCTCTTAGGGGTGGTTTGGCTAAATACAACAAACTAGTTTTTTAGTTTTTTTAGTTTTGTCTTTATTCAATTTTTTTTGTATTTGTTAGTTTTTTGTCAATTTTTTGTGATTTCTTAGTTTGTCTCGACAAAAGAAATTTAAAAAGTATAAAATTATTGGTCAAATTTAAACTTTTGTGAATAAAGACAAAAAATAAACCAAAAAATCGGTTTCTAATAAATTTATAACTTTTAGATTACTCTCGTCGAGGCAAACTAAGAAATCATAAAAAATCGACAAAAAACTAAAAAATGTCAAAAAAAAATTGAGTAAGGACAAAACCTGAAAAATCAAAAAACTAATTTTTTGTATTTAGCAAAAAGAGGCCTTATACAGTTTTCATTTTTGGAAATTACTATTACCGGATATTCAAAATATAATTATGGTGATGAGCTGTCGTACGCAAAGTCTTACGAAGACCATAAATACTCTACTTGACTTCCAATTACTCCTATTTGGTTGTAAACTCGTAGCATCTCGAATGGTTAACATTTTAAGGAGGAGTTTTCCAATATATTATTTGATTTTATAATTTTAAATTTTATCATCATTTTTTACGAATAGATAAAAGGAATATGATTTTATCATATTAGATTTTATCACACTATATTATCCACAATTATTATCACACTAGATTTTATCTATTAGGAAAATAAGGTGATTTTATCACCCCTCCACAAAACACTAACTAAAATTAAATTTCTCATTTTATCTCATAAAATTCATTCAAAAACTCCCCTTTAACTTGTTATAATGTTACTGTAACTCCGTTATGCCTATGTACACATGTGCATATGCGCACCAACGCATTTGGATAGTCCATTTCAGAAATTAATAGTTCGAATTTAAAAAAAAAAAAAACACTCTAGACCATCGAAAACACGCATGGAAGGTTAAAATACGTCGCCCCTGTATTTTGCGTACACGGGGCATGCATACACAAGGATTTTTCGTTTTTAGAATTAGTAAACTACAAATTGTTAAATTAACAAGTTATTCTCTTCACATATATCAACTGATTTAACAATTTATAATCTTGGAATACCAAAAATACTAAAAATATTATATGTAAAATAACTTAGGTCAACAAATCATTATCCAAACCAAATAATAACTTGTAGAAACCGAAGAGTCAACTAATCATTATCAAACCGAATCGCACTTCTCAAACCTGGGCAAATTGTGATGGTTGGCATTGTGATTCCAAAAATTTGCATAGAGTGTGCATCATGGTGTCCTTACATGGAATTCGTGCTTCCTTACTACTTCTCATTCCTTAAAGCCAAAGAAGAATCCAAAGAGAGTTGGTTTTTTACAAGCGCAAAAGCAATGGCGTGCAGACTTTGCAGTGATAGGTTAGGTGTGACAAATGTGGCTTGAATCGCTACTGCAGAAAAGTGAGGTTGTTCTATTCAAGGGATTCCCCATTACGACAACTTCTGAGTTTAACTGTGTCGTTGAAGCCTTTGGATTCAAGGATTTGCCGTAAGCAAGCAAGGCCGCTCCACAGACTAATGTTGCAGGTTTCCTCGACCAACGAGGCCACACCTGATTAGAAAATCATATTTTACCATGAAATGGCTCTGGTACAGTGTTCTAGGAGAAGTGCTACTGACTCAGGTCTTTGGACACTGATAGGAGAAAGTGGTCAGATGCACATAGAACTCACACAATGTAAGAGCAAATCCAATGCAAGAGTTATACTAGGTTCTATACTCATAATTTGACACCAGATATCAAAAACCCAAATCCAGAGCAGTGCTACACTTGGTTCTGAAATGGCACAAAGCTATACTTGGTTCTATATTTAGAACTAGCCATCCTTAACAGCTCACTACTCCAACTGCCAAATACCAAAAAATGGGTTGGCCAGATGTACTTGAAAGTGGCTGGCAAATGGCCGGAAAAACAAAACCCACCAGAAAGTGGCTGAGCTGCTTACGACCGGAATCCAACGCCATCACAGGAACAAAGACGACCAGGATCCCAACAAAGATGACTGAAATCGCAAAGCCATCACTGGAATCACAACTAGTGCCATCACCGGAATCCACGTTGGAAAAATTTGAAAAACCCTCAACCGGGCTTGAGTGAACTCAGAAATTAGAGAGAGGGGTGTTTGATATATATATATATATATATATATATATATATATATATATATATATATATATATATATATATATATATATATATATATATATATATTGAAGTCACACACACACACAGAGTGACCGACTTCCACGGTAGATGAGAACTTTCCCCAATTTTTAGATTTGATTTTGTTTCTCTGGAGAAACAAACGTGGGAAGAAGATAGAGTGAAATGACAAATGACTTGGTGCAGCCACATGCACACCAATTGGTGTGCCCAACAGGCAAATCAACGGCCATATCTAACCCAACGGCTATTTTTTGAGTTCTTTTCCATTCTAACAGTAATTTTGTTGGCTCTCCTAAAAATAATGCAAGTGTTCACCCATTTTGACACCAATTTTTTTATTCTTCTATCATAACCCCCCCAAAAAATTAGTCTACAAATTATGGGTGATTCAAGTCGTACTGCGAGAGGAAAATCATTCATTGCAGAGCAGTATGAAGCAATTTGTAATGCGTATCCATGTAGAATGGTAGTTGAAATGGTGGAGGACCAAAAAAAACGTAATTAAAAAATAACTTGGAATGAGGGTTAAAAAATTAGAGCACAACGGGTTAAAAATAACATAATAGTTGAATTTGGGTTGAAAAAGTAATTAAAAGTTAGGTGATGGAAAAATTAGTTAAATTTGGAATTGCTTGGTTCTAAAATAGAACCAAGCATTGGAGCCTAGGTTCTCTTTTAGCACCAAAAACCACTTTTTGGTGCCAAAATATAGCAATGGCTATAGCCATTTTGACAATTGCATTGGATTTGCTCTAAGTGAATTCTACGCATTTGACAACATTGGAGTCCAATTTGTTATTCGTGACCCTAGATATGGCGTAGGGTTGGCCATGGGGAGGGATAGGTGTCACTGTCCCATCCCCAATCTATCCACCCATCCCCATCCCCATCCCCTCCCCAATCTCCACCGAGAAATTATATTTACCCTCCATATATCCCCACCCCAAGTCAGGGAACGGGGATCCCTGTGAGGAATCGGGGATCTGAATTGACAAATGTGAAATCATTCATGAAAAAATGTGAAACCAAACTCAACTCATTAACTTAAATTCTATCAAGAAATTATTCAACAGCTTAGGCCAAATTGGGAACAGATCATGAATGACTAAAGAAAATGCGAGTGATAAAGTATTGTATAATTGGGTTTTCTCTCTTTCTCAGTGTGTGTGTAAGAATTGCGAAGTGTATTAATAGAGTTGGGTTTCTTTTGGTGTTATAATTCTACTCAAATTTTTTTTATGAATGGCGTATGTAGGCCGAGAAGACGTTTGGGACTTCATGAGCTGCGGTTGTGTAAATGTGAAATAAGAAAAATGGATTCATTCCACACCCTTGTATTCACACCTTATGTCCAAATCTTCATTTCACGATCAAATTTTCATGATCCAAACCGTCTAATGTGTTTAGAAAGCGTTTTTAAGGGTTCACATGAGAAATCAGCAAAAAAAAAATGACGGGGAAAAGCTTGATCAAAGCAATTTTTCATAAACATCGTTATATACAGTTTTTTATGAAAAACTACTTGGATCAAGTTCTTTTCGGTCATTTTTTTAGTTGATTTTTCGCGTGAATCCTTAAAAACACCTTCTAAACATATTGGATGGTTTGGAAACTAGCCATTTGGTCGGAAAAGGGGTGGTGTGGACGTAAAGTTTGGTTAAGGAGTCTTGACTGGATCCTCACACACACACACACACACACATATATGATCATGATCTTCTAAGGGATCCCTTATTTAAAATTTGGTGTAGACTTAGCCTTTTTTCATCTTTCTGAATTAAATTTTGACGATCCGAACTGCTCAATGTTTTTAAAATGCGTTTTTCAGGGCCAACGATTATGTACAGTTTTTCTGAAAACTGTTTGGATCAAGCCCTTCCGGGTTTTTTTTTTTGCCGAATCTTCGCGTAGGCCCTTAAGAACGCATTTTAAAAACATTGAGCAGTTCAGATCGACAAAATTTGGCTTAGGAAGGTGAGGTCGTCACCAAATTTTAATAAGAGATCCATTAGGTGATCGTTATCTTATGTGTGTATATATATATATATATATATATATATGTGTGTGTGTGTGTGTGTGTGTGTGTGTGTGTGTGTGTTAAGCTTCACATCTGGACTTTTTATCCAAATTTTTTTTTGACGATCCGATTTGTCCAATGTGTTCAAAAGTGTTTTTAAGGGTCCTCGCGAAAATCTTCAAAAAAAAATACCGGGAAGGGCTTGATCCAAGCAGTTTTCGCAAAAATATAAAAATAAAGTTTTTGCGAAAACTGCTTGGATCAAGCCCTTCTTGGTATTTTTTTTTTTGAAGATTTTTTGTGTTGACCCTTGAAAACACCTTCTGAACACATTGGACGGATTGGATTTTCCAAAAAAAATTTGCAACACAAAAAAAAATCCCATTTTTTTCTTATTTTCGGGAGTGTGGATAAGAAAATTTCCATATATATATATGTATATATAGGCTTCTAAAACGGGATTTCCGTTTCCGGACCTCCATGATCCAAATATTTTTTTGATGATTCAAGCCGTCCAATGTGTTTAAAAGGTGTTTTCAAGGGTCCACACGGGAAATCTTCCAAAAAAAATACTGGGAAGAGCTTGATCCAAGCAGTTTTTGAAAATATATATTTACATTTTTTGCGAAAACTATTTGGATCAAGCCATTCCCGGTATTTTTTTGGAAGATTCCTTGCGCGAACCCTTGGAAACACCTTCTGAACACATTGGATGGCTCGGATTTTCCAAAAATAATTTTTCTTATTTTCGGGAGGTGTGGACTAGAAGTTTTTCGTGTGTATATATATAGGAGTTATCTAGTCCGGGAATCCTGGATCTGGGAAACCTTCCTGATATTTTTTTTATGATCTGAACCGTCCAGTGTGTTCAAAAGGTGTTTTCAAGGGTGTTCGTATGAAATCATCCAAAAAAAATACCAGGAAGGGCTTGATCCAAACAGTTTTTCGTAAAATTGTAAATATACAATTTTTGCGAAAAATTGCTTGGATTAAGCCCTTCCCAGTACTTTTTTTATTTGATTTCTTGAGATGACCCTTGAAAACACCTTTTGAAGATATTGGACAGTTCGGATTTTCCAAAAATATATTTTAAAAGTATCAAAACACCGAAAAACCTCCAATCCAGGATCTTTGATAGGATCCGTGGTGTATATATAGGGATTCCCGAAGTTCAGGATCCACCTTTCCAATATTTTTTTAATGATCTAAACCGTTAGATGTGTTTAAAACGTGTTTTTAAGGATCACAGCGAGAAATCGTCAAAAAAAATTTAGGGAAAGGTTTGATCCAAGTAGTTTTCCATGAAATTGTATGTGTACATTTTTTTTTGAAAAACTGATTGGATCAAGCCCTTCCGAGTAATTTGTTTTATGATTTCTCTTACGAAACCCTTGAAAACGCGTTTTAAATACATTGGACGGTTTGGATCATGCAAAAACAAGTTTTAAAACCTTCAAAACACCAAAAAACAACCTAGTACAGGATCCTTGACTGGAAAGTGGGCGTGTGTGTGTGTATATATATAGGATAAGCTTCCAATAAGGGTCCCTTATTGAAGTTAAAATGCGGGCCTAGCCTTTTTTTTGTGTTTTCGGACCAAATTTTGACGATCCGAACCATTCAATGTTTTTAAAATGTATTTTTAAGGGCCTATTAAAAAATTTGGCAAAAAAAAATACCTGGAAGAGCTTCATCCGATCAGTTTTGGTTAAAAATGCTATATATAACTTTTAACCAAAACTGATTAGATGAAGCCCTTTCGGGGTTTTTTTTTTGCCGAATCCTCGCGTAGGTCCTTAAAAATGCACTCTAAAAACATTGAACGATTCGGATCGTCAAAATTTGGCTCAAAAAGGTGAGGTTCGTATTTTAACTTCAATAAGTGACCTTTATTGGAAGTTTATCCTATATATATATAACGGGGATTCGAGGCAGGGATGGGTGAGATTGGGGTATCCAATCATACTTTGGGTAAAAAACTGGTTTTTGGTTTTTTGATTTTTCTATTTTGACCTTATTCAAAAAAAAAATGTATTCGTTAGTTTTGCATCAAGATTTTGTACAATAATCTACCTATTTTGGCTTTATTCAGAAAAATATCTGGTTTGACCATAAATTTATACTTGTTAAATATGTCTCGTCAAGAGGAATCCAGAAACCACAAAATCTTCATGCAAAACTAACGAATGCAAATTTTTTTTGCATGTTCTACGAGACAAAAGGTTCGGATCATAATTTTAGATGAGATGGAGATGAAAATTTAAAAGTATGTAAGAAAATGGAGGAATGGACAAGGAGATAAGTTTATCACTATGGAAGAGCTAGACCTTGTGGTACACCCAATAATTCTTGTTCGTTCATCTCTGGTTTAGAAATGTCTAAGCAACATAGATGTTTGATTGATTGAGTGAATGATTGGTCACCGTGTGATTTGGGCAGGGACTAGAAAAGTAGTCTAATGATATGTATTGGCAGTGGAGAGTGATACTGGCAACTTTCTTGCTGTGTAATTTCATTTTTCATTTCTGTAGAAAAAATGGTTGTGAATTACCTTGGAAGATTCTATTTACAACCTTTTTTTTTTGACTCCATACAACCTTTTTGTTAAATACAACCCTGTTGATGTAGCAAATATTTATTTTTGTTTCATATAACCCGGCACATTTCCCAAATTATCCCTTGTTGTTTTCCTCCCAAATTTCAACACTCAAAACCCTTCTCTTCCCTCGTCCCTCCGTTTGACCTCGGCCATCGCCTTCTCCATCGAACCGAGTTAAAGAAATGCCGCTATTTTACTCGTCTAGTTTTGACACATTTCAGATATTTACTCTTGAAACTAAACACATAATTCGGATACAAACTACTTAATTATGGCCAATATTGCGAATATTAACTACCATCACCAATTTCGGATATAAACTCCTGGTTTTATAGGTAAACTTCGGGTATTAACTATCGAAATGTGTTGCGATTTTCGGGACTGTGTGTACCGTTTCGAACGAACAACGACTGAGAAATCGAAAAAGCAATGGGTTACTCTTGGGTCCTTTTTTGCTCGAAAATCTTCATGTCCGGGTTACTCTTCATATGTATTTGTGCATCCATTGGTGGATTTGGAGTGGTAAATTGCTCAAATACTTTTTGGAGCTCTTCTCCTAAATCTAGGGAGGCAGAAGATCTCTCCATTGATTTAACAAGGTTCTCCATTGAAAGGGAGGAGAGATGAGGGGCAAAAGAGGACAATGGGGGTTAATGGTTGGAGGAAGAGGAGAATGAGAGATTTTTTTGACGTGGGAGGGAGAAGAATGAGAAAATGATGGAGCTGATGAAAGAGGAAGAAGATGCACTGGGTTGGAATTATCAAATGGGAAAAAGTGGGGTGGGTTGGTATGAAAGTTTTTACATTTATTTTGCATGGGTTGTATTGATGGAAAATGGGTTGTAAATAGAACCACCCATTAACTTTGGCCAGAATAAACCATTGGCTAAAATCTGGTTAGGTGGTGGTGGTGAAAACCGTAGTTGATTGAGATTAGTTGTTGGAAAAACTTGATTTTTTTGTTAATATTATTTAATTATTTCAGTGGGCCCCACACGTCCACGTGGATGGACCCACATACCGTTGTGTACGTCTTGGTTAGGAGATTAAGACCGAACACTCGGTTGGACAAAATCAAGTTAAAGTGAATGAGAAATTGACCTCAAAAGTGCCTACGTGAATTTGGTAGAAGGGGGAAAAATACTTGTCCCACATTGGTTGTGGAGAACAAGCTGATTGAGTATATTTACCCTTAGTTTGCCTCTATGGGTTGGCCCTTTGGGTCATTACAACTTTTGTTGGGGGAGAAGGCATGGACA
The DNA here is from genome assembly GCA_022606695.1 of Vaccinium macrocarpon. Taxonomy (NCBI): domain Eukaryota; kingdom Viridiplantae; phylum Streptophyta; class Magnoliopsida; order Ericales; family Ericaceae; genus Vaccinium; species Vaccinium macrocarpon. Next base: position 23,209,274 of record CM040173.1, read on the forward strand.
TAGTGGACTATGGTCCATATAACACACGCGCGCGCCGCCGTCGTCCGACCAGGTTGGGTTGGGTCATTAGATAAGATGGGCTTAGGCCCAATAGGTTCTTATCTTTTTACTAAAAATTAAATTTTTTCCTTCCCTTCGCCGAAACAGTGTACCCTCTCGAATTTTTCCTCTTCCACTGCGTCTGTTCATGAGCGGTCGCCGGACATATTTGTTCACTTCAGGCCGATTCGTCCGTTCGAGCGATCCGCGCCATTCCGTCTTCGTGTCTCTCCGTTCGGGTGTCTGTTTTCCTATAAATAGAACCCTTCTCTTCTCATTCCATTCACGTTTTTTCCTAGCATACATTCTGCATCACTTCTGCATAAAAATATCTGAGAGTTGCTGCGTACGTTTTCTGGTTCGCATACTGCAAAGATTGGAGTGCTACATCCGTGCAGTGAAAATCGGGTAGTCCTGGGAAACAGACGTCTGCGTAGTCCATCAGCACCGTAGTGGTGGACAAATCTGTTTTAAGGACAGAGTATCATAATACTTGCCCCGGTTCAATTTCGAGTCATCTTTTGCCAAATTCCGGTGTGCTGAATTTGGTCCAGTAAGTTTCTGTTCATTCTAATTAATTTATGTTTTTTGTTATTTTCCAGATTATTTGCAATCGGATTTTTACAACAATCTTAAAACAGATTCTGTCTTTTCTAATTTCGTTTGGTAATCTGGAATTTTCTGAACTTTTGAGTCTGAACTAAATACTGTACCGTAGGCAGATAGTTCGAATTTAAAAAAAAAAAAACAGAAACGTAAATTCTATTTCGTTTGAAACTCGGTTGATAAACAGGAAAAATATCCGTGGTCCGAAAAAAAAAAATTAAATTAAATTGTGTTACCAATTTTGTTTCTGTGTATATTTTTTCCGTACAATCAATGATCTATATATTCAATAGCCTTTGTGAAAGTTCAGTAGACTTGTTTTTCGGTTTGTTTGAATAAAAACAGTAGACTTGTTTTTTTATTATCATAACTAGTAGTGTTCAGTAGGTGTCTACTAAAATATTGTTGGTACAATATCATAAAAATAAAAATATAAAAAGGAAATATTGTTGCTTTCTTTTAAAGTATTCAGTGTATACAGTTCTTTTGATTCCGGAACTTGTATTTTAAATTATTTGATTCCGGAACTTGAGGTTTATTAAATTATTGTTACATTCTATATTGCTTATTGTTGTGTCGATTTTCTGTTTTGTATAACAGAAATGGAAGCCGATAACCCAAATGGAAATGTTCTTCCTACGAATCCTCCTCCTGTGGTTCCAACTGCTGTACCTCTAGGTCTGGTTGCAATACCGGTGAACCATTCCGAGAAATCGGAAAAGTTCAATGGTACGGAGTTTAAGAGATGGCAAATGAAGATGATGTTCTATCTCACGACACTCCTTTTGTCGAGGTTCTTGTCTGAAGATGCCCCCACTTTGGCAGAAGATGAGACAGATGTTCAGGTTCGAATTGCATATGATGATTGGGATGATTGGAAGAACTCTGACTATCTCTGTCGAAACTACATTCTCAATGGACTGGACAACGCGTTATATAACGTATACTGTACAGCCCAAACTGCAAAGGAAAGGAACTTTGGCTTAATTTGGAAAAGAAATATGTATCTGAAGATGCCGGATTGAAAAAGTTTGTTGTGGGGAGGTTCTTGGACTACAAAATGGTTGACACAAAGTCTGTGATGGCTCAAACCCAAGAACTCCAGGTGCTGCTTCATGAGATTCATGCCGAGGGAATGATATTGAGTGAGTCTTTCCAAGTGGCTGCGATCATTTGGAAATTGCCGCCCCTTTGGAAAGATTTCAAAAAGAAGATGAAGCACAAGCGTAAAGAGATGACTATGGAAGATTTGATTACGCATCTGTGAATGGAAGAAAACACTATGAATCTGGACAAGAAAGTTGCTAATCAGTATGCTGCAAAAGCTAACATGGTTGAACAAGAGCATAAACCAGGCAAATGGAAGAATGGGAACAAGAGGAAGTTTCAAGGCAAAGGTATTAACCTCGGTCCGCGAGGTGGTGTGGTTAAAAAAGCCAAGACCGATGGCAAGCACAAATTTACTGGCAAGTGCTTTATCTGTGACAAACAGGGTCATCGGGCTGCTGAATGTCGTAGCAAAAAACAAGCACAAGCCAATGTGGCTGAAATGGAGGTTAAATGCGATGGTGTTGGAGACATGAATCTCTCTCGCTATGGTTTTTCGAAGTCAATCGGTGGGTTCCAATCCCAAAGGAATGGTTTGTGGACACTGGCGCAACTCGCCATGTGTGTGCAGATAAGAAGATGTTCACCACCTATAAAATGGTGGATTCTGGCGAACATCTCTACATGGGAAACTCCTCGACCTCTAAAGTTGAAGGAGTTGGAACAGTGGTTCTCAAGATGACTTCAGGCAAAGAGGTGACTCTTAAAGAGGTGATGCATGTGCCAGAAATTCGCAAGAATCTGATTTCTGGTTCGCTGTTGGTCAAACATGGCTTTTGCTTGGTTTTTCAAGCTGATAAGGTTGTGCTTAGGAAGAAAGGAGTGTATGTCGGTAGGGGTTACATGGTGAATGGCATGTTCAAAATGAATGTAATGACAAAGGTTCCGGCCTCTCCGGTTGTCAATGAAATGAACACAACTTCTGATTATATGCTTGAGTTTTCCGAATTATGGCATGGTAGATTAGGACATGTTAATTATGGTTCAGTAAAACGTTTAATAGATACAGATTGCATACCAAAATTTAGTATTAAATCTGGTCATAAATGTGAAGTTTGTGTTGAGGCTAAAATGACAAGGAATTCATTTCAAAAAGTAGAAAGAAGTACAGAACCACTTGGATTGATTCATACAGACTTATGTGACTTAAAGTCTGTTGAAACTATTGGTGGGAATAAATACTTTATTACTTTTATTGATGATTGCACAAAATACTGTTATGTGTATTTGCTTAAAACCAAAAGTGAAGCCATAGAATCATTTATCCACTACAAGGCTGAAGTGGAAAATCAACTTGGCAAAAAGATCAAAATGATTAGAAGTGATCGAGGTGGTGAATATGAAGCTCCATTTGGTGAATTTTGTGTCGAACATGGTATTATTCACCAAACGACTGCTCCTTATACACCACAACAAAATGGAGTTGCTGAACGAAAGAACAAAACTCTAAAAGAGATGATGAATGCCATGTTGATCAGTTCAGGATTACCACAGTATTTGTGGGGAGACGCAATTCTCTCTGCTAACTATATCTTGAACAAAATCCCACACAAGAAAACAAGGATTTCTCCTTATCAATTGTGGAAAGGGATAAAGCCTTCCTACAAATACTTAAAAATGTGGGGGTGTTTAGCCAATGTGGCAGTTCTCGGTCCTAAAAAGGTTAAGATAGGACCTAAAACTGTTGATTGTGTTTTCATTGGTTATGCTTATAATAGCAGTGCATATCGTTTCCTTGTCTATGAGTCAGAAATTCCTGATATCCATCCGAATACGTTTATGGAATCCAGGAATGCAACATTCTTTGAACATGTGTTCCCGTTTAAGGACAATAGAGTCCTTAGGTCAGTTCAAGAAACTGAGCCTATTCAGGAATATGATAATATGGATATTGTTTCAGTTCTTGAAGAGAATGATGATGATATTGATGGTCTTCGCCGTAGTAAAAGAGCTAGAACATCAAAGTCCTTTGGACCCGATTTTCTTACATATTTTTTAGAAGCTGAACCTCAGACATATAAAGAGGCAATGTCATCATCGGAGGCTCCGTTATGGCAAGAAGCCATAAATAGTGAAATAGAATCCATACTGCAAAATCATACTTGGGAACTTACGGATCTCCCTTGAGGTTGTAAACCTCTTGGATACAAATGGATATTCAAACGAAAGATGAAAGCAGATGGATCAATTGACAAGTACAAGGCGAGACTTGTAGTTAAGGGTTATAGACAAACGGAAGGTCTTGACTACTTTGATACTTATTCTCCTGTTACAAAGATAACATCTATAAGAATGTTAATTGCCTTTGCGGCGTTAAACAATCTTGAGATTCATCAAATGGATGTGAAAACTGCATTCCTAAACGGTGATCTAGATGAGGAGATATATATGGAACAACCTAAAGGGTTTAAGGTTCCAGGTCAAGAGGGAAAAGTGTGCAAGCTTGTCAAATCTTTATATGGCTTGAAACAAGCTCCAAAACAATGGCATGAGAAATTTGACAATGTCATGATATCAAATGGTTTCTGTATCAATGAATGTGACAAATGTGTGTATATCAAATACAACGGAAATAGTTATGTCATTGTGTGTCTATATGTAGATGATATGCTCATTCTTGGTAGCAATAATGAGATGATCAAATCTACGAAGAACATGTTGAATTCGAGGTTTGACATGAAGGATATGGGTTTTGGTGGCGTCATATTAGGAGTCAAGATAATCAAAAGTCGAGGGATATATCTTGTCTCGTAAAACATTATATAGAGAAGATATTAGAAAAGTTTAACAAAGGTGACGTCAACCACGCCCAAAACACCAAAGAGAGACTCAACATTACATCTATACAAGTATACTGGTCAGGGTATTAACCAATTGGGATATGCATGAGTTATAGGTAGTCTAATGTACTTGATGAATTGTACAAGACCGGACATAGCCTACTCTGTTAGCAAACTAAGTAGGTATACAAGTAATCCAGGGAAGGATCACTGGACGGCTATAATCAGGGTGCTTAGATATCTAAGGTATACCATTGATTATGGTCTACACTATACTCGTTATCCAGCAGTGCTAGAAGGATATAGTGATGCTAATTGGATATTTGACTCTAATGATTCAAGATCCACAAGTGGATATGTATTTACATTAGCTGGTGGTGCCGTGTCTTGGAAATCCACTAAGCAAACGTGCATTGCACGATCCACGATGGAATCTGAATTTATAGCTTTAGATAAAGTGAGGTGAGGAAAAAGTGGTGGCACGCCATTTCTTAGAAGATATTCCAACTTGGTCTAAACCAGTGCCGCCAATATGCATACATTGTGATAGTCAATCTGCAATTGGTAGAGCACATAATCATATTTACAACGGGAAGTCTCGACATATACGCCGACGACATAACACCGTTCAACAACTACTCTCCCAAGGAATTATTGTACTTGATTACGTGAAATCACAAGATAATATCGCGGATCCACTAACCAAAGGGTTAACTAGAGAGTTAGTTGTTAGATCATCGAGGGGAATGGGGCTAAAGCCCATAGCTTAAAAGCCTCTATAACGGCAACCCAACCTAGTTGACTGGAGATCCCAAGATCTAGGTTCAACGGGACAACCGAGTTATATGAGACTTAGGAGAATCACTGTGGAGACTCCGTCTCTACCCATTCCTATGATGTAACAGTGATGCCTACAGCGTGAAAGGTTAGGCAATGCCTTTAATGATTCTTAAACGTTGGTAATCCAAGTAGGGTATAGCATGATACTCTTATTAAGATTCACTTATGTGAATGTCGAAGGGGCCGCTTCTATGAGAATGTCGAGGGCCGAATTCTCTACAAACATTCATGAAGACCAGGAGTGTCTCAGGGCCGTAATGAGCACAATCGTAAGAACCAAACTGCATTTGGAAAGATTCTGTGTGTTTGCTATTGTCTAGGCTTACACCAATGGCTGAACAGTTCAAGACATCGCGTTCACTGGTTAGCTAGTAAGTCCGATAGTTATTCACAAGGTGAGGTTCAAAGCCAAAAGCTACCTGACCCCATGCAGGAGATTTCCTACTGTAACTCTCAGTAATTTGCATCTGCATATCACTGTTTAACCTGCCAATTTCATTCATGTGGGGGATTGTTGGAAAAACTTGAATTTTTTGTTAATATTATTTAATTATTTCAGTGGGCCCCACACGTCCACGTGGATGGACCCACATACCGTTGTGTACGTCTTGGTTAGGAGATTAAGACTGAACACTCGGTTGGACAAAATCAAGTTAAAGTGAATGAGAAATTGACCTAAAAAGTGCCTACGTGAATTTGGTAGAAGGGGGAAAAATACTTGTCCCACATTGGTTGTGGAGAACAAGCTGGTTGGGTATATTTACCCTTAGTTTGCCTCTATGGGTTGGCCCTTTGGGTCATTACAACTTTTGTTGGGGGAGAAGGCATGGACATAGTGGACTATGGTCCATATAACACGCGCGCGCGCCGCCGCCGACCGGGCCGGGTTGGGTTGGGTTGGGTTGGGTCATTAGATAAGATGGGCTTAGGCCCAATAGGTTCTTATCTTTTTACTGAAAGATAAAACCCCTCAATTTAGTCACCCTATAATTGTGGGGATATTTACAAAAGATTTAGGGGATTCGGGGAGAGATTTGAGGAGATCGTTTATGTTGCTTCAAAGTGGGTGTTCGCAATACCTCTGGTTCGGACCAAGACTTGGGTTGCCTAGACCAGATTACGGGAAACAAAACTAGAGCTTTCTGCATCGCTGGTTTGGACGGGGGTACCTTGCTCTGAACCAGAGGGTTTTGGTCTAGATTAGCATTCTAGGAACACTTCTATAAAGTGCATTTTTATCAATTTTAGGGTTTTCTAAGCTTGTTTTGGAAAGAGAAACCCAGAAAGACTGAGAGAAACACTATGAGAAGGTTGAAGATTATAATCCTTATTAATTATAGTGGATTGATTCGTCCCTTCCTGCCATGGATTAGCTACATAGCCTGTTTAGTGAACCATGTAAAACTCTCGTGTTCTTGTGTGATTGATTTTCTTGATTTCCTTGTGTTCTTCATTTTACTGTTCGTGTTCATACTAGATTGATTGTGCTTGCTAAAAACGTTGTGTCTTTCGCTATATCACACGACAAAGTGTAATCGCAGAACAAAGTTGAATTGCACAACAAAGTGGTATCAGAGCTCTTGGTTAAGGTTTCTAGCAGAGTACCCAATTAGGGTTTCAATCTAGGTTTTTATTAAAGATGTCGAATACCAAGCATGAGATGGAGAAGTTCATTAGTAAGAATAGCTTCTTTTTGTGGCAGCGGCTGATGAAGGATATTATGATCCAACAAGGTGTCTCAAATGCTTTAGAAGGGAAGACGAAGAAACCTACGGAGATGAAAAATAGTGATTAAGATGATCTTGACGCTAAGGCGACCAGTTCTATTCATCTAAACCTAGGCCATGAAATTATTCACAATGTGTTAGAATTCAGAGGTGGCATAGGTGATCTGGAAAAAGCTCGAGGGTTTGTACATGAGGAAGAATCTGACCAACAAGTTGTATGTCAAGAAACAGTTGTATGGATTGTAGATGAAGGAAGATATGAATTTATTAGAACATTTAAATTCCTATAATATGCTTAACTCGCAAATGTGGGGTTTTGCAGTAACGCTTGATGAGGAGGATAAGGCTATTATGTTTTTAGCATCACTGCCCCCTTCATATGATCATCTGGTGGCTACAGTTATGTATGAGAATGAATCTTTATCACTCAATGAGGTTACCAGCACCCTATTGTCTCATGAGAAGATCAATGATGATAATGTTGATTTAGATGAAGGTCTTTTCATCTCTAAGCCACATTCGAGCCGAGGCAGAAGCAAGTCAAGATGGAAGGGAGGTTCAAATCGGGAAAGGTCGCAGTTGAGAGGTAAGTCAAACATGAAGAAGGATATAGAGTGTCACTTCTTTCACAAGATGAGGCACTACAAAAACCAATGCGAGGATTTGAAAAATCTTTTTGTGGCGGAGAAGAAGAATGGGAAGAAGAAATTGGAATCCGTTAGTGTTGCGAAGGACAAATCAGATAGTGACGTAAACGCAAATTTTCTCTCCATTTTTTTCAGGTAACAATTTTCAATCAAAGTCATGGATTTTGGATTCTTTATCATATGTGTCCTAATATGGAGTGGTTTGACAATTATAAGCCTTGCAATGGTGATACGATTCTAATGGGTAATGATACAGTCTGTAAAGCCATTAGAATTAGTACCGTGAAAATTAAGATGTTTGATGGAGTTGTGAGGGTCTTGGGGAATGTTAGACTCGTGCCTAAACTTAGGAAGAAATTAATCTCTTTGAGAGCATTAGATTTGGCTGGGTGTATATACATAGCACAAAGTGGAGAAATGAAAATTATTAGAGGAGCTTTGGTGTTAATGAAGGGACAAAAGGTGAGTAATTTGTACAAACTAATTCGGAACATAGTTGTAAGTGGAGTTGATATCTCCAAACCTGTAGAATCCAACATTGATGACATGAGACTTTGGCATATGTGGCTTGGCCATATGGGTAAGCGTGGTATGTTAAAGTTTCATAAGTGTGACTTGTTGAACGGAGTCAAAAAGTGCAAGATGGATTTCTGCAAGTATTGCGTGTATGGGAAGCAGCACAAAGTCAGTTTCAAGACGGGTGTTTATAGAAGCAACGAAGTCTTTGATTATGTTCATTCAAATGTCTAGGGTCTAGTTACCGTTTTGGAGTGGGTAAAATATGATTACCCTAGTAGTGGGCATAACACGTGCCTTAATCGGTCACCACGAGAGGGTGAATAGCTCGGCACCACATAGGGAATCCTTAAGCCCTGTGTCGAGCTGGTTTGGCCACAAATAAGGCTAGATTAATAAAAGTGAACTAATAAGTTAGGATGCGCTAGCTCAGCGTGGAACATAAAGGGATGCTCGTGATATGGCCAAGCTAGGTAGGCTGGGTATGTAGCTTAAACAGCATTTTGGAATACATAATTCAGCTCGGTATGATGAGCTGAGCTATGTATGGGTTATTCCGAGCTACATGGAAGCACGACACCGCCGCAAATAAGGCGGTGAGACATTTCAAAATATTCTACATCGGCTCCTTATGAGATAAAAAGCAATCCTGTAAAGTAAGGGATTGATATGGGAAGTCCTAATGTGATTAAAAATGCACCCTATATGGGAAAGAGTCCTATATGGGAAGAGGAACTACTGCTAAATGAGATCTAGCAGTATAAGGAAATATACTATCTAATAGGAAAGTCCTATTAGGAAAAAGATTCTTAAACCTAGTAGGAAACAGGGGCCACAAGATGCCTAAACACACAAAGCTATCAATACCTATAAATACAAGGGAGAAACCATGACAAAAGGTACGCTGTGAAACCATTTTCATACGCATTGTGATTTGAGAATTTATAGTCCGAGGTACTAACTTAGGCATCGGAGGGCCTTTGCCAACGAGAGGCAAATGTGCTCTAACCCTTGTCTATTTTGCAGATTTGAGGTTCCTGACGAGAAGTCACGTGATCAAGACCCTATGTGGATTTTATCCCCATACACGTATCTGCTCACAGTGGTGATCATTACTTTGTCAGCTCCATTGATGACTATTCCAGAAAGGTATGGTTTATTTTTCGAAGCATAAGTCTGATGTGTTTGCTACGTTTAAGACTTAGAAAGCAAATGTTGAAACTCAGACTAGGAAAAAGATAAAGACCTTGTTCGGTTAGCACGTGTAGTTTAGTTTAGATGATGTAAGCAGGTGTAATAAGTGAAGAGAAATATAGAGAGAAATGAGAGAAATGATGATGTCATCAAAACCAAAACTGCCCCATAACTGTAAACCGAACACTATGTAAACCGAACACCAAAGTATTTCAGAATTCATAATGGAACATAATACAGGGAAAATGAGTTCTTGGCCTTCTGCGATTTAGAGGGTACTTGACACTACACAGTTACAAAGACTCCTCAACAGAATGGAGTAGCACAAAGGATAAACAGAACCTTAACAGAGAGGGCTAGATGTATGCGGTTGAATGTAGGGTTGCCAAAGGTATTTTGGGCAGAGGCAGTCAACACGACATGTTTTCTCATCAACAAGTCTCCTTCTTCAGCCATTGATTTTAAGATCCCACAAGAGGTTTGGGCAAGTAAAATAGTTAAGTTGTCAAATTTGAGAATTTTTAGTTGCTTGGTTTATGTTCATGTGCTACATAAGGAGAGTTGAAGCTTGATTCCCAAGTCCAGAAAGTTTATCTTTCATGAGTATGAAAAGGGTGTCAAGGGATATAAGCTCTAAGATCCTAAGGCACAAAAAGGCTTATCAGCAAGGACATTGTGTTTGATGAGACATTTATGTTGAATAGAAATGATGAAACAAAATATGGGGGTCCAAGGGAGAAATCCGTAGTAGAGGTGGAGCTATCAAAGCTTGGTTCTTTCAGTGATACAGGTGATGTTGATCACAACCCACAACAACAACAAGACGAGCCTTTCACAGTCGCAAAAGGCAAGAAAAACGGGTTTACAAACCTCTAGTTCGGTATGGTTTTGAGGACATTTTTAGTTTCGTTTCGGTGGCTCGTAGTGGAGATCCATTCTCTTACAAGAAAGTTATTAACATTATTGACAACGACAAATGGCTAGTAGCAATGTCAAAAGAGATGGAATCGCTCCACAAGAATTAGACTTGGGAGTTGGTGAAATTGCCTAAGGGGAAGAAGGTTGTCGGGTGCAAGTGGGTGTATCAAAAAAAAGGAAGCATTGTTAGAGAAAAAGGATGAAAAATACAAGGTTTGGTTAGTTTTTAAAAGTTATTCATAGAAGGAAGAAGTGGTGCAAGTGGGTGTATCAAAAAAAAAAAAGGAAGCATTGTTAGATAAAAAGGATGAAAAATACAAGGTTTGATTAGTTTTTAAAGGTTATTCATAGAAGGAAGAAGTGGACTATAATGATTTTTTCACCAGTTGTGAAGCACACTTCTATCCATGTAATTTTGGCCATGGTCGTGATGCATGACATGGAGTTAAAACAGCTTGATGTTAAAACTAATTTCCTCTATGGAGACTTAGATGAGCAGATTTACATGCAACAACCTAAAAGCTTCAAGGAACCTGGTAAGGAGGAGTATGTGTGTTTGTTAAAGAAGTCCTCATAGGGCTTGAAGCAGTTCCCAGGCAATAGTACAAACACTTTGCTTCGTTCAAGGTGTCGCATGGGTACACGCACTATGAGTATGAATGTTGCATGTACTATTGTGTCCTTCCAGATGGTTCTTATATTCTTCTTGATTTATATGTTGATGACATGCTGGTAGTAGCAAAAGCAAGCAAAAAATTGGAAAGTTGAAGTCCATTTTGAACAGTGAAATTGACATGAAAGATCTTGGAGCTGCCAAGAAAATTCTTGGGATAGAAATTCAGCATGGTAGGCAGATTGGTTGGTTGAGGTTGTCTCAAAGGAGTTACTTACAGAAGGTATTACAGAGGTTCAACATGCAAGATTCCAAGTCCATAAGTACCCCGCTTGCAGCTCACTTCAAACTTTCTACAAAGATGAGTTCTAGTTCTGAGGATGAGATAAAACACATAGTGGAGGTGCCCTTCACGAATGTAGTTAGGTGTCTCATGCATCTGATGGTGTGTACGAGACCAAACATATCGCATTCAGTTAGTGTGGTTAGCTGGTATATGGCAAACCAGGGAAAGGAACATTGGAATGCAGTTAAATGGGTTTTCAGATATCTCATGAGCACTCGTGATATGGGGATAGTGTTTGATCAAAAAAAGGCTTCAGAAGATGTGGTGGGCTATGTGAATTCAGATGATGTTGGGAATCTTGACTCTTGTAGGTCGATGGCAGGGTATGCATTTATGATTTTTCGAAGGTCATGTTTGTTGGAAGTCTACTTTTTAAGATACAGTGACTTTATCAACTATAGAGGCAGAGTACATGGCAGTGACTGAGGCAGCGAAAAAAGCAGTTTGACTTAAGGGGTTGATTAGAGAGTTTGGTTTCATGCAGGACAATGTGTTGCTGCATTGTGACCATCAGAGTACAATTCACTTGGCGAAGAATCAAGTATACAACGCAAGGACAACACATATTGATGTGCAGTATCATAGAATTCGGAAGTGGTTAACATGAGGTGACCTAACTTTGTCTAAGGCTCATACTAATGAAAATGTGTCTGATATGTTAACAAAGTCTATTTCTGAGGGAGAAGTTCAAGCATTGCTAGAATTTGCTCCATGTTCTCAGTTGTTGATTGAGGATTTGAAGGTGGAGCACTCATACCCGTAAAGGGAGTGCAGTTGGGTGTTATGTCAAGCTTTTCTTCAGGATGGTTTAGTTTAAAGCCAAGTTAGAGATTTGTTGAGTGTGGCTTCAAATTGGGTATTTGCAGCACCTCTAGTCCGGACTAGGACTTGGGTGGTCTGGACCATACTTCATGATACAAAACTGGAGCTTTCTGTATCGATAGTCCGAAATGGAGTACCTTGGTCCGGAGCAGGGGGTCTTGGTCCTAACCGGCATTCCACAAACACTTCTATAGGTCTCAACAACTTTGGTTTGGACGAGCGGGGTCTTCGTTCAGACCAGAATGCAAGTATAACAGCCTATAAAGTGCGTTTTAATCAGTTTTAGGGTTTCTCTAAGCTTGTTTTGGAAAGAGAAACCCAAAGAGACTGAGAGCAACATTGTGAGAAGATTGGAGATTGTAATCTATATTGATTATAGTGGATTGATTCGTCCCTTGGCCCTGTGGATTAACTTCATAGCCTGTAGTGAACCACATAAATCTCTTGTGTTCTTATGTCATTTTCTTGATTTTCTTGCGTTCTTCATCTTTATTGTTCGCGTTCTTCATCTTTATTAGAGAGCTTGGTTTCTGCTATATCATACAACAAAGTGGAATCACATAAGTTGTTATCATGCCCACAATCGAGCTATTCAAAGTGGGTACATACTGAGTGGAAGCAAATGCCAATGAGAGCAGTGAAGCTTGGATTTAAATTTTGCAACATCTCTTTTTGGAATCAAACCATTCCTCAGCCTTCTTCATACAAAGTCCGAACAATAGTACTCAATCTTGCAATCGATGTCGAGAAACCTTGTCATTCTCCACAACTTGAATAGTAGTACATGCCAGTTATGCATGTATCATTATTTACACACACACACACACACAAGGATTTTAACTTTTAGGTGTAGAAAAGAAGCATATAATTACTATTAAAGTAAGTCATTTTTTTTAATTACCATTAAGATAAGTCACTCTTTTTTGTGTTTAGGTTTAGGTTCACTTTATTATTATAGGGTTTTAATGGTTTAGACACTTTCATAGGATACCTTAGGATTTTAGGCACTTTCATAGGATACCCAAGGGATTAGGTTTAGACACTTTTATCTGGTACCATACGATTTAAGCACTTTCATTGGGTACCCTAGGGCTTAGGTTTATGGTGCACTTTCCTATTACAAAATTTTAGTTGTTTAGGAACTTTCATAGAGTACCCTAGGATTTAGGCACTTTCATACGATTTGTTTGTGGGAGTTGAGGGGGAGAGATTGTGCCCATGTGGGATGAGTAGAGAGAGAGAGCGCAACAAGTGGGGTGGGTAGAGAGAGATAGACGAAAATAGTACCAGGAGTGATTGTACTGGGCAGTACTTTTTCAGATTTTGCATGAGTTGTCAGTAAGTGTGTTGGAAAATTTGTACTGGCCCGGCGTTTCCTAAAAAAAAAATACTCCCTCCGTCCCAATTTCTTGGTCCTTCTTTCCATTTTGGGATGTCCCAAAATATTTGTCCCACTTCTAAAAATATCCATCAAAATTGGGTCACTTTCCAATTTTACCCTTAAAAAGTACTTTTCCCATGTTAATTGACTAGTCTATTATCTTTTATTTTATAACCGTTTTTATGATTTTGAAAATTTTGTATAATAAAACTAATTAATACTTATCAAACAAGATCCATATTGAATATGTTTTGACTTTCATATAATAAATTAGCCTCACAAATTTGGTCACAGTAATATTGACTGGATTTAGGGGTAAAATAAAAAAGTTAATACAAAGTTTTCACATCCCTTAAAAACCCGCTTTCCCAAAAGGGGACAAGAAATTGGGACGGAGGGAGTAATTCCATTGAAGCCGGTGATGGAGGAAAGGTAAAACCATATATAGCTGTAAGAATCTCTAGAAGAATGTTATCTTTTTTATGCGAGATTTAGCGAGTGTTCAAATGAAGTGGAGAAGAAGAAGTAGACGTAGAGGTCAAGATTTCGGGCAAAATTCTGAGTAAAAGAATCTTATTTGTTGGAACAATTTAGACAACAAAGACAAGGGTAGAAAATTGAAGAGAGAGGGAGAGTAAGAGATGTAAAGTGTAAATGTAATTTGTTGTGATCCCCTAATTAAAAGAAGGGTACAATCATAAATTACTTTATTTTGTTAACCAAGATAGACAGATTTTTGTTTTGAATAGATGATGGGTTCTGTTTGGCCCGTTTTAAAGTTGAGTCGGTGCTTGCAAGAAAAATGAATAGAAAAGGGAGTCTTCATACATTCTCATAAGGTGGGAAGGATCAGATTCTCACTTAGTTTGGGAATGTGATTCCTGATTGAATACGTCAGTACATGACTAGGAATCACATTCATATTCCTGTCTCTTCCAAACGTCGTAATCATAAAAGCATGACATCACATTCTCATTCATGTTTCTTTCAAGCGTTGGAATCATGGAAAGAAAGTATTACATTCTCATTTCCCCTCAAAGTTGCTGCTATCCAAATTGAGCCTAAGGGCATGAAAGCAAGCGAGTGTCAAACTCCCAACCCACGTCACATAATTCTTTAGTAGGATCCTTCGCTTCTAATATTTTCTTTACGCTTCCGCTATTAACTACCACTTTTGTAAAATTTAATATGTTGAAATGTTTTGAGAATTTTTTTATACGCTAATGCTCGAGCCCCTTATTGCTCTCACACGTATTATCAGGGCTAGCCCAACGGTAAGCTCCGCAAGCCCTCGGGCTTGGACAACCCAAAAAAATTGGTGAACCCAACAGAAAAACATATATAACAAGAGACCCAACCAACATATCATAACCCAACTCACCATATTTTCCTTAAATAAACTTAAGTAAAGACTAAATTTGTTTATTCTTTTACTCTAATTTATTTAATAAAAATAATAAAGCACCCCACTTTTGAATCCAATAGCAATTCTAGAAAACTGAACATTTTTCTCCCAAATTAATTTTTTAGAACATAATCTTGCTCTCCAAATAGAAACCGTGCAAAGGTACAGTGGCACTTGGCAAAATCTAAGCAACAATTACCATAATTTTTCATTCCAAAAATTGATAATTTTCTAAAAGTTAATTTTCTATACTTAGCCAGATATTTAAGAGACATATAGACATAGGTTCTTGGTCTTGATCTTGATTTTTTTTTCTTCTAAGAATGTGAAACCCGCCTTTGACCCAACAAACTTTAGGAGAAATGATTATTAAGAAAAAGGGAAGGGTTCCCTTTTTGGATATAGTGAAAACTAAGACCTGAAATGTAGTCCGACAACGCTTTGGTCGACCTGATCCAAATTTCGGTAAAAGAAGCCAAAAAGAGATCGATTGCAGTTTCCCAAAGATTTGGAAATGACGTAGCGTTCCACTCCGAACATTGAGTTCCACTCCAGTCAACTTGGCAGGGCCAGAGGAAGAGCATTAGAGGCTTGGTCATGGCATTGACACAGCCGAAAAGGGGCCATGTGTAATGGCCTGAGTTTTCGTCCTATTTTTTCAAATAAATAAAATGTTTTAATTAATAAATATTTTATTTTAATTTTGCAATTATTATTATCCTTAATTATAGGGGTGAGCAATACCCGACACAACCCGCCAACCTGGTCCAACCCTATGGCTTTCGGGCGGGTTTAAAGTACTATCAAGTCGGATTCAAGTTTAAAAGAACATTAATTTCAGGTTTCGGGTCGGATGACGGGTGAGAGATTTCAGAGGTCAGGTTACCCAACCCGACCACATAACATAAGAATATAAAATATTACTATATAAAGCTGTCTTTGTAGCTGTTTTGGACATTGCATTAAACACATTTTGACTTTCTAGGCATACGTATGAAAAATTGAAGAAACATATCTCTTTATCTATTGTTGTCTTTTCGCATCAATAAAGCTCACTTTGACTTTCTTTTCGCATCAAGCATATGTTCTCTCTCTCTCATCATCTCAACAGATCTAATCCATACCAGAAGGCAACAACTCTCTCTAATCCTCTCAACTTCGCACACCTCTCTTCTCTCCCCCCCATCACAGATGTTCACCACCATCGCCCTCGCTGGTTCTATTCTATTACCGCCATCGTTTGTCACCGTCGCCCTCTGTCTAAAGGCCTTTTCTCTCTCCCTCTCTTAGACGACTAGATCAAGAAAAGGGAGTGAGTTTGAAGCAACGATGGTGGCTCCACCACCAAAGACGATGATGTCGTCGTGAAAAGTTGGGTAACCCGATCGACCTGACCAATACCCGACATATCCGATCCGATCAGTTCTTAGGCTACTTCAGTTTAGTTTTGGATGCCATTTTTTCATGACCCAGCCAAAATAGACCCGACGTGAATTTGAACCATGCTCACCCCTACTTAATTATGCTTAAGACCCTTGATTAACCTAACTTTACACTAAGATCCCTACAATTCCTAAAACCTATCTAATACATATTCTCCATCTCCAATCCATCACCACCTCACCATGTCTCTCGCTCTCCTCCTCCCATCTCCATTTATTAAGCCATCAACTCACCTCATCTCTCCAACACCATCATTATACCACCACCTACCTTATCCTCTTCAATTGCAGTCATCCTACATTTTCCCTACCTCATCCTTTTTTTGCTACATCATCCTACTACCATACCATCACCATCACACCACCTCCCATCACTTATTTACCACCATTATCACCTCTCTCACTCATATCTTCTCCAAATCCGGCCACCATCATTCAAATCCCTACAAAATCTATCCTATGCCTCCCTACATTATCCTTTTTCCAACTTATGACACCCTAAACCCATCAAATCTCACATATACACCACCATCATCACCACTCACCATAACCATATCTCTTAAAATCCGGATGCCATCACCAAAATCATCTTATTCTCTTCTCCCTTATCCTTTCCCCATCACATCCACCACTATCACTACGCTACATGGGCTTATCTCCCTCTTACTTTTCCTCCTCATTCATTTCCCCAACCCCTATAAATAATCCATCATGACCTCCTTTTTTTTCCACCTAAAAACACACGCACAAACCCATAAGATCAACACGAAAGAAGGGGGAAAGAGTGGAGTTCCACCATGAAATTCTAAATAGAGTAAAATAGAGAAAATGGGTTTCCTTAAAAAACCCAACTACCAACCAAACCAACTTACACACATCCTCACGCACTTCCTAAGATCATAATCTAACCATTCATTCAAGCCGAAACCAACCAACATGCCACCTCCACTGCTAATACCATGTTTTTTCCCAAATTCGCCTTTAGCTCGTTTCTTTGGAGGAGAGGTAGTGTAAACTCTTCCACTCTCTCCTCAATAGTTGCTTTGGCAAGTGAGATGAGAAAAGAAAAGAAAGGGATGTGATTTCCCTCATTAGTGAGAAAAGAAAAGAAAGGGGCATTGTTTCTCACCCTGTCATCCAAATAGCAATGAGAAATCAAAGTCTCTCCCTCCCATTCCGATGACCAAACTCACTCCGGTGACTCTCTAGCAACCAAATCAAAGGTTCAAAAGTCACTTTTGATCACAGAAGTAACTTCACCTTGACAAGACGAAGACAACTATGCAAGTACGATGATGATCCAACAAGGGGGTGGACGCACGAGTTGTCGGAAGTCAACGAAGATCTGTTCGTCCTCCCTTCTCACGAAATCGCTAAACTTTTGGCTATAAAGGAAACTGGGCTTGTAAGGGGTTCTTCTCTCTCACATTTTGGATCATCCGAATGTGCGAGAGATTCAATTTTCTCTTCATTTCCTTTCTTCTCTCTCAAACTCTCGCAATCCAAAGGTGGCGTAAGTATATTAGACACCCTAGATGATGTTTTTAAAGTTTTAAAGCCGAAGAAAATTGACTCATGCATCAAAACTGAGAGAGAACCAAACTATACCCTATTTTTCGAGACATCCCTCAATCGCAACTGAACGATCGGTCCAATGAGCAACCCATTCATGTTTTGATTATTTTAATCCAATTACCCCCCCTAGACTTGCTGATTCCTATAGTTTTGACCCTAAATCCTCATGTTTTCACTTCATATCAGACCCCAGATTTGATGGTTTAGTTAAATTTGTCTATAAGTGTGAAATTAGAGTTGATATCATTTTACAAATTTTTTATTAATAATTATTGTAAATTTAAAATGGAAAGGAAGTTAAATTATATATTGAATAACTACATTAATAGTGTTATCTTTAAATATATTAAAGAAATTTTTATTAATCGTACACAACTGTCATCAAAATTACGAGAATACCCTTACTATGTCATAGTTACCATTTTATTCTTTGAATGTTATCAAGATTTAAATCACGCTTTTAATTATAAAAATTATGTAATAAATGTTGTAAACTACATTTATACCCAAAGACATAATATTTTACTAAAATAAATCTCACCATGTCACAATTACCAAAACACCCCTACTTAGTCTCTTTACAAAAATGTCCCTAGTCTTGGTTAAATTACTTAAATACCCCTAGACTCGACTAATTGCTATGTTATCACTATGCTTCTACGTAATTACCAATACAACCCTACATTTTTATAAATTACACTTTAACCCTTAAATTTTATTTAATTACGTGTGCACCCTATTTGTTAAGTACCTACTTCATGAAATTGCTGTAAACATCAAGGAATATAATTAATCAATTTGTGTAAATTACATGGACATTGTGCACCCTTGAATTGTCATTATCACTTTGCACTGCTATTTCAGTTATGATTACAATGAAATTGTTGAATTTTAATGGACAATTACGATCCCAGGTTAGAATCTATATGGCGAGAGCACGTAGATGTTGATTAAGATTAAATAAAAATTGGAAAAGATGGGAGAAGTTGAAATAGGGTGTCTTAAACAGTACTATGTATTGGTCGTCCTTTGTCTTAGGTTGTGCTACATCCTAAGGATAGGCGTGGTCGATGGAAATAGAGTGGTTGAGAACATAAATGAAAGAACGTGATAGGTTGTTAAAAAAATGCCTTGAGCCATGCTATGTCTTGAGACGTGTTATGTCATGGACTGTGCTCTATCTCAGTCTGTGTCACGTTAGGCATGGTAGATGGGAACATTGCCGATGGAAAAAAAAGAGAGTAAGAATTAGTGGGTAGGAGTTAGCTATTGAGTAATCCATTGTTCATGTCACTGTTGTTGGCTTTAGCATATTACGCCAGGTTTTGAAGATGAAGGAGGAGCCGTATTGCCAGATACAGGATCAAACCGATGAACAAGTGCGAGTAGAAGATTGGGATTTGAACATGAAGCATTAGAAAACCCTGCTGCCTTCTTATTTTCTGTCAAACAAATTTAATTTAATTTGCCAACAAGTATTTTATTTTGTTGTAATTAGATTATTGATCACTCTATGTTCATTCTGCGGCGTATTAATGAATTCGTTTTTAATTAAATAAATCTTTTTCCATTAAATGACTTAAATAATGCCTCTGAAAATTCGGGGGCGTTACACCATGACCGCCTACACGATAATGGCAAGGCAGAGCCAAGTCTTGACCGTGCACGATGGCGGCAATGGCGAAATTGAGGTAGACCTTGACCATACCGTTTATTTAAGATTAGTGGAAATTTAGTAGTTTGGTGGTGGTAGAATAAGGGATCGCGGCAGAAATGCACTCGCAGAGTAACACTGTTTGACACCATACCGTTTTCTTTGACTTGTATGTCTTTTTGGTTTTTATAAGTTAATAGTAAGTGGACAAACAAGCTTGGAGTAGAGCTTGGTCAATCCAATCATCGAGGTCGGCCTTGCGTATCATACAACTTAAAGTCGCAACTCTATGATTTATTCCATCGTTAACTAAATAAATCTTAGCAAAAGAAAGTCAACCCATTATGAAACGAGTAATAAATCAATCATAATCAATAATCTTAAAAGTGCATGGCGTGGAATATGCTTTTGTGAGATGCATGTATGAATAAAGTAATAAACACACACACGCATACCTGTTTACTTGGAGAGCCCTTTCTTGCAAGTTGAGATCGACTTCTTCAGCTACCAGCAGGTTACTTTCGACCTGGAACATACATTTCAACCCCTGAAACACTGTTAGCGTGTTAGCCAGTTTCGACACCCATCGGACTAGAGAGAGGGTAGCAGAATTGTGGCTATCACATGAAATTCACAAAACCGGACGGTTATGAACAATTTGTATCCAGACATCTGTGTTTAAAGCATTTTTCATACTTTCCTTTGTGTATAAAAATGATGATCTATTTACCAAAAATAAAATAAAAATGATGATCAGAAATAGTAACTTGAGTTAAGACATACCCCACAAGTTTGTTCTTTCTCATAACTAGTAACATGTTTGAGAGAGAGAGAGAGAGAGAGAGAGAGAGAGAGAGAGAGAGAGAGAGAGAGAGAGTCAAAAAGGAGATTGCCATTTTGTTGTGGAGGCCTCTTGTCCATTTATAGAGGGCTCCCAAGTGGAAGTCTCGGGTCTTGCTGCTGCCACTCATCTGAGTTTTATTTCGGGAAATAATCTCTATTGTTATTTTAAGAGAAATTTAATTCCCCGTTCCATACGACAAATATTGTTATGATCCCACCCTATGTAGTTTGAAATGTTATGATTTCATCTTGTAATATAATTTCCGGACAATTGTTTCCTTATTAGGTATTTAAATAGTATATATGTTAATTAATTTTTTCAAATGTTAAATGTTAGGACCAAAAAATCCGGAAAACTAACTCATCCTTTAAACTTCCCATGATTGGAATATTTTAAATATCCATTATGGGTACTGAATTATCAGTGTTCAAATCAAAACTTATATCCTTTCCTTAACTGTCAAAATCTTCCCGAATTCTTTTCCTTAGTCTGAGCTTCATTTGAAATTCAAATTCTCTAGTCCTACTCCATATTAGTTTGGCTATTTATACATCAAGACCAGTTTGAACATTCATATTCAAATAATTCAATTCATCAAACTGGTCGTGGGATCCAGAAAGTTGGAATTCAACAATTCCTCAAACAATTTGTCAAGTAATTTCATTGGTATTGGAATAGGTATTATATATCACCATTGTTTGGATTTTTCTTTGTTATACAATTGTGGCTCCTCTTTATGAAGCCCATTTCGATGGATGAAAAAAAAAGAAATCACCAACACACGTTAATACACCAGTGGCATTTTTCACACAAAAATTATGATTTTCTACTTCGCCACATTTGTCACACAGAAATCATGATATCCTACGTTACCATCAGACGTTAATGTTGATGCTTTTTACTACACATTAATACACCAATTGCATTTTTCACACAGAAATTATGATTTTCTATTTCACCACATTTGTCACACAGAAATCATGAGATGCTATGTTACCATCAGGCATTAATGTTGCGGCTTTTTACCACACGTTAATACACCAGTTCTACAAACATTGGATTCTATTAAACCATATTCCAAGCCGTGGTTCAAATGAGTAATAACAACACTTAGAGTTAAAAAAACTCCCATGGTACAATCATACACCATAACTTCACTATCAATGACGTAAAAGAAATGGTAAAAGAGTGTTCCATATTTTCCACAGCATCATAAACATATCATCGTAAAAACTAACAGATAATCTTGGTACATTCAAGACCCATAAACAATACAAACAAAAATTGATTGCAAGTTCAATGGTTACATGGCATCCAAAACTACTAATCTTCAATGTTAAACCAAATGTTCGATGCATTAAAACGAAGATGAACACAGAAAACCATAGTCTCAAAACAAAATTAATAGTGTCTAACTTAGGTATATTAATAAACCATAATAAATTACCAAAACCCCCCAACTATACTTCCCAAAAGACTTACAGGCCATTGGTTGGAACGGAAAACATGTAGACTTGTTAAGGCTTTACTCCGGTGATCAAATCGGCAATCGTATCATCTTTCCATTCATCAAGTAGCAACCCGATTTCGACCCCTCTCCTTGGTCGGACGACAGTTGAGTAACTGGACGGTGGGGTCTCTGGTGATTTTGGGTGGAGCGGTGGTGGGATTGGACGATGTGGGTAATGGTTAGGTTTCAACCGAATAGATAGGGATTGGGAATTTCGGAATGAGACGGTTTACGTAACGGAATTGGATTCACCAGAATGGGTCGTGGGATTTGGGTTCACCGAAAAACTAGAGATTTGGGTTGTGGGTTTTGTCTCACCGAAAAACTAGGGATTTGGGTTGTAGAGGATTTGGGACGATTTGTTTTTTGGGATGTTTTTCAGCTATAGAGTTGTGGGGGAGGTTGAGGACGGATTTGGGATGGTTTTTGGAGTGCAAATTTTTCCATAACCATCTAAAACACAAAAGGGGAAAGACACCCAAAACTGCTAATTAAAATGTTTCCGAGAGTTGTGGGATGATGTGTGGGACCAGTAATTTTTTCAAAACCGTTAATAGATATAGGAAATTTAGAAGGACAAAATATTATAGAAGGGCTTTTTGGGCATTTTTTAAATTTTGAGATGAGATCATAACTATTCAAATTCATTGGGATAAAATCATAACATTTATTTTTTTACGAGTCTTCTAATTAACTTCCCCTTATTTTAATTTGATTATTCTCTAATGTTATTTTTAGAATCTGGTTTGTAATCAAAGTACTATTTGCCTTTAGAAATTCAAACTCCCACACCTTTCTATACTTACTTTATTATACTAAATTAATCCTAGAGAATTAAATGTGATGAAGTTTGGTTTATGCTCACCTTAATCCAACTAATTATTGGGTATTTTCATAATATCATGTGGCATTATCATGTGGTACTCCAAACAAATAAAAGATCGCCACCATGCTATGTGGGTAATTTCTTATCTCCAATCACCCAACAAAAGTGAATGTAATTTTCTCTACCCGATGGTTTGTTGCTTAATGAATGGTTTAGATTAACATATAGGCATCACCACATAGTATTTCGGAAACGCTGAATAATTACTCATTTAATCCCGTCAAATAAATGGGGGCCATCGTGCATGTATAGGAATAATACTGGGAACGATCACATGATCCATGGAGCATATTGTTGACCATTTTCCTTTATTTTCTTTTTGTTGTTTATTCCTGTGTTATGGAAACAACTCAATGGCAAATAACCACTACTATATATCAATGGGCTACAACTCAAGTATCTTTGCATGCTAAAGGAGCAGATGAGGTTTCCACGTATATCGCTAGAAAAAAACCTTCAAACCTTGTCTCAAGAGCTTGGCTGCGTGATCAAAACTTAGCTTAGAACTTAAAAGTTCGTTCTCCCGTAAGATTTAGTTCCGAAACCTTAAAACACAAGATAATTTGAGATGCGCATAAATTGACGGTGATACTTTACTTATCAAATACTATAAACTGGCCTGGTCCAAGTGACACCGCCGGACACAAAAGCCCCTACTAATTGGAGTCAAACGACAGGCGAAAGTGCATCCGAAAGAGACGTAAACGGTGCATTTGAGAAAGGTAATTCTCGGCTTTAATTAACGGAAGTCAAAGCATACGTGGCTACACCCAATTCCTTGAGATTGACCACGTCACCGTCAATAATTAGAGAAGCTTATCTCAAGTTCTGTTTGGCTAATGATGTTTTGCTTGCTTATTAATACTTTGACTTTTTCGCAACATGGCACGATCGGCCTTCAGCCACGTTAAAAACATGAGGACAAAGGGGAGTCTAAAAAGGTGAATTTGCCTTACTAGGGATATCTTATCAGGATTAAAAGAACCCGACAAAAAATAATGAGAGTATTTCTTTATATGGTAGTCTGTACGTAGTTAGTTATTGTGTTATTTGGTGATTGGAGGTTTAAGGCCACCTAAAGATGCCATTAAGCATCTCTGTAACCCACCGCTAAAAAGTTTCTGCACAATGTTTACGTTGCTGGTTTTTGTGTGTGTGCGTGTGTGTTTTTTTCAATAACTCAGCCATTTGGGTGAGCTTACGAGTTACAAGCACCTTGGTTAATCATATATGGGAGCTCAAGTTCACCGGTTACTTGCTAGGAGCTAAATTAAAATCGGAGCAAAATTCAGTAAAAACCGACTCCAAAGAAGTTGATAGCACCTAAAAAATTTGGAACTTAAACCTTGCAAGATAGCAAACCTCTAAATACCAATTTTTAACCACCAACTCAGTGAGAATTTTTGAATTGGCTATATATCAATGGCCAACACTTAGGTGTCTCGGACACAGTCAATAAAGAAGTCATTGAAGAAAATCCTAAGATTACTCATGCCATTATTGCAGTGAATAATGAGGATGGTAACTTATCAAAAGTGGCAGTACCTAACCACTACGAAATCTCTGAAGATATTCAAGCTCAGACCCCATTGATCAAAGCCAAGCCCATGTCCACTCTGCAGTGAAAGGTTTGCAAGGAAAGAAGAAAAGAAAAAACATTAATGATATTCTTGGATTTTGTAAAATTAAGTCAGGCAACAAATCCTTACAGAGCGCTCTCTGCATCAATTTCTTCTAACGGGATCGATAACAAAAATAGAATTCTATTAGATGAAGCACAAGCAATTTGGGCAATCAATAAAATGCATGGGATCAGTTATGAGGTGATGAACAAGAAGTTATTAGCAAGATTGCTAATTTGGAAGCACATGTCAACGGGGGGGCTGATTGCCACCCCTAATGCTCCTCACACTTGAGTATTCATTCTCAGGTCCCGTATAGCAATGAAAATTCTTTCTTGGAATGTTAGGGGCCTGAGTAAGATGGAGAAAAGGGGCAGAATTAAAAAGATACTTAGAGACAAAAAGGTAGATATGGTTTTCTTCCAAGAAACAAAACAAGAATTATTTCAATTGACTTTATTAAATCTGTGGTGGGAAGATTGCGTCGAATTTTTGGATGTTGAAGCATATAGATCTGTTGGAGGACTTCTTTGTAGTTGGAGACCACAATTCTTCAGTTTATTGGAAACTTATGGAAATAGAAATTTCATCATGGTGAAAGGTACTCTTCAACACTCTTTTAATTGTACTCTAGTCAATTTTTATGGCCCTTGCTGCACTATGGGGAGAAGAAGTCTTTGGACATATCTTCTCAATTTAAAACCTCCGTTTGTTGAACCTTGGTGTTTGGGGGTGACTTTAATAAAGTAAGGAACACTGCTGAGAGGCAAGGTAGCTCCAATAGGGACATTGGAATACAAGACTTTAACAAATTCATTGATGATATGGAACTAGTTGATTTCCCAATGACGGGTAGAAAATTCACTTGGTCCAATTCTCAAGAAAGTGAAAAATGGAGCAGGATAGATAGATTTCTTGTGCACCAAGAATGGATGGACTTTTTTCAACTAAAACATGGGGCTTACCTAGAACCCTTTCTGATCATTGCCCTATTCTACTCATGGAGGATGGTAGGGACTGGGGACCTAAACCTTTCAAGTTTTATAACTTTTGGTTCTCTCATCCTAATTGTATCAAAGTTATGAAACTTGCTTGGGAAAGCTGTCAAGACCAAGTTTGGGCTGCAGATACTTTGGTTAAGAAACTCAAGTGTATGAAAGAAGCCTTAAAAGTCTGGAGTAAGGAGGAGTTTAGTGGTCTTCAACTGAAATTTGATCAAACAGTAGAACAACTACACCATCTGGATCTTCAAGCTGAGAATAATTCCATCCAATCAGAAGGTAAAGTGAAAAGGAAAGAACTTAAAGCTGAAATGTGGAAGTTAAGTAGACATATTGGAAGAATGTGGATTCAGAAGTCTAGAGTCCAATGGCATCTAAATGGGGATAGAAATACAAAGTACTTTCACCTTTTGGCCAAATCCAGAGAAAACAGGAATTCCATAAATTCTGTTACAGTAAATGATCAGGTTTTTAGGATCCCCATCTAGTGAGAAATGAAGTTTTCAACCATTTCTAGAAACTTTTCTCTGAAGATTGGGAGGTAAGGCCCTTTTCCTGTACAAATAGAGGCAATGTTATAGACGATGTTATGAGTTCTGGCTTGGTCTCTAACTTCTCTGAGGATGAAGTGTGGAATGCCATTAGATGTTGTGATGGAAACAAGTCCACAGGGCTTGATGGTTTTAATCTCCCATGCATTAAAAAGGGTTGGGACTTCATGAAAGGTGACATTATGAAATTTATGCATGAGTTTCATTTACATAGCAGTCTTCCAAATGGTTTTAACACCTCATTCATAACTCTGATCCCCAAGTGCGAAAATCCAGTTAAATTGGTTGATTTCAGACCCATTAGTTTGATTGGTTGCATGTACAAAATCTTGTCAAAAGTTCTTGCAGCCAGACTAAAGCCCACTTTGAATAATGTTATTGGGGAGGTTCAGTCAGCTTTTGTTGGGGGTAGAAACATTCAAGATAGTGTCCTCATTGCTAATGAAGTTGTGGATGATTGGAAAAAGAAAAATGTTAAAGGATTGATAATCAAATTGGATCTTGAGAAGGCTTTTGACAACATCAATTGGGTTTTTCTTTTCAGAATGTTAAGAATGCTAGGTTACCCTGACAAGTGGATTCTATGGATTCGTGAGTGCCTCTCTACTGCCTCAGTATCTGTCTTGGTCAATGGCTCCCCAACCCCACAATTTCGTATGCAAAAAGGGATTAGATAGGGAGACCCCTTCTCCCCCTTTCTATTCATCATAGGTGCTAAAAGTTTGAACTGCATTTTCCAAGATGCTATTCATCAGGGTACTTTTAAAAGTCTAAGTATTGGTGAAGATGGTCCCTTATTAACCCACCTGCAATTTGCTGATGACACACTAATTTTCTGTGGGGCTAATTTGGAAGAAGTCAAGAACATTAAATGTTTGTTGAAGGGTTTTGAAGTCATGTCTGGCTTGAAAATTAACTATCACAAAAGCGTAGTATGTGGTGTGGGGCTGAATCAATACCAGATTATGCCTTTTGCTGAGATACTTGGATGCAAATCTCAATCCCTCCCAATTAAATATCTCGGAATGCCCTTTGGTGCTAGCTCAAAGCTTAAGTCTACATGGAAGCTAATTATTCAGAAGATTCAATTAAGGTTACCTGCTTGGAAAAAGAGGGTTTTGTCTTTTAGAGGTAGACTTACATTACTGAAATTTGTCCTTTCTAGTCTGCCAATCTACTATTTGTCCCTATTCAGAACCCCTGAAGGAGTGGTTGAGGCTATTGAGAGTATTCAAGCAAGATTCTTATGGGGAGGTTATGACTTGAAATGAAAAATTCACATGGTTACTTGGAACAAAATCAAGCTTAGTAAAGGAAATGGTGGACTTGTAGTTAGAGGGGTCAAAGAAATGAATAAAGCTCTACTCTTGAAATGGTGGTGGAGGTTTGGGTCAGAGAAAGAAGCATTATGGAGAAAGGTCATCTGTTCCAAGTACAATATGGATACAAATCTCTGGTAGCCTAACTTAGAATTGAACAGAAAGGTTTTAACTCTCTGGAAAGATATCATACAAATTAGGAACAAAAATCCTAGTGTGTTTGCCAAATTCAAGGAAAATATTAGAATCTCAATTGGCAATGGTATTTCAACTCAATTCTGAACTGATGCATGGGTAAATGGTGATTGTTTGAACAGGATGTTTCCAAGAATTTTTAGTGTCATTTTGCACAAAAATGAATCTATGGCAGATGTTTTGCAGAGGAGAGAAGAACAATTCAATTGGTCTTTCCACTTCAAGAGGAGTCTATTTATATGGGAAAATGATGAACTTAATTGAGGTATTACTGAATCTACTTGATGGTCTTCACATTTCTATCCTAATGAGATCTGATTAACTTATTTGGAATGCTTGTAACTCCAAATCCTATTCTGTGTCTTCCATGTATAACCTTTCCCTCATTCCTGTTTCTAATGATGAGATCAATGCTAGTAATTCTTTTAATTGGATCTGGAAAAATGATGCTCCTTTTAAAGTACAATGCTTTATTTGGATGGTCAGTCTTGGAAAGCTGAAAACTGGAGATTTTCTTCTAAATATCGGCATTTTACAGTAACATAATCTAGCTCTTTGCAAGTTTTGTGGTGACATTATAGAGTCCATTGATCACTATCTTCTTCTTTGCCCATTTACATGGAATGTTTGGTGCTTGTTGCTACAGTGGTGAGGTATTTTCTGGGTAACCCCTCCTTCTGTTAACTCTTTGTTCATGTGGTGGAATAACTTCAAAGTTAAGTCAAGAATTAGAAAGATTTGGAAATGTATTCCCTATGTTGTTCTATGGTCTCTTTGGAAATTGAGGAATGAACACATGTTCCAAGAAAAAGCTCTTAATTGGGAAGAAGTGGTGGATCTGCAGGGCCGGCCCTTGGCATTGGCCGACCAGGTGGCCGCTTAGGGCCCCCAGTTTTTGGTCGAAGAATAGGGCCCCCAAATAAAGGAAAATATTAAATATAATGTATGTCACATATTGCAATATACGGCGATTGTAGCATTGTGGTAACGTTTCCGTATCTTAAGCTAGAGGTTGCGAGTTCAATCCTTGCTCACTTCAACAATTTTTTGAAGTTTTACCAAAATTTACTTCAAAATGAGGGCACTGTGGCTCGAAATCAAGACCTTCAGCTAGAATTCTAGTTACCTTACCACTGAACTACAAGGTAAGCTTGCAGCTTTCTAAACAAAGAATATGTATAGTGAAATTAAAGACCCCATTTTAAAACCCCACTTAGGGCCCTAAAATTCTCAGGGCCGGGTCTATGGATCTGATCAAATTGAGAGTTGCGTTCTGGGTAAAAGCAAATGGGGATTATGAGGGTTACTCCATCAATGATTTCACTCACAAACTTAGCAGTATCCTGGAAGCTTGTGGTTAATACATAGTTTCTATGGTATCTTCGGGTTGCGTCTTGGTTGTGTTTCTCTTTCTTTTTGTTTTGTTTGTTTGGTTATGGTTTTTGGGTTGTGGTGGGTGGTGTTTTTCTGGGTGTGATTGTTTGTGTCTAGTCTGTCTTGTCTTGTTTTTTAGCTTCTTGTGTCTGGGCTTCTCTTCTTGCTTTTTGCCTGTGTTGCTTCTCTATTCTTCTTTTGTGGGGTGTCTGGTTCTTGTGGGTGTCTTTTCTATTTTCTTGCTCTTTGCTCCATCACCTTTGGTAGTTTTGCTACCTTTTCTTGGCTTTTGGATCCATTGCTGTCCCTTCACTGTTATTCTTGATGGATATGGATGCTTGGAAGCTGCTACATTGCCACTTTCTGATGGTGCTGCTACTTTAGTGAAGCCATACTCAAGTTATTTGCTTTGCTGTTTCACGATTATGGATTATTCATTCACTGGACTCAATCTACTTAGCTATCGATAATTTCACTGGACTCAATCTGCAACATTGCCATTTTGGTTGATGCTGTATGGAAATCTTGGATGTGTCCGACTCTCCTACCATTCCTATCCAAGCTGCACTCATCATGCAAGAGCATTACATTAAGTGAAGCCATTTTCATGCCAATATTTGTGCTGAAGTTCGTGGGAGCATTACATTAAGTGGAGGCATCTCATGCCAATATCTTTGCCGAAAGTTCCTACACTGAAGTCCGTCCAAATTAGAATTTTGGTGTTCCTTGTAACATCCGTTTTGTTCATGTACTGAGATTGTTCCTACAAACCTAGTTTGGGTTGACCCCTGGTTAACTTTGTTATTTCCCTCAGGTCCGAGGTGGCATATGATTGTCGTTTGGAGAGGTGTCAACCTTGTTATGATGTCTCTAGGCGTTGTGATGCTGCATTCTCGGCTCCCTTTAATCTTTGTAATCTGTTTTCGAAGATTAATGAAATTCTTTTTTGCCGTTCAAAAAAAAAAATAAAAACTCTTGGGATTGACTTGTTTTTGTGAATTTATGTTTTCTTAGTTATGATTTAGAAAACAAAAAAGAGAACACGACTTCTTCCGTTTTTCGAGCTCCATGTATTCAACCAACAAAGAACAACTGCAAAAGCTGGTGAAAGTGAGAGAAAGAAATAAAAAAACAACAGAACCAAGTGAACAGTGCAAAGAAGATGTGTGAATTTATACGCTTTTTTCTTTAACATTTGCCTTTAAACTTGAATATTTTGATGATATAATGACCAGACTTATCATTTGCGACTAATTAGGTTATTAATATTTTTAATCTGATTAATTAAATTAATCATTTTCTATTAATTAATTAATTAACGCATCCGAAAATCGGGTGTTACAGTAGTATTCATTAAATACGTAGCTCTACGAATTGTACTCATTCAAAATGAACAAGTCAAATAACTACATAAAAAATAAGGCAAAAAAAAATTATTCTCAGCCCTGTTCTCAAGAATGGAGCTAGGGAGCTAGTAGGGGTAGCCGTCCCTCCTACGTCTTAAAAAATTCTACCATTACATTTAAAAAAAATTATCAACAAACTATATAGTCCTGTCCGCCCTCTGTTTTTTTCGTTAAAAAATATAATAGTAACAACTTTAATATTTATCAAGTTATGAAACAACTTTGGACAAAAATTGGTTTTAATAAGGTTTAACTACAATTCTTTTAAACAAAACAACCCTCAAAATTTATAACACAATTCACTTCAGGAACTCAAGGCCCATTCACTTTAAAAACTAAGGCTCACTGAAATTTCAAAAGCCTAAAACTCTTTAACATAGTTTGTGGACATCAAAGGTGAAGGAAAAAGAAAAGAGCAAAAGAAATTGAGAGCTTCCAAAATTGTCGATTCTTAATTGCAGGAATTGAACAATTGATTTAAGGAAGATATGATAGAATTGCTCATTCTCAGCACATCTCTAGATCCTTGCAATGACTTCAGATCATTCAACATTGAAGATACTTGCAAACTTCCAGAGAAAATATTATCCAATGGATTTCATTGAGTAAGAAAAGTACCACTTGAGATATTAATTGCAAAATTATAAGCTTGATGTGTCTAGACATCTTTAGTTCCAAAATCTGTCAACAATTTCAAAGTAGAGCGAAATTGTAGGTGAAAAAAGAAAGTGCATGATATGTCATCTTTTCTATAAGTTGATTCGGCTTATATTTACTTTAATTGTTTCAACGGGTACAACCGAACATGCATTTTATGCAATGAAATGTGTGAATACAAGACTTCGCAAAAGGATGGTGGATGAATAAGAAAATTGTGAGATCCCACATGTTAAGGGGTGTGTCTATGTGTGTGTTGAGTTATTCCTTCCGTCCCTTTTAAGTGTGTTGCTTCGTAAATTCAACTTATTAAAGAAACATCATCATTACACCTATCACATCAACTTTTATCTCTACTTTACACTTTTCACCTCAACGTTTACTTCTAGTTTCCAAAATCATCCTCCACTTTTACCCCATTAACTCTTTACCCTCTAATTTTTCAAAAGGCCAAAATGATAATTGTACACACTACTATAAACTGGTTGAAGATGACACACCAAAAATTAAAACCATAACTGTCATCGAAAATATAAAGGTAGAATTTTGATGCCAGTTTATCCTAAAAATTGTCATCTTTGCAATATAAGATGACGGTTTAGAATTAGGAGTGGAAAAACCGGTGGGACCCGAACCAAATAGAAAACCGAAATTTTGGTCCGGTTTTCGGTCGGTGCAAGCTAAAAAAAATCGAGATATATTATCGGTTCGGTTTAATGTAATTACTGTCAACCCGAACCGAAATAAGACCGAACCAATTATGGACCGAACCGACCAATAACCGAACCGAAAATTGAATTACGTACAAGAGTTTATCTAGACCGTCCATATCCTTTGATCTACACTGTCCATGCATAAACTATAAAGGCAAGTGCAACCCTAAAACTAACCCTAAATCTCAAATCTCTCTTCTCTCAGCAGCCCCAGCCCCCACGACCTCTTCCCCTCTTCTGAGTCTTCTCTCAGTAGTAGCCCCACGACCACAACCTCTCTTCTCTCAGCAATCCCACGACCTCTCTTCTCCTCCCTCTCTCCAAAGTCCAAACACACCCCATCTACTTACCACAAATCTCATCTCCCCCCTTTTTGTGTTCATCAGCATACGTACTTTCTTGAAATGACTTGTCATGTAGATGAATAGCTCTTCTATCCATACATGTTTACATCCTTTATTTCTTCACTATGGATTTGTTTTAGTAGTTCTCAAATGCTTTAGGTTCTTCTTGACCATTGTGTATATGTGTGTTATGAAGTGCTCGATTGATGGTTAGATGCAGAAAATAAGTGGAGACTGCTGGAAATTGGAAAATGCTCAATGCTCACTGCTTGCATTTGGTTCTTTTATTCGTAATTTATTATCTTGTTGGCATGTAAAATGTATGAGATTTGTTGTGCATGTGAAGTATGAACTTTGGAGGGTTTTTTAGCCCATATGAGGCAATAGCTAGATCGGTTGTAATATGTTTGTGTTTGGGATTTGCTATGCAAATTTTTGTTGGCATGTAATATCATATTATGTATGGGATTTGTTGTGTGATGAATACTTAGAAATTAGCATATATTTTACTATTTTGATTGTTTTTAACGGTTGAGTTCCATTTTTTTGCTATGAATGAACAAAAATGGTATTGGGCCTATTGGCAGATATGGACTAGGCCCAAAAGAAAACATTTTAATAGGCCCAAGTTGGGTTTGGCCCGAAAAATTTCTATAGAGGCTGGATTTGGTCCAAAACAAAATATTTGAATAGGCCCAAGTGGCCCAGACCAAAATACCCGATTACCCCGAAATATCAGACCGAACCGAGACGCCCCGAACCGAGGTTGGTCCCTTCTTTTAATCGGTCGGGATCAGTTTAAAGGATTCCTACCCTGAACTGATTCGATCCAAGCAAAAGTCACCCCGAACTGACCGAACACAAACCGATTTCACCCCTATTTAGAATAAAAGTGATATTATTATCTCTTTCTGTAATGTCAATTTTTGCTTAAAACCGACATTAAAACAAGGCGCTTCTAGAAGCTCATATGAAAAACCTTTTAATGTCAGTTTTCCTTAAAAGAGACATTGAAACAAAGCCCTTTTAATGTTAGTTTTGATTAGAATGGACATATTGAAGTTGATCATAAAAGACGACGGTAAAAAAGCGTCATTAAACGCATAAGATAACACTTTAAAATTGTCATCTTATTTTTTCAATGTCTAAGGTAACAATTTAAATTCAAAACTAACATTAAAGGTGCTTAGCTTAAAAAATTTCAAAAATTTAGTATAAATATTTTGTTGGTCTTTTGTCAACAACAAGAGTGCTAGTTTAGTTGGTAGCACGCGCGCGCGAGGAACCCAAGGTCTTGAGTTCGAGTCCTGGGGCCGGCAAATACAAGCTCGTCACACAAGTTGTATATAGGTGTGTGTGAACTCTACTGGGCAGCCACGCAAAAGCCACGTGTTCAAACTAGAATTGGGTTTTTTTTTTTTTTTTGAATGGAGGATAGATAAGATGACGGTTTCAATCCGTCATCGTTTATGGCAAAGATAACAGGTTTACACCATTATCTTATATGTTTCAATGATGATTTTTTACTATCATAACAAATCTAAACTTTTAATGATACTTACAAAGATGACAATTTTAAAACTGTCATCTTTTGTGTTTAATAACACTTTTTTATTGTCATGGTTTAAGGTTTTTGTAGTAGTGACACATTTTTACCCATTAACTTTTCAAAACACAAACTTATTAAAGCACAGCCCAAAATGGAAATGTATACACTAAAAAAGGGACGGAGGGAGTAGTAAAAATTCATATCATTGTCTTAATTTTAAAATTTTTTATTGTGTATATGCCCCCTCACCCCTCCCAAGCACTAAATTAATCATGGCTCCGCCCCTATGTCCAAACCAATGAGTATGGTTTTTAGCACACTATATCCAAATCGTTGGGGTTCGGTTTTTGCTTGAATCGCACCAAACTTGAGATAATGTTGATTCCATTAATGAACATATGAAGGAAAAAATACTATATTGCTAAAGGTTCCTTTTATTGATAACTCATTGGTCTAACAATAGGAAAGAACAAGACAAAAAATATGCATACTTCAGTGTATTTTTCCAATTTTTTTATAAACATTTCTAAAGGGGAATTTGCACGTACGCCTCTTGTACTTCCATTGATTTGCAGAGACACCCCCTGAACTTCATTTTTAGGCACTTATACACCTCATACTTCAGACTAAACTACAACTATTAATAATTTTGTTATCTATGACGAAAAAGAGGAGGGCAGGAGTTTTCCATCCAAAATGAGTAACATTATTCCAAAATTATCCCTGGAAACCCTTTATAAGGCCTTGGGACCTCCATTTCACCCACAAACAGAGCACAAAAACCCCTAACCTTCAACTCACTCTCTCCTCCTCTGAAAATGCCATCTTTACTTCTAGGAGTCCATCAAGTGCAAGTCAAACAATGCACCCTATTTGCTTATGCAATTAACTTTCACCTATTTAGACATTTAACATAACATACATGCCACCCTCTTTTCTTCTTATCAAATCATTCAATCCAAAAAAGACTATAATAATACCACAACCTATCACACATATTTGGTTTCTTAAAAAATTGCAATAGGAAATGGTCAAGGCAAAGATAACCAATCAAAACCCAGATCAAGAAATAAGTCAACACACATGATACTCGTCTCCAGTCCAATTTAAATGCGTCTCGTATCGGCTCCGCAAAGGCAGGTGGCCGCTGCCTGTAGCACTCATCAAAAGTAGCACATTCTTGGTCCTATAAGCCCCAATCTGCGCCATTTACACCGTCCCTTCTCCTGTATAATCATCCTCAACATTGTACTTCCGCTTCTTCTGATTGCTTCCACTAAATATCTAGAACACCTTCTTTATTGATCTCCTAGGCGACGCCAACGTATTCCTCCCTGCCCATAGCACAACACCCCCCAACCCACCCACATCCTAACCCAAATATATGTTGATACGGAAAGAGACTTGTAACAAAACCTTGATTTTTGGGAAAACTTACACCGACCTAGATAGAGATTTGAGAGTAGATACGAAACCCAAAAATTGGATTTGAGAAAAAGGAGGCAAGGATAGAGATTTTAGAGAGAGAGAGAGAGAGAGAGAGAGAGAGAGAGAGAGAGAGAGAGAGAGAGAGAGAGAGAGAGAGAGAGAGAGAGATGATATAAACATGTAACACATGTCGATTTTTGTTTTTGAAAGATGAATAACTTTATTAATCTTGAAAGCAAGACTAAAAGGGGCAAGCAAGGTAACAAGCACGGTTACCAAAAGAAGACCCTACACCTGTGGGTCAAAACCCAGATACAATAATTAAGCATAAAAACCGTGGGTCAAAACCCAGATAACAACAATGAACACAAAATGGGCCAAGCCCAAGCCCAAAAAGAGCAGCCAACCCTAAGATGCTTCCATCATCCACCTGCAGCCACCACCTCCCCCAGAGCACATTTCCACATCGCCGTTAAGCATACCAAATTGATCCATAGACGAACCCGTAACACACGTTGATTTGGGAAACTAACTCCGACCCACTTAAAGATTTGATTTGAGTATGGATACAAAACCCAGAAATAGGATTCGAGAAAGAAGTGGTGAGGATGGAGATTTTGAGATAGAGAGATAGAGAGAAAGGAGGGTGTTGGGTAGTGTAGAGAGAGAAAATGGTTTTGTATGAGTAAGAGTCAGGGTTGTGAATGGGCATTTGAAACTTTTCGACCTTTCCATTAATGGCATCCACCATTTGCAGTTTAGTCTAAAATACAAGGGGTGCCTCTGCAAATCAGTGAAAGTACAGGGGGTGTAAGTGCAAATTTTTCATTTTTAAACATTAACAACAGCCCAGTAGGCTGATTTTTATAAATTTTCCTTCCTATAATTTAAAGATTCCATAAGGTTTTACCATTAATATGATCAAACAAAATTACTTAAAATTTTAGAGACAAAAAGAAAATAAAAAAATACTCCCGGTCCCAAATTGTTGGTCCTTTTTTCCTTTTTTGGCTGTCCCAAAACATATGGTCATTTTAGAAAGTTAACAAAGAAAAGTGTGTACTTCTTTCCTTTTTTGGTACTTTTCATCAAAAATTGGATTCCCAAACTAGGACCAACAATTTGGGACGAATGGAGTAATAGACAGGGCAACATCATAGGTAATTAAGCCAACAAATGATAATAATTACACCCTCCATCCCTTTTTAAATGATACATTTGAAAAACGTGTATTTTGTAGCCATTAACCATAGCATTTTTTTTTTTTTTGCACCAAAAAATTTAAAAATTATGTAAAGAAATATGTTTTTTAAGATTTTGAAATTGCACGTATTCCAGTAAAAATTACTTTAAAAGGTTAATAAAATAAGGATTAGTTTTAGGTTAGTCGAGATACTTATACCAAATCTAAACTGGCCGGGTACAATGATTTTAAAACCAAAACTACCCCATAGATGGGAAAGTTCTAAAGACAACTTTGATAGGGTCGAATTAGTGCGGGTGCCCATCAATTTTGGGTGAAATGGCCATTCAGACCCCGGAGGTCAAGCGCAGACATTCAACCACACCCAAGAGTAGTACAGCTCAAGGAACAATGTCATAGATACAATGGTTGTGTTTGGTTTGGTTTTGAGTTTTGGTTTTTGTAATGATTAGAGGGACAAATAGGGGTAATAATTAAAAAAATAGGTATTAATGATTAGAGAGAGATAGAGAGAAAAATAAGAATAATATTTAAAAATATGGGTAATAATTGAATAATGATTTAGAGAACTGGTTCTTAAGAACCCAAACCAAACAAGACGAATGCACTTGGCCCATCACTGTACACCCATTGGGTCGTTTCTCAACACTTAACCAGACAAGTTTCCATCTTTAAGCCCATTCTCCATTAATTTTCGCTGTTAAAGGTTCTAAATTAGCAAAAACTTTTTTAGCCAAACCAAGCCTAATTAACAGTACATGTCCTAGAGTAGTTTTTATGACGAGCCATTTGGGAACAATCACTAAAATACCAAATGCCTAATCCATCATAGCCAGCACATGAGGACCAATATTTATTCCACAGTCTTGGAGTACCGCGACTCTGCAAGAATGTGTGGTGGGTAAGAGTGTTAGGGTATCACGTGACGATGCCCAAAACCATGGAATAATTACTCACGCTTAAGACCAATTAACAAGTACGCCATGGTTGCAGAGTTGAAAGGAGTAGTTGATCTCCTGGTTTTGAAGAAGATAAGATCACCACTAATTGTAATTTGTAAATGAATGGTCTATTTTTGTCTCGGTTATTTTTTCATTACAAGTTGATATTGTGTCCAGGGTAAGAATCTTGTTCTCTTGTGACACTAACAGCTGGGGCGGAACATAGAAGGGGAGGTGGTACATACCGCCCGGTTTCTTAAAAAAATATAAATAAATAAAAATTTGTGATTGTATTTTTGTATACATATTTTTTATATCGAGATAAAAGTTAAGAATGCATGTTTAGCTTAGTAGAAAGATATTGCTCCTCTATGAGAGTTGTACGTGTCCATCAACTACTAATATTTTTCAAAGACTGGTTAATGGACTGAATTATTCTCTCTCAAAATGATAAGGACAAATTTTTCCTCTTCATTGGCATTCTATGGTCCATTTGGAAACAAAGGAATCAGTTTGTCTTCAACAACATGACTTTTAATTGTAGTTCAATTATGGGCTATGGCTAAAAATAATGCTCATTGGTTCAAGCGGGCTTCTCTATGGTATCGGCTCGATAAAACGGGATCCCACCATGTTAGGATCGAATCACACACGCACCCGATATACGAGCATAAAAACAGTAAAATAATTGACACAGAGATATATGTGATTCCCCAAAACCGGGTACGTCCACGGGAGCACACAGAATAGCCGTTTATTGATGATTTGGTTCCTAGGGTTTTACAATAGGAAGTATTTATATGTGGCTGCTACTCCTATTCCAACCCTAACTCAACATTATATCATGAATACCTATAATCCCCTTATAACACCGTTCACAGACGATTTAAGCCACCCGATATTGATACAGGGAAAACCCTGTATCGATACCCATACATTCTATTCACTCCTTGTTGCCCCGGTATCGATACAGGGAAACTCCGGTATCGATACAGGGAAACTCCTGTATCGATACCGGATCCTCCAACATGCCTCCCAGCTTGCTTCATCGATCCCAGGAACTTCTCAGTGCCTCTCATACACACCATATGAGCCATAAGTTCCAACAATCTCCACCTTGGCGAATATTCTCGCCCATTCAGAAGACAACCACACCGATCCAACAAGCTTTGGGAGAACGCCTCGTTCCTAGCATCTGGAGACATTAGCCAAGTCCAAGCAATGCTTGAACTTGTCCGCGGTCACAGTCTTTGTCAACATGTCAATTGTTTTCTCAGAAGTGTGCACCTTTTCCAACACCACATCACCCATAGCAATTAACTCTCTCACCTTGTGAAATCTCACGTCAATATGCTTGGTCCGCGCATGATACATTTGATGTTTAGCCAAATAAATGACACTCTGACTATCACAATACAGCTGCACTCCACCTTGATTTATGCCCAACTCTCTCACAAAACCCTTTAACCACAATGCTTCTTTCCGAGCCTCAGTCACTACCATGTACTCAGATTCAGTAGTAGATAGAGCCACTAGAGGTTGTACCATGGATCTCCAACAAATTGGTCCACCTGCTAAAGTAAACACATACCCTGTCGTGGACCTCCTGTCATCCAACCCTCCAGCATAATCCGCATCTACATACCCCACAACTGAAATCTGATCCCGTTGCCTAGCAAACATAATCCCATGGTCTGTAGTACCTCTCAAGTATCTGAATATCCACTTGACCGATTTCCAGTGCTCTTTGCCTGGATTTGCTATGTACTTGCTCACTGTGCTGACTGCATGTGCCAAATCGGGTCTTGTACATACCATCGCATACATCAGGCAACCAACTGCACTCGCATAAGGCACGTTTGACATATCCTGAATCTCTTCAGCTGATTCCGGACACTGTGCTATAGACAACCTGAAATGACCCGCCAATGGAGTGCTGACCTGTTTAGCATTAGCCATGCTAAACCTCTCCAACACTTTTCCCACGTAATCCTTCTGGGACAACCACAGCTTACCCTCTAACCTATCCCTGCGAATCTCCATTCCAAGTATTTTCCTAGCAGCACCCAAATCCTTCATGTCAAACTCCTTTCCCAACAAGGCCTTCAACCTGTTGACTTCAACCATACTCTTCGCAGCAATAAGCATATCATCCACATAAAGTAACAGAAAAATATAGGAACCATCATCAAGACTCTTAACATAAACGCAACAATCATACTCACAGCGTGTGAACCCAACCCGGATCATGAACGAGTCAAACCTCTTATACCATTGTCTCGGAGATTGCTTCAGCCCATATAGGGACTTCTTCAACCTACAAACCAGGTGCTTAGTCTCTGGCTGCTTGAACCCCTCAGGCTGCTCCATGAATATAACTTCCTCCAAATCACCATGGAGAAAAGCTGTTTTTCACATCCAGCTGCTCTAACTCCAGATCATAGCTAGCCACCAATGCCAAGATAATCTTGATTGAAGTATGCCTCACCACTAGAGAAAATACCTCATCATAATCAATCCCCTTCCTCTGTGAGTACCCCTTTGCAACTAATCGAGCCTTGAACCTCTCCCTTTCCTTTTCTGACACAACCTCTTTCTTCCTGTATACCCATTTGCAACCCACTGTCTTCTTTCCCTCAGGCAATTCTACCAACTCCTAAGTTTTATTATTTTTCAATGATTCCATCTCCTCCACCATGGCTTCCATCCATCTGTCCCTTTCAGGACTAATGACAGCATCCTGAAAAGTAGACGGATCCCCACTAGTGGTTGACAGTGCATATGAAACCATATCCTCAAACCCATACCTCTCCGGTGGTTTGATAGTGCATCTGGGTCTCCCTATGGCTATGCTTTCCTGCTGTTGTTGCTGTTGCTACTTCTGCTGCTGTTGCTCAACCTGTCCCACTGGCGGTGGATTGCCAGTGTCACAACTTTCCAGCTCAATCTGTACATCCTGATGAAGTTTGCTGGTGCCCTCACCAGCCTCGGTTTTCTGAACCCCATGATGTGCTTTGACCATAGAAGCTTCATCAAATACCACATCCCTACTGATCACCACTTTCTTTGATTCTGGATCCCACAGCTTGTACCCCTTCACACCTTTCTCATACCCAAGAAATATGCACTGTTTGGACTTTGCATCAAGCTTGGACCTCTCATCACTTGGAACATGAACATAGGCTGGACAACCAAAGATCTTCATACCTGAGTAATCTACCTCTTTCTCTGCCCACACCTCTTGTGCTACCTTACTACCCAGAGCAGTACTCGGCGACCTGTTTATAATAAAAACTGCCATACTCACTGCGTCTGCCTAGAAATTTCTCGGAAGCCCTGCATTTAGCCTGATGCACCGTGCCCTTTCTGCTATAGTTTTGTTCATTCTCTCTGTCACCCCATTCTGTTGAGGTGTCTTCCTAACAGTCCAGTGCCGCTGAATCCCATGCTCCTCACAAAATTTCAGAAAAGGCCCATACCTGTACTCTTTCCCATTGTCTGTTCTGAGGCATTTAATTCGTTTCCCTATTTGATTTTCCACTTCAGCTTTCCACACTCTGAATTTGTCAAAAACCTCAGACTTGTGTCGCATGAAGTACACCCAAACTTTTCTCGAAAAATCATCGATAAAGGTCACGAAATACAAAGATCTCGCTCTCGAAGCTACCCTCACTGGCCCCCAAACATCCGAATGCACGTAGTCAAGTACTCCCTTAGTTTTGTTCACTGCATGTCTAAATTGCATCTTACACTGTTTTCCCAGAACACAGAAATTGCAGAAATTAAGTTTGCATGATTTCACCCCTTTCAACAGCTTCCTTTTATATAATTCTAGCATCCCACGTTCCCCCATATGCCCTAACCGCATATGCCACAACAAGGTATCATCAGTATCCTCAGCTGTAGTGGCAGCAGCTCCAACTACAACCGTACTCCCTATCAAACGATAGATATTCCCACCAACCTTTGAAGCTTTCATAATCACGAGCACCTTCGTTACCCCTCATGACTCCACCACCGCTTTATACTCCACGACCATTAGAGTCTAAGGTTCCCAACGAAATTAGATTCTTCCTTAAGCCTGGAACATGCCTAACATCACCAAGAGTTCTCACAACACCATCAGACATCCTAATTTTCATTGTACCTATTCCAATGACATTACATGTTGCATCATTACCCACTAGAACAGTACCACAATTCACTGACCTGTACGTGTCAAACCACTCCCTGTTAGGCGACATGTGAAAAAAACATGCTGAGTCCAGAATCCAAGAGTCTGCCCCGTGCTCTGAGTTCGTTGAAACTGACAACATATCACCATCACAATCATCCGATGACTCCTCCGCCACATTTGCAGATTTCGATGGTCCAGCTTCCTTCCAGGTTCCCTTTCCCCGATTCTTCTTCCTATACGGACAGTCCTTTTTGAAGTGCCCTGTTTCGTGGCATTTGTAACCAATGTTATCAATCTTGTACCGGTCCACGTACCATTTTCTCTACTGGAACGGTACATACCGGTACTGGAATATATCTCGATACCGTTTCGGATTTACCGTCATTAATATTTTTTTTATGTTTTTTCCATATGTTTTTCATGTTCAAAAAACCTAAAGTACAATAAATGAAAACAAGTTCTAATATTTTACCGTGCCTAGACACTTGAAACCTGAAGGTACCTAAAATATATACACAAAAGTTTACCTAAAATATTTTACTGTGCCTAGACACTTGAAACGAAGTCGTCCATTGTCTATCGTGCATCACGAAGCATTTGCCGATCGTTTTTGTGCCCAAAAATCCAAAAAAATTATGAGTTTTCTTGTACCGGGCGAGATCCGAAAAACAGCCAGTACAGCCCGGAATGGCCGGAACAGCCCGGAACGCCCGAGATATGGCGGTATTTAGGCCGGAACGGAACAGAGTGCTAAGTATCCCGTTTTTCTTCCGGTACGGTACATCTCGGCCGGTACGAGACGAAATTGATAACTTTGTTTGTAACACTTCAATTCCTTTGGCTCAGGAGTCCTGCCCCTTGACTTTGACTTCCCACGCACCCCTGTTCTTCCCCTTTCCGATTTCCTGCCACATTCCTCTCTCCCTTTTGCCACCAACCCTTCACCCGAAATACCCTCGGTCTGTTGCCTACGTTGATTGTACGCAAGCAAGGCTGCCGTGACTTCCTCCAATTCTAGGGTTTCTTTCCCCCAGAGTAAGGTTGTAACGAGAGTCTCCATAGAGCCCGGTAAAGAACATAACAACATCAGCGCCTGGTCTTCCTCGTCGAACTTCACTTCAATCCTTAGTAGATCGCTAATAATCTGATTGAACGTATTAATATGTTGAATAAGGTCGGAACCCTCGATCATCTTTAACCCAAACAGTTTCTGCTTCAAAAACAGTTTATTCGTCAATGACTTAGACATATACCTGCTCTCCAGTTTCGTCCACACCCCAACCGGTGATTCATCACCAATCACGTGATACATAACACCGTCTGCGAGACACAGACGAATCGTACTCACCGCCTTCATCTGGAGTTCTTCCCAGTCGTCATTCGACATGGCCTCTAGTTTCTTCTTCAACGCTTTCACCAATCCCTGCTGAACCAATAAATCTTTTACCCTTTGTTGCCACAGTCCGAAATTCCCAGTCCCGTCGAACTTCATCACATCGAACTTTGAAACAAACGAACTCGAAGCCATCGTTCTTCACGTGTTCAATCAGACCCAAGCTCTGATACCACTTTGTTAGGATCGAATCACACATGCACACGATATACGAGCATAAAAACAGTAAAATAATTGACACAGAGATATACGTGGTTCCCCAAAACTGGGTACGTCCACGGGAGCACACAGAATAGTCGTTTATTGATGATCTGGTTCCTAGGGTTTTACAATAGGAAGTATTTATATGTGGCTGCTACTCCTATTCCAACCCTAACTCAACATTATAGCCTGAATACCTATAATGCCCTTATAACACCGTTCACAGACGATTTAAGCCACCCAGTATCGATACAGGAAAAACCCTGTATCGATACCCATACATTCTGTTCGCTCCTTGTTGCCCCGGTATCGATACAGGGAAACTCCTGTATCAATACCGGATCCTCCAACATGCCTCCCAGCTTGCTTCATCGATCCCAGGAACTTCTCAGTGCCTCTCATACACACCATATGAGCCATAAGTTCCAACACACCAATACATCAAGAATCCTTCATTTTTCGTTAAAGCATACCCAAATAACTCTTATCACAAAATACTTGTATTCTTCATGTCGATGGAGCTTTGAAGGATGGACATTCTTGGTGCGGCGCCTTAGGGTTCACCAAGCTTGCCGAATGGATATTTCTTGACTCAACAAGCTATTTTGTCTTATAGTTCCAGCACCCTCCATTCATAACTGTTTGTCATTCAGAAAGCTCTTAAATGGTCTTTAGCTCATAATTATATTGTCGTACACATATTTTCTGACTGCTTTAATGCCATTATGTAGAATTCAGGTAGGATTGAATGTCATTATAATGAAGTTTTTTTACTTCACAACATCAAGAACAAGATTTCAAAGTTGGCTTTTTATCAAATCTCCAAAGCTCCCTGGGAAGAGATCCAGCGGGCTCATGAGCTTGTCCAACATGCCATCTCCTCTTTTATGCATCATCCAAATACAGAGGATGATGGTGGATAAAATCTTTTATGTTGTTTCTAGTTGTTTTATTCAATTTATGTTGTTAGCTGTAGTAAATTCTTATTATTTAATGCAATTCTCTCTATTCTTATATATATATATATATATATATATATATATATATATATATATACGCCGAGGATCCGGTCAGGACTCCCGGACCTAAGATAGGTCCGGACCTCCCACTTCCCGGCCATTTGGCCGGGATCCAAACCGTTGGATGTTTTTAAAATGTGTTTTTAAGGTTCCACGCGAGAAATGGGAAAAAAAAAATACCGGGAAGGGCTTCATCCGAGCATTTTTCGATAAAACTGTAAAATCGCAGTTTTATCAAAAAATGCTCGGATGAAGCCCTTCCCGGTATTTTTTTTTTCCCATTTCTCGCGTGGAACCTTAAAAACACATTTTAAAAACATCCAACGGTTTGGATCCCGGCCAAATGGCCGGGAAGTGAAAATTCCGGACCTAAGATAGGTCCGGGAGTCCTGACCGGAACCGGACTCTATATATATATATATATATATATATATATATATATATATATATATATTGTCGTTAGAATTAGAACACGAGACACCTGGTTTGAAAGAATCCAAACCAAATGGCGTGTCCGACTAGACTGACAAACCTTACTGCAAAATTCATCGGTAAAACTATTATGGATTATATCATAAAACTATTCACGTAATAATCGTTTCCCTTAATATTCTTTTTTCGAGTAATCCTACAAACACTAAATAAATTACAAACTATTACATTAAATATACATATGGCATTGCGCTCATCTAGTAAAATAGTGTCACATGTATATTTAGTACATTAGTAAGTGCCTTAAACTCTTCTCTTATTTTTACGAGAATGATATAAA
The DNA here is from genome assembly GCA_022606695.1 of Vaccinium macrocarpon. NCBI lineage: Eukaryota > Viridiplantae > Streptophyta > Magnoliopsida > Ericales > Ericaceae > Vaccinium > Vaccinium macrocarpon. The sequence goes on from CM040173.1 coordinate 23,253,992, forward strand.
ATGATGAGAATAGTTGTCTAACTTAGACGTATTTTTTTTACTTACCAAAAAAAAAAAAAAAACTTAGACGGATTTTTACTTCAGATATCATTTATAAAAGGTCACTTAGCCAAAAATCCAAAACATTTGACATTTTTAAAGGGAAGGACAAGGAACTTTTGCAATCAAATATAAAAAAAAAAAATATTTGACATTTTTTAAAGGAAGGACAAAGAACTTTTGCAATCGAATATAAAGGGAACTTTTGCAATCGAATATAAAGACAAAAAAAAATAGTGAGATGTCACTAATTTTTAAAAAATCTAATTTCGAACATAAAATTCTAAAAAATCACCACCCCACCTCCGGCCGACCACCACCCACCTTCTCGCCGATCATTTCTGATGACCAAAAAAATTAGTAAAATGTCACTAATTTTTAAAAATTCTAATTTCAAACACAAAATTCAAAAAAATCACCACCCCACCTCCGACTACAACTCCACCTCTGGCCGACCACTTCCTACGCTTAAAAAAAATAGTGAGATGTCATTAATTTTTAAAAATTCTAATTTTGAACATAAAATTCAAAAAAATCACCACTCTACCTTCAGCCGACCACCACCCACCTTCTGGCTAATCACTTCCGACAACCAAAAAAATTAGTAAGATGTTACTAATTTTAAAAAATTCTAATTTCTAATATAAAATTCAAAAAAAATCACCACCCTACCTCCGGCCAACCACTTCCGGTGCTTAAAAAAATTAGTAAGATGTCACTAATTTTTTAAAATTCTAATTTCGAACATTAAATTCAAAAAAATCACCCCCCACCTCCAGCCGACCACCACCACACTTCTAGCCAATTACTTCCGACGACCAAAAAAATTAGTGAGATGTTACTAGTTTTTAAAAATTCTAATTTCAATCATAAAATTCAAAAAAATACCAATCCACCTCTAGCCGACCACTTCCGGCGCTTAAAAAAATTAGTGAAATGCCACTAATTTATTAAACGATTCCAAAATTAAAGCTCACGTTCCGTTCGTTTAGTACTTTACCGAGTCTAAGCCTCAAAAGTTCACGAACGGATCGTCATTTGATACACATATGCATATTAGAGAGAGAGAGAGAGAGAGAGAGAGAGAGAGAGAGAGAGAGAGAGAGAGAGAGAGAGAGAGAGAAAGAGAGGACTTTGAGGAGAGGCATCGAGTTGATTACAAAATTCAAGAACGGCTTTCAGGGGACCCAATGTCATAAAGCCCCAAACTCTCATAAAGAGGATTAATCTTGGTGGCTGCGACATACCCGCTGCCGGCGAAGACGCCGATGTTCCGCCGTTTGATTTATGGCGGGGGGGTCAAGGAGGGGCACAACGACGAACTTCATCTCCGTCATCAGAGTTACAGGGATCAAATGGTTGATGATTCGAAATCATCCCCATTGCTCGCACGCCTCTATCAGTTTGTGGGATTGTGATGGGACTAAGTCTTGTAGATCAATTACCGGTGTACTGTAACCACTACTACTTCCCATTACGGGAAGTAACCACCAAACGAAAAACTACAAATTACGGGCAGTTTAGCAAGAGAATTATAGTAAAGGGAGAATGGGTATATTTTATCCTTTAAATTATTTTGCCATCCCATACAAAAATAAGTGTTATTTTCCCACCCCATGTATTTCAAATTATTATGATTTCATCTTGTAAAGGGATTTTAGGACGATTTTGCCCTTTTTAGGTATTAATGTATAATATATGTTAACAATACATTTAATATTCCGATTGCTATAAATCCGGGGATGATTCTCATCCCATAACAGTCCTTTGACTAGATTGCTTTAACCCATATTCTGATTGCTAAGATTGCTAAACTCACAGAATTTTAAAATCAAGGTGTTTTCGGTTTCCTTTGTTGGAACTAGATTTTACAACTTTCAATATAGCCGATTGCTTTCCATTTTTGAAGCTCCATTTGAATTTCAAATTTTCAAATGGTACTCAATACTTGTTCGGTTACTTATAGATCAGGACCAATTTGATCATTCTTGTTCGTATAATTGAATTCGTCACGCTAGCCGTGAGATCCGAAAAGTTGGGATTCAACAACTCCTTAAGGGATTCGCCAAGTGATTTCGTCGGTATCGAACAAGGTATTATATATCATATATTTTTTTTTGGTATACGATTGCGTTTCATTAAGCCCATTTCAGTGGATGAAAATTATAGAAATCATCATCAAATGTTAATACACCAGTGTCATCTTTGGCACTAAAAGTATGATGTTATATTTCACCACATTTGGCACCTAGAAAATATGATGTCCATTTTCATCATCAGTTGCTAATTTTTTCAATTTTTTGATGCCACTGGTGACGAATGTGGTAGACAAAAATTATGATATTATATTATACCACTTATGTCACCCAGAAATTATGGTATCTTATTTCATCACCATGTGTTATTGATTCCCATTATTTCAATGCAGTTTGTTGGTTGGTGATGGAGGACGAATTGGTCCTTGTATGCAAATATGGTGACAAGATTTGCCCTGTAGTGATTAAAGGTTGGATGGATTTCAGAGCGATAATGGAGAAGATTTGTAGGAGGTGGACTGATTTGGACCCCGAAACAGTAATCATGAGTTACTCAATTACAAACGGTGATTAAACGGTGATTCAGGGGCTACATCAAATTTTGGCTTCTCGGATACTTTCAGTTGTGCGCCTCTTACTTCCCCAGTGTTTTTAGTTCCTATCGTAGAGTATAAAAGTCCATCAATTATGCGAAGAAATGGAAAGCACTGTTATTGTTTACCAAATTACAACTACGTATACAAATAAACCAGATTATACAACCATAATCAAGAAACTTTACAAACATGGGATTATAATATACTATTTTTCAAATAGTGCTCTACAAAATCATAACTTTGTAGACCTTTATGACTACTATTGTCATTACGGTAACATCCCCTTAAAACGGTCAATTCTACGAATTAACGGCTAACCACAGGAAATAGTACATTAAGAATATTACACAGAAAATAGGGAACAAATCCTAAATTTAATCACTGGCAGTAAAGATGGCAGAATATTATTCCATTTTACATATAAACAAAATATTCCAACTTAAAGACAAACAGTTCAATACCAAAATCTCAAAAACAAACAGATGGTACATTTTAAAACCATATTCAAATCTCCAAAAACTAATGATCTTCGTGATTCAACACAAACAAACACAAAACATCTACCGAAATATACCATATCGTACAATCAAAAACCATAATCACCTCACCAAAAAATGGTAAATCAGTGGTTTTCTAGTCAATTCAACAACAAATTACAAAGCTAGTATGTTAACAAACCATTAACTTCCCCAATAACCCCAATAAACCATTAAACATTCCCATGCATGGAATGATTAATAGACATTTTTCGGTTAGGATTACCGTTGGACAAACATTGGATTAAAGCACACCATTTTATAGACCAAGTGAACATGTCATATTAATACACGATTTTCAAAACACGGCTATCCCATACAGGTAATAGCGACACCACATATTGGAAGCCCATCCCATGGTACAATGATCCACCATTACTGAACTTATACATACTACGAAATGGTACCACATTGTTTCACATTGTATACCTCACAAACAACATACCATCTCGAAAACTATCATATAAGCTGTGGAACTCTGAAAAACCATAACCAATTCAACAACAAATCACTAATTTCCAAATCCCAAACAAGTAACCTGCACCTAAAAAAAATCCAAAATTAACTCCAAAATGTAAACGAAATTGTTGGATGGTTCGACACAACGATTATCACAGGAAACCCAAAAACAATTCGACAATTGTTGCGTAAGTAAAAATACTTACAAGCCATTGCTCGGAACAGAGAAGACGTAGACCAGTTAGGGCTCTATTCCGGTGAGCTAATCGGCAGACTTAACTCCTTCCCATCCATCTCGTAGCCACTTGGTATCAACTCCTAACCACTCATTTTTGAACCCTATATACCTGGATGGAGGAGTTTCCAGCAAAATCGGTTTCTGCGAAGGAGTGTAGGGACGACGTGGGTAGTGGTTGGATGTAGATCGAATAGTTAGGGATTGGGGTTATCGGAATAGGACGATATGGGTAAGGGATTGTGGTCACTGGAAAGTACGGGATTTTTTTTGTGGGGTTGGTTCTCAACCAAAAGATTAGGGGTTTCGGTAGTGGGGTTTGGGTTTTGGGACGACAGGTCGTGGGTAGTGGGGTTAGTGATTTGGGACGATTACTTAGGGTTTGGGAAGTTGGGTTGTGTACATTTTTGGGATGGTTCTCACTGAGAGATGTATATTTTTGGGATGATTTGGAATGGAAATCATTCCATAACTATCCAACATAAAAGAAAAGGAAAAGTCATCCTCCAAACTACCAATTTAATTTCTCCAAGAATAATGGGATGATTCGTGGGACCATAAATTTTTAAGAATCTGATAATCTAGTTTAGGAAATTTAAAAGGTCATAATATTATATAAGGGCTTTTTGGGTATTTTTTAAATCTCGAGATGGGATCATAACGTTTCAAATTCATTGGGATGGGATCATAACGTTTTTTTGTTTACAGGGCCTCTAGTTAACTTCCCCTTTATTAAATTATAATTACAAATAATGTCTTTATGTTTGATTACAAAAGTTCCTTATCCTTCTCTTTAAATAGACAATATATTGTGTATTTATGACTAATTATTCCTTTATAAAAGGTCCCTAGGCTTTCAATAATTTCTTTGCTACAGCAATAATAATAACAATAACATAACCCATTTAGTCCCCAATAATTGGGGGTATGGGCGGGGGATGGATAGGAGACAGACCTAACCTTTGGCAATAAATGCACAAAGTGGCTGCTCACAGAATACCACTGAAACAGTAGTCCCCCTATACCGTCGAGTTTGCTGCGGAATCATGCCCTCAAATCAAAGCGAAAAGGCATCAAAGAAGGCAGACCCAAGAATCATTTTGATTTATGTGCACATTACCATGCTTCTTTCATTCAACATCCAGAGCATTGGCGTCCCATAATCAATAATTTCTTTGCTAATATAATTAATATTTCTTATTTTTAATTTGTATAAATGGATGGTGAAGATAATTAGTAGATCAACAACAAACCATCCAGTATTTCAAGTGGAGCCACATAAAGAGGCTGGGATAAGTGACACCCGCATTTCTGAACACATAATTTTTCTACAGACTAATGCGGTTCGACTAGCTCTTTACGGATATGTAAAAAAACTAATACATCCTTGTACAAATACTGGAAAAATTGCAATTCAGATAATTATCTGCTCGGATCCAAAAAATTCATACCTTATTGTCTTTTATTTAAATACCGTAAAAGAGTTGGAGCAAGCCTCTATTTATTTTCACAAATAAAACCCATGACAAAACCTAATAACTATATCACTTTATACTTAATTTTCTTCTTCATATTTTTTCGTGCAACATATAACTAGCTTTTCATTGAACAGTGCCACCCCTGCGTCTGAATCCTGGTTCCGCCACTGACTCATTATGAACCCATATAAGGGCCCGGTTGTTCATTTTGTAAATCACAATTTCATGTTTTTTAGACTCTGTGGGTCATTTGGGGAAGATTTGAGAAAAGTTGGCTTGGAGCCGCGAATGGCTAATGGGAGGCCCCGAGACACTTTCAGTTCCGAGATACCACGGGCAAACCATTACAAGCCCAAAAGGGTGCACTCGAATGCCTTCATTAGTAAATGTATTAAACGGAGATCAATTTGGAGAATGAAACAATAAATTCATCATAAATATGCAAATTCGATTTAATGCAAAGTTGGATTTACTGCCTAAGAGTATCTCTAGTGCACTACCTAAAAAATATTTTTTAAAGTGTACACCTAAGCACATGTGGGACCTTATTTTGTGTGCTAAGAACTTAGTTAGCTAGCTAAGGAAAAATGCACTTTAATGGGCTCCCCAAAAATGTTCATTAATTTTAAGTCTTTCATTTCTCTCTCTCTCTCTCTCTCTCTCTCTCTCTCTCTCTCCGTAAGTCTCTCCCCAAATTTAGGTAGTCACTTAGGGCACTTTAGGTAGTGAGGGGTGTCACCTAGGATTTTAGCGAGTCAATTTTTGTGCACTAGAGACCATTTTTTGAGTTTTTCTAAGCTAACTAGTAAGGCACTTTAGGAAACTCTTTTAAGTAGTATACTAGAGATGCCCTAAGTTAGGCACGAGGACCCCAGCAGCATATAATGGTGTCCAAAGGCGTTATTCAAGTCCGAAATATACTCGGTGACTTAATTGTGAATTTTTAATGAAGATATCAAAAATCGACCAATCCCACAGCAGGCTGCCTACGTATCCCCAGTGGGAGGGGAATTAGGTCGGACATAGTTCGGACTATTATGTCCGGGTTTTTGTAATAAAAAATAGTTCAATACGACTTGAGTGCGATCATAAGATTTTCAAGTTTATTAAAAAATGCATCTTGTGATAAGATCTGAGTGCAGGGGATCTAAGCCCATCAACGGTTATAATGCAGTGCAATTCCACTAAGATAACCATTCTTTCCATTTGAGAAAGAGCTGATTTGTCTCCTTTTTTATCCATTGGCTCTAAGAGCATCCTTATCAGGAGCACCAAATTTTACATCAAATTTAACTTTAAAAACACCTTTTTACAATTTAGCAATCCACTTTTACAAAAGTTCACAGAATCAGGCTCTCTATTATAACTTTACTGTATTAAACTATTCTTTCTTTCTACTCCTACTCCTACTCCTCGAAAGTAATATTTAAAAAATGAACAATGCGTGAATAGTAAGATGGTGAATGAACAGTGCCGCACCAAATTTGGTGCGGTACTGTAGCAAAGTTAGAAGCTTAACCAATTTGATCAACCATTTTGTGAGAAAATGAACAGTGCGTGAATAGTGCCCTCGTGAATGAACAGTGCCACACCAAATTTAGTGCGATACTGTAGCAAAGTTAGAAGCTTACCCAATTTGATTAACCATTTTGTGAGTCTGATTTTAGCTTATTTGGGGGTTTGGCTCTCTACTTGAACTCAAAAGTGAAAGTAGAGAGCCACTTAAGGATGTTCTAAAGGGAGCCTTTCTCAATGTAGCTCATAACCCAATGCTCACAGTCCAACCAAAGCACAAACAATTCTTAAAGTGTCTCTCATATCCACAAGTGGTATTTACACAGTGCTCACATACTGAATTAAAATGAAGAGTTTTATTACTCCAATATTGAATTATACAAGCAAATGGCTGAACCGCTATGTGTCGTACATTAATGACTACATGTTTGAATCTTGAATTTGAAGACAGTGAGAAAAAGGTTATTAAAAACTTCCCCGTAAGAACCCCGAGTTAAGAGAAAAAGGGCAAAGCTTCTTCTGGAGATATAAGATTGCTCGAAGTTTTTGAGGAAATTCAAGAGTATAGCCTTTAGTGGGAGAATGAATGATTGGGCAAGATTTCTATAAGCTCTATAGGCTGAGCTCCTTTTTCGGTTGGCAATTCCATGACACAATATCGAGTCGTATTTTTTATTTTCAATATTCTAGATGCGTCTGTTTAGTATGTGGAAGGAATCATGTTGTTTCTGTACTGGTGCTCAAGCACATTTTTCTCTCATGTCAAGCACATTGGCTGTTGGCAAAGTTCTAACATAATGCTCAAGCACTTTCATGCCTCGGTCCAGCAAGTAGGCTGTCAAGAAAGTGCTCGAGCACCTTCAATGCGCTCAAGCAGGCGGCAAAACAGGTTGTAAAAGAGCAGCAGCTAGGGTTAAAGACACACATCTTGTGCAGCCGATTTTTTACGTTAAAAGAACAAGGTGAGAGAGAGGGCTGCAGCTGTTGCATCATTGTGGTATGGGTCGGAGTTCTTGCATAAAGTTTTGAGCAACCAAATCAAATACTCCAAGATCTTATTCAACCTTTGATTCAATCATTCTTCCCGTGGATTTCTGGTAGTATCTCAGAATGCTTGAGGATTCAACAAGGTTTGTGGCAATCAAACACTTGGTGCGATGAACGTGGATCCGGCAATCAGTTCTTGGGTCAATTGAGAGGAGTTTTCAATTATAAGTATAGGTCGATTGTAATCGCACAATGGTTCCATTAGTGTTTTGATTCCTTCCTGTGGTTTTTACCCTATTCGGGGTTTTCCACGTATATCGCGTGTTCATAAATCATTGTTTATTTTTTGTGACTTCATTAATCATCGTGATTAGCTAAATAAGACTTTTCAATTTCGTTGGCAGAAATTCAGCAAGGCTTCTGCGCAGGACCTCAGGATATCTTTTCATCAATGGCAATCCTCAAATAGATTCGGCTAGAAAGGCTTTATATGGCTATCGTAACTCGGGTTTTTGGAGCATCTGGAGAGAAATCTAGCAAGACTTTCGGCGGGATGTTGGAATTCAAACTTCTTTTAAGAGAAATCCAACAAGACTTCCGCAGGGTGTTGAAATTCTGGGATTTCTTCCATATAAATCTAGCAGGACTTCTTCGGGTTTTTTAAATTCTGGGATTTCTTTTGAGAGAAATCTGGCAAAGCTTCCACTGGATTTTGGAGAAAGCTGAGCTTGAGTCGAGATAGAATCATGATGGGCTCATTAACTTATTGCTTGGGATTTCTCAGAAGTAGAAAGTGGAAAGTGAAAGTGAAAGTATGTATGAATATGGTGTGTAATAAAGGTGGAAAGTGTATGAAAATGAAGGAGGAGGTGCCTTTCATAGGCAAAGGATAGGGGTGGAGTAACTGGAGTTTGCTTGACCGACCAGGTGACTAAAAATAAGACTAAGAATACGTCCCAAGCACAGAACTCTCGATCAGTGTAGCACAATAATTCCGGAAGTACCGGAGTCGAACCACAAAGACGACTAGAGTGTTTGACTCAAAGGTGTAAAGGTGCAGTTTCAACGGCTCTTAGGTAGCCACCCCTTAGATTTTATGAGATTAATTAATTAATTACTAAGCTAATTTAACTGATTAATTGCCAATTAATAAAAAGAGCACAGCTGTGGGAACCCAGCACTCACACCTAGCCTAACCAATATTTACTCAGGCCATAATTAATCCTTTTACTGATTTTAAAACACGAGAAAGGCTTCCTAACAAATGCGCACCGCCTGTCACCAGATTCTGTGCGCATTCGAATTCCGGTAATGCCTGGGTTTGTTTGTTAGATAAGTTTCAAGTTCTCAAAATTGCTTGAAAATTGACTTAATTCAGCCCTGAGGTGAAATATCGCTTAGCCTAGATGTTTGCGCCTTCGCCCCGCAGCCGCACTCAAGCGACTACTCACTCATGCTTATGAAAAATTCAGAAATCGAAATAACCCTAGATCTATGCATGCTTGAAGTATAGAATAAAAATAAAACAATAAGAAACGGTACCGTAAATTGCAAGGGAGGAATTGATTTTGATTAACGATCCGCAATAATCCAATCCAACACCGAGATTCTCGAAATTAAACTGAAAGTAACACGCTGAATGTAGAACTGGAATTCGTAGCCGAAAACTTTGAAGAACAAAAACCTAAGAAAATTCGTGGAACCCTAATCTGGGTTGAAACATAAGTATTTATACTAAAAAAAAAAAATCAAACGAAAATTAGAATCAATTCACGCTGATAGACCGAACGACAGCGTTTAATGAGCCTCTTATCCATTCGGTAGCGCTACATGAAAATGTAGGTAGCGCTACCGCCTTGCTTAGTGCGTGCGTTGACCGGTGACCATAGGTTTGACCATTGACCTCTAATACGCCGGTAGCGCTACACCACTTTTGGTGTAGCGCTAAAAAACTTTATGTTCATTTTTGAGACCCTTTTGTGCCCAATTTGAGCGCTCCAAAGAATTGGTGTAGCGCTCTCGACGGGTTTCGACTGCACAATCCACTTGCTTCCAACTCCTGATCGACGTGCATGTCCTTCCAATACATCAAAATCACACTCACGCCCCTCAAACACCTGCAAATTACTTCCAACACACCAAAAATACCACGTGCACATATTTATCGGAAAATAAGGCTCAAAACACACGTCTAACATGCTAAATCTCCCTACTTAGGCACTCGTAATCAAGCTTCCCGCGCGCCTATCAGAGTTCTCCTGGTAGGTGCCCAAAGGGATACTATGTGGCAGCACATGGGAGGTTGCCTAGGGTTTGGTGCCTCAAAGTGCAAAGTCGTGGGGTTTTCCACTTTCTGACCCGCTATGTTATGGTTTGTCCATGTTCGCTCGAAGCAGTTTAGTGCAAATCCGTTCAAGGTATTCCCCCTAAGGTTTTGAGGCATTTTGGAGATCGTGGTGACATTCATTTTCTAAAATAATGTCCCAAACATCAAGAAAATCGATCATCCAATTCATTGTTAATTTGTAAAGATATATGCAATTGGATGACAAAATAAAGTCCGATTGACTTTAAATTTTACCAGAAGCTTTGCTATGGCAAATATGAAGTCATGTACTATTCAATTGAATAAATTTTATCTCAGAACTTGTGAACAAGATTTTAGTTGTGTCGGGAAGCGTAGTATCCCGAAAAATAACAAGTAAGCTCTGAATCACCTGAAACTTGACGTGAGGCCTCAGGGCATCATGTAGATGATATATATGAAGTTTGGTGTGATGTGGGATATAAATGACAAATATTGGCGTTCCCAGTCCCAATCGTCTGATTTTATAGGGTCTGACATAAGTCGATGTTGATATGTTGATCTAACGGTTCAACATCCTCCAATTTTGAGATGTACATATGCTTGTGCATACAACTTAATTGTACTCGTGAGTGAAAAAACAACACAACACACAATTGGATGGTACTCTACCACTTTGGGGTTCTCCATACCTCACCAAATGGATGTTATGTGATCACTACAACTCAATAAGGATCCCAAGTCTGCAATTTATGCTTAGTGTGCAACATTCTAGATTCTCCTTCCATAATCTTATCCATTTTAATATTCTAGAAGAATCATCCACGCATATTTAGAACATGGTAGAATGTCCTTGATCTTTCCGGAGTCTTCACAAACATTCTAGATTATTCTTAATTGATCACTCAGAGAGGAGGGGGAGAGAGAGAGAGAGAGAGGTGCTCCCACATTTTAGAATCTCCAGAGTGTTCTAAAATTTTCTCCAAATATTCTACACCTTTCCAAAACATTTTACTAGAATTTTCCAGAACATTCTCCCATATTCTTGAACTTTTGGTGACCAGTAATTGTTGACACTCAACATCATATGTCTAAAGGAAGATATCTAGCTCCTCACTCGAATTTTATACCACCTAGGCTCAGTTTGGATGACGGCAATATTAAGGGGGAATGTGAATGTGATGCTTTCCTTCCGTGATTCCAACGTTTGGAAGAGACAAGAACGAGAATGTGATGCCATGCTTCTATGATTCCAATGTTTGGAAGAGAAATGAATATGAATGTGATTTATGACGACATATTTAACCAGGAATACATTCCCAAAATGAGAGGGAGTCTAATCCCTCCCTTGCCCCATGGGAATCTTAAATTCCTGGTTCATTCATCAAGAAAATAAATGTTGACTTTAATAAATTTTTAAAATAATTGTTTACCGTGTAAAATTCCTTTATTAATCCAAACACCAAAATGAAATTACTTCAGATATCCAATTCCTATAAATTCGACTCTGAATAATCATTTTCCTATTCCTACCCAAGAAAATTCCTTGGAATTTAATTTATATTAATCATATTCTTATTTATACTCATGATTTCGATCATCTAAACACAGCCATAGTTTTCATTGAGTTGGTGATTATTAAAATGGTTTTTTGTTTCAATTTTAGAATACATTTTTAAGGCAATTTCACTTTGGGTTCATTTGTGATGTATTGGACAAGTAAAAGTAATTTTTTTTTGGAAAAGTAGTCAATTTCATTCATATAAGAGCTTGAGGGCAATATAGATTTCATCACGTAATGTAGGATTGAACCAAAAATAACAAAATCTAGATGCGAGAATATACACTAGTAGGCAATGGCACCCCCGCCAAAGGCATACCAGCAACCAGGTCGTTGGCCAAAGAACCAGTCCTCGATCTAGAAGTAGAGATCCGGAAGAGTAATAGCTCATACCCTAATACTAAGCACAAGATGAAATCGAAGAAAATATAGTCCAAACTGTTCGATTGCAGAAAAATATTCATGTTTATCAAAAAAAAAATTATGAACAAAATAACACCACTCGAGTACATAATCATAAATAACCTTTTCGAGTATTTCACCTTTTGTCTGGTTGCCTTCAATTCCTCACTTAGCGATCCAAGCGTCTTGCCTCCTCAGTGATTCACCTTTGTGAGACACTAAAAAATTCTAATGGCCAATTTTTCTGTCTAATGTCTAAGAAATATACTCTCATAAATAGAGTTTACAATTAGGTGGGATTCTTAGGGATCTCTGCTTTTTAGTTGTGGAAAACAAAGAAAAGACTTTTTTTTATTTGTATCAAGATAACACTTATCCTTTGTATTCTTTTAATTGTCATCTACAGAGATAATTATATAGCTTCCACCAATCACAATAATGTCCATCAACAACACATTGCAATTGAACCCCTGAAAATAGAGAATTACAAGGGATGACCTTTTCTACAATTATCTAGGCCTGGTTCGGTTAGTAGGTTTAGTTTAGTTTTGATGATGTAAGCAGGTGTAATAAGTGGAGAGAGATAGAGAGAAATGATGATGTAAGCAAAACTAAAACAGGGCCAAAACCAACCCAAAACTCCCAACCGAACAAGACCTTAGTAATTTCCTTCCACCAACTTATATTCCCATAAACTAATAGGTAAGGATAAATTCACACCGTTAAAACCCTAGCTTATGCACAACATTCTTAATTTTCACTTTCTAGTTGGACCCCAAAAAGCAATTCAAAAAATCTTTTTGTCGTATAGTATATATGCATATAAACTAGTAAAAACGATTTACTAAACACCAGCAGCCAGTTTTCTTCTGGTCCAACATTAATGTAAAAATTGGTTGAATATACTTTCTCACTTTAAGAATGGTGGATTCCTTGTTGAAACTAATATAAACTAATTATCACCCACATAACCCAACATGTCCATATATAGCCTTTAATTCAGCATCACCAACTGACAATATCAAAGATAAATAAATAAACAATTAATTTATGCAAGCCTCTCAGGTCAAAGGAACATAAGTAAATTGTAGTAGAACTACCTTTTCTAATCTGACGGTGTTCTTCCATATATGTTCTTAAACTGATCCTTTCAATGAATGTACTTGCTACATATCATCCACTTGTTTGTTTAAGGTCAGATGGAATAAATCATCCTATCGTATAGAACATAACAAGTGTAGGCAATAATAGGTGCGAAGCCCAATCAACATCCATAGCCTAGAATATTATTGGGGCTACAAGGCACTGAAAAAACATAACTCCCAACCTCTGGTTCATTAACCATTAGCATGCTCTTTCTACAATGTTACCCAAGAGGCCGTATGTTCGCATCTTATGCGACATTAAATAATAACGTTACCCAAAATAATAATTCACAAGAATGCAAAGTAAAATGTTAAACAATTTATTAAAAATAAATAATGATTAGTTTTTGGGGCATAATTCTAACACAAATACACAATGAAAATCAAATATTATTGTACCCATCGTCCACCCACCAGATCTGGACCCAAAATGGTACAACACTAGACTGAAGAACAGCCAGGAGAGAAAACCAATAGAAAAAAACCATATCCAACCACCGTCTAACTACATCAACCGTTATTACCATGTTGTCGGTGGCCATACGCCGGACCATTGCACATAATCTCCTCCACATCGGTCTGAACCCACAAAGCTAGAACAACACCTTCGTTGGAGACTGCCAAAGGGGACAAGCAAAACCCTTGATCAAAACCACTACACACGAAGAAACAAGGCTGAGATGGGTAAGGACATACCGTCGTGGGAGGTCTGAGAGGCAAAAGGAAAGGTGGTAGAGGTGGAGGTGGAGGTCGGTGAGGTGGAGGGCGAGGACCGACCTCCACCCCCTTATCTAAAAAACCCTAGGCGCCTTTAGAGTATAGATAGAGGGAGAGGGGAAGTCAAAGAGAGGGTTATTGTTTATTTCCTAAAAAGGACAAGTTGGGGGTTTGAGGACTGACTTCCACCCCCCGATTTGAAAACCCTAGCCGCCTTTAGAGTTTAGAGAGCAAGGGAAGGGAAAGTTAGAGAGAGGGTTATTGTTCATTTTTGGAAAAGGACAAGTAAAAATACTTACAAGTGATAAGTTTGGGGTCATTGTGCTATTTGCAGTTGTTCAAGGGGCAGTGTGTATTTTTGTTGTTTGAAGAGTCTGTTATGTTTATTACGTGAATAAGGGAGCGGAGGTATATTGGTCAGTGGCGTATGGAGAGAAAGGGGTGGTTGTTAAGTGCATTTTTGTTACTCGCTCTCTCATATCTTCCCTCAGTTCTTTTCTCTTCATCTCCTGTGATTCTTTCTTCTATTGTAATTGTTCCACCATCAATAAAAGTAAGCCCTAAATTAGGATTTCTTGTCAATTGCAATTAGTCTTTTTTTCTACAATCGTATCAACAAGCAAGATTTCAACGCAAGACCTTCTTTACAATTATTCAAGTAGAAATCTTAAAACCACCCAGGTTAGTTGGGTTAGTTGATTGGCGAAACAGCGTTTGGTTGCTCAATTATCGCACGACAGCTTTCATTTGAAAAATTCCACATTCTTCCTGATGATTCATCATGTTACCAACAGGATATGGAAAGATAAATGTTGTATGGTTATTGCTTGAGTGGCGCTGAGAGTGTTTCAGACGTGTGTTTGGGTGTGTATGAAACTTGAAAAAAGAAATGGAAAAGAAAAGAAAATCTTAGAAAATTTCCTTCCATTATTTTTTCTTGTAACTTTTCTCTTCATTATTTGATTCTCCTCGACAAGAGCCCTTAGAAACCACATCACAAAGACATGTAGGCGTGTGAAAAGACTATGGAAAGGATTGTAGGGTTTAATCTGAGGTGTATGCATGCCCGTTCGGGACACCCGGCCTTACACAAAAAACAAAAAAACAAAACAAAACAAAACATGGACCAGAGGATACTTTCCAATCAAGCCTATATCAAAGAAATGAAGGGGAACAAAACCCAAAAAAGGAAAAGATTCGAAGAAGAAGAAACTATAATGAATAGTAGAAAGGGTATGGCTACTAATAAGAAAATCAATTCTTTTTTAAAACAACACAATCGAGAATTTGGAGGTCCAATTAAAACGATGACCAAAAAAACGCCTTCCATCATGGCAAAGGGATGAGCCTTGTTATTTTCCCCGTTTTCCATCAACCGTTCGCTTCATGAACTGATCCCTCATTTATACAACTGTCGCCTCGATCGGTTGAAAATTGAAAGAAAGACAATAAAATAAAATCGAGTAATGATAAGAGAAAAATTACAGACACAACTGCACCATAAACCGTTTGATACATATGTGTCCACATAATCCAATGGTTTCAGATGTAGTTGTGTCCAGATTTATGTCCAATAAATCTGTTTCTTGAGTTTTCCGTAAAATATGGCCACTTTGCGTATGGGATTTGTATATTGTGTTTGTTTTGAGTTTCCAAAACCATCTCCTCTGTTACAACACAATCCCTAATAAGTTTTCTTTTCAATTATTACTTATTTCTCTATCCACTCATTACCCAAAAAATCTGTCTCAAAACCCCAACCAAACATTTGGCTTTGTAAATATTTTAAGCCCCCGCCTTGGACGATTCCCGAGGAGGCCTCCAGATCAAAGCCTGGTGAGATCCATCTCCCAGCCGGCACATCGTTCCACCAAAACATCGATTTATTAGAAATTTTGAAATCTTTTGTACGTGCTCCAACAAGCTTAGGACTCTTTGATCCGGTCACCTTAACTTGTTGTACACATTTAGGACTCTTAGAGATAGAGTTTATTGGCCAGATTATCTTGAACTCTATAAATATAAGCCCTAGGGTTCCGAATTAGAGATACACAGTCAATTACCTCTGCAAAAACACTCATTTACACATTCACCTTATGCATGTTTAATGGCCATCCTGTGTGCGAACGTGTTTGAGTATTTTGCCATCCTATGTGCAAATGCGCGCCGCAAGGCGGGTATCCATGGGACTTTAGTTGAATCTTTTTTCTTTTAAATAATCTCTTTCCCTCATATCCCCCCATCTTACCTGAAGTATCATGTTCATAAACAATGGTAAGTTTACGAACATGATACCTGAAGTATCTTGTTTTCTTATGTATCTGCACTCTGCAGTCTTTTAAGTCTTTCCCCAGAAGGAATAAATGTTATTTCTTGATGAGGCAATAACAAGTTAACAACACTTTATGAAAAATCAGAAGAAATGCACAATTAAACAAATTGGCCAAATGAGATTCTCTTACAAGAAAGGTTAAAGTTATGGTTCTTTGTTCGTTTCCAATAAAGGAAAGCTAGAGAAGAAAAGTAGAGGGACAAAAAAAGATGGTATTTAATTATTGAGTGCATTTCTGAGGAGGAGATCACTGCCTTTTCCAAACCCGGGGGCCTGCTGTCCTCAAGGGTCAGCAGGCGGACAACAGGCCCTGTCAACCCCTATCTAAGCTGTTGAAACGTGTTTTGGACTGCCCAAATTTGATGGGGTTGTCCAAAACATGTTTGGACGGCTTGGATAGGGGTTGGCAGGTGCTGCCAACCCCTGGGGACAATAGACCCCGTTCGCCTTTTCTTAAGAAAAAAGACAGGTGCATTCACAGAATAAGTTCAAAAAAAAAAAAGTGAGAAAATTCTATGTGCATTGTAGAGTGTTATTGTTGACTGCATTTATGATCAGGAAACGTTTTCTAACAAAAAAGATAAGTGCAGAAAATTTATTTATAATTTTTTAAGAAGTGCATGAAGAAACAACTATGATCAAGATTGAATAGTGAGGTAGCTTGTCCGGCTGGAATCGAGGTGACTGTCAACGAGTGTGATTTTCTGTTTGTTCGCCAGACTGCAGAAACAGTGGTGGACAAGTTGGCGAGTAATGGGCTTCAAGGTGTAGGCCCAAGAACGTGAGAATCTAGGCCACCTGACTGGTTGCGGGATTCTCTTGATCGTGATCTTTCTTGATTATTGATGTATTGGTTTTACAATTGGAAGTAATGCAATTTCCACCCCCAAAAAAAAACCTATGATCAAGATTCAAATTTGGTGCATACGTACAACACCCGCAATGAATATGAGTCACTCATTTAAAGGTTTTAGACATGTTTGTTGAATGTAGCACTAATGTTTCATTGCAATCGTGAAAGGAAGATTGCAATCATGAAAGGAAGATGTTGCAGCCATGGAAATCGACCATCAACTCATATTTCACCACACGTCCTCAACTATCAATAATGAGAACAGGTTTTGAAGCCTCATTCGTAGAAAAAGAATCAGGTTTCTCTGCAGTATGTGTGATCTCAACGGTTTAAAAGTGTATCTAATGATTAGATTTCGTCGAAAATTTGTTCCCAGAAATAAACAATTCTTCGCGACAAGAATCTTTCTGGAATCTGGACAATTGATTTCTGAGATTGACGACCCCAAATGAAACTACAGAGCTTTCTCTCTAATCCAATTACAGAGAAGCCGGGTAGAAAAAAACACTTTACACTTAATTATGACATAAATAACTGAAGCTGACACTATGCTTATAATGGAATGGTGGTTTGGTGGAATTGACTCCCACCAAAGAAGGGACTAGTGGGAAATTTGGAGGAGAAGAAGTTGGAGAAAGTAATGGATGGGCATGAGTAGTTAGTGGACTCACTGATAAAAACACAAAAGAAAAAGGAAGTCCAATAACCAAAAGCAATGCGTGCACTATGAAAAAGTTTTTTTTTTTTTTTTTGATAATCCACTATGGAAAAGTTGGTCCATCTTTTTTTCTTTTTCTTTCGTCTTTTATCATGAAGAAGTTGGTCTAACTGGGCATGCACTTTTTCTTTCCATGTGGAGATCGTTATCCCTTAATAGCAACAAAGTTAACCAGAAATTCCTCCCCCTGAAAACCTAGAACTATTAATAAAGATTAATATTTTACAAATTAATCCCCTCAAATCCGGGTATTTTGGCAAAAATAAACCAAAATTTTAGATTCCTCTCGTCGAGACATACCAATAATCCACAAAAAAATGATGCAAAACTAACAAATTCATTTTTTAATAAAGACAAAAAAAAAAGTTTTTTTTTTTAACCACAAAAATTGACGCAAAATTAATAAATGTAAACTATGGCCTTAATCAAATTATCCACATGTTCACAAGTGTAGCTGGTCCATAACTGATTTTTTTTTTTGGAAGAATAAGAAATTAATTAATAATGAGGAAAGAGTCCAAGAAACATTCCTTATATATAGGAGAACGTTCAGAATAAACCAAACAATCAACAAATCAAAGAGAACGTCTACTCCCAAAATGATTGCAAAATCAATAAAACTCATACACAAATAATGCTCCTCTAGCACCTGCAAAAAACCATTAGAGACTATCACGTATAAAAAAGGATACTAGTGTAGCACACGTTGCTGAGGTGCGCGAAACACAAGAGCATCGTTACAACCATCCTCAATGGTATGCCATCGTCCGTGGTCATGCCTTGTGTATTTCTTGAAGAACTAAACACTTTGAACATCTTCTAGATCCATGAGCCTTGATTTTCGCCTACAAGTCTTGTGTTTACTTGGACTAGTCATATGACGACCTCCTCCCTTAGCAATGCTATCCCAAGAAGCGAAATTCACATAGACCTAAGATACCTCAACATGTGATTTGTTGAGCGAGCCATAGGATGACCACATTCTCAGGATCATTGTTCCTAAAGGCCAGGATACGCTTGGATTGATTCTCCACACTTGAACACTCAATTGTGGTGTAAGTGTCTAACACATTATCCTGGAGAGGTTATTCTTAGTATCATTATCCGTAGAAGCCATGATTCGCTTAGACCTGAGGTTCCTCACTTCTGAACCTCGATGCACAAGATGAGCTTCTAATATTCTAGTCGAAGACATCACAATATTGGAATATTGAGGGGATGTTTCTAAACCGTCATAAGAATGAGTTCACAAACAGACACATCTGTTATCTCAACTGTGGGGGAATTGTCCGACACAACATCATGCGAGTCACAATTCATAGTATCCTCAGGAAGCTCGTATTTCCCTCAAATCTCAACAGGCGATATACTAAGTTGATGGGAAAAATCTAAAGGTCTAAGTAGTTATTAAGGATGCCTAACATTGTCGATCAATGAGGAGGAAATCCCTAAATGACTGGCTGTTTTTTCTTCAAATACTTTTTGCAAGTAGAACTTTGCTTGTTATCCCTGTAAGACCAACCATGTCTGCCTTGCACCTGATTCTCCCTGTGTCGGCCTCCCTGTTTCCTGCTCTCACTTGCAGAGTCATGCCCATTCGTAGAACGTCCTACCATATTTTGTAGCCACGGCAATCGTTAGCCCTCATAACATAAGCTCTTGTATGCCTGGAAATAAGCTCAGAAGCAACAGAATAACCCACACCAGCCATTGAAGGAGGCGGCCCCGGAGATTGAAAAGCATGAGTACTGTTGTTGTTGACTTTTGGAATTTCAACTTGCAAGATTCAGGTGAGGGAAAGGGCAAGATTGTCATTTCAATGCAACAAGTACATGACATAAAGTAGAATTTCTTGGCAAGCCAACTATGATGGTGAATTTCCGCAAGGGAAAAATACAAAAGAAAAGTAATGTAATGAGCAAATGCGTAATGATGCAATGCCTTTTTCTACTTTTTGTTTTTGTCATCAGCCCTTAATCATCGGCTATTTAAAGGCAATGTGGGCACAGGCCAACTTCCCTCGCTTTTTTGAGACCACATATGCAAGACCAATCTGTCAGTTTCGTAGTTGAGACTGATAGATATGGTTATAGAGTTGGGATGAATCCATTCATGGGTCTCGAGAAGCAGGGCGATTTGGAGGGAGGGATGCAATATAGCCCCCTCCAAATTCGAGACAGTTTGTCTATGCTTAGCCATCAGATGGAGCTTGGTTTGAAAATCGCGACAGAAGTGATGGCTAAAGACCTACTGAACCGGCAAGTCACAAAACGGCGATGGACTCTTACAGGAGTCTTTATGGCTAATATATATGTGTGTGTAGTTGTGGTGTGTAGTTTTTGGGTGTGATCGTTATAAAATTGTGCGTTTTCTAAGCGTAAGTTTTTTCTTTTTGATAACCGGATGTCCGGGCCAAACTTGTTGTAGTAGGTGTTCTTATTGTGTTAGTTTTGCATTGGGCAACTAGATATCTCTCTATCTCCATCTCTATACGAACTCTCGAGTGTATGGTCGTTTTTCTGATCTTAGTGAAACTCAATGGACACTGTGTGATGTGCCTTTGCGTCAACGGAAATGCTCCAGGATAAACACAGAATCTATCTTTTGATATTAATCGGAGATGTTCAAAGTTCATTGAATAGTCGTTATCTCGTTCAGAAGTTGCTTACTGGTGGTTTTTTTTGTTGCAGCTGTTATCCCTTTCTGTTGCTTTTGTATCTTGAAACTCTATGTAATGTTCTCTGTTTAATGAATTTAGAATTCTCATTTGCCAAAATTGAAGTCAAAAAATTCATATAATACCTTCTGCTCTGCCTTGTTTTTGGGTATCTCCTTCAACTGTTGGATTTGTGAAGTTTAAATCGGACCTAGTTATTGGCTGTTCAATAGGATTATCAAGGTAATTGGTTATGTATATATATTATATATGTACCCCAATTGAGGAACCACGTATATTTTGTCACATGCTTTCTTTTTTTTCTTGGTTTTTCTTCGTGTTGGTTTGGGGTCGAATCCACGATTTCAACTCCATCTTGTTAAGGTCATCCAAAAATGAGAAGCAAGGGGTTGGCAAAGTGGTCTTACAACTCAGGTTTGATTCTCCTTGCTAGGAAACTCTTGGGGCCACTAGAGATTACGTCTGGTCGTTACCTCCAAGGCCTTGAAATTAGTAGAGTTACCTCCAAGGCTTGAAAATTAGTAGAGGTACGCGCAAGCTGACCTAGACATTCAGTTATAAAAAAAATAAAATAAAAAAAGGGGAATTGTAAAAGGAATAGAAAGAATTGTTTCTTTACAAAAACTTGACTTCTATTACTCCCTTTGTCCCTTTTAGATGATAGGTATGTGAAACACATATTTTGTAGCCGTTTAAAAAAGCACTTCAATAGCATGGGTTTTTTTTTTTGGCACCAAGTTAAAGTCTCAATGAGCACTTTAATTTGGTATTAAAAAATAAAAAATATACATAAAGAGATTTTTTTTAGTGATTTAAAATTATATGTATTCCGATAGTAATTACTTAAAAAAGGACAGAAGGAGTAGCTGTTAGTAGTCAGAAACTACTTGTGAATTGTCTGTAATCATTCATGCTGTATTGTTGTTAAAACTTAAACATGTAAATTTGCTGACACCAAATTGCTCTTGATATTACACACACACAGTTCATTGACTGATTGGATCTATGCCATTGAGATTGCAGTCATAATTACAAAGAACAAGATGCTTACATCAATCTTCCAGCCTTGATTCCAAATCATTTTCAGAAAGGCACTATCAACTCAAGCACTACATCAAATCTTCCAACAAAGAACCAGATGCTTATACATTACTACTTTCCTTTTTACAGATCAATACATTCATTCAACAGCTATCAACAACAATCGAATACTTATAACTTCGAATCCACTTAGCTTAAGCGACACCCAAAAAAACTGTATACAGTGGAAAACCGCTAAAAAAAAAAAAAGAAGGGGAAGTTGATTGTTTGTCACCGCGGACCAGAGAGTTCCATTGCTTCAACCACAAGTGAAGATTCTTCTATGAAATCTGAGTATCTCTGAGGAGGATTTTCAAATGAGCGGAGGTACCGTGGGGTCTCGACGTTTTGTGAGGCTTCCCATTTCTCGGCTAAGCCATCTCCTTCCAACATCCTCAGTATTTCAGACATTTTTGGACGATGAGAAGGATTGAATTGAGTACATAAAAGTGCAACTTGAACCATTTCTTCTAACTCTAAACGGTCGAAATTTCCCTTTAAATCTTTGTCCACTAATAGATTTAACTTTCCCTCCTGGTGGAGCTTTTTTACCTGCACAAAAGTAAAGTTAAAATGTAAGAAAATAATTCAAAGGCCAAAATATTGAAAATCTCAGAGATGATCTGTCATCTGATAAACTTGAGGAACGGACACCATGCCAGAGGTCACATGATAGAATTTGACACCACAAGTGTGTCAATTCTAACACTCAAATCCGAAGTGTCCGACTTTGTTCTCTATATCTCCATTTGGACACTCGCTTGGGCACTCTTGCAATACGCTATTGGACATTTGCAGGACAAATAGAGGGGTGTCAAATGAAGAACGGACACCATGCCAGTGTCGAATGAAGACCACCAATGAAGAACGGAGACCATGCCAGTGGTTACATGATAGTATTCGACACAAGTGTGTCATAACACTCAAATCCAAAGTGTCCTTTGTTCTCTATATTTCCTTTTGGACACTTGCTTGGGCACTCTTGCAAGACGCTATTGGACATTTGCAGGACAAGTAGATGGGTGTCAAATAATATACATGCTACTTACCAGAAAAATAAATAAATATAATAGCAGGCTCTAGTTCAAATTTAGACAAGTCTTTTTATGGTACAGAAAATTGCAGCTGGACTATAATAACGAGCATGACAACACTGATGAAACACTTCTTTTTGGTGTATAATGCAATGACGAATTTGAAACGTGTAATGACGTGTAAATAAAGGCATAAATTGTATTGTACCAACACTAGAGCCCGTACACATTTATTTTGCCATGTAATATTTGGGCATCCAGCATAGAACAAAATGCATACATGTGCTTTTTCAATAAAAAGCTTGTTGTATGCCAAAATAGACAACTTCGATTTATTTAACTGTGAGGAAATAAATGTCTTGATTAGAGAAATGAGGAGGAAATACCCAATCAAGCATCACTCCTTTCTGGTTTGCCGCCCGCCCGAAGTCCAAAGCCTTCTGACCAGTAATTAGCTCAAGAAGAAGGATTCCAAACCCAAACACATCAGTTTTCTCCGATGATTGCCCAGTTGACAAATACTCAGGAGCAATGTGGCCCACTGTGCCACGAACTGCAGTGGTCACGTGAGAATCCCGGTGATCCAAAAGCTTTGCCAACCCAAAATCTCCAACAACTGCTTCGAAGTCTTCATCCAACAGAATATTGGCTGCTTTAACATCTCTGTGAATAATCTTGGGGTCGCATTGTTCGTGCAAATATAGTAGGCCCCTAGCTGTACCCAGAGCTATCCTCTTTCGCCTGGACCAGTCCAAAACTGGTCTGCCATGAGTATTATCTGGTAAAAAATCCCCAAAACAAAGGTTTGAATGACATAATTTACTCAGCATATGTGGAAGGGCTTATAACCTATAAAGGTACTGATCAACACCACAAGAAAGCTTTTGTAAAACCTGGATCCGACAGTTGAAAAGCCAAGGAAATAGTAGCCTCTATTTAGAATGAAAATGTTTATGAGCGATAAAACTTGAACAGCTTCATGCATAAGTTGAACTCTCGGCTCTAACAAATTAAAAGTGGATTACTTATTTTGGAAGCCTACTTGCAGGAAATTTTTTCTAGCAATACAGTAGTGGTAGTTAGGCAAAGGGAATTCACATGTAAAGGGGACAGGAAATAAGCAGCAAAAATGGTGAGAGCAGAAGAAGAAAAATGTTCATGGCTTGGAGGACATGGTGAAAGGCCATTAAGGAGGAGGTGTCTGCCGCATGTGACTCTTTTACGAGATGCTGGCAGTGATGGCTTTTGCAGTTAAAACTGTTGGAAGGGGAAGTAATGGCGCATTAGTCCTCTCACTGTACCAACAACGGAAAAGGCAATTGGTGTGGGATTCGCGGCTGTGTTAGCAGAGGGGTAGAAAGTTGACCTCACAAATTTGAACAATGGTTATGAAGTGACATTTTCTCCCTCCAGTTTGGAGAGCTTAGGTACAATCCAAACTCCGACAGGGAAAATTTTATTTTCTTTCCTATACTTCTCGTATGCCCCATGACTAGGCGACATTTTACTCATTCTACGTCTTCCAGAAGGACTGAAACACAAAGAAAGCATCCCTTTTCTGTAGCTGCTTTCAAAATCAATTTTTCGGATACTTTTTAAATACTATTAATGAATATGTAACCGCCCTACTTTTCATATCTTATTTATTCATTTCAGGAATTCGTTATTGAGAAATTGAAAACCTCTTTTGGATCGCCTCTAGAAAAGGGGCTCATTTTAAATAAAATAAAATTAAAATAAAGAAAACAAGGTATAAAATTTGTCAACAAACATTTTCAGTGTTTTCTGTAAAATAAAAAACAAATAGAATACAAAAACTAAACCAAACAGGGCCTAGATTCTGCCAGTTTTATGAAGGAAAATTCTAAAGGGCCATTTTGCAGGTTGCAAGAGGAGAATTCTAAAGGGCCACTGAATTAATATCCATCTTACAAAACAGATCAGAAATTTATTTTTAGAGATCATCCAGATGGTCATTGAAAGACAAAAATCCTCGAATTAGTCGGTAAACACACTTCAATGATGAGGTTAGATTTTGTTGTTAAAGCGAATACAGAACTGACTGCATGTAGAGAAAGCTGTAAATTACTAACCTTGCCGTTCAAAAAGAAAAGAAAATTACTAACCTCGTAATCTAGAAGCTACACTCCCATTCGACATGTATGGATAAACAAGTAGCCGTTCATTATCATTAGAGCAGAAACCCCAAAGCCGCAAAAGATTCCGATGGACTGCTAAACTTATCATCTCCACTTCTGTCTGAAATTGAATTTCACCACCAATAGCATTGTAGTCCTTCAACCTTTTAACAGCCACAATACTCCCATCATTTAAGCAACCCTTGTAAACAATTCCAAACCCTCCTTTTCCCAGAATATTCTTCGAGTTGAAATGATCAGTTGCAGCCCGGAGTTCCTTAAAGGTATACCTTTTCAAGTGGCCCAAGCGTACCTCTGGATCATATTGATCTGACGTGATAAATTGCAGTGCAGAATAGCAGCCAAATTAGAAAAGGAGAAAAGATGGAATTCATTATGTTCAACGAGTTAGCTACCAAAGTACTTGTCAAAAAAATGCAGAGAATAAATTAAAAATCATAATGATATGCAACATGAAATGAGACACCCCAAACAAAGAATACTTTTTGATGATTATTTCAACCTACGTTTTCGGTTGCACTCAAAGAAATCATTACTGCTCAAAACCTTCATAGAAATGAAATGGATAACTAGACATTGCCTGGGTCAGGTGTTTCCCCAGAATAGCCCTACAGCCGCTAATTTTCAGGTTTCATGTTTCCCGGGAGTAGCCTGTGTCCCATTACACAATATGACTATTCCTTGAGGACATAATTTGGGGAGCCACACTGGAAGTTCTTCCTTTCCACTCTCAAATATTTTCCTGGCAATGAAATTGGAAGGTCCACCAAGGGTGACTTACACTTTGTTCACTTCACATTTCCAAAAAAAAATTCAAAAAGATTCTTTCCCCATCTCTCATCTCTCTAATCATTAATCACATTTCTCTCTCTACTCATACCCCTCTCTCCAATCATTATTCTCATTTCTCTCTCTATCTCTCTCCAATTATTACACCTCTCTCTAATTATTATTTTTTCCAAAAACTCATCCAAACACTATTTCAAAAATATTTCTCCAAATATTTTTCTCAAAACTCTCAACCAAACACAGCCTTATTTTTTTTGCAGGTTTATGGGGAGAAGAATACTTAACACGATTAAAAAAAAAATCATATGCATCATCTTTTCCATGAAAACATTCATTTGACCTCATCTTGACATATAAGGGAAGCAAATCTATCTTTAATTTGACTTAATCTTGCCACATAAGAGCATCACTAGTGGTATACTCAAATATGGATACTCAAATATTGTCACATCACATTGAGTATTCATTTAATGGGTTTATAAGTTTGAGTATCTACCCTTCTACAATGGTTCATTTGTGTCCATAATTGAAAAAAGTATTATTCACTCTATTTTTATTTATAAAATGGGCACAACTTTAAATTTGTACATATATATTTTTTATAATATTAGTACCATTTAAAGGATATTCACAATACGTTTAAAATGAGATCAATCTTGAACATATTTTGGTAAAGATTAAAAATCAATAATTTCAATTTTTTAGAGAAAGTGCCAAAAAATTGAGTTTTGAATTAAGTATTTGAAAAATGAAGAGAGAATGTTGTTACTTTTGATAGGGTGTGGTCCCCAAAATTTGGTTATTGAGGTTTGGTTATTGAGAAAGATTGGTAGTTTTGAGTATCCAAATGCCAAAAGTTGAGTATTTGTAACAAATGTTGTTAACTTTGAGTATTTATCCAAATACCATTGTGAGTCTCTTTTGTGTATCAAAATACTCATCTTTGAGTATTTTTGTGTTTAAGTATACCACTAGTACTGCTCTAAGGGACGTAATGCCAACCTAAGCCTGAAACTTCAAGGTTACTGCTCCAGCTGAATCTGAAGTTGAAATAACATTTCATTCAGTGACAAAATTAACATTTGCATCAAATTTTTTAATCCGACAGCATGTTGAAACTAGAAGTATATAATGGCCCTAAACTTCATTGACCACGAAAGATACCAACTTCAGTCAGAGCTAAAAACCCTTTACATTTTGTATATTCAACAGAACAGTGGTACTAATTTCCTCCCGAATTGGACACATGGACAATAAGCAGTGTCCCTGACATGAATTATAACTCTCATATAACCTGACTTTGTAGGACAAATGCATGTTATCATTCATGAAAATGCCATGAGAGTGTGGACTCTACAGTTACCATTTAAGACAAAGTGACACACACAAATCAAAAGGAAAATGTATGTAAGAAAATAACTAACCGTTAACATCAAAGAAAATCTGCTGGTTGTGCCTATATCTCCACCACACGAATGATCCAATAATAACTATGATTAGAAATGCAGAGCCAAAGCTTACACCAAAAGCGAGAGCCACACGGTGGGTTTTCGCCCATGATTCTGTTTCAGCTGGGAAAAAGTAAAGATTCCATAAATCCAAACATGTCTCCAAACGACAATAGAATATCAGAGATGCAAATCAAAAGCCAACTAAACTACTAATATGTGATGGACACCTTTTGCACCATCTGGTTGGAAGGATAGAGGCTCTGGGTAAACTGAACAGTTGTAATGTGAATCAGGCCCGCAAATTAAAGGATTGCCGACTAATCTGAAAGCAGAAAGCAGCACAGCAGAAGCTCAGCAGTTAAATTTACCAGCAAATTAGATTTAAGCAATATGAAAACAAGGATGGGGAGCTCACTTGAAAGTTCTTGCAGATATTTTTGGCACTGGACTGCTGAGATTGTTGAATGAAATGTCCCTGTGAGCAGCATTAACATAAGATGTTAAGACGTGTTCCATAACTTCCATTACTAAGAAACAAAACGGTTTTGTTCTATTATCTCAAAATGATAGCAAAAAAATTCCTGAGGTGCTCACCAGTAATAAAGATATGGGAATGCAAATTAAGGTGTAAAAGGGGGCAAAGACATACACAAGAGTTAGAA
Source organism: Vaccinium macrocarpon (assembly GCA_022606695.1). Lineage (NCBI taxonomy): Eukaryota > Viridiplantae > Streptophyta > Magnoliopsida > Ericales > Ericaceae > Vaccinium > Vaccinium macrocarpon. Next base: position 23,281,758 of record CM040173.1, read on the forward strand.
CATCAATTTCAGACAGAGATTCAGGAATGGGTCCAGAAAGGCTATTGTTGTTTAGTCGCCTGGCTTGCTCAAAAAAACAACAAAAATGGGATTAATTACAAGATACAAGTTATACTCCGAATTGTCTAAATTGTGCACATACATATATTGGAAAACTCAAGGTTGAAGAAAGTTCATAAAACTTACAAATAATTCAGGCTCTTGAGGTCTCCCAAAGAATCAGGTATTTCACCATTGAAGTTATTGCTGGAGAGATCAAGTGTCTCAAGCTTCTCTAACTTAGAGATTGTAGAGGGAATAGGACCAGAAATGGCATTGTTCTGAAGCAACCTGTGCAATTGTAAATTTCCGAAAAATTGTAAGGTGATATAACTAGCATGCTTAAGCCTGAATTCATAGAGTACCACAAGTGTAAGCAAATTGCAAACAAGATAACTTACACAGATTGCAAGTTACTGAGGTTTCCAATCCCAGGAGACAAGGTCCCGGATACACTCTGGCTGGGCAGTCCTCTGATGATTGAATAAGCAAAAAACCAAAATGAGTTGAACATAAATGATGTATGTACTCTTTCGTTATACTTATAGCATGCTACAAGTCCTAATTATTAAGCAGGCATTGAGTCAAGCAAATAAGCAACTTACAAAGCAGACACATAGCCATCCGGATTGCATGTAACCATCCTCCAACTACAAGGATCTACCGAATTGATGTCCCAATTCTCCAAAACATTGTATGGGTCACGGAGACTATTTTTTATGGCCATCAGAGCTACAACTGCATCAGATTTATAGAAACAGAACAAGTTTTCAAATCAGAATGCTAGAAAAGTAAAGCAAGGTTCTTGCAGGTCATTGAAGCACAAACTGTAGAACCTATCAACCAAAAGGCTTCTTTCCAGTCTCAGTTAAAGAACCAAAAGCAAATTTTTGCTCTTTGCAGTCTCAGTTAAAGAACCAAAAGCAAATTTTCGCCTTGAAGGAAAGAAAAAGAACAACCAAAAAGAAAAATATGTCCAAACATTAAAAATACACTGTTGAGAGATGATCTTTTACATTCACCAAGTAGCAAATTGGGGATAGAGAATTACGTCATCAGGCCTTAGATGCAAAAAACTTCTAAAGTTTCTGGCCTTAGCTGCAAAATTAGGATGAACATCTAATTCGACCAGGTAGCAAGTTGGGAATAGAGAATTATGTAATCCTGCCTTAGTAGCAAAAAAAAAAAAAAAAACCAATTTCTGCGTTATAATTGCCTGTAAGAGCAATGTTTCAGTCTTCCTGTCATCTCTTTAAAGATATAATTTAACACGAAAAAAAATTACCATCAAAAAAAGATGATGAAACCCAAAGAGAAACTAACCTTCATAATTAACGCCAGAAGGAGAAAGAGTCCCAGAAGAGCCCTCCATCAGTATCAAAACCAGTAGTAACCCCACAATCCATAACACAAAACCTCTTCTTTCCATACTCTATTCAAATTTCAGTACCTTCACTTACGGTGCAGAACAGTGCCCACTTGTAGAACCCACCAAAGGAGAAAAAACATCAGTAACCCAGTCGAATACTAATTCACCACATATCCAATGTCTTCTGCAAACAGCTTTGAACAAGAATTCAGCTGTCACAACCAGGGTTCCATAAAAGCAAAAACCCAACTTTACTATCTCAAGGAGTCCTTGAATCTACAAACAATTTCAAAAACCTGCTCTTTACAGTGTCAAAATTTCAAGAAACTCCAAGACCCAGACGCTGAAACTCCACAAAAGCAAAGATCCAAATGCTAAACTTCATATGCAGCACAACTTTACACGGCTTACAGTGAAATGGGCACCATTTGGGCTTGGAAGAAAACCCATAAAAAAAAAAAAATCAGAGAATTTTCTCGAGAAAGGAACACCGTAATGCGGGCTTGAAATTCCGAGAACCTAGAAATTTGAGAATCCTGAGATCATAATTCCAATGTGTTTGAGTTCGATCCCTACAAATTCCATGTGGGTTTGTTGTTGGTTTACAGCCCACCCCTGCTCATCCTGTGATTCCACCATATCCTCTCAAGATTAATTATCCCTATTTGTATCTATATCTATATACCAGAAACATACAAATACACAAAAAGGCCAAAACAAGAGGCCAAAGCTTCACATGTACAGATGCAGACACTGTAAGTAAAGGGGGGAAAAAGAAAAAAGAAAAAATAAAAAATGGATTAATTTAAATGTGAAAAGTAACAATAATTGATTTTGGAAAACAAAACTGCTTTATATTCAGTGATTGGACTGAAGGGATGTCCAGGATTGATCAGAGGCAACAATGGGATGTCTAAAGGGGAAAAAGCAGAGAAAATTTGCAGTGGTAGGTCACGTGCCTGGCTTGTCCTAGTCTTTGTTGTCTTTCGCTTTATTTTAGTTTTAACATTAAAAAATAGTAAGCACCGTAACGTCTGTTAAAGCTTTTTGCAGAGCTTGCCCAAGTGGCTAGGAACCATGGAGGGTGTGCTCCTTGCTCTGCGGTATTCGAGTAGTTAGACGTGATTTCGATAGCCAGGATTCCATTTTGGTATTTTGCATCCGAACAGTTTATTATTTAAATAAAATTCAAATTGATAATTGCCCAAATAAATAGCTTGAATATGCATACTAGAGGTGCACACCAAATTGCCAAAATATGATTTCTGATTTTTGGGATTTGTAATTGATTTTTGCACTCTTTTTTTTTTTAAACGAAAGCTTAAAGAGAAATTACTAGTAGGTCCAGTAGTATAAAGATAAGAAACTTGCACCAAAAAATAAAATAAAATAAAGATAAGAAACACCACTCTTGCCTTGGAGGTGTTTGAAAGCCTGTTTTTGCTTTTGCATTCTCTCCTCTTTCAGATTTTGTGAGATGAGTTTTCTATTTTGACATTCAGAGAGTAGAATCTAATAAAAACAATTCTTAAGGTCGTTTTTGCTTTCTTATTTTGACTTTTCCCATTTTGATTAGTATAATTACATTCACAATATATTCTGAATATATCTCTCAAACATTATCTTTGTTGCAAAACCCATTCTGCAAATATATCTAAAAAAACTCAACAGATTTAATAATACAATTTTAAAAACCAAAGAGCAAAATACAAAGCTCCCAAACACCCATTTTCTAACAACTGAGAATAAATACAAATTTAGCATTGAAACATAAATAAAAGCAGAGACTATGGGATTTAGCATCCTATTAGAAAAAATTGAATAGACAACTTTCATTGGTGTATATTTTATATATACATATATAACATAACCATATCATGCCTTTATATAGGCTACAAGACTTCGGCCTTGTTTGGTTTGGTTCTTAAGAACCGGTTTTCTCAATTATTATTCAATTATTACCCCTATTTTTATTTTTTATTTTTATTTTTCTCTCTATCTCTCTTCAATCATTAATACTTATTTTTTAATTATTACCCCTATTTCTCTCTCTAATCATTACAAAAATCAAAACTCAAAATCAAACCAAACACAACCTTCGTGACTAAAGTAGGAAAATATCCATTAAAAGGAAACCTATATTAATTGGGAAACGTGAATAATGCACCTAGACTAAATAGGAAACACAATAATATTTCTAGAATACAAGGCAACATAGTAATATTTATCAATATTATGCTAACACCTTGCAAGCAAATCAGCACTTGTTGGCTCACTTCCTGTAGGATGGAGAGTTTTTTATCGGAGTAGCACATTTTTTGAAACTTATTCCCAAAGTAGCTATCTTTTCAAACATATTTTAAAACTAGCACTTCACACATTTTGGTAATGCGTTATAACAATTAATTGCCAACTCAGCACACCAGGTCAGCTCAAGGGGTTCACTATTAGTTTTAATTGCATGTAACCAATATGCCTTGTTTTTAAATTATAACGCATTTTACAAATGCATTAGGGTTTTAAAATTTAGGTTTTCATAGCGCATATCTGAAGTGTACTGGGGCTAAGTAGGGTTTGATCACTTACCCCTTTTTATGACCATTTCCCTCTAATGTAGAGTAGTTTTTTGCCCTGGTCCCTTGATATTGAAAGAATCATGCACATTTCATAGTCTGTTTTGGGCGTTCGCGCCTACAATTAAAGGCTTCAAAAGCTGTCGGCCAGTTATATGTGTTGATGGAACCTTCCTAACAGGAAAGTACAATGGCGCGTTATTGATCGCAGTGAGTCAAGACTATGAGAATTGGATATTTCCAATTGCATTTGTCATTGTCGAGAAGGAGGACAAAGAGAATTAGGGGTAGTTCCTTACATGCATCAGGCACTTCGCAACGGATTGAAAAGGGTTGTGTCTCATTTCAAACGGACACCCTGGCCTCCTAGCTTACCCAAACAATGATGACGCTTATGATTGGAGACCACCATATGTTGTTCATCGGAAGAGTGGGGGGACCATCATCATCTTAATTACGTAGATCGGAAAATATGTAATTCCATATCATCTATGTATGCGAGGATTGAGATTTCTAATCAATTGCACTATCCATGTTCAATTTTAGTACCAATGTACTTGCACTTTGATCTATGTATGTGAGGGAAATAGCTTATTTATATTCATTTTAATTTTTACATAATATTGTTATTTTTGTACATTGTTACAAATTTTTGTCTTTCTAAAAACAAACAAGGTAAAGTCTAAGTGTTTTAACTAAAATCAAACCATTGAATGGAAAGTCCAAAAGTTCAACAAAACAGAGGGCAAAAGACTACGCAAAATAAGGTCCAATTTGTACCAATACAAATTAGATCTGCAAATTTCAAATGTTGTGATCAAACGTCATTTTAAAATATATTCGAAGTATGTGTTAGTAGGACAAAATAACACATTCCTACTGCACGTAAGAATGAAAGGAGAGAGATAATGAGGATAGTCAAATCGCAGAGGGAGAAGAAAAGTGCACACATAAAAAAACTCTAGTGCATTTTTATCCACGTGGCGAGTCAGAGAGAGATGACGTGATGGGCCACTTTAGAGCCCATTCTCCATATGCATTGTATGTAATGGAGCCTGTGTTTTGATGTTAAAATTTGAGAATTTTTATTAAACTTTAGATGATGATAAGACAATCAATATTTTTTTAGTTTTGGGTGATTCTTGCATCAAAATTAAAGTACTTGACATCCTTTAAAACTTTGATCAAGGGACCAATGCCAAAAACTACTGTACATTGGAGGAAAATGGTCATAAAAGGGGGTAAATGATCAAACCCTACTTAGCCCTAGCGCACTTCAGATATGTGCTATGAAACCCTAAATTTCAAAACCCTAATGCATTTGTAAAATGCATTATGATTTAAAGACAACACATTTTGGTTATGTGCAGTTACAGCTGCCACTGAACCCCCTAAGCTAATTTGGCATGCCAAGTTGGCAATTAACGGTTATAACGCATTACCAAAATGCGTGAAGTGCTAGTTTTTGGAATAAGTTTGAAAAGGTAGCTACTTTGGGAATAAGTTTTAAAAAGTATGCTACTCCGATAAAAAAAAACTCGTAGGATGGACCTATAAGAGAGAATCAAAGTGTGAAGATAATGGTTGCTCTATATAGAATTGATCAGGCTAATACTCCATCTGTACCAAATTGTTGATCATGTTCGGATTTTGATGTAATTTCATGTAAGAGAGTATCGAAATGTGAAGATAATGGTTGCTCTATATGGATTTGAGCAGGCTAATACTTTGTCTGTACCAAATTGTTGGTCATATGCAGAATTCGATGTAAGTTTAAATTGTAAAATGTGTAGTATAGATCTTATTTTATACTCCCTCTATCCCCAAATTTTGGTCCCTCGTTCTATTCTAACCGAATAAAAAATTAGTTATAACTTTAAATCGGTAATGAATTTTATATTAAATATGGATCCTGTTTGATAGATCTTAATTAATTGTATAAGACAATGTTTCTCAAAATCACATAAAACAATGTAAATTACGAGACTATAGATTGAAAGATATAAATTCTTAAAAATTGAAACAAAATTCAAATACGATCAACAATTTGGGACGGGGGTAATATATTTATAGCGCCAAACTGAAATAAGTCTAAGAATTACATTAAGGGGAGAAATATTAATAAAAAAAGGGAAATACCGCTCACCCATGATGGATGGATTCGAACTCGTGATTTTTGAGTGAGATGCAAGAGTCCCAATTGAGCCAAGCCTAGTTGTTTAAATTAAGGGAAATTTTATTAACACGACACTTTGCACAATAATATACAAAACATGTGCCGACCCAAAAATATATACATAACATGCAGTGTTTTATCATTAGGCAATGTAAAATGGCATCTCCTCTAACCCAACAAGTTTGATACAGATATTAACACTTTGTACCAACAATTGCACAAACTCTCTCACATATTCCATTTGAGAGAATTTATGTAATTGTTGAAACTAGTATTAATGCATCTTTCTTTACTCATTACCCAATGATACAATGAAACATAAGAATGTTGTGCAAAAAATTTTGTTAGTAACATACCTCTTTTTTTTTTTTTCTTTTGTTGCCGATAAAAAAAGATAAACATACCTCTTATTTTTTAATTACTTTTTTTTAGGGGGATAAAAGAAGGTCATATACCTCTAAAATCAGTTACTCCTATCATTTCAAAAGTGTGATTGCTGCAATACCGCTTCACAAAGAAAACGTGATTTACTATAAAAAAAAAAAAAAGAAGAAGTTGTTGGGATTATATGGCTAATAATACCCCAGTACCCATATTTTTCGGGAATAAATTCGCAATAAGGCTGTTTGTTGGGGAAGATGGATTATAAATAAAGATTATTAGACCCTCTTTAATTAAACAATTGAAAGCTGATTAGGTGGTCCCCTTAATGGAATATTTTTGGAACCCCGATGTAAAACATTTTTACTTTTATTTTTGTTTTTCAAGATATTATTGTTATTCTCTTCTCTATTGGGTACTGTGAAATAGAATCTTTAAAATGCAACTGCGTACATAACACCCCCAGCGCACCATTCCTCGATCCACATGTTCCCAATGAAGAATTAGGATGAACCCTCATGTACTCGAACGCAGCCCTATCCTCAATCATTACCGCTTAAACTTTCCATTTCCTTTACTTGGGGAGGTGTTGTGCATAGTCGTGTTGTGCACCCCTCAGACATTGGATCGAGTTTTGGATGGTTCGGATGCATTTTATAATTATCCTTTAATTTTGATTTTTTTACGGTAAAAAATCAAAATACATCCGAGCCGTTCAAAACATGATTCAACGGCTGAGGGGGTGCATAGCACCCCATCTTCCCATTTTAAATACATAAAATGGAAGATTAGGATATTAAAATAATTAAGAAATACAAAACCAAGAATAAATGAAAACATGTTTGGCTGCCACTTATTTACTCGTTTATGGGCGTTGCTACTGATACAGAGCTCTGTGTACAAAAAATGCACAAACCATGCTTGGGATTTTACTTTTGGGCCACACGAGTAATCCGGACCGTTCATTATTCTTAAAACATTTTTTCGAGAGGCCCTACAAAATTTCAACTCAATTGGACGGTTAGAAGTACTCGAACCAAAGTCTCACCGTTTCAATAAAAAACGTAAATTAATTATTTGTTTCTTTAATGAGCTTTCAGTTTGGTTTAACATTATTGTGGGCTTTTTCCTCATTTGATTTAATTCAAATACTGGAAATAAAGAAAAAAAAAAAGCAAGGAGTGTTTAGGGCTTGTTCCACTAACTTCAACATTTTTTTCTTTCCAAAAAAGGGATTTGGGGTTCCTGCTGTGCAACCCCCGCACAACAACTATTGTGCATCATCCGAGTCGTCCGTTGCTGGAATGGACGGCTCAAATTTCATCTTGCACACACAACAACGAACGGTTCGGATGCAAATGTGCTGAGGTGAAATCTAGGTCGTCTATCCAACTATCCGAGCAAGACAGCTCAGATGATATACAACAGCTGCTGTGCGGGGGCTGCACAACAGCAACCCCGTGTCCGAACTTTTTGAGTTGATGAATGTGAAGAGAATGACTTGTCTCGTACAACTTGAAAGCCAATATCAATGGTATTTACAATTTACCAAAAACAATAAATAACTGTTCTACCAGCATATACCAGTATTTACTTACTAGCCTTGTTATGGGTACACCATTTGGTGCACACCAAATATACACTACGTTGTTTGAGACTTATTTCAGGATTTCACAAAAATGATCGGAACCGCTAAACTTATTCAAATGTGTTTTTAAGGATCTTTAAAAAAAATCAGCTCAGATGGATATTGGTAAGAACTTGATCAATTATTCGCTCAATTTTTCAAAAAACCAAGTTCCTACCAATATCCGATAGAACTGAATTTTTTACAAGGATTTTTAAAAAAAGTATTTTAAATAAATTAAACAGTTTCTATCATTTGTGTAGAATCTCAAGATCGACTCCACAAAATGCCGTATGTGCATTTTGTGGTCACCAAATGTTGTACTGATAGCTTTGTTTTTTACTATTAACCAAACCAATGCAAAAGGTTGTTGCCTCATATTTTCATTTCAAAAATAAAATAAAATAAAAATTCAAGGTTGCAAGTACCAAGTCTATTCTTAACTAGCTAGCCAAAGTAATTTAATTATTGGATTAGCGTGCCTTAACGTGCACAAAACGTGAAACACAAAATCAAGGGTATTTTTGTTGCTTTGGGAAAGCTGATTATTCTCTTCACCCTATTTTACAACTTGTTTTGATCCACAGCCACAAGATATTCCTAGTGTTTCCTTCACACATTTTATATAAAATTCCTCAAAAGCTTCACCCCACAAAACCTAGCTTTTACCACAAGGAATTCATTCCAATTACCGTGGTCCCAAAACCAAGGTTAGTTTTTTTTTTTCCCCACTTAATCTACCCACCAAATTCATACTTTAGTGATATATATGCACAGGTTAAATGATAATTATTGAACATAAATCAGAATGTGTAGAAAGGAATGCCTTCAATTCGATCATAATACTGATTTCCTTAAAAAAAAAATCAGATTTTTAAAAAAGCCCTAGGATTTCATCCTTGTAACACAAAAATCCTGGACTTACAAATTGAACATTTAAAAACCTGATATTTGTTTTCCATTACAATCCTTAACATCCGTTAAAGCTCCATCTCCTTTCGTTAGCCTTTCATCTAATGGTGGGGATGCAACTATCGAGAACCTTCATTTTTTTTCATTCAGAGCCCTAGTTTTTTCTCCCTCTAATTACACTAACGCTTGTTTCTCACAAGTTTCTAAATGTATGGCAATTCAAGAGGAACCGCATACCATAATAGATATTTCGAAACAAATTATCAAAGATAGAGGCCCAGGGAAAAAAAATGTTGATAAATCGTAAATTTTTTGAGAAAACATAAATTTAAGTAACTATAAAAGAATATTACAACACCACCATCAGATCAGGGGTAAACAAAAGTAGACGGAGCATTAGCATTAACGGATGCTGAGGATTGTAATAGAAAAGAAAGCTCAGGGTTTTTAATGTTCAAATTATCAGTCTAGGGTTTAATTGGTTACAAGATTGAAATTCTGAGGGTCTTTTAGATAATTTGCCCTTCATACTTTTGAACATGGATTTCTAAGTTGGGTTTTTGAATAAACTAGTTTTTAAAGATTTTTTATGTGATATATTATGAGAGAATGATCTGTCTCGATTTTTTTAAAAAATAATTTTTTGTTAGTGGAACATCCCTTAATTATTTACTCCCTCTGTCCCTATTTATTTGTCCCTTTTGGGAGATCGTGCCGCTTTTCAATTGATTATATCTTGTAATATATATTGTTTTATATGATTTCGAAAACATTGTCTTATAGAATTAATTGAAATCTATTAAACAAGATCCATATTGAATATAAAATTCATTACTGATTAAAAGTTATAGCTTATTTTTTATCCGGTTAGAATTAGACGAGGGACAAAAATTTGGGGACGGAGGGAGTATAATTAAGCTAAAGAAATTTCACAAAGGCATGTTGGGTGGTTGCCAAAACTCAACATTCAACAAGAAAAATGCCCAACTATTGGTTGGGACATTTCAACAAAACAAATAGGATTTGGTTGGGACAAGAATCTTTGACGCAGATGCTTACCTCATCCACGGAACTAAAGCAATCAAATACTCTAGCCTTTTGGGCCCATTTTTAAAAACACCAACCCAAAGCAGGAATTGAGGGACCCTGCTGAGCATTATGCTCGGCACCCCTTGCCGAGTATATCTCGATTGTTTAAATATGTTTTGAATAGTTTAATTTTGATGAGTGACGAAGATCATTTTGAATACTTTTACTCTTCTTAAATTTAGACCGTCTAAAATATATTTGGATGGACGAGATGTATTTGGCAGGGTCTGCCGAGCACAATGCTCAGCAGAGCCACCGCGTACGGGGGAGATCACTCGATGAAAACCATTTTACGACTTGGTACGTGTCTAGAGATAATTGGCCCAAAGCAGTATGATATCATTCATATGGTATACAGATTGGTGGTTTTTGGTAAGTTTTTTGACACTTTTTCCACACAAGAAAAGCAGACACTGAGGAAAACTTCAATCATGGTTAGGTATTTGAAATTTGAAAAATAAACCAAAATAGGAGTATGTTTTCTTTGTGGGCCCTTATTGGCGGTGTCTTTTGAGCTAGCGGATGGAATCTTGGTTATCTTGGCATAACATAAAACAATAACAAAAAAAGAAGTAAAGTTAGGGGTATTCTGTTAAATGTGTTTTTAGAATAAATTAAATTTTTACGATTTTTTATGTGATATATTATAAGAAAATGATTTTGTCTTAATTTTTGAAAAATAATTGTTTTTTTTAATGAAACACCCCTAATGTTGGTTTAAAATATGGCTAATAATCAAATAATTAAACTTAGCTACATCTTAATCAATAATCAAATTTGAGTATTTGCATAATCAAAACTAGCACCATTTTCACGATCATCAAATGTAGTGGACCCCACATACAAAAGTTAATCCATATGTTTTTTTATTGCTTGAAACTCACTCCCGGTAAAGCAAAGTACGTTATTGGTAGGTGAACATCACTCTCCATTTTGACAAGTGTTTGTGCATTTAAAAATATGGACCATTTTATAAATTTTAACAGATGCTCTTCATTTTCACTTATTTTACTAGAACATCATTCAATATGGATCATTAAGGGGGTATTCCGCGAAGAGTGTTTTGAGAATAAACTGGTTTTTCATTATTTTTTATGTAATGTATTGTGACAGAATGACACGTCTCGGTTTTTTAAAAAAAAAAACTATTTTTGTTAATAGAACACCCCCTAAATTGAGAATAATAAAACTAATCATAGGATTTGAATTATTAGCCGCTCATTTTGATTATGTCATTGTGAGGGTTGGGCTTACTAACTTTAGTCATGCACTAAATAGTTAAGCAAAAGCTGATGTAATAAGTTTTGGTTATTGAAATTTGATCATTCCATTGATGATATCTCAAACTCATATTCATTTTTTTCATTTTTTTCCTTCAAATCTTCATTTCTAGGAAAAGATAAATAGTTTTTGATTCATGATTTTGTTTGTTGTTGGTAACTTTATTTTTTAGTTTTTGATCAAATATTGAACTTTTTGAATTTGGAAAGATAAATAAGAAAACTGGAAAAAAAAAATTGAACGAAACTTAGGAAAATAACAATAGTCCAAAACTATTTTCAATGATGCATGCAGTCATGTAGGGGTTGCAGATGCAGTTTCAGAATTTTCATTTAGTGATGACAAAAATACATAACATGTCCATGATTGAAAAGAAATATACATATATATTTCACTGTATGACAAAAAGAAACTTCAATATATTATGACATCTCACAACGAGTCTTCATATGTTGAAAGCATTGAATTATATCTTCATCGTCAACATTCTTAAATGGTAGGTAGTATTAACTATTCAATTCTTTCGTTGTCCTAATTCTATGTGATTCGTTGAATTCCTTCTTCTTTGAGTTTTTCTTTTGAATAGACATTGAGGAAACTGGTTTCCCTAAATCCCATTTGCTTGTTTTTGTCCCTTGAGGCTAGCTGGCCCCACTACTATTCCTAATAGTATATTGGGCTCTGATTAAAGAAACAATAAGTTTATTGGCTATACTTATTTTGTTTTGCTTAGCTATAATATTTTGTTTAAATTTAGTGGGACTTTGATTTATTTTAATTTTGCATCAATTACTCACTGATGATAGTACTAAAAAAAATTTAATTTATATCTTTTTTTTTTGTTTGTGTTTTTATGAATCTAACGAGTTCGCTTAATCTCCGTGGGCTATTGCTACTAGTAGAGCCACCCTTGAGGGAGTGGTTGGGTGGGGGCCAAGGAACCCACCACCCTTCTGTTCTTTTTTCTTTTCGCATGTGAAGTTTTGTCTTTTTAGGAAAATATTTCCACTTTTTCCATTCTAGTAGTACTAATTTGGGAGAAAGAGGTGAAGTTGGTGAGGTCAAGGATGAAATTGGTGAGGCCTGAACCCACAACTAGTGCAAAAAGTATAGTGCGTCCATCACTTACTTAATTGGTCACATGTTTTAAGAGAAATAATACTCTCATAGTCATTTAAAAAAAAATTCTTTTTAAAACAACACAAAAAATACTAACCTTAATTGTTCGTTTTGAGTTTCAAGACTGATTTTCTCCATTATTCATCAATCATTACTTATATTTATCTCCAATCATTACCCTTTATTTTAAGTTATCATTATTCTTATTTTTCTCTCCAATCATTACCCTATATTTTTAATTACTACCCCCATTTATTAACCAAAAACCAAACCAAACAAGACCAACTTTGTTTTGATATTTTAGTACTCCTTAGAACGTTTTTTTCCCGCATGCTTAATTAAATTTTGAACTTTATTCTTAATATAATTGATCAATATTTAAAATTATTCAATTTTTTTCTTCTCTTTTTTCAGCCCCTCAGAAGTCGAAATCCTAGCTCCGCATATAACTCTCGTCTTACTTTGGTCTTCGGTAATTTTTCTGTCCACTCGTTATAGCTTTTAATTTTTTAAATTTCTCTTATCAACAAGATTAATGTATAATTCAAAAAAATCAATGCGAAATTAATAAAGTATAGAAAGAATTAAACCAAATGAACCCTAAATGCTAAACCCACACCATAGAAAAATCACCGTCGTGTTGTTTGGTTTCAGCAGGTGGGGGTTGGGAGCAAAGAGCGGGAAAAACACTCCCAAGCTATGCGTTGTTTAATCCAAGTGCTATTAATTGGTTAGGGACTATTTCAACTTAGTCTCGTACTGATGATCGGAGCTGTTTATATTCTTTAAAATAATGCTTACTTGTACTTCATAAATTCAGTTTTTGATTCCAAACCAAAAGCTAGATAAATAAATGGAACATTTACTGATATTCGATTGAACCGATTTTTTATAAGGTACAAGTAAACAATATTTTTAAAAAACTTGAACGACCTCAATCATCTGTATGGGACCTGGAAAGGGCCCAAATAAAAAAAAATTGTACATTTTCTCTTCCAAATTTCAGCACCCATATATTTTTTCTTAATCCAAATGCCAAAAAATTTCCAAATGATTTCTTGTTGGCCCCACGAATTGACATATCGGCTGATATTTGGGCTTCATGGGCCCAACCAGAGGTTAGTGGGAGAAATATCAAACTGGAAAACTCTTTTGTTTCTGGATAGTAATAGACTACTAGTATTCTACTATAAATTTGTTTAACTAACCCGAGATTAAATGATTGAGTTTATGGTGGTCATTTTCGAGCAAATATTAGGATATTGGTTAGGTAACAAGGTCATAGTAATACTAGCAAATTTTGTTTGGTTGGTAAGAAAATGAATTCGAAGAGATATTTGTATCAAACCGGTAGCTAAGATTAGGTGATAATCTTATAGATATGGTAGATACAGGACGCGAGTATATGCGCCGAGAAGTTAATTCGAGTGCAATTTTGATTAAACTCCCGAGAAAAATAGTGTGAGAGGAGCATTGCTTGTCCAGGTTTAAGCGCGTGTGAAACCTTCAAACTCTTGTGGTTTTCTCATATGGGTTGGGTTGATGAGGGGTCGTATGAATCTGATGGGTTGACCCGTTGACTTGGTGGCCATTAAGATCTGAAATTTAGGTTAAGGCTTGGTACTCCAATGGATCACTATATATATGGGGCTTTGCTCCAACTATAATTGGGCCACTAGCGATGATGGATTGGTCCTTTAAGAATCAGTTGAGGTGCGGATAAACTAGCTTAAATACCATGAGATATGGGAAATAAAGATTGGATTCAAAAGGGTAAAAATTTTATACTACTTTGTTATGTGTCATCCTTTTATAAGGTCTTCATTCATTAATGTGAGTTTACTAGAGTTCTCTTCCATCTATGACATTTTTGAACAAGTGAAAGGGTAACATTACAATTTTTCACATGAATGAAAAGAAAAGAACACGGAGGTTAAAAAATTGAAATGTGAAAATCATTACCCTCTAATTTCAGATTTCGTGAAAGGAATTTTGAAGTGCTCTTATATAACCCTATAGTACCCCTGAGCCGACCGTCCATTCCAATAAATTTCAATAAAGCACAACTCAGCTTCAATCAAATAATGGATGGTTCCGATTTTCAGGAACTAGAATTAAATTCAAGCCATTCGTCTCGAAATGAATGTTTAAATTGGGGACACTACAGGGGTGTGGTGTAGTGCCTCAAGGTATTTCATCTTACAATGCTATCGGCCCGTGGCCCATTGTATTCATCGGGCCCAGTTTTGTTCAAATTTAGGCTAAAAACCTTGCTCGGAGAAAATGAGAGCACAATCATAATTTTGTTGTTGCCCAGCCTGTTCGACATCCGGGTTTAGCAATGGAATCCGCTTCTTTTTGGGCATTGGCCCAGTTATTTCGAAGCAGACACAGGATTAATTCTTTTTCGAAACAGACCCAGGACCAATTTTTATTTTTCATTTGCATTTTGTCTTAAGGTTTATTTTATTTTATTTTTTATTTTAGCAAACACAAACATATATATATTCATTCCATTAAATTAAACCATACATTGTTTGGCTAGGGTATGATGTACCCCAACCAATTGTCTCGCTACTTTAGTAACACAAACAAAAGAAAACGACTTAGCAGCATACAAAATATCTAGCAAGACATGCTTAACTAAAATAGGTACACTATCTAAATACATTAGACCTTTAACAACGAGTAAGCAATCAGTACATATTTCCTCTTCTCGGCTGCCCCTACTTTTGGCCCAATCAAGCGCCTTCAAAACAGCTAACGCCTCCGTCATGAGTGCAGAGCTCTCCACAACTTTACAAGCACCTCCATCTTCTCTTGCCAGCATAATCCCACGCCACAGCCACAGCCACAGCCCCATCCCATAATTCCTTCCTCCAAGCCCCATCTACCAAAACCTTCAAATCATCAGCACCAAAACCACCACCCTCATCAGCCCTCAATACCACCCTTTTAATCCCAGCATCACCATTCCTGGAGTTATGTTGAATTCCAAAGTTTGCCTGACTCGTAGCCGCATTCCGCTGCACCTTACATAACATTTGATACCAATAATGTGCATTCTTCAATTCCTGCAAAACATCCACTTTAGCTTGTTGAAACACAAAGTTATTTCTTCCCCACAAACTGGACACCTCATATCATCAACCATCGATCTCCTACCCAAAACCACCTTAACCGGCAGAATCCGATGCACCACCTTCCATAAAAACAAGGCGAATTTTGGCGGTAACTTCAAACTCCAAATTTTCTTCCAAACTCTATCCCTAATATATACTATCCTCCAAACCATCAAACAAAGCCGATGCCGCCACAAAATAACATGATTTAACTGAAAACTTGCCGTCATTCGAAAATTTCCAATAACTTTCATCCTTTACCTTATCCCTAGCGATATGAACAGAGTAATCTTCTTAGCTAACTCCTTAAGGAAATAATTGATTCACTAAAGGCCTCCTCCATTCACGGCTAGACCAATCGACCAGGTCTTTACTTTAAAATTACAGAAGGTTTGCCCTGCACAAGATACGGGTTGCATCCTTGAGGTATCCATTAATGCCCAAACACAGTCACATCCTCTCCATTCCCCACCCTCCAAGATACACCATTTTTTAATAAATCTAGGCCCGCACATAATGCTCCTCCAAACCCACGAACAACCTGGTTTTGGACAACATTCCCACGACTACTTCCCTCAACAATACTTACCTAATAAAACCTTGGCAACAAGAGAGCTAGGATCTCTCATCAACCTCCAAGCCATCTTAGCTAGCAATGCCTGAGGAAAACATCCCAAATCCCTAAGAGGCTAAGATCCAACCCGCCCTTATGCATTGGCTTGCACAATTCCGGCCAACGCTTCCAACTAACCCCACCACCATCACCTTTTCTCCAAAGAAATCGAACCATCAAAATCCTCACATTCGCAACAAAATAACAAGGAAAATAAATAATCCAGAATGGATGATAATGTATGCTTAACAAGAACCAATTGGCTAGCAAAATTTAAGGTCGGGCTACGCCAATTCACCAATCCAGCGTAAAATCTATCAAAAATATACTTAAATAACTCCCCCTTTCTCCTTGTGAAATCAAGATCCGAACCCAAATAAATACCCGACAAGATCTTTCTTGCCCAGAATAAGCAAATACGGAGACAGAGAAACCCCTTGACGCAAGCCACATTTAGGATAAAAAAACCTGCGAGGGAGCCCCATTGACTAACACAGAGAAAGACACTGTGGAAATACACTGCTTAGTAAGATTCACCCATCTAGGACTAAAACCCAGTTGTTCCAAAATAGACACAACAACAAACCATTTTACCTTGTCGTACGCTTTATTCATATCAAGCTTTAAAGAAAAACAAGATTTTTTCCCTTCAGTACGATGCCTAATATACTCCAAAGTCTCATGAGCTATCAAAATATTATCGGAAATAAGACAACTCGGAACAAAGGCATCTTGGAAAATAGAAACAAGAGACTTGAGAACTGGACGCAACCTATTCACCGCGACACAAGCAATAATTTTATAAAGCACATTATACAGACTAATATGACGAAAATTGTTAACAGAAATAGGATTAGGAACTTTGGGAATGAGAGTAGGTTGGTTTGGGTGAATTGAAAAAACTAGTTTTTTGGTTTTTTTGGTTTTGTCCTTATTCAATTTTTTTCGTTTGTTGGTTTTGATTAGATTTTTTGTGGTTTCTGGAGCTTTATCTCAACGGTAGGAATCTAAAAAAGATAAAATTATTAACCAAACTTAAAATTTTGTGAATAAAGGCTAAAAAATAAGTTTGAATTTAATAATTTCAGACTTTTAGATTCCTCGTCGGCATGCGCCAGCTAAATCACAAAAAAATCTAAAACCAACAAACGAAAAAATTGAATAAGGACAAAACTAAAAAAACCAAAAAATTAGTTTTTTCAATTCACCCAAACCACCCCTAATATACGTACGATTAATCTCTTGAAGCATAATTCCAGAATGCAAAAAAGCCATCACCATTTGGACAACATCAGCTCTAACCCAATCCCAATATTTTTTATAAAACCCAGCCACAAAACCATCGGGTCCTAGAGCCTTCATTCCTTTCATCTGGAAAACAGCTTCTCGAATTTCCACCTCCGTGAACGGCACTTCTAGATCTCGAATCTACGAATGACTTAAACGTACACCCAAATTTGACAATAATTGGGTCCAAAAAATGAGATACTAGTAAATGTTGAATCTCATCATGCCCCATTATTAGCTCTCCTGCTTCATTTTTCAAACAGACTATTCGATTTTACGAAACTCTAACACACGCTACTCTGTGAAAATAACTTGTGTTACGATCACCCAACACCATCCATTTTTCTTTTACACGCTGAGCCCAATATAATTCCTTCCCATCCAGAAAATTATCATAAGAATCCCTTAAATCTTGCTCTTTCTTGACCAAATCAGGGTCACTGCCCAAACCCGCATGACCCAATTCAGCTAGCCGACATTGAACAATACCTAAATCCTCCTTTATCTTTTCCAACCTCTTTGGCAGCCATTTGATAGATAAATTACTCCAATTACAAAGATGTCGCAACAACACCTTTTGCTTTTGCACTAGCTTAAAAGCATTTGATCCTTGAATCTGAAGATCCCACGACTTACGCGTGATAATAGAGGCATCCTGCCATTGTAACCACATCTCCTTAAATCTTTTTGGCCAATGACGACGATCCTGAACCCAATTTTTATCCAAAATTAACGGACTATGATCCGAATGGTGGATGGGCAAATTCATCACCATGGCCTAAGAAAAAATACTACACCACTCACTACTACCCATTGCCCTATCTAACTTTCCAAAAGTAACATCGTTACCACGTTTACCATCAGTCCATGTATAGAAAACTCCACAACAATCTATATCCCTCAACTGAAATTTCCTCACAAAATCCATTAGCCACACCGACCCATGGACATTACCCCTTCCTTTGCCACTCTTTTCTTCTGGAAATAAAACTTGATTGAAATCCCCCATAACAAGAATCGGTAAGTTCTATCCTTCCAAAGCTTCTGCAGCAACTGCCCAAGTTTCTTTCCTAAAGATCAAATGAGGATGGCCATAGATTAGCATCAATAAGCATTCCAATCCTCTCTCGTCCAACACCCTTAAAAGCAAAGATCTAGAATGAATTTTTACCACAGAAATTCGAAAACAATCATTCCAGGCTACCCAAATCTCACCCACCATCCCATTCGTATCCACTCTAGTATAATACTTAAAACCCATGTTCAAACCTAACCCTTGAAGCTTTTGCATGCGACACTTTGTCTCTGTAGGGGAGGTTAGCGTGAGACCTCCCGTTGACCAGAGTCAACGTTGACCCGTGAATAAGATCACGACAAGTGTCACCCTGGTGGCATGATGTCCGCACGACACGTGGCACTCTCCGCGCATACCTCCGCGCAAGGGGTGCACTACCGCGAACGCAAGTTTCCGCGTAGGGGGGGCCATTGAAGTGGAACCCTCTTGCACGAGGCGCCTTAGTGGCGCGCACCCCAAGCCCAATAGGGGCGGTGCTTGGACAACCATAAGCCATCTAAACAGGAGAAAAAGCTCATGGTCCCAAATGATTGGCGCGACCCAGAACATGGGAAAGAACGTGAGAAGCTAGTCCAAATTAGCCCAAGTAATTATGACTGCTGTGGTCTACAGGCAGGACCCTAGGGGCCCCCTGAGGCTTGGCTGTGGTATAGGCGTGACTGAACAAGTCACAACCTTGCCCTCACGGGAATTAGGGAGATCTAGTGGCTTGGTGGCTAAGAACAAGAGGATCGCTGCAAGGGAGAATGGCTCGTCACCGTGCGGGTCAGATGCGTGGTGATGACATCACTCGTACGGTCAGGTTGTACGGAAATGACATGTGTCATCATATTATAGGATGACAGCCTGGCACCTAATCATTGGTTCAAAGTGCCTATAAATATGGGACATTCCCTTTCAATGCCCAGAGTCTGGTGAAAATCTTGGCAGAGGCATATGCCATTCTAGAGAGAAAAAGGGTAATCACTGAGTGAGAGGAGAACATTCTCTCTAGTGAGTCATTGCCCCATCTCCTAGGTCACCAAGGGTATCACGGATTAGACTGAGAGCAATCCACTGCCTTAGATCTTTCTGTGCACATCTGCTCTGTTCTTCACATTTTCTCTATACCACCTTATTCTCTTCTTTCACTATGTCTTTACTGTTGACTATCCATACCTCTCCAGTTCATTATTAGCAAGAACCATCACCTACAGTCTCCATAAAGAAAACCAAATTGACCTTGTGCCGTTGGACCAGATTCTTTGTTGTTTAAACTGTAAGGGCCTAGTGCAAACCTCTACAGTTCCAGCTTGTCAACCTTATGGCGAAGCAGGAGGGCCTTGTCCAAACCTTTACAGTTCCAGCTCATCAACCTTATGGTGAAGCAGGAGGGGTTGATGAGGGCCAACCTCCTCCGAAACCCCATTTTTTGAACCATCACTTCCACCCTTTCCATTGAACCACAACGTTCCCAAACATACTAACGCATTTTCTCCTCCAACTAAGACTGGAACTCCACCTCCTCTACTCGCTCATCCCAAATTGTAAGTCAATCCCAAAACCAGAACTATCCCCATCCATCAGAGTATCCTTAAATTGTTTAGCTAGCAATGAGATTGCACGATCCCATGCTACTTGACGTAGCTCTTTAGTGACCCTGCATCGAACAGCTTCAAAATTATCCACTTGAACACCTTGTTCACATAAACTCGCTTTTGTTGGAGAAGTGTGGACGCACCTCCGGAAAAGAGATCGATTTCGAGTCGCCACCCGGGTTTTAGCGGATTGTCCCCAAGGAACCGAACATCGGTTGACTCATGCCTCATTCAATGGATAAAGATTACTGGCCCGTCATCACCATACTATCTTAGCTTCGGGAGCTCAGTTACGAGAGGGGAAGGGTTTTACGGCACCCTCTCGCCCGGTTCGAAGATTGGTCTCTACTTGACTTTTGTGGGATCATGGGAAATGTTTATAATTCAACTTTGAGCAAGTACGGGAAATGGGAATGGGAGCCACGTAATGACAATAATAAACAAAATGACGGATTATGGTGTATGCATGTGCTTCGTGAATCTACATGGATGATGAGGACATATAAGCATGAACAAACAAGGAAATCAAATAGCAATGAGGAGTGTAAGGATACACAGAGTGATGACAGAATAATCAAGAACAACACTACAAGACCACACAAATCTAAATCAATCTGATCCCTCTGTTGAGGGCTTGAGCGCTCAAATAGAGGGATTGAGCACTCAACCTCCTCTCAGCTCAAACATGCTTATGATGCTTCTAGTGATTCTGGTTTAAAGAAAACATGTTTTGATCCCCATTGTTTGTCTAAAAACATCATTTAACTCACTGGACAGAATGACATAATCACATAACCATGGGTTTAAAACTAATTTATGGATCAAGGTGAGGCAAACAGTATAGAAAGGATAAAGACTCTTTGTTTTGAAACTTTGCAGAGCACTCAAAGTGCCAAGAACAAGTTGAAATGAGAGAGAGATTTGAATGACCCAGAAAGCAGCTTGAGTGCTCAAGCCATCTTCTGAATTTGAATGTTTCTGCAATATACTGTCCTCATCTGGATCATAAACTAGTTCAACATAACATGTGATGATGCATGATGTACTGAAACTTCAACAACTTGGATAAAATAAACTTGAGGTGTCCATGTGAGAAGAGAGTAAACGTAAGACTACCCACAAGCATAATAAGAATGGGAGAGAGAGAGGAGATCAGGTTGGCTTAGCCAAAAATCAACACACACACACATTGAGATTAGGTTGGCATAGCCAAACATCAACACACACACATATTGAGATTAGGTTGGCATAGCCAAACATCAACACACACACACTTCACACTAACTGAAAATAGAAAGCAGATCTGAAATAAACAAGATTCAAACTTCAAATCTGAACAAGGTTTGAGCGCTCATAGTACATGTATTGAGCGCTCAACCCTTATTCCAGAGTTGTGAACTTTTCGTGATTTCTGATCATTCATGGATGTTGATATGAACTTAAAACTTTCTGATCATGGTTGGAAGAGTGAGATAAACTGTTTTATTCACGAAATAAGATCATCAATGACTTGATGAAGATGAAAGATCACTTTTTATGGCTTTTGGGTTCTTTGATTGATGATAAAAAACAAGATAAATTGATGTAAAGATTATTGAACCAACAAACTGCCATAAGCGTGCTATTATCATGATACAATATGATCAGAAGTCACAGAAACAAACAGTGTTCAGAGGGCTTGAGCGCTCGTAGCCCCAAGTTTGAGCTCTCAAGCTATTTGAAACTGAGATTTTCAAAGATCATTTTCTTGCATATTTAGGACCTTGTGAGTCCATTAGAGGTATAGATGACCTCAATGAACCCACTGGTCTCCCTCAGGAGTACCAAACCGTTACTTTTTACATGTGTCTCTATCTTTTGGCTTTGATTTAAGCTTGGACTTGGAAGTTTGATGGATGATTTGATTGAAGCTACGTGTGTATAAGCAATGTGGGTTGTTTTGATCAGATTATGATGGATGTGGAGTGGCTTGAGTTGATTTGGAGTAGATGATGGTATATTCTAGTGAGAGGATTTGATGATCAAAGGTGGGTTTAATGGATGAAGAAGATTGAAGTGGGAGTGATGGGTTGATGATTGCTGGATATGTAGTGTTTAGAGAGAGTGAGAGATTGCTTAGAATATGTGAGTGTATCTAACCTCTCTAAATGGTGTAGAAGGAGGGTTTTTATAGAGTGAAATGGGAGCAAAGTGCATTGGTTTGAAGTGGAGGGCCTAATGAGGTATTTTAGGCCTACCCTGGGGTCTATCAGTTGCATGCGAGTAATAGAAAAACGGCTAGGTGGTAGCCATTCGGTTAGAATCTCATCATTAGATGCTCTGCCACTGACAGACTGGACAGAGGGTGAGCGCTCAAATAGGGGATTTGAGCGCTCAAGCCCCTTTGAGCACAGTGGTTGATTTTGGCTTATTTTGGTATTTTGAGGGGTATTTTGGTTATTTGAGGTGGTTTAGGTAATTTTTCGGGGGGGTGCGTGGTTTCGAGTGGTTTGAGGTGGTTTAGGTTATTTGGGGGAAGTCCAAGCTCTTTTCTCAACCTTAAGGTGTTCACGGGTGATTTTCTCATCATCGGGGGTGCTTGGCAAGTATCTCAGGTCAAAATCGAGGTGTCTACAAGAAGAACAATCATTAAGATGCCCAAAATTACCTCCACCACTATCACTTTCACGACAAACCACCTCAAAGCAATGATTTAAATCATGAGCAAAGCAATCTTCCAAGGGAGACACAAATCAATGCTTTAAAGATCCAATATTCCTACTGACCAATCTGCCTCTACATTTTTTCGGGGAAGATACATCACACCCAGAACACCCAAAGTAAGGAAAACCCTTAGACAAAGAATCTCCTGTCTGAGACTTTTTCTTTCTGACCCTTAACCTTTTAACACGTTTCCCTTTAGTCCAACCTAAGGCTTTTTTAACAGCTCTTTTATAAAGCCTAACCTTAATTGAACCTTTAGGCCCAAAAGCAAAATTTGGGCAAGATAATAAGTCCAAATTGGCAGCCCCAACAAGAACAACCCTCTAAATTAGGTCCAGATATTACCCGCGCTCTACAATGCTTATAAGGCCTAGAATTTGTTGACGAATCAGAGTTCTCATCCAACTCTTCAACCAACCTCTTTCCTTTTGGGTCTTAACTTTGACCATGGCCTAAATGCCCCCTTGCTAACCATTCTTTTATTGTAAGATGAATCATTGGGCTCCTTAATGACAATTGCTCCAGTGTTCCTGGGCATCACTCCCGGCCCATCTTCATTTAGGCCCATAGCAGCAACCTGCTCCAAGACCATATCTTGATCAGAAAAATCTCGAGAACTCTCCTCCATAATAAATCCTTCTACCATTATCACATCAAACATAAAATCACTTTGAATGCAAGGAAACTCTTTTCTCACCAAACCCTCTCCTCCATTAATACTACCCCAACACCAACATTAATGCCAAATCTTCTCACTGTGCTCTCCCACTCCAACAACTGGCAATCCATCACCTCAGCCGCCGCCAATGATTCATCCAACACCCAATCCAACCGATTTATCGCTTGTTCGAACTCGGACTAACTAATCCCTCCCTCATCATCTCTCCCTTGCACTCGCCTTTCATCAACTCTAACATCTTCATTCCCCAAAGCCAAATTATTACCACCAGGAGAAGTTGGACCCACAACCAAATCACCCACCTGAAAAAACCCCGAACTAGACTGTTACAACTTGCAAGCCCCCATGCAACATTATAATTTTCCAAAAACTAATCAAAATCTACCATTGGTGGCACCTCATCCACCTGATCACCAATGACATCCATCTGCGTTGCATCTTCCACCAGATTCTCCTTATGCAAATCGAAACGACAAACATTATGCCCTTCACCAGGCACACCCATTTAATAACTTGGTTTAGCAAACTCATTCTCATGCCTTCTAACTTCCCATAAGTGTGTGTTACGTCGTGCATTGCTTCTAGCAAATGCACGAATATGATTGGTACACAATGGTGCACTATTATCCGTATGCAACACCGAACCAAATGGCGAGCAAAGGCTATTAAGCATTGCATTAACACGAGCTCTACCCTCTTCCCTTGATTAATCACATTGCGGATAAGTATGCCCAAGACGCCCATAGGAGCGACAAAATTTGTAAATTCACTCATACATACACTCAATCCATCTTGGCTCCCCACTAGGAATATCCAAGCAAAATCCGGGAACTATTGTTGAATCAGGAGTAACAAAGATGTTTATATGCAAATATTGAAAATTTCATGGGAAAACATCATCAACATCCACCATAACATGCTCACCCAAAGCTTGTCCTAAAATTTCTCCTACCTCCCTAGTAAAAACTTCAAATGGTAGATTATGTAGCTGCACCCTCAAATAAAACTGCCTCACCCTGATCTCACTCAACGCATCATAAAAATGCCAACAATCGAGAACCAGTAACCCCTCTCTAATTAGCCAAGGACCCCGAGTAATAGCATGCTCCAAGTCAACTTTTGAATAAAATCTGAAAACAAATGAATTTTGCCAACAATTAGCCACAAGCACTAGTTGACGAGTATG
Source organism: Vaccinium macrocarpon (assembly GCA_022606695.1). NCBI lineage: Eukaryota > Viridiplantae > Streptophyta > Magnoliopsida > Ericales > Ericaceae > Vaccinium > Vaccinium macrocarpon. The sequence continues at coordinate 23,306,566 of CM040173.1, forward strand.
CCAAAGCTCATTCACAAACAGCTACATGTCACAAGTAGAAAAATGTCTACGATCAAGAAAGTGTCCAACCAACAGCCGATACAAGCGCCTCTTTCTTGCCATCCAGACTCGATTGAGAAGCCTCAAAATAAGTCCACCTCTTTCTCGGATATTTTTTAACTATGGCAACTCACTAGGCGAAGTAACATCTAAACACTCTTCTACAAACTCACTACCAAGTATGGACCCACTACTCTTAGACCCCACACCATTAGGATTCAAAAAATCTGACATATTAAGCAAGAAATCGGGACAAGAGTATCAAGAATAAGAAATGATCAAGGACCACAAACAAAAAGACAAAGCAAGAGAACACAACAAGTGACCACAAAGACAAAATGGCAAGAAGACACAACTAGGGACCACACGAGAAGGAGAGAACAAACAAAGAAGAGAAAATCATTGAAATGGTCCCTGTAGTTTCACTCGAGTCTCGATTTAGTCCCTCTAGTTTCAATTGCACTCCAATGAACGTTGTAGTTTCAATTTTGGTCGAATTAGGTCCAATTGATAACAGACGTTTGTAAAGATAACGGAATTTCCAATTTAGGGGTTTTTGAGGGGCAAAACTGACTTTTTGACCCTCTTTCTTCTTCCCCAATTTGAAACCCTAACCCTAATCCTTTGTTTTGCAGAAAAAAGAAAAATAAAAAACATATATTGTCCATTCAAAAAATCAGTTCTTCGGTTAAACCAATCTCCTTTGATTTATGGGTTTGTGATGACGTACAAATTTTGCGATTGCAGATGCTACCTTGGCAAATACATGTTGTCCATGTACTCCATTGTCTCGCCAATTATCTTTTTTTTGATCAATTATTTGGACGTTCCTAGGATTCATGATGAAGCTACACTTTCTTTACTCTGCATTTACATGCCTATGTACATAAAAAAATGAAAAAAATCAATTCCAACCCATTTCCCCACAAATCAGCGATTCAATGTCATCAAGCTCTAATGTACAAAACAAAAACTCCACCCAAATACTGTAAATAATATGTGAAATTTTAGAGAGAGAGAGAGAGAGAGAAAGGAGAGAGTTCTTACAAAATGAACCCCACATGAAAAATCCATGTAAAGAAATGGGCAAGATTAGACCAGAAGGCAAATGTAGGAGAGACGAGATCTGCACCATTTTCTAGTTTGAGAATAAAAGCTTTTCTCTTTACTTTATTGGGTCCCTATCGCCCTAAAAGTAGTTGTCTTTGTGCATATATCTGTGTGTGTGTGTGTGTGTGTGTGAGAGAGAGAGAGAGAGAGAGAGAGAGAGAGAGGGCTTTATCACTTTGTTTTCTTTCTTTTTTACTTTAATGGCAGTCGGATTCAGATTTCCGTTGCCTGCTCCTTTTACAACACACACACACACACAAGAGAGAGAGAGAGAGAGAGAGAGAGAGAGAGAGAGAGAGAGAGAGAGAACTATTTTTTGAATGAATAATATATGTTTTTTTTTCTGCAAAACAAAGAATTAGGGTTAGGGTTTCAAATTGGAGAAGAAGAAGGAGGGTCAAAAAGTCAATTTTACTCCTAAAAAACTGCAAAATTGGAATTTCCGTTATCTTTACAGACATTTGTTATCGATTGGACCTAATTCGACCAAAATTGAAACTATAGAATTCGCTGGAGTGCAATTGAAACTAGAGGGACTAAATCGCTTGGGTTGAAAGTTCGCGGGCTGGGCCGGCCCAATGATGACCCTTAGTTGCACATGACATTGCTGAATCAGCAAGCTAATCTTGACGAGATACTCTGTACGATTTATCGATCCCTTGCGGTTTTTCTGCGGTTAAAATTTTGGGAGTGGTCTCTCTAAGTTGCATTGAATTTCATGTTGTCCCTCTCATAGTAATTGTCTAACCTTTACAAATTTACATTTTGTCTCAATTTTGTTACTTCCAGTGAGACTCAATTGATATTTACTGCAAACTAGGGCTACTTCTCGAATTTTACCCCTTTTTTTTTTTGCCAAACGATAACAGATGAAATTATATTTCTACCAAAACCATTACATCAAAGACAAGCCTTGTCCCTAAGTAAGGAATCAAGTAACCATGACGGCGGGCTATTAGTCCAGTGACTAAACCCCAACCCAAGATGACCTCTACTTGCCAAAATATGAGCTACTTCATTACAAGATCTTCGAGCAAAAGAAAAAAAAAAAAAATTGAAACCCTTTGCTCAAAGCCTTGATATCATGAATAATAATTCCAAGCTCTTGACTAGTTCCAATCCTCCCATTAAGCATGTTGACAAAGAAAAAGAAAAGTAAGAGATTACCAAAATTATGATAGGACCGTTGCAAAAAAATACATTACCTAGTCATTTAATGAATGGGTTATTTTTTAAAATTTTATAATATTTGTACAAAAGGAATTAAATTGAAAATTAAATATATTTTCCTTAACATATGGACAATTAGTAACAAAGAAATGATTGAGACAAGAAATATATTTCACTTTTGTTTTTTGAAAAAATGAAAGTAAAATGTAAATTTTAGAGCATAAAATCTCAATTTCATCCATGAACTGATGCCATCAACAGGAGGGACAAAATTGAGTTTTATGCAAATCAAGATGATTATTCCTAAAATTTACATTTTACTTTCGTTTTTGCAAAAACATTAGATAAAGAAATTACCTGATCCTAAGTTAAAGTCCTCACCATTGGCGAGGGAGAGTGTGGAAAAACCTTAGGTAAAAAAGAAATTTAGGGAGAGTGTCAAAATAAGTGTAGAGTGAAATTATATAACTAGAGAGAACTTCCTTCAATCCAAAAAGAGTCATTCAAACAATATCCTCAAGTGTTTATGTTTATGGTTCTGTTTGGTTCTTTTACTTCTTTGGAATGGAAAATAATTGACTGCGAGCGTGCCAGAGGGAGTTTCAATCTTCTCCCTCAGATTAACTTTGAAAAAATCAAATCTAATCAGGCGATTGTGTTTTTAATGGTTCAATTACCTCAATTAAGAGGATTTTTCTTTCAAAGTGAAGAAATGCAAACCAATATACTTAGGAAATTAAAGAGCAACAAAGAAACAAGATACTTCGATTGATAAACCAAAGTTAAACTTACTTCGAAATTGCCTCCAACTTCAAATACAAGATACTGAGAACGTTGAACAGATGATTGTAACAAGAACAATCGAAATAAATCCTAACTACTTCCTAATCTACTTTCTAACCTACTTCGAACCGAGTTCGAAATCCTAAAACTATTTGTCAATGAACAAACAAAACATCATTTGTTTGATAGTTGTTTGTTGAAGATTTGTCTGGGGTTTTTCACTCTCCAATCTCTTCTATTTAGAGACGTTGCTTGCTAGTTGAACTTCCCGCTCAATGGTTTTGAATTTGGCTTGGTTCGAACTCCATCTTTCACAGTTTGAATTTGGAAGTTTTTTCCCTCCTCCACGTCTGAATTTAAATTTTTGTTAATCTTCTTCCAAAAGTTTCTCCTTGAATTTGCATCGTTGCTCTAACTAACTCAAATGATTACATTTTAAGGAGATAACTGTCTTTTGAGATGTGTTTCACGTGTTCTAATTGTCAATTGTCTTGTTTCACAAGTTTACACGTGGACTCCATGCACTTAGCAATTAAAATCATGACTTCGAAGTTTATCTTTTATAGCAACGATTACTAGTAACTGCCAATAACTACTTTTCAATATGAGAAATAATATGACATCGTCTTTACTCAAATTTATTGCATTAATCCAATGTATTTTCATTGACAAGAATTTGCCAACATTTGCCATTTTTGGTTACGTGTCAATTAATTACTGAATTTGTTAATTTTATATGTAAACAAATTTTTTTAAAAAAAAACCTCAAGTGGGCTTTGTTTTGGCTAAATAAGCCATTTAGCTTTTCTTTTCTTTTCTTTTTTAACTTTATTCAAAAATTTCTCTCATTAATTTGTTAGTTTTCCACCAAATCTTTTTTGAATAAAGCTTTTGGCTTTATTCAAAAAGATTTGAATTCAGATCTTAATTTTTAATTTTTTCTATTTCTTTCGTCGAGATGAAATTAATAATTCACAAAAAATTAAACGCAAAATTAGCAAATACTTCAAAAATATAAATGTAGATAAAAAAAATAAGCTTAGTTGCTTATTTGGCCAAAAACACCTTATTAGGGACGGGCTCGTCGCGAGAGCTTATAACTTAAGCAGGGACATTAAAGTAGTTGAATAAGTCGTCCCTCATTATGGTTATCAGTGAAAACTGGCACTCACAAAACACCTTACTACTTACAAGAATGTCTATAACTGATACTCCCAAATCCCAATTAAGAATTCCATTAAAGCGTAGAGTTTTATAACTTTTATAATAGTAACCACTAAGAGTTTAATTTTTTCCACCAAACAGAAATCGAGTGACATCTTTGCTTTACGTTGGCATAAAAAAAATGAACGCTGCTAGGGGATACACCCTTTTTTCACCGAAAATACACACTACGCCTTTGGGGACCCGTTTTTGGGTCCCACATCAGTGATCCGAACCGTTCATTGTTCTTAAAACATTTTTCCGAGGGGGCCCACCAAAAATCAGTTTAATCGGACGGTTAAAAGTGTTTGAACCAAAGTATTACCGTTTCGATCACTCATATAAAACCCAAAAGCGGGTCTCCGAAGACGTGGTGTGTATTTTCCGTGCAAAATAGGGTGTACCCCATGTTTTCGAAAAAAATAGATACTACTCCAAAAGACAGTTATGCACAGAAATGAATGTATTTTTTTATTTGAAAACTCATACAGACTTTTGAAAACAAGCAAAATTCGAAACGGATCACTTGTCAACCTGGGTCAACTCCGCCGTGAACCTCCTCGTCTCCGCCGCCAAAGCCTTGTGCACTTCACGGATCCCAACCTCCGAGCAGGTGAACACCACCCTCTCCATTGCACTCCGCACATTTCGCACGCTTCCCCACCTACATCCGCCGCCATTCCCAACGAACTCGCACGTAAATATCTCCTCAAGCATCGCCTGATTGTATATATACAGAACATTTCCCGCCGAACAAACAACGACGGACGAAACCCAATAACTTCCGCTCCTCAGTTTCTCAACAAGCACCGACGGCATCTCTCCGATCAATTCGCACTCGAAGCTTTCGCAAATTTTCACTCCCCATACTCTCACCCCTTCAACGTTCTCAGCTTCTCCGATCAGTCCGACTACGATCAGACGGTCATCGAAACACGTAACGGCAATGGAGAACACGGATGGATCCGGGCGCAGATCGTACGGTCCACACCAGATGTTTATTTCGGGATCGAATGCGTGCGTCACGCCGGAGTGTTTTTCCGTGACGAAAAGGATACGGTTGTAAACGACTGTGGAGAGCCAGGTGGACGATGCGGAGTTTTTGAGGCCAGCTGGCATTGGCTCCTGTGTGGTCCACACGCGGGAATCGATGTCATATGCCTCCACCGCAAGCGGATCATCCTCGAAGTCGCAACTGCCGCCCGCAACAACAAGGCGGCGGCCGACTAGGGCAACGACGGGGTTGGTCCGCCAGACGGTTGGGCCGTCCGCGTGGTGCCACGTGAGGTGGAGCGGGTCGAAGGAGAAGGAGAGTTTGGAGGGGGAGAGCGTGTAGAGGAGGTAGGAATGGGAGGATCGGAGGACGGCAGTGTTAGAGTTGCACTCGATCGACGGCGCGTGGAGTTTGGTTTCGATCCAGAGGTGCGAACGAGAGTCGTAAGCGTGTGTTGTGGTGGTGGCGGTGTTGTTGTTGTTCCTTGTGTGGTGGAGGAGGAGCCAGGGTTCGAGTCTGTTGAGGAGAGAGGGAGAGGAGATAACGGCGTGCCGCCATGCCTTGGACACGTGGGAGGCGGGGACGAGGTCTGTGAGTGGCGCGTGCGAGAGGATCGCCTCCAATATGTCTCCACGGATTGGAGAGTCTTGGTCTTGGACCACCATTTGGCTGCTCGTTGCAGCATCCATTTTCGGGGGGAAATGAGAGGAGTTTTCAGATTTTGAAGGCCTTTCTGACCCTTTTGTTTTCAAGGTTTATTGTAGACATAAAAAACAAAAACAAATTATTTACACGACTATCAAGATTAATTACCTATATATCCCTTCGACTTTCACTCAAGTTTCACTTTATTCCTTTTTAGTTTAATTTGGACAATAAAAACCTTCGACTTTCACTCAAGTTTCACTTTAGTCATTCTGGTTTCAATTTGGACAATAAAAACCTTCGAATTTCACTCAAGTTTCACTTTAGTCCTTCTAGTTTCAATTTGGACGGATTTATAAAAAAAGCAAAAAAAAAAAAAAAAAAAAACCACGTTTTTTGGTTTATTTTTTGTCTTTATTCACAAAACTTTAAGTTTGGCTAATAATTTTATACTTTTTAGATTCCTCTCGTCGAGACAAGCTAAGAAACCTCAAAAAATCGACCGAAAACTAACAAATGCAAAAAAAATTTGAATAAGGACAAAACCAAATAAAACAATAAATCATTTTTTCCAAGTTAGCCAAACAAAACCCATGTCATGTTTCCACATCCGGACGTATTCCAGTCCCAGTTACCCATCCCCTTGGAGGGTGGGATAGGGCCATAAAGAGCAAACAAGCAATTTAAACCCCCCCCCCTTCTATCTTTCCGACAGCCAGGGGACCAGGTAAAGCCCGCGGAAGGCCAATGCATTTTGGATTTTGTTTGGTAAAATAGACAGCCATGAACAATTTAACTTTAAAATTATTGAGAGAATTAAATCGTCTATTTTATAAACCAAAATTCAAATTTTGATACTTCCTCCGTCCCAATTTGTTTGTCCCTTTTGGGGAAGTGGATTTTTAAAGGGTGTGAAAACTTTGTATTGACTTTTCTATTTTGCTTCTAAATCTAGTCAATATTATTGTGACCAAATTTGTGAGGCTAATTTATTATATGAAAGTAAAAAAATATTCAATATGGATCTTTTTTGATAGATATCAATTAATTTTATTATACAAAATTTTTAAAATCATAAAAATCATAAAAACCGTTATAAAATAAAAGATAATAGACTTGCCAATTAAGATGGGAAAATTACTTTTTAAGAGTAAAATTGGAAAGTGACCTAATTTTGATGGATGTTTTTATTAGTGAGACAAATATTTTGGGACATCCCAAAATGGAAAGAAGGACCAAGAAATTGGGACGAAGGGAGTATATATCAATGTATGATCAAGTGGATAATTTTCATTCTCTCTCTCTCTCTCTCTCTATATATATATATATATATATATATATATACATATATATATATATACATAAAAAAACAAGATTTTTATTTTGAGGTCGTTCCCTTCACACTTTAAAAAACACATAAAAAACACACGATTTTGTTTTGAGCCCCACATTTTTTGCAAAAACATTTGGATCAAGCACTTACCAATATCTGATTAAGTTGAATTTTTGCATGATCTCCTATTTTACTCATTTAAACAAGATCAACGGTTCAAAACGTCAAAGTGGGGCTCAAAACAAAATCGTGTGTTTTTTACGTGTTTTTTTAAGTGTGAGGGGGACCGGCCCCTATATGTATATATATTATTCAGATAATTCATATTATGACAATAAACTCACTGTGAGACCTACAGTGGCAGTGGTGAAAAAGTGTTGTTTTTCCGCTTACGGTGTAAGGAATTTATTCTCGTAAAAAACCCACAATATAGTTTTCCAGCATTGTGGCTTGCCAACTAGTAATGACAAATAGGTTATCACCTGGAAAAATGTAGGAGATCAATAATTTCAACGGTTCACATGAAAGATAATGACAGGCAAATGCAAAGAACATAATCATTAATTGAAGCAAACGTGATCGAAAAAGAAAGAAAAACTGCCGCAATCAGATGCTCTTGAAATAATGTCGTATCAAATGCTTCTCTATCATGTCATCTTACTGGATTTGGGATTGACTTAGATTTTATAATCGTGGGTGAATTGTTCATTTCGTTTACAAAATTTTATTGCTAATATTTTTTAATAATCACACGTCTGGATCGGCTTGTATATTCGTTTACAAAATTATTATTGGATTATTATCTTACTATGAGAGGCTCACTGACCTGTTTTATGTGAATAATCTACTCTTTTTAATTTAGTCAAACGAGACACGCCATTCAAATTAGGGAATTGGGGTCAGCTAGCTGTGCCCTGTGTCAGCAAAATAGATTACATATCTGGCGGCGGCTGGCTCAATGCATTTTTTTATTGGGTGTTCAAAAATTAGCTTAACTTTACTATTTCTATTAATTAGTCATATATACAAAAAAATAAAAATTATATATTAGTGTGGACAAAGTGACCAAATAACTCAAAAAAACATAAGATGTCATAGTTGCATGTTCTTGGCAAATTCTATATTTTGGACCAAGTAAAATATATCCGGCGCATAAATACTCATGGCATTTATTGTAGAAATTAATTGTGTGGGGAATAAGTTTGCAAGGATCTCTTGTTTTTTGATATGGAAAATGCAAACCTCCATCCAATAGGTGAAGGATAATAAGTAGAAAATATATAGATATTCGAAAAAAATGTATTAGTATCCGTGAAAGTATATTGATATCAATGAAATGTGCATCGATATCTGAACTCAATTTGTCACACCCCCATGAAGAGGTATACCATATGCAACTATTTATGGTCTAGATTGTGCCACCTTATTGGCAACATTTTTTAGTTTTTCGTAACTCTTCAGCAATATGATTCTTAACATTTTCTATGATTCGTAACATTTTTGTGTGTCTCGTAACTTTTATAAATAAAAAAATCATAGCTTTTGTAGGGTGTGTATTATATACACCAATTAAGGGATGTTTATTGTAGCCTTTTCCCTTCGCCTATTGGATGGAGGTTAACAAGAACCTTTTGATTCATAGAGTTGATTGTTGTTTAGATAGAAGCTAGAGCACGATATCAATATCAATATCTATAAATACTGTTTAATTTCTCTCTCAATTTGTTTTTAATTTTTGTGATTGGAGTGTGTACTTTGTTTTGAGATAATGTATTAGTGCTCAATTGTGAATTATCCGCATTGATGGGTGTTTATAATAAAGGACTAAGTGTTTAAAGTTTAAACGGAACCGAAGAATTACAACACGCAATATAAAAAATAAGTGTTAGGGTGTTCCATAATTCCATTGACCATCTATGGGAAGCTATGAAGCCACCTATGAGTTGTACATGTAATTTGACTGTTTACGTAGGATTTATTTGTAGGCAAATTATTTTGGCTAGGTGTTCAAATTATTGCGGGTTGGGTGTTCAAATACTTATAGTTAGGGGGGTTTGGGGTGCATGCATGCTGTGCGGCGGTTACGGGTCCCACCCGGGGTTGCATTGTTTGATCCGAGTCGTTCATTTTGTTTGTCTTGTCGAATACATATATAGTCCACGTAAAAATTCAAGTTGATCGGACATCGGTAACTATGTTTTGATATTGCATTTTCATGAAATCGAAACAGTTCAAGAAACCAATGTAGGTGATTCTTTCCCCACAAAACTGTAACTTAAATGGTCACCGATCAAATTGTTACTGATTTTCGATCAACCTGAATTTTTACGTGGACTATGTACTCGACGAGACGAACAAAGTGAACGGTTCGGATTGAACAACGGGACCCCGGGTGGGCCCCATTACCGCTGCACAACACATGTGCTGTGCATCAAGGCTTAGCACGAACCCCAGACCCTAGTTAGGGTGTTCAAATACTTTTGGATTGAGTGATCGAGAATGTTTAAATTAAACTAAAACTAAAAATACTACATGAATTCTTATAAGTTTTTTTTTTTTTGGTTTTCAAGTGACCACCCTTGCCAAAGGGGAGAGCCGCCACTGGGATAAAAAATTTAATCCACATCGTTCATTTTTTAGAGCTTGATGATTAGGTTACTGCTGCAAAAAAAAAAAAATCAAGTTGACTAGCTATCCTTAATCTATAGAAACACACTATTATTGCACAAATGAACGGCAGTGTAATTGCTGGGATTCGTTTTCAACATGAATTCTATGCGATAAAATGGATTCCAATATCATATTGACTTGACTTTTTGGCGAGGCATTTCTATTCTTCAAACTTCACAGACTCAACAGATTAGGGTTGCAAATGAGCCGAGTAGCTAGCGGCTCGGCTTATTAAGGCTTGGCTCTGCTCAGCTCAATCATTTACTAATCGAGCCGAGCTTGAGCTTCAGTTTTGAGTTCATTTACTAAACGAGCCGAGCTCAGTTCGCAAAAACTTGACTCGTTTTTATAGGCTCAGTTCTTTTAAAAAGGCTCGTTAAATAAATTCATCTTGCTTAGCTCGTTAAGGGCTTAGCTTGTTTATGACTGAGCCGAGCTCGAGCTCAAGCTCAAGCTTTGGGCTCATTAAGTAAATGAGCCGAGTTCAAACACTATAAAGCTCGGCTCGGCTCGGCTTTTTTCAGCCCTAGTTTAGATCATATTCTTATGTTTATAATAAAGCTACTCCCGGGATCCGGATCCTCTATGAGGATTTTGTGAGGGTTTTGTTGTGGGCTTGACAACACACCAAAAAAGAGATCCAATGGCTCATAGCACCCTTCCTTACTTTTATATCAAAACGATCTAATGGAAAATTGATATCTTCTTTTGCCATTTATTTTTCTTCTACCGTTCGTTTTAGTAAGCCACTGCAAACCCTGTTTTCTCTTCTTCTTCTTCCTCCTTCGTTATTTTCTTCCCCAAACTGTTCTTCTCTTCATAGCAAAGAAAGAAACCCCTTTATTCTCTTCTAACACCAAACAAGTTCCTAATATTATACTTGGTGAGTTTTTTGATACTTCTAATTCCGAGCAATTTGGATACATGCCAAGTGCCAATCACTTTGGATAGTGGTAACTCACTAGTTGGAGAGTGGCCTTCATCGAACTTTTGATCTATGTGAGGTGGACATGAATTAGATTGTGAAACTTTGGAATTGCCCATGGTTGTCATTTTTTTTCCCCCCGATTCTTTTTCAAACAATAAGAATGCAGTCGCATGGGATATGTAATCCAATCCCATTTTCTGTTTCAGTTAGTGCCTTTTTTTTTCTTTTATGGAGGCTTAGTATGTCATAATTTCAAGGGCAGATGTAAAGTCTAGTTTGTCAAAATTTCCTAAGTGGTATGGCTCATTCATGCTATGCACGAGTGTCATGGACATGATCGTTCAACTTTTTTCTTTCAAACTTCATTTAGTATTCAAGATTGAGGATCCTAAATTTTGAAAATTAGATTTGTTGTTTACAATTATCTAACTCAAATGATTTTTTATAAGACTAACCAAAAAATTGAGGTAAGAGATAATCTAACAATTTGGGAAAAAGTTGAATAAAGGAAAAGAATTAAGCCAATTAAAATTTGAGCTAACAAAGAAGAATAAATCGGGAAAAAATGAATAAAGGAAAAAAGCTTAAAAGCCACTTGAAATTTGAGTAATGGCAAAAGAAGATAGTCTGTTGAGCCATTGGGTAACACTAACGGTAGAAGAAAAACAAACGGCAGAAGAAGATATCAATTTTCCGTTAGATTTTTTTCCACTCAAAACGATGCCGTTTTGATTTAAAAGCAAGGAAGGGGACTGTGAGCCATTGTATCTCTTTTTTGATGTGTTGTCAAGCCCATAACAAAATTCTCACAAGATCCTCACAGAGAAATCCTCATAGAAGATCCAGATCCTTCTTTCTCACTCGTTTTAATCTTTGCGTAAAATTACTCACACTGTCCCGGTTAGATATAGGTTGATATACCTTGTTCGGTAGGCCAGTTTCCTTATCACTTAATTATTTTTTATATAATTAAAAAACTTAATATGGTATCAAAACTCAGGTGAAGAGATGCCTTCAGTTTTTAGTAGGAATCATTGAAACGCTATTTCCATATTTTCTATACTAATATGTCCGTTAGTCTTGCTTGTTGAATTACTACTTTTCAACGATTTTCTTGAATTTTAAACTTTTTCACATATGATCTTGATCGAACAAACTTATTTTTCGAAGAAGTAAATTTTTTGAGAAAGTAAAAAGATTGGCTTATTCAAAACAAAGTAAAATTTTTAAGTTCAATTTATTTTGGTTTACCCAATTATAAAGCTAATTCCTTACTCGAAATTCTCCAAAATTGAAAACAAAAATTACTTCGCTTAGATCGAAATGCGATAATTCTAGACTAATCTTATGTACTATTTCTACTAAGAATTTCATTTGAAATTTGTAATATATATTACCATTCTATTCTCAAAAAAAAAATCTGGAGAGAGTAAATTTCAACACAAGCCTTGAAGGACAAACACAATGTTGAAAATACTAAATCTAGGACATGCTATTATGCGTTTGATTTCTGGAAAGTGGAACTGGACCATTATCAACTGCTCATTACATTAATGTCGAAAATACAACTTAAATTCCCAGAACCTGGGGTGGCCATTGCTGGTACTTGATCGAAAGCAGAAAAAAAAAAACACTTGCAGTGGAAAGACAGAGAGGATAACGGAGATTGATAACAAGATTTGAGGAATTTATGCGGCTGCAGTGATGCACTCAATTGCCTGTTTGCATATGCCAGTCATTGTGGCCTCAGGTCCGTAAACCTGCAACGAAGAAGCACAAAACGCAAATGCTTGAATACAGAGAACTTTCTTATCTGATCACTTCGTCCTGCTGCCTCTCTTTCTCGAGTCGGGTCAGTGTGGCATTATTTTTTGTTTTGCGTTTTAAAAAGAACTTGTGTTTTTCGAAAACAACCATTTAGTTGGAAAACAACAGAAAACTGCATTCGATTCTCGACAACTGATTCCGCCCCAGAAAGGATACACCATGCTAACAGTGGGGTTTTTACTACAAACAAATGCAACTTAAAGATATGCTGATTCCTCGTATACCAGTTTCATTTTTGTTTCTACTTAAAGCATCGAAAGAAACATTTCAGATTACAGGTATAAAGTAGTACCTCAATGGGAATGCCAATTTCCTCTCCAAGTGTCCGCATTTTGGCGAGGCCCCTTTGGTAATTTGGGCCTCCTCTCCTAACATATATATGCATTCTTGCTGCTTTCAGCTTTGACTCCTGGTTAAAGAAAGACCAAATTCAGCTAATGGTTTACAGCAAAGGGATGACCTGAAAAGAACAAGAGCCAGAAGAATGAACTCACCTTCTCTTTCAATGCTCTAATTATGCCATTAAACGTAGCGGCAACGTCAGTAAAGTTGGCAATTCCTCCTCCTACTACAAGAGCTCTCTGACGACCATCAGGATTCGCAGTTGCACACTGCAGAGGATTCATGATATTATTAGCAATGATATAAAGGAAAGCACACCAAAATCCATATGTTACAAAACTGTCTGTTTTCTGTTTTGAATCAAGGACAAATTTCATTTATGTTAATGAAAAAACAGAAAGAAAAGCCATGTTTGATGCACATGTATCCACAAATTTATTTTACTACCATGTCAGGGGGTGATGGAAAAGTTGTTGACGGGAGGGGGAGAAAGTGTTGGTGGAAAGCGCTAGGTTGCTGGTGGCTTGAGTGGTGGACAAAGGTTTGGGCAGGAGGTGGAGGGTGGAGACTTCCTCCAGCAGTCACAAGGGGTAGCTATAGGTGGGGAGGCTGGTGGTCGAGGCAAATAGGTGAAAGGGGGTGGCAAAAGGGGGGAAATTACGATGTGTTTTGAGAAGAAGGGAAACCCCCTTGTTTTTTTCCACAAATTTTCAAATTTTTAGACCCGTTAACATATTTTTGGAAACAAATGCAATCACCCACGATGATTAAGTTGCAGTTTTGGAGAAGTTTTATAAACCAAAAATAAAAATCAGGAAACAAAAACTTTTACCAAAACACCTAAGAAACTCATCATTCACTCACAACAGCCATAATCACCATTAGGGATGCTACCAAAGGAATTAAGCATGATACACCGAAACTAACTTAATGGCTAATTGGATTCCTTCGATAGCAAAAAAACTGCACAACTAAGAAGTTGGCCCAAATTTATGTTCAAGGACAAGAAGTAGCATGTCATTGTAATATAATGATGCTTACATCAATTACAACCCTGGCGTACTGCAAGACCTCATCTTCATTTGGTGCTCCACTGTATTCAGCATAGTTTCCGAGCTCAGAAGCAAAGCCAAGATCTCCAACCTGATCAACCAAGTCAGCAAGGATGCAAGAAGAAAGGGTAAGGATCTATCGTTCATTCCATGTGGAGTTAATACCAATTGAATACGTTTTGATTGCCAAGATTGGAAGTGGAGAGAAAGTGTACGTCTGCAAAGTGTGTAATTTTTTTTTTATTATTATTTTGGTGGGTTGGGGGTTGTAAAGAAAAGTGTGTAATTCACTCTTCAGAGTAACATCAATTTCCAAAAGCATGAGAATGATACCGTATCTGCGTAGATGACACTAGCACCTCCTCCAGCCACCATTGTCCAGATTCGCCCCTTAGGGTTCAAGACTGTGAACTTCAGGGATGCACTAGTCTTCAATGCAAATAACAAACAACAAATATTTAGTAAGATCCTCAGGAACACCGTGGCACCAAGTACACCTCAAGCAAATAAATGCTACTGAAGTTTAACAAGATCCTCGTGAAGGAAGAGATTCCGAGAACTTATGTAATCCTATACCCACGACGACCACCAAAAGAGAGAAGGTCAACATGAACGAGTCACAACGTTAAGGTTGTACTCGTAAGGTTATTATAAGACGTGGCAAAAACATCACCTTTATTTCTTTGTTTCTTCAGATATGATATATTAGATCTTTTGTTTCTTCAGAGCTTAAAACTAGCCTCTAATCAAATGTAGACAAAGTGCTCCAAATTATACCTTTTCATCTAGCCCATGAATAAAGCTTTCTGTAGGACTCATAACTCTTCCAAAAGGCATTGGAAATTCAATACCGCCCCACCTGCGGGAATAATATCTTGTAAGGAGACTTGAGAAATGATAAAATTCTGGCACATGGTTTCAGTACATCAAATTGACAATCACTTGAAATTCAGAACATACTTCTTGAAGTTCTTGAAGGTAGCAGTATCGTCAAGTTCCCCTCTCATATCCAGAGGATAAGGCTTTCCATTGACCAATGTGAAAGGATTCATCTCCAGGAAAGTGAAGTCCAGATCTAATTGAAAAATAAATTGTAAGATCGTGCATTAAAGTTATTCTTGTTGACAACTTTGACAGTAAAGTGATCGGTGAAAATCAGCATACCTAAAAATAGAGCGAAAATCACTTTGATAAACTCCTCAATTGTCTCTTTCATCTAAATCACAAAAACCAAGCATTACGTAAAATACTTTAGATCAATGCATACAAAGTTTCTACACCAACCAGGTGGCTTTAACTAAAGGGCATAAAATGTAACCTCACATCGAAATGAAGTCCAGACTAGCTAACATGGAATTTAAAGGTAAAAATGCAACGACTCAATATATTTTTCTTGGCAAGTATGTTACACAGACACTTCGAAACAAATGAAGCACCCGTGTAAGACACCCGATATGGGTAAAGGATGTAAGATATTTATCTGGTATTTTTAGTTGAACACTCACCTAGAAAGCATATTTAGTACTCATCACATTTTATTTTTTTTTGGTAATTATACTAATTACATTTACTACAGAACGAAGCGCATAAAGCTCTCATACTGAGATGATCTCACCTTGAAACTAGATTTCATCATAAAGAATAAATGCCATATACAAAAAAATGAAATGTAATTAGAAAATTAGACCTTGAAAAAACAATTAACCTTGAGACCAAAATTTCTCATAGCGAATACAAGAGATACAATACAAAGTCTGAATAGTTTGCATGACAGCTTGGTAATGAAGTGCTGATGTTGAAAACTGTCTAGCTAAAAAAATTTAAAAGGAACTCGTAAGATGCACAAAATTGTCCAATTGTAATACCGTGCACAGAAATTACCTCCAAGGGAAGGGTTGCAACAAGTGGAGCACTCGTCTCTGCTGTAAAGGCCAACCCTGTAGGGACAAATATGGTCTTAACCTGGACAAAGCAGCAATCTTATGTAAATTGTAGAGATAAGAAACACCACTTAGATTTACGAGGAGCTTATACTTGCCTAGAAACTAAGAGCACATTTAACTTTCATACATACCTTGTCCCAGTTCTCTTCAATCTCAATTCCTCCACATTCTGAAAAGCTTATGCTATTGCCGAGTCGATCTGACACAATATTAAGGTAAAACTCTTCCTTGTGTGGTACGAAAGGTTCAACAATGAAAGTGGTAATTGGTCCTTTGCATCCTCCCATCTCAACCTGTTCAATGAAATGGATGATTAAGTAGCATATTTTGTACGTGAAAATAATGTAAACCACTAAGATGAGCCAAAAATGGAAATATGGAAATTTCAAAGCACCTCTTTGCCAAGGCGATCTTTCACAAAAACAGCAACTTGAGCCAAATCTAGATTCAAGGCAACAAGCCCGCTCTTTCCACGCTTCCCAAACAACATATCGGGTTTAACAACCAGCTTCTCTGATGAGAGCCAAGGCTCCTTTTCGACTAGCTCATTGATATCAGTTGATTCTGTGATCTAACCGAGACAAGAAAATAAACACATTATCTAAGCTCACCAAAGATCACAGTGCAGTTTATGCTGTAAATAAAGGCATCATTTGGAGCAATTTTTTTGACTTATGCATAAGAACGAACAAAACAAGAAATATCACGACATCAGAATATGTTGCAAGTTCCCATTTGTGGTAAGGAATGTAGACCAGAACAAATTGCAGATGCTACGAATTTTTCCCTTTCGAGTCCCTTTGTCATTGTAATGCGTACCCAACTGGACATGTAACTGTACATGCATTTTACATCACACATGATAATTTTACATTCTCAAGACCCATCAGATAAGTTTCTCACCAGGAAAATAAAAAACACCCATCAGAAAATTTCTATATTTGTATTCAACATTTTTTTTTCTACAAATTGGCATTCCTTGCAAATGTCAGTCCAATTTCAGCAAAATAGCTCCAACATACTGCTATTTGGTCCTAATAGGAAATCTGTTCAAAGAGGATTAAACTTTTTCGAGTCCAACAAAAGATAAAGCTCAAGGCAATTAAATTGTAGCACCACTATCAACTTACATGAAATGAATCCAAGAGCGAAAACTATCCAAAACATGATACTTGACAAAGCCATGGAAAGATGTAATCATGTAAACAAGGCTCGATCTTTAACTATTGGCTCAGACTTCCATGATGAGATCAAGACCGAATAGTATTAGCAGTATGTTGGAGCCGTTCATGATTTCAGACAAGTCTCCAAATTGAGAACAATAGTATTAGCAGCTCTTTTAAGAGTAAGGCTCTTGTCATATTCTCCTATAACTTATTTTTTGGCTTAGTCTATCGCTTTTATTTCCAAATCTGGCTCGCTCCTAGCTAGCTGTTCATGGACCCTTCTTCCACTAGGGAGTGGATTTGAACAGCTGACACGCTGATTTTCACTCCTTTTCTCAAACCATCTGAACCACTCTCCTTCTAAAGTAAAAGTCGAATAGCACCCTGACCATTTGATTAGTAAGAGGGAAAAAAACCCTTAATAACATCATTAATTAACAACTTCTGAAGAACCAAAGTTAGAATGATGTACAAGTAGATACTTCTATTACTTTGTTCCACAGTTGCAGTAATTGAATAATATTTCAAAAACCAACAGCTCAGGTGTATGACCATATCGCAAGCTACATAATACATAAAACCCATTTCCAAGAACTACACCAGATTCTAGAAGACCATCGCTAGGATTTTAACAACTATCAGTGATCTACAATTAGGGGCGGACACAAGGGGGTGCCGAGAGGTTAATTTGTTCTAGCTTTTTAGGTTAATTCGAAAAAGATCTATGAGGGTTGCCCTGTCTGTCCAAAAATACCCTAAAATTTAAATTTATCAGCCATTTTGGGTCATGGCGGCTAGATATATATACACAAATTCTGTCTCTTTTTCAAAACTAGCAAGAAGCTAGCGAGTAGAAACAATTAAAATATACGAATATATATAATTTTTGTTATCAATACAAATATATATGTGATTCGGGCCGCGCTAAGTACAAATACTGCCCGCTATTGTCTGCAGTTCTACAAAAATCAAAATCAAAGAAATGGCCCCTCACCTGTGCAGATTTAATGCCCAATTCGGTGCCGGCGAACCTTTTGTAGTGCTCCTTCAACAACCTCTTGGAATCATACTCTCTGATCTTCTTCCTTGCCATTTCCTTTCTACCTGTTTCCAAGAAAACCCACAATGCCCACACTTTCTTAATGGCTAAGAGCTACTCATTCCCAGCTCATAGGAGTAACAAAATTATCAAAAAACACAAGCAAAACTTCAGACAAAATATGAAACTGTTGAACTGCAAAATAGAGAAAACCCCAGATATCACTTGGAAACATTTTACAGACTACGCGTCCATCATGCGCATCAATTCATCAACACACCGATCAATTAACAGCAGGATACGAGAAGAAACGGAGATTCCAATAGCAGCATACATTGGAAATACTAATCAAAAGTGAAAATAAATTCCAGTAAATTACCGTATAAATGAGCCGCCGAGGCTTTGGCACGTCCGAAATACGGAGAAAGAGAGGGAGATTCAACACGAACTGAATTCAGTGGGTTTGGTTGGGGTCTATTTATAGTGCAAATTATGGGTTCCCTTTAATTTATTAAGTAAATATTCGTATTGCGAGCATCATTTTAGAGTGTTCTGCTAGCGCTGTTTTTATAATAAATTAGATTTTTATGATTTTATGTGATATATTGTGAAAGAATAATATTTTTTGATTTTTTTTGTTAGTGGAATACGGTGAGTTTAGATTCTGACTACGATTCTTGTTTGATTGGGATTCTTAAAATCTGAAATTCTTAAAAACTCAAAATCAGAATCTGTAAAAGTATTTGATAAATGTATAAAAAAATAAATTATGCATCTATAAAGTGTTTGGTACTGGTAGCATACCATGATGCCTTTGCTATTGTTTATTTTCCGTATTCATGGCCTCATTTCATTGTAGATACTTTTTTCATATCTAAATATATGTCCATGTTCTATTATTTGGACATTCTACAAAAGCACTTACAAAGATTTTAAAATCATAAAAATATTATAAATTACGAAATATAAAAACTTTTCGAAAAGTGTGAATAGTGCAATATGGACATTTATTTAGGGATGGAGAGTTTATTTATAAATAATTTTCATGTATTTACTATTCGTACACAATATTAATACATGTTTATAGAATTTTAAAATATGTACGTATATGGTTAAAAGAAAATAGAAAGCGAATGGTGAGCATGAAAACAAATAAAAAAAAAAATGAAGAATAAATTGGCCTCGTAAAATCCATAATTAGAATCCTAAAGTAGCTCCGGAGCCACCTTTGACATTGTGGCGGCTGTTTTGAGAATACATTCTAAAAGAATCAGACTCTGCATCAAACACTTCCAGAATGTAAAATCAGAATCCCATAATAACGTAAAATAATGTGCACCAAACACCCACTAATTATATCTTACGTTTGAATGAACTTTGTAATACGTATTTTTGGATCGATTACAATTTACTTCAGTTAAAAACAAATTTCACACATAACTGCAACTCTAAATGTATTTTAAATTGAAGTAAATATTTTTCACGATTTATATGAGATGCAGTATGTGTTCATAGGCTATTTCAATTGGCAACTCATTTATTGCTAAATACAACCCATTTAAATGGTGGATTTTATAGTTAGAGTTCATATTAACAGGTTAAGGGTGAGTTTCCGAATGGATTTTATCAAGATTTGATAAAATCAAGCCTTAATTTTATCAGATTTTAATAAAATTCATTCGGAAACTCACCCTAAATAGTTTTTTTTTTTTTTTTTTGTTAGAGTTTTTGTTCTATATAATTGTGTTCTCGAAGAGCACCTGAAAAAAGAAAATGATTTGCACTTTACTTTTATGTTAATGCACTCAAAAAATTATCTTTAATGTTTTACTTATAACTTATAGAGCACACTAAAATGTAAATTCGATTAAAATCCAATCCAATAATTTTATAATACAAAAGTAGGGTGTAACCAACAAAAAAGTGGTATATGACCAGATGCATCAGTGCTACCTACCCACATGACCGGTGAGATCTTTAATTTGTTGTATGTACTCTTCTATAGTTTTGGTCCACAAATTTGAATTTATGAGTGGTTATAGCACACCTTGGTTGGTGGGTATGCCATTTTAGGTACCGGGCTCGTGGAATTCCAGATGGGTTCCACAAAAATAATCCCAACCGTTCAAGTTGTTTAAAATATCAACTCAGTTGAATATCGGTAAGGATTTGAACAATTCGCTTAATTTTTGTAAATCTAAATTTGTAAGAACCAAAAATTGAATGAATTGATTAAGTTGTCTCCAATATTCAATTGGGTAAATTTTTCGTAGGGATCCACGTAAAATTATTTTAAACAAATTGAACAACTCGAATCGGGTCTCACATACATTTGGTGTACCCATAGTCGGGCTATAACCATAATAATAATAGTTTTTTTTTTCTTTGTGAAAAACGAAAATCTGCGTTAAACCCAAGTGGTTTGGCCAATTGAGCATGAAAAAAATAATTGTTTGTCCTCAATGAGCTAGCATATTTCGATTCCCATTAAAATATACCAAATCTTGTGGTCATTGGAAGATAGCCCAATCATTAATTATCTTTAGACCTTCGGAGTTAGTCAACGTGTGTATAAGCTGTCTCAAATATTCGGTTATAAAAAAAGAAAAAAGAAAAACCAAAACTCTGCGTTACGAATTTAAAGTCATGTGATCAACTAGGCCGCTTTCACGAGGTTCACGAGGAGGTTTGGTACCCACTATTTTTCCTACCTCTCCACTCATTTTTAGGTTTGTTTTATTAAAGGGAAAATTTAATTAATCGTACTTATTTTTCTGTACTCCCCAGCATCGAAATCGCAACTATCAAAATTGATATTCAAAGATGGATCCTATAATAGAAAATTGTACATATTCAAAGATTGACCCAATCATCTTTTGTGGTTAGAAAGTGACCAGAAGAAGATTTTCTCCGCTCCCTTTTGAAGGTTGAATGTTTATGTTAGGAAATGGTTTCTATTCTTGTTCATTTAAAGCCCGAAGACAAAAGATTACATCATAGAATATAGAAATGAACCAAAACTACCAGCATTTGACATGAGCACGGCTAAAAGCACTACAATCTTTCAGATCTTGTCGAGAATATTATTTTTATTTTTCACAAATTTTGTTGATAAACATAATCAAAATTATTTATTTAAATAAACACTTCTAATATATATATATATATATATATATATATATATATATATATATATATATATATATGGACATCATTTTAGGAGTGATGTTTCATTACAATGTCGCTCCCAAAAGCGTGATTGATCGTCACTCCCAAAAGCGTGATTGATCCGGGTGACATTGTAAGTCACTATTTTTCATCTTAGATCTTGGTTTTCCGTCTTTACCATCACACAATAAGAGTGATTGAAAGATGCACCGTCTTTTTTTTCCCTTTGAATTTGAATAATTATGAGACCAATTCTCTGTACATCTCAGATTTAGCCTTATTAACCTGAAATCTTTTTCCAATGCCACCATTAACACATGCAAGACCATGACAAATAATCTAACCAACAAAGGGCACCCAACCCAACGAAACTAGCTAAATAACAAGAAGAATGGTTTGTAATCAAACAAATCATGCAAAATGTTAAACAAGTTGTTACTCTTAGTCAGGGGACGGGCCAATATTTTTTATTAAGACCATTCTTCTTGTTATTTAGCTAGTTTCTTCAGGTTGGGTTCCCTCTGTTGGTTAGATTATTTGTCATGGTCTTGCATGTTTTATAGGGTTGGGTTCTCTTTGTCGTAGTTTTGTGTATAGAGTTTTTTCATATTGTAACAGGGGCGACAGCGCCTATTAACCCATTCTGGCTCCATCCCTTCTTGTAGCAATCAATGGTCATTCATAGCAGAAACTATACACAAGTTCATCATAGAAAAACTACCAATTAAATTGAAAGATCAACTACCAACTAACAGTCCATCAAAACACTTCCAACTGTAACAAGAAGCTTTAAATTAAAAGATCAATTTGTATCACGTGTGTTCTTGAATCTCATCAAGCAAACGTGCAATGAATATAATGCCAAAAAGATAATTTAGCATTCAAACCAAAAAGAACACTTTCATATAAGTAGGCGATTTTTTTTCCAAATAAATTGTTCAGAAATCATATGTACGACTAAAATTTAATCTACATGATTTTAGAATGGTTATTATTCTTGAAGGTTAAAAATTATCAGTTTCTATTATTGATTTGGGTCTGAAAAATGCTCAACAAATGCCCTTACTGAAATATTCTCTTACATCAAATTAAATTTTCTTTTTATTCATTTTCATTTTTTTGTCCCATATGAAACCCTATATATGTGAATCGACAAGCACAACCGAGCCCATTGAACTATGCAGCAATCATATGTAGACGAAACTCATATTTGATATAATATTTCAATTTAACATCTTGGAAGAAGAGTTGAACTCTCGAGTTTCTTTTCCCTAGCCTCTAAAAGTTCACTCATGACGGCACAATAACAGACTAATTTATGTTTTTCTTTTTAGATACCACTTTCTCTATTGTATAAAGATTAGGTTTGCAATAGTTTTAATTTATGGTCCCCAACTCCCAATTAAGCAGCAAATCAGTGAAATCAATTCGGGATTTAAAATGCCATTTTATTTGTTTCTCTTAACATAAGTTGTCCTAACCAAGTTATTAAATAGCCGACTATTAGGTTGAAGAGATTTTGTGGCCTATAAATTATAACGCAATTTGCTTTTAGTTTGGGGATGTTTTACTCAATACGCGTGTGGTTTATATTTCGGTCATTTCACTAATGTTTGCTCACGTGATATGGTCAACAAATGCGATCATCATACGTTATTGTATTTAAAGACATTTTTTTGACAAAAAGAAAAAAAGAAAAAAGAGAGGATTTGGTACCTTTAGGTCACATAGCCCACCAAAGTAAATTAATTAACTCATGAGTATGTACCTTTGACAAAGTGCTTCAAATGAAAAATGGGTAGAAGTCCAAATGAAACAAAATCGACTTGTTGTGAAAGCATTTATAATGCTATTTTGTAACCAGACAATATACTGTTTGTGTTTGGTTTGTAGTTTAATTTATTTGATGAGATAGAGAGAAAAATGAGAAAAATAATGATGTCAACAAAACTAAAAGAAAACTAAACTCCCTAACCGAACAGGGCCACTATAGTTGACATTTGGTGGTGGAGGATTTTATGTGAATCATCATTTTCTTCTCTAACTACCAACCAAAAAGTGTTTTATTTATTTATTTTTCATTCTATATGACCATTGTACAATTGGGTTCTTGATTGTCTATTTTTTTTTCATATCCTTCCAGCTTCGAATTCGATTTACAGTAAAGGTGCTCAACATTACGGATGCTTTCATTTTTTTTTTTTTGTTGGCGAAGAAAATTTCATTAGATAAAGATAAAACCAAAGCTCTTTTAGTGTTGCTACTCGTAAAAACTTGACTTACCTTCCAGCTTCACGATTTTGCAAAAATAAAAAACGACATTATATAACTTGTAAGAATGCTTTCATTACAAAACTTGACTTTTTGAAGTCAGCCTCACGATCATCAGCCTCACGATTCTACTGATCCTTTCATTAAGGCCCACCGACCCTTTTAAAGTCATGCACAATAGTGAGTTATTCATGCATGCTATTCTCATGTAAAATCCAAATAGACCCTTAAATTTTAGTCAATCCCAGACAACTAAAAAATGGCTAGTTGGTATAATCTGCAAGTGACAGTCAATTCTGTTCTACTCTCTCTCTCTCTCTCTCTCTCTCTCACACACACACACACACACACACACACACACACATATTACAATAAGTCTACTCTCACACTCTCTCACTCACACTCAATTGTGTGGGACCTACCTCGGAGTCTCATACGAATGATCAGAACTGCTTAATTTGTTTATAATATCGATAAAGGCTTGATAAGTTTGTTAAAATTTTGGTCCGTTCGATTCAGGAACTGAAATTTTAACGAATCAATCAAGCTTTTACCAGTATCTGATTGAGTTGATTTTCAAAAAGACCCTTAAAAAAAATATTCTACTAAACAAATTGAGCACCTCCGATCATCTGTGTGAGATCCCGAGGTAGGTTCCCACACAATGGGGTGTGAGCGGGTTGTGAGCGAGAGGGTGTGTGAATAGACTCATTTTTATACTTCAAGTTTGGCAACTTAGGAGTATATGGTTATACCATTCACATTAATATTAAACTTTTGAAAGTCAGTTTAGCCGCTGAAGTATGGGCTTTACGTGATGGTCTTAGTTTAGCTGGTCGTATTGGAATTCAGAGTCTTGTAGTGGAAATGGATGCTGTTTGACTGCTACGCATAAATACCGAGCTGAGTACAAGTCACCTTTTGAGTGCTTTGATTTATGATTGCAGGATGCCGATGACCCAATGCAATGAGCGTGAAATCAACAAAGTGTGGAGCTTGAAAGGCAACAAGGTGGCCGACAGACTTGCCAATATTGGGGCCGACCAAGAAGGCAAAATGGTGTTGCCAGGGCCGGTCTAAGGGTTTGAAGTGTATTAGACCTAATCTAAAAATTATGTCCTAATAAGAGTGCGACATGTAAATAATTTTTTTCTAAAAACAATCACAATACAAAAAAACCAAAATAATATAAAGTTCTACTAATCATTATATAATAACAGAAAAGTCAAAACACGAAGTCTCCGATATAATAACGCATGAATATCACTTGAATATTACTGGTGTTGCATTTTTACAAAGCAAAAGTAGTATCAATTTCTCTAGTATAATTCACTTATTCTACCAATTCATTTTCAATTGATACCATGGATCGATAACCTATTTGGTTATAAAAGATCTCTACTCAAATCCACTGCTAAAAATCCTTAGAGTGCCCCTATTTTTGGAACTTTTTTTGAAGGCCTTGCCGACCCTAGGTGTCGCACGTTGATATAAGAAGAGTGGCGTTTGAACGTCATTAGCTTCTGTTTTTTTCTTTCCAGTGTACCGAAAAAAGAAATCAAAAAAGTGTGTAGGGAAACAAACTAGGGCCAGACTTGTTAGCAAAAACTGGCTTTTTTCATTGGGTACTTGTAGTTTAAGTTATCACAAAAGTCAGTTGGTTAGTCAAAATAACGTATATATCCAGCAAATTGTTCATCTGTTTTAGTACACGAGACCTTGTGCAAAGAACGTTATTTTGAAGAGTGGAAAATTACCAAACGAGGAAAAAGTTTGCTCATAAAAAAAAAAAAATCAGAAAATGAATTACTGTAAAATATATTCCACTAGTCAAACATGGTACAATTAAATTGAGATTGTTGGTGAAGTTTTTAAAATTAGTAAACGGAAACGACCCGCAGTTTGCTCTAGTTTGAACAAGCATTTGTGCGTCGTCTTCGCATGGCCTTTCGAGACATAATCACCAGGATCCCAACTGATCATTTTATTTAGTTTGCGAACCAAAATAAAAATCAGGATATTTAGATATTTATATGACACGTGCTTGATAGAGATTTGTCTTCTTATTCATTTTCAAAATTGTACTAAACTATATATCAATTTCTTCAAAACTTTTGTTTTTACCATGTCGCTATCAAATTATCAATATCCGATCAACTTCATGTTTTATGAAAACGAAGTGTTCAATGAACACTATTATTACCGAATGACCGATTTGTAAATCGTGATGATAATTTCTTGAAGGATCATTTTCGGATTGTCCTACAACATGTAGTGCGCTACTGTACTGCAAGTACTCCGATTGTCCAGAAGACAAAAATTATTCCCCTGCCTTGATATATTACAGAAACGAACGAACGCTAGTTGCTCTATATTGGAACCCCAACGGTTGGCCAAGCGGTCTTGGTTAGAGATTTCTTCCCACCTAAGGTTTCAAGTTTATTTTCCTTGCCAGCAAATCTAGAGGCCACCTCACCCCCACACGTAACTGTGTACTACAGTTATGAGAGGGACTGGAGGGATTAGTTCGAAGTGCGCAAGCTAGCTTAGAACAACTTACATTTTTTTTTAAAAAAACTCCGTATGTTGGAATTATTTGGGTCTTGTTCGGTTAACAAGTTTTGTTTTGTTTTGATGATGTAAGCAGATGTAATAAATGGAGAGAGATAGAGAGAGAAATGAGAAAAATAATGATATAAGAAAAATCAAAACAGGACCAAAACTATTAACCGGATATGGCCTTAGACTTTAAGTACTGTATCGTTGTCGGAAATCGAAATGTGTTTTTTAAGCCATTGTTTGATTGGTAAATAATGTTGAATCTTTTGGACAAACTCCAGAAATACTCCAATTTTGACTTGGAAATCAAGTGTGGACAGCTTAAGTGTTTTTTTTTTGGTCATGGGCCGTCACGTTGAATTGCCCAATTTTGGTTCTCATGCCTAGCCAGTTTTTGCAAAAGAGTTGTACCAATAGAATATGGATAATTGTTGCTTCTGAATTTCCATATATACTCTTGACAATCATCTTTTTAATGATTTTTTTTTTGACCCATTATTTTGGTTTGAATGAAAATACCGATACCAGGTCACAAAAAAAAAAAAAAAGAGTCAAAGAAAAATGGCGAAACAAATTACATCAGTGTCATACAGATACGGATGCATCATTCTACGAGGCCTATACGGAATTGGAGGCGTTGTAGTGAGTAAGAGCATCACTAGTGGTATACTTAAATATGGAATACTCAAATATTGCCACATCACATTCTGAGTATTCATTTAATGGGTTTATAAGTTAGAGTATTTACCCTTCTACAATGGTTCATTTGTGTCCATAATCAAAAAAATATTATTCACTCTATTTTTATTCATAAAATAGTCACAACTTTAAATTTATACATATATATAATAATATTACCATTTAAAAGATATTCACAATACGTTTAAAATGAGATCAGTCTTGAACATATTTTGGTAAAGATTAAAAATTGATAATTTCAATTTTTGGGAGAAAGTGCAAAAAAATTGAGTTTTGAATTAAGTATTTGAAAAATGGAGAGAGAATGTTGTTATTTTTCATACAGTGTGGTCCCCAAAATTTAGTTATTGAGGTTTGATTATTGAGAAAGATTGGTAATTTTTGAGTATTCAAATGCCAAAAGTTGAGTATCTGTAACAAATGTTGTTAACTTTGAGTATTTATCCAAATACCATTGTGAGCCTCTTTTGTGTATCAAAATACTCATCTTTGAGTATTTTTGTGTTTGAATATACCACTAGTGATGCTCTAAGCTCACTATATGCGTGTAGTGAATAAGCTCACTACATGTGTGTAGTGAGCTCTCTCAGCCGTTTAATTCGAGATCAACGGTCCAAATAAATTGGAGTTAAAGTAAATGTAAAAGTATTTTTTTAAATGTAAGTACTCTGATTGTCCAGAAGATAAAAATTGTTCCCCTACCTTGATATATCACAAAAACGAACGCTAGTTGCTCTATAGTGGAACCCCAACAGTTGGCTAAGCGGTCTTGGTTAGGGATTTCCTCCCACCTAAGGTCTCAAGTTTATTTCCCTTGCCAGCAACTCTAGAGGCCACCTCACCCCCACACATAACTGTGTGCTACGGCAATGGGAGGGACTGAAGGGATTAATTTGAAGTGCACAAGCTAGCTTAGAACAACCTACATTTTTATTATAAAAAAACTCCGTATATTGGAATTATTTGGCCTTGTTTGGTTAACAAATTTTGTTTTGTTTTAATGATGTAAGAAAGTGTAATAAGTTGAGAGAGATAAAGAAAAAAATGAGAAAAATGATGATATAAGTAAAATCAAAACATGACCAAAACATAATTGTTAACTGAACATGGGCCTTGGACTTTAAGTCTGTGTCGTTGTCGGAAATCGAAATGTGTTTTTTAAGCCATTGTTTGGTTGGTAAATAATGTTGAATCTTTTGGACAAACTCGAGAAATACTCCAATTTTGACTTGGAAATCAAGTGTGGACAGCTTAAGTGTTTTTTTTTTTTTGGTCATGGGCCGTCACCTTGAATTGCCCAATTTTGGTTCCCATGCCTAGCCAGTTTTTGCAAAAGAGTTGTACCAATAGAATATGGATAATTGTTGCTTCTGACTTTCCATGTATACCCTTGACAATCATCTTTTTAATGATTTTTTTTTTTTTAACCATTATTTTGGTTTGAATGAAATTACCGATACCGGGTCCAAAAAAAAAAAAAAAGAGCCAAAGAAAAAGGGCGAAACAAATTACTACATCACAATGTAATTACGGATGCATCATTCTACAAGGCCTATAGGAATTGGGGGCCCTGTAGTAAGTAAACTCACTACATGTGTAGTGAACTTTCTCGGCCGTCTAATCCGAGATCAACGGTCCAAATAAATTGGAGTTAAAGTAAATGTAAAAGTATTTTTTAAAGTGTAAAACGATCTAAACCGTTAATCTCGGATCGGATCCGAGAGAGAGAGAGAGAGATTAATTCTCTCCCCTCCAAATCCTATTAGGGATACCCGAACCAAACCGAACCTATCGGAGAGGTTTTTTTTATTTTTTCCTGCCCATTGGTCAGGTTTGGTTTTCGAGACATGATATCCGATGAGTTTGGATTTAGATTTGTTCTTAGCAAGTATTTGGCCAAGCCCAAACTGATCCATATAATATTACTTATAGGATATGTTAGCTACCCTCATGTCTTCTATTGCTTCTTACTTGGCATTTAGCACTAGTGATAGATTGGTGACTCTGCATCGTAGTCGACTTCATCCCAAAACAATGAAAATATATACTAATATTTTTCCTTCATATGTTCATTAATGGAATGAATATTAATGCGGGTTTGGTGCAGTTCGGATAAAATCCAAATCCATATGGTTTGGTTACGATGCACTAAAAATTATACCCGTCGGATATTAGTTTAGATTTGGGTATAGATAAATACTTTTGAGTTTAGGTATGGTAATCACAAAATCTGGACCAAACCGATCCATTGTCATCCCTAAATCCTATGAAACCATTTTCCCTGAAAAACAAGATCCAAGCAAGCCAATAAAATCGATTTTTTTCTGAACGTCATTCCTTGAAAAAAAGAAAGCTCTATACATTCCACATATTGCAGCGTCCACGAACAATATCAAACTTTGAAGAGAAAAAATGAATGAAAGAAACTCTACCCATATCTCCCCAGAAAAAAAGATGGACCACAAGTAGAAACCCGGTATAAAAAAAGAAGCCACGTTAACTCCGACTAACGTCGGCCTTTGCTTTCACATTGAAATTGTACATGGAGCAAAAGCCCAAATTACCAGTTAAAACTACTCCAGTAACGAAGGAAGGAAAGGCGTCTAACATGCATTTGGGAACAATCTTGACAAGCAGAAGTGCTTCATCCTTACTATCAGAGCAAAGATGCTATACAATGGAAGATGCAGGAACCCCACGGCCAAATACCTGCAACGATTGTAGCGACAGAAAAATGAGTACTCTCATAAGACAATTAGCTCGTTAAGTTTTGTTTCACCACCAATTTGTCAGCACCTCATGATAAAACAATGAAACCTAGAGGATGTCACACTTCTAACCAAAACCTCCTCCAACCAACAAAGGTTTTTTCTTTCTTCTTTAGGTTTATTCACAGGGATCAAAGGAGCTCAACCATGATTGTTGTAGTAGCAGTGTACAGAGAGCAATGTCACTAAGGATCAAAGCCAAGTTCAGTCAAGCAGACTAAAAAAAAATCCATCTTAATTTTTTTACTTTTTGGCGAGTAAAATTAATAGAGAGTACTGTTTATCAAGGATTGCTTCTTAAGCTTGAAGCTGAAGGTTCCACTAATTAGAACTAGAAATTCACATTATGTTGGTCGCTCTCTCAGGCTGTAACATATATTTTGGGCTTTGCGTATAGCTCTTGTTTAGTTATTGTGAAGACATAAATGAATGATAACAGCAAGTGAAAGCGCGATAATTTGAAATCACATATAACAATAACATCACACAAATTTGCATGTGCGAGGAAATCAATACCAGATAGGAGCATATGGAGATGACAAGTCAAGAAATGGATAAGGCCACCTGCAACAAAAAGAATTATTTGAGTGAGTTAACACAGGGTTATCAATGTCCACACACGCACGCCCATAGATAGAGAGAGAGAGAGAGAGAGAGAGAGAGAGAGAGAGAGAGAGAGAGAGAGAGAGATGGAAAGGAAATCCGGCATACCACATTGAAACACAAGCATGGATGATCCATTGACAGATGACAAATATTCCCGTCAGTAGAATGAAATAAGCTATTCGGAAGAAGGGAAACCGCTGGAAGCAGACAAATAAATTCTAGTTGGTGTCAAGAATGAAATGTAAAAATCACTGGACGAACAAGGTATACAACTCACCAAGCCATTCAAAATCACATCACCAAGGAGGAACACAACATTAACCGAATGCATACTTACATCCATCTGCAATTAAAAGAGAGCTTGTCAACTTGATACATAAATGTTGAGTGCGAGTTTACTATAAGAGATGCACATGAAGGGGGTATTTGCTTGGAGCACTTTTGTTATGCACATGAAAGAGGAAGGATGTATTTGCTTGTTTTACATTCCACTACAGCCCCATTTATTGGAGCGCAATACTTAACAGTCCAATAGAACAAATGCCAAATTTTACACACATTAGAAGCGGGTATCATCAACATTATCGTCGCTTCCTTAGGGGTTGTAGTGCATAATTAAAAATTAATCACAAATCTAGGATGCTAACTGCGACTGTCCAAACTGAAAATGATTCTAGGTTTGCTTCATGTCACCACAGATTCAGTGGCACGAACATTGCCGATCAGAAGCACAATTGCATATCAAATGTGATAACTGAAAAGAAGCTATATATCTAGTCAAATGACTCTCTACAACCCAAATTTGACTAAATCCACCGAGATCACTCCCCCTGCCAGGGGAGTGGGTTGAAGGCTCCTTCACCACATGAGCCACCCGTTCACTCGGCTTTCACTTATTAACTATGCCCATAACTGGGCAAAAGAAAACAAATAGACGAACAGGACCTAAATGCCGATACTTACAAAACCCAATTTGTAATCCGCGGAGGTGAGAAATGGATAAATTATGAACCAAAAGACGCAATCAGTAAGCATCACAGCACCTGCAGAAACCTGCTCAGGGAAGAAACAGAATAAAAATGATGTCAAGGCATCGATTTTGATAAAATACAAATAGAAGATACGACCAACAAAATTTTTGACCTGCCAATGTTAGTTTTTTGCGATAAAGTGTTCCTATTTGGGAGTTCGGACAAGCTGTATTAAAATGTGGGGTTTTTTATTGGTTTGCCTATACATCATTTAATCCTCACTCTGCCCCTGGTTTTTAAATTTTTGTTCACATATGACAAATCTAAACCTCAACTCTAAGCTAGAGTTAAAATATTTCGTGTTCTTTATTTATTTATTTATTTTGGCTTTCGTTATTTATGGCTATGAGTTTGGTTATTTATTCCCTAACCATATCACATTCTTTTCACTATAGAAGTTTCACTGTAGATTAAAAAAAATCCAACAATTTATAGAGAGAATCCAAGTGAATGCACTCAAACTGACCATAAAATCACACAGCTGCACTGTAGTACTAAAAATCACCAAAAGTCTATACCGCTGCATTCCATCCCTTACTCCTACCAAATATGGGGAATATGTACATAACAACAAATTAAAATCTTGCCTACAATTATGTTTTCCTACAAAACTTTGTAGAATCATAGGATAAACTAATGCTATTGGATAATGCTTACCTGGTAAATGATTTGAAAGACATAGCCCAAAGTGCCTGCAGTTTCCCTACCGCGAGTTTCTATGTAGGAACTCCTGGCTTTAGTCCTATTTTGCATCATGTCATTTTCTTCCAATTTCGGAGCCGCAAAATTGCCTTGGTCTGCATCTAAAGCGACACAATCAACCCCATCATCACCAACTTCGTGGCAACATCGGCAACACCCATAAATGGAGAACAAGGATGCAAGCTAGAGAACACAATTTAGAATATAAGCAGTTCATAGGTGAAAAATAGAAACACTCTTGCAAAAGTCAAATGAGGGGGAAAAAAAAGAGCTAAAAAATAAAGGGAGTGCACGGGGATGGATGATATACCCCAAAATATATGGTGACCAAAGTGAAAGTCCACCTGTTCAGCAAAGGAAACATCACAAACAAAATAATTAGAAAAGTTGGAAAGAGATGGCGCTCAAGGTAACCAGTAATTTGGCCTTTTCTTTCAGATTGCAAACATTGTGAAAGCCCTCGCATAAGGAAGTAGATAAAGTTAGAAAAAGGAGCCAAGGAGCCATTCCAATTTTTTTATAAGCAATACGGGTATTCAAAGAAGCACGGACACGTTACGAGCCTAATGTATCTGTGTCACACAAAAATGCAATGCTATACTATCCAGGCATTATTGAATATGCCTAATTACGTGTCTAACCATTATATTCTATGTATTTAGACGAACACATTGTGGACACTCTGAGGATACATTAGGTGATTAAAATGCAATTCATTAAAGTTGACCTAGAGTCGAAACTTCCATTGCCGTTGATTTCATGAAAACTTATTCCAATGACTGTTGATTTGTACTTTCATAATATTAATACTATGTGCTTCTTTTATCTCAACTTGATCTAAAGAATGTTTGTAACTTTTATATAAGTTCCTACGATACATCTCTGATACAAATATATTTTATATTCGGTGTGTCCCTCTCATATCTGTGTCCTACATTTTCGGGAATGACGTATGTGACATGTCCGTGCTCTGTCTGCGTCCCGTGTTCATATGTGTGCTTCTTAGGTGGCATTAACACAAAAACCTTCAAGCAACAATGATAGAGAAGCCTGCTTAGGCTAGTCCTAGTGACGAAGTTAAAGGTACAGAAAAAGAACTACGATTAGCACAGTACAATAAGAACGTCTCTTGCAGAAAGCTAGATCTGTAACAAAGCTATTTTGTGAAGATGCAGGAAATAATCCCGAAAAGACATCAAGGTAAGGCTTACAAGCAAGAGAATCACTTTAGGACATCGCCAATATGGTGAACTTAAGCAAGCCATATCACTTACTGAGTATAAAAGTAGAATATGCCACCTCCGTCACGAACAACATTGGCAATAAGCAATGATAAAAGCAGGCTGAAACCAATGACTCTGTAGGCGAGCAGCCAAGCAGGATGGACTACTTTCAAAGATGTCTTCCAAGCTTCATCCTTGTACAGCATCCCTACTTTGTCTCGCCAGTTATCTCTTCCCCCAGTTTTTGCTTTTTTGGAGCCTTCATATTTCCATATTAGAATTGCTGATACAACCATAGAGGTTAAAACCCAAATTGCACAGAGCAAGAACCTCCAGTTTAACCAATAACTTGGGGCAGTCGTATCAGTTGCCATGACTGGCTGCCAAGTTCGGTATGAGGGTCCTGTTTACAAATTCATTCGTTACACTTACAATAAAACAAACGAAAAAAGAATCGTGGAGACACATATAACTGCAATATGAACATTTATATCTACTCATCAAATGACCGAGTTATTTTCCAAAACCAGCAATGAAATAATCTATACCACACATAAGGAATACTTCAAATTCAGAGCAGCAATTATAAACATGAATGATCTGGCATAAGAGTCCATGAATCTAATTACTAGTCAGTAATTAAAATATGGATATCAGGAGATAATAAAAAAAAAAATCAAGCTATAGATTTTGTCACAGAGCAGACATTTGATTATAGACAAAAAAAGGGTGAATACAAGAGGAAGTCACATAAAGAATTCTAGGTAATCTTAATAAAATGACATCACACAAATGGAAGCTTTCAACAATATGAACTAGAAAACAATTAAAATCATAAAGCTATCAAATTGATCTACTGTCTACTGATCCGACACAGCAATTTAACCATGTCAGCCAGTAAAACAAGAGCTGAATTTCCACAAGGAAAAACAACACGAGCTTATTTCAAAGTATGCAATAACCCACATGTATAGACACCAAAAAATAAAAATAACGAGAGAGAACCACCACAACAACAATGCGGGTAAATTAGAATTTGGCAAAATTGGCGCCGCAAAATTGAAACAAAATTAGGAACACAAAATCAGGAACTCAGTTCAATCACAACCTTCCCGAATGCAATCAGGGCTCAGACAAAACCTACATATTTTTCCGTAGGCAAATTAGTAATACAAAAAACGAAAAAAAAAAGCAACAGATACCAAAACCCAGGTTACAAAGGAGGGCTATATTAAAAATAAAAAATTAAAAAAACTGCTATATATGTGAGGTCGGATTTTTTTGAGACAGTTTCAATTGAAATGCAGAAGAATTGAACCGCCCAACTAAAATAGGATGCCATACGATTTCCACCCAGACACAGAGAGAGGTACAAGGTGGTCTATTATATATACAATACATACACCGTAGAGTAATCGAATCTATGAATATCTTGTGAACAAACAAGAAAACAACGTAAAGAGGAGCAGGTTTTGAATTACTTGCGGTTTAACGCGATCAATCTGGGCTTTTCGGTAGGACGGCTTCTCCTTCTCGAGTGATAATTTCCAGGACTGGACAAAACCAAGTAGGATTAGTATTGGATTGAATTTTGGTGGGGTTTAGGACTCTGGTGGGAAAGAGAGACAAAGAAAGTGAATGAAGTTTCGAGAGAGGAGAGTGAAGCACGTAACCCATGTCGACGCCTCCACGGCAGCATGAACCGCGGTATTAGTAAACCGAAGGTCGGATTTACGAAAGTAACTCCTGATTAAACGGGAAAAAATTGCACATGCATGGCCGATGTTATTTTTAGATCACCTAGTCACCCCGTATAATTGAGAAATTCCATAGACACCCTCCTCCTTTCTCCGCACCCACACCAAAGTGTATGATCCATCTTGAACCCACCTTCATTATCCAAGTTGTTTATTAAACTCCCTTCGTCCCAAAAAGGATGTCCAAAAATTCTATTCACACATTTCAATTTTTTTCTATATTTGGTAATTTATAATATTTTTATTATTTTAAAAAAAAAATTAAAATTTCAGACTATTATAACCTATCTCCCTGAAAACAATTTCATCCTCGAAATTAAAGTATATGTACTCTCTAACTCAAACTACTATGAGTGATCAGCATATATAGTGTCTTCTGCTCCCATATGGACTCCTCCATGCCTCGGTGTTGCCAAAGAATTTTGATCAAACATATATTATTGTCTTCTCCCTATTATATTGGATCTGTATAGTTGCTTTTCAAAAGTTATTGTCTTCGCCATGTGTGACGTATGCCCAGTTGAGAATGTGAGCAAGGGTGTGCATGGACTTCCACAGCATGTAAACATGGAACATATTTTCAACTTTCATGATCTGCGGTGGGCCACTTCTATAACTATCTACAAATTTTCAAACGAATTGATGTTGTGTGGCTACGGCTTCCACTTCTAACTAAAACAAGCAATACCACAACACAGCTTGATCTTTAGGAAAGCTTGGTCTCCAGCATTAGAGTTAATGGCATGGTCTTTTTGTTGGCATAGTTATTCTGTCGACTCTCAACAATCATAAGTTGTTGTAGTTGTCGTATCACCATCATCTTTATTAATCATCTTTTGAAAGATGGGTCCATATATGTCTTTTAGAAGGTGGGCTCTCTAAACAAAAAATGAGAAAAGTCTAAATTTTCAAAAGATGAGTCAAATGTTCAAAGTCAAAATATTAAATATTCAAAATTGAAAGGGCAACAAATCCTCTTGTAAAATTCTAGGTACAAGTAGGTTTAGGTGTAAGGATCAAGAGTGGTTACTATCAAATTGAAGGGTCGTATACTATAATAATGATGATTTCAAGGCTTCACATGCGAATAGAATGATCAAATTACCTTGGCTCACATGACACAATAACGGTTCTCATTAGAAGAATAGTTTTATTGTGACAAAGTTCAGAAAATGATCACGAGATGAAGCAGTGAAAATGAACCAAATATCTATCTTGAACTATGTCAGTGAAATGCGTTTCAAAACAAGTATCTAATTTAGTATTTTTGACATAAATGGGATTAAGTGCATATTTATGCAAATGGTCCTTTAGGTTGTCTTTGGAATAGTGCATGTAAGGCTGCAAATAAGCTCGGTCATTTTTTAAGGAAGAGCTTGAGCTCAAATCGATCTGGAAAATCAAGGCTCAAGCTTGGCTCGTCTAAACTTGGTAATATATAAATGAGCTAGTTCGATCTCGTTAAGAGGTTACACCCAGGAAAAAAATTATCTAGATTTCACATTCCAAAAAAACACTAAAAGCAATCAAACATTAATACTCAAGCTCAGCTCGGTCATTTTTTAGGGAAGAGCTTGAGCTCAAATCGATCTGGAAAATCAAGGCTCAAGCTTGGCTCATCTAACCTTGGAAATATATAAATGAGCCAGTTCGAGCTCGTTAAAAGGTTACACCCGGGAAAAAAATGATCTAGATTTCATATTCCAAAAAAACACTAAAAGCAATCAAACATTAAGAAGAGTGGGATCTTAGATTCTTATATAATAGGGAAAATAAAAAAACAAGTCTTTGCTTCCAAATTCCAATATAAGCAAAGCATCATAAAATAGGATAATCCATCCAAAAAAAAGGCCAAATGTCTTGAGTCAGTAATGCTCCAAAAAATTGATTGCCCATTTTCGTGTTACTTGCAAGATGCCTAACAACCTGAGCCATTAAAAAAGTGAGACAAGGTCCACAAGGATTAGTATTTAGTATAAAACAACTAGATACTGTCTATATGAGTAAACTAAATCAAATACCAGAATTAGCAGAGATTCAAACGATGAATTGACTAGTATGTAGAGGACAAAAGAATAAGAATTGGCCACAACAAAGGCTGACCCAAAATACACGTGAAACACTAGGTGTCCTGGTAACCACAGAACTACAAGTACATAAAACAGAACTTAACATGGCAAAAATAATGTGAAAACGATCTACAAGTACCTCAGTTACTAAAATTAGTTTACCAAAAAAAAAAGTACCTCAGTTATTAAGGATTCATGTTTTCAATTAGGGACAAAGGAATTGTATTAATTGTCATCCATAACTTGAGTGAACTTGCACCGAAGTCATGGAATTCAAAGCACTCACAGATCTCAATCTTGGAAACAAGACAGAATTCAAGAATATACAAGATGACGATGAGCTTGGAAACAAAGCAAACCCATAATGAATGAGAGAACCATAATAAGTTTCAAGGACTTTAACCATCCTCAAGAAATCAGTTTTGTTCATTGAAGTAAAATGGAAAAAGTAGTCTGATATATGTACCGCATAACCAAAAAGGTAGGACATTCCAAATCGCTCCATTAAGGTAGAGTGAGCTCCTTGTGCTATGGGTCTTTCGCCTATCAAAAGATGTACAAAAAATTCATCTCAATATCTATTTATCAGAGAAATAAGCAAACAAAAAAACTAACAAACTTTACTTATTTTAGATCCCCTCTTTAGTCCATATAGTGCATCCACCCAGTCACCCCCACAAAGTAACCTTTCAACCGTTTTCATTGCTAATGATGCATGATATGAATCAAAACTCTACTTCCCGCACTAAATGTAGCCTTCGAAGCCACCGAGGTAATAAGAATAGACAATATATCACATGCCATCTTAGAAATTATATGGTAGATGAGATTATTTCATTTCCACCACTCCACTCCATTGCA
The DNA here is from genome assembly GCA_022606695.1 of Vaccinium macrocarpon. Lineage (NCBI taxonomy): Eukaryota > Viridiplantae > Streptophyta > Magnoliopsida > Ericales > Ericaceae > Vaccinium > Vaccinium macrocarpon. The sequence goes on from CM040173.1 coordinate 23,344,524, forward strand.
TATGTAGACATGTTCCTTTAAGTAAATGTCCATATTAGATTTGATGGGCTACATGTTATCAGAACAGCCTAATGAAAGACTCGCATCTCAATTTACCCGTGACAACTTTTTTACTTTGTAGACCACTATTAAGAAAACAAGCTTCTGTAGTGCGTTGTTGAGAACTTTCTCTACTGAAATCTTCAAAATGCATAGTAACATACACATCCTAAAGCTGGTAGAGTGAGTTACGCACCATAGAAATATTTGCATTGGCATCCACCTGATTGTATATCTTTGGAAAACAAAACCCCATGAGCTTCATCTTTTGTCTTGGATCCAATACTACCCCAAGAGCCATTAATAGATTAAATTCACCCCAATAGTTGTTGAATTTCACCTTCATCTTTAAAGCCATTGTCTGAAGGTATTCCTCACCCTCCTCTGAACATTTATCCAAGGTTTGTTTTATCCTCTAAACTTTCGAAGAAACAAATTAGAAGTTGGATATTCACTTCTAGAGATAATAATTGTCACATCATCAAAAATCTCTAAGTATTTACTAACACTATCAACTTTCTCCCAATCTCCATAGGTAGGCACATAGACAAAACCAACATCCCTTTCACCGTACCGAGGAACCACATCCTTGAACTCCAAGGCTGCAGACAACATATAATACGCAGAATTCCATCATGTAGGGAGATCTAATATCAGTTTTTTAGAACTCAATTGCAACTACTTAGATGAAACCAAGTACTTTTCCCCATCTCCAACACAATCAGTGATGTCTTCAATTGTGTTGAGGCTGTCTTGCACCAACAGATTAGGTATGTGTGCACACAACACACGTGAAAAAGTTTATCATCAAAGAGTAACTTTTTCTTCAATAACTTGAACGACCCTTTCAAGTTCCTCAAAGCCACATCATTGTATGAAGCATTATCTACTATGATGCTAGCCACCTTATTTTCAATGCCCCAATCAAGTTTAAACTTGTAAAGAGCATCATAAATTATTACCCCATTGTGTGGAGGTGGCACGTAGCAAAAGCTGAGAACATGCTTTTGTAACTTCCAATCATCATTGACAAAATGACCAGTCATGACCATGTAGTGGATTTTTTGTCTCGGTGACTTCCATGTGTCGGTTGTGATGCTAGTTCTGTTAACAGTCTTCAGCATTGTCTTCAACTTCTTATTTTGTACATTGTAAGTTTAGACACAATCAAATTTTGTAGTGGTACAACTTATCTTTTGCCTATGAGAAATCGTTGTCTTCATGAACCTATTGACCAAAGCATGATCCATATGCGTCAACACATACTCGTGGTAAAGTATTATATGTGAACCAACTTCTCTAACTTTAGCATGGTCATATGTGAAGGTCGTAAGATTGCAACTATCAGATCCAATGGTCTCAAAAGATAAGGTCTTTTGCTTTTTCTGAAGCTCTCCAACAACAAGTCAACGTTGCACACACTTGCCCAAATGTTTAAGCAAATGAGTGATAGCATTAGATGCTTGAATAACAAATATTTGTTTGCAAAATTTGCACTGAGACTTATTGCTTCCATCGGGAAGAGTGATGGTCTCAAAATCGTTCCAAGCTTGTGGTGTGCATTTTCTTGATTTTTTCTCAAATGGGTTGTACTCTTCTTCAACTTGCTTGTTAGTGGCTTGAGTCTGAGTGGCCTCTACATTCACCTTAATACTTATCTGATTCATATCTGGTGTCGCGCCCCACCCCGCAAACGACACCTGTTGTGGGCTCGAGTCAGTGTAGACACATGACATACAACACAAGACTAAACCGCCATCACAAACAGATAGAATAAAATTCAGCCAAAGACTTCTCACATAAAATAAAAGTGTCAATGTTAACCACAACTTCAAACACCAACACCTATCTAATTAATTACAACTTAAACAATATAAGTGCTCAAAATACCATTTTATTACAAACTATTAAAAGTACTCGGTGACAACATGTCCAAACTCACTCGACATCAAAACACACCATAAATGTTGACCAGTAGTGGACCCCCTCTAAGCCACTTGTTATCTGACAAAGCATAAAAGAAAAACTAGGAGTGTGTCAGACATAGATACGCTCGATAAGATATAACAAATATAATCAAATCTTCTTCCAAACGCAATAGTAATATACAATGAACATTAACATGTACATAATCAATCACATGCAACTTACTTGTGGTGTAACCTAATCCACAGCCCCTTCATAGATACAAACTTTCACACATCAAGCATGCGTATCAATGATTAAACATCAATTAACATGATATACATCCATTTTCACAACAATACATCATCAATGCATCCATCTTCTCCACAATATGTCATCGTCACAGTATATATTATTGAACATATATAATCATGCAAACACAATCACTTTTGATTTGACTGGAGTATGCCAAACTTACGGTTTCGGCACCTCCCGATGGCCCGACTTGTCACCTAGCCACAAGTTATACCATATCAGTATATGATCATCTTTAAACATTAACACAAATGCTTAAATATGAAAATGTAAGGCTATTATGGAATTAGATAACGGCCAACCACTCCATGAATTCAACTATTTTTGCTGCAATTACATAAATACCCAACAGGAACACAAACACTTGTAAAATCCGCCAAACTTAGAATATACATCAAAATGGTCTAAGACTTGGTGGACAACATTACCACATGCCAAAGTTTATCCCTAATTTTTCATGGATTTTTTATAAGCAATTGAACCAAGTCGATTTCATGCACAAACCCAGCTAAAAAGACTACCCAGATTTCTAGAATTCTACAATAATCAACTTCAACTCAAAAACTGCTATTGCCTACAAGAGACTAAGGCACAACCCTTACACAGGGGCGACTCTACCATACACCCAGCGAGGTCATTCAAAAAATGCGCTGAATTTTTTTTTAGATATAAATTATATTTTCTTTAGCATTTTCAGCACTGGATTACTCATGCGAGGTTAAAATGAATATATTTAACTTAATTTGAACCAACTTGTTATAGCCCCAACAAAACAAATCAAACCTAAAGCCAAATAAATGAATATAATATCACGTATGGTGGATTTTTAAAGCCAATGGGAATAGGGATAGTGGGCTTTTAAAAGCCAATATATAATGGCAAAGTGGGTTTGGTACAACAAAAAAAAGGGGATAGTGGAAGGAAAGTTCTCTTCTCTCTCTCCTTCTTTGTTGAAAAAAAAATAGTCGATCGAGAAGAAGAAATCCTGGGCCCCCATCAGTCATCAAGGCTCTCCTCGATTTCCCTTTCATGTAACACACTAGGCCCTCATCAATCATCAAAGAGATTTGATTTTGTTCTCTCAAGGAATCTTGGGCTTTAATCAACCATAAAATACTCCGAAAAAGGTATTAAAGCTTAATCTATTCAACTTATTTTGCTTATACAACTTGATTATGCTTGATATGAGACTATCAGGGTTCAATTTGTTGTCCATATTTATTTGATTTGGGAGTTCATATGTGATTGAATGTTATTAGATAATAAAAATATATGTATTGTATAATATATATATATATATATATATATATATATATATATATATTATACGCGAGAATCATAATCTATTTGTTAAATAATTAATCATGTCTTTTGTTTTTGTTTTTCTTGAATTAGCTTTAAGTTGCCAATCATACATAGATATTTCAAACTCAAACCAAATGCAATAGAAGATTCAACTCCAATGACTACTAAAAGGCATAAAAGTGATGATCTTGGCAAAGAACATTGTAGGCGAAGTGGTGTTGACTTGAAAAATCTTCCCATGGATCCAGGGCTACGTTTGAAAATATCTTCTTATCATCCTAATGACCAAGATGAAGTAAGAAGGGCATATATTCAAAAGGGTCCTTGTCAACCTCTTGGCCCAAATTTCCCTAAAGAGATATGAGTGGAATATTACGGTGATTTAATCCTGCTTGGTACAAGAAACATAAAAATTGGTTGGGGTATAGCATAAATAAAAAAAATATTCTTTTTTGTTTATGTTGTTACTTATTTAGGCTTGATGTTGGTAAGCAATCAGGAGGTGATAATTTTGTGACAAAGGGTTTCACAACTTGTAATAATAAAGACATGATACAACTTCATGTCGGAGGTGTTAACAGTGCTCATAATCAAGCTTTGCGGAAGTGTGAAGATCTTATGAAGCAAAAACAACACATTCAAAGTGTTTTCTATGAACAGTCATAACAAGCCAAGATTTAATATAGAATTCGTTTGAATGCTGTGATTGATGTTATACGATTTCTTGTGCTCAACATTTTAGCTTTTTTAGGGCATGATGAATCTAATGATTCAGATTGCAAAGGTAATTTCCTTGAGCTTCTACAATTTCTGGCTGATCATAATGAATCTATCAAACAAGTTATTATGGGGAAAGCTCCGGGAAATCACAAGTTGACTTATTCTAGTATCCAAAAAGAAGTTGTTAGTAATGCTGCAACTGAAACTCTCAATATTATCACTAAGAATCTAGACAATGACTTGTTTACAATATTAGTTGACAAGTCCCGTGATATATCATGCAAAGAACAAATGGTCATTCTTGTGCGATTTGTTGATAAGATAGGAAGAGTTGTAGATCGGTTTCTTGGTATTGTACATGTTCTTGATACCACTTCTTTGTCACTTAAGGCGGCAATTGAATCTTTATTTGCTAGACATGAGCTAAGTTTGTCAAGGCTATGTGGGCAAGGTTATGATGGAGCTAGTAATATGCAAGGTGAATTTAGGCCTTGTTCGGTTATGGCTTTAAGAACCAGTCTTAAGAACCCACCCTTGTTTGGTTTTCTGTTTTTCTTCTTTTTTTTTTTTACCTCCGTACAACTACCTTTCTTCCTGCATTCATGGGTGGTACCAGACGTATTGCTCTTACTCTACATACGTGTCAATTTATGGTTGGTCACGGGTGGTCCGCCACTGAAAAAAACATTGGTCAATTCAAGCATACATGTTAGTTTATTGGTCCACTATTGTTCCAACAAGAACCACTATTATTATTTTTTTATGGGGTTAAACATTGGAGGGACCCACCATGGGCCTCTTTTTAGAAAACCAGTTAGAAAACTTGTTCTTGAAAACTAGTTCTCAAGACCATTTTCGAACACAACCTCAATGGCCTCAAAACTTTAATTCTTAGGGAGAACAAATGTGCATTTTTCATCTTTTGCTTTGCTCATCAACTTCAATTGATGCTTGTAGCTATTGCCAAGAATCATAATGATATAACTGAATTTTTTGTCTTGCTACTAAGGGTAACAAATATTGTTGGAGGCTCTTGTAAAAGGAAAGACATTTTACTTGAAGCACAAGCTATCAAAGTTGCAGAAACTTTATATAATGGTGAACTTGAAAGTGGACAAGGTTTGAACCAACAAACTAGTGTCAAATGGGCTAGTGATACACGTTGGGGGTCACAATATAAAAGCATTATGAATTTGATATTGATGTTCTCTTTTGTGGTTGAGGTATTGGAGTTTATTACAAAAGATGGGACACTACCTGAGCAAAAGGTTGAAGCTCGTTTTCTTATGGACTTGGTCCAATCCTTTGATTTCACCTTTAGTCTACACTTGATGAAAAATATATTTAGGATCACAAATGATTTGTTATTAGCATTGCAAAGAAAAGATCAAGATATTGTGAATGCCATGGGATTAGTCAAGGTGTCTAAAAACCGACTACAACCAATGAGAAATGTTGAATGGGAATCTCTCATGGTTGAAGTGTGCTCATTTTGCAACACAATATGATATTGATATTCCAGTCATTAACGGTAAATTTGTAGCTCGTGGGAAGTCAAAGTGCAAAGCTTGACAGGTAACAAATTTACACCACTATTGTGTCGAGATGTTTTACATCGTTATTGACATGCAACTTCAAGAGCTTGACAATTGATTTTCAGAGACAAGTATTGAGTCGATTCTTTGTGCGGCTTGCTTGAATCCTTGTGATTTATTCTCTTCCTTTGGTAAGGAGAAACTCGCTAGGTTTTATTCACATGACTTTTCCCCGGTAGAGCTTATATCACTTGACAATCAACTTCAAAACTATATAGTTGATGTCTGCTAAAACGGTGATTTTGCAGAGTTGAAAGGAGTTGGGAAACTTGTAAAGACTATGTTAGAGACAAAGAAGAATCATGTATATTCATTAGTCTATCTACTTGTGAAGTTAACTTTGCTTTTTCTAGTCGGCACAACAACCGTTGAAAAAGATTTTTCATTGATGAAAATGATAAAAACCTGATTGCGTAACTGGATGAAAGATGAATGGTTGAATGATTCTTTGGTCACGTTCATTGCGAAGAACAAGTTTAAGAGTGTTGATAATGAAGCTATAATGCAACACTTTCAAAATATAAAGACTCGTCATGGAATATTGTAATATGTTGGAGTCTTTTTTTTTTCACACAATATAATGGATATGTCTCTTTTGCATAGTCGAAGTTTTTTTTTTTTTTTTGGCATATAGCTTTTCATCACGGATACACTATGTATTTTTGTCAGTGCTGGATGAAAATCCTAGAGACGTCGCTGCCCTTACATACTTTCAAAGGTATACAAGTCTAATTTCAAAATCAAAAGACAGTGCACAAATCAGATATTCGATCTAGGAGAAATGATCGTTTTCTCAAGAACTACCAGTGTTGTTTGCACAGGTGCGAATCTGACAGCAGTCTAGTAACACAACATATAAGATATCCATGGGTAGCTATTATAAACATTTCATAAATTTATGAGTTCTGGAACTATATCTAAAAATTCGGCCAAAACCATGGCAAATTCAACTTGTTCAAACACTGTTTCCCACAACCATATGATCACAAATTTCTTAAAGTAAAAACCTAATTCCAAAGCCTAAACAAATCTTAAAAACACTGAATAAGAACATATATCTAAGGTTGAATTAATCCACCATAACATAATAAAACATAGAGGTTACCTTCTTATAGATTTTCCCCAATTTTCTCTTATTCCTCCTCCTCTTCCTTCTTCTTCTTCTTATGGTCTCTCTCTCTCTCTCCTAGTGATAAGATCAGAACAAAGAAAAAAAAGAAGAAAATATATCTCGCCAAAATACACTTCATCCCTCTAACTATTATTTCTATTAGCTTTAAGCCCATATCCCATAATCACTCTAAAATGTGAATTAAATGCTATATATCCGAGACAGATATTACATCTGGATTCTCATTAGACATGATTGGACTAGTTAATGAATACTCAAACGATGAAAATTGTGTACTCGAATCTAGTTCTGGCTAAGTGAGATGTATTTGTCTACCAGGCATATCTACAACCAAAATAACGAGACAAGGACTAACAAAGTGATATTCTTAACCATAAATAAATAAGAGGTAATTAAATAATCATCCGTTTTTTTAACACTATTTAGATTTTCATCCCCTTGTTTTATGAGGTTATGTTTTCATTCTTTTCGATTGTAAAATACCTTATCTACCCTTATTTAGTGATAAATATGAATATACATATATTATTGCCTAATTAGGTGGGATATAGTTCCTAATTAGGTGGGATATAGTTCCTAATTAGGTGGGATTTTATTGATTATTTGAAAATGAGAAAGGGAGAAGTTCAAATCTTTGTTATCTCGGATAAAATAAAAAAAAATCTTTGTTATCTTCTTCTTGAAACTAACGAAAATAATAATCTTTGTTATCTTTAGTCATGGTAAAAAAATATATATGTTCAAACGTGGTAAAATAAACAGAACATGGTAAAAAAAATATAGCATGCCTTTAAAGAAACATGGTAAAAAAATGTGTGGCATATGCTGTAATTTTTTACCATGTTTGTTGAACATGATAATTAATAATAATGGTAAATTTTACATAATTGACATACTAGGAATCATGGTAAAAAATACGTATATAATAGTGAGTATAATTGACATGATCCATTGTAAATTTAATTAATCCAATTCATTACCCTAGAATCATGGTAAAAAATACGTCCCTACTAGTAAACATGGTAAATTCGATTGAAGATAAATTGATTGTATTGCACATTGAATATATCGTCGAACATGATAAAAGCTCAAAAAATCATTTAATTTCTTAACACACGGATCATTAACATCAAATGTAACTAAGTAAAATCAATGAAGAATTGGGACTTGGACTCCCATTAGGATTTGAAGCTGTTGGAGACGACGACTGTGACAGCAATGGCGATTTAGATGAGGTGAGTTCCGTCTGCTTCAAAGGAGAATCTTGGCCGCCGCTGATTTTTATGACTATTTCTTCTGGTTTGCGGTAGCTCTGGGCCATGGGATCGTCTTGTTGGTGCAAGAGGATGTGGCATTCTTCCGGTGATTTGTTGGGATTTGATGGTTTTTCTTAGTTTGTCCATTTCAGTCGAAGAAATACAGAGAAGATACAGATTTGGGAAAAATGGGTTAATGGCAGGATACCATTATCCATAGATTTTCAAAGCCAATTTGAAGACACCAAAAAACGGATCAAACTTCCAAGAAGCGTAATATCAGGATTGATAATTATCCCAAAATCCCTTAATTGTAGGAAAGGACCTCAAGATATTAAAATTTGTCCACTTTTCTCCCCTCCTATATGCAACATTTATTTTAGTCCTCAGTTTTTTAATATAAATAATAAAGGGCAATTTTGGGTTTATTTGAATGCTGGGATGAAAACATAATTCCAAAAAAAACACGGGATTAAAACATAATTTCAAGGTGTCCAGATTTAAGTGACCCAATAAATAATTCTCGTTGACCAAAAACAAAAGTAATTAATTATTAGTCTATAAATATCAAGTAGAGGAGGAGATAACTAGCTACACCAAAATGAATTGAAGGGAGAAAATGATCTCCCAATCCCAATCTTCACCAGAACAGACCTAAGATTAAACCATAAAATATTGACCTCATCTTAGAAAATTGCTATATTTTTCATAACTCCACCAGTTTAAGCGAAGAAGATTGCTATGTTAATTAGCTAATTTCTACCTCTACCCTCAAGTATATTGCAAGCAACTTCAGATGTGGAATGGAGTATTAGATAATCCAAGCAATGAGTTATAATTTAACTATTTTTAGAACCCAAAGAAAGACTTACTTTCTTCCATTCTCTTTGTTCACTTTTACTTCCCATTCTGAATGTGTGGTTATAGTGGAGATTTTAACTATTTTTAGATTTAAACTCAAACAAGATTGAGGGTATTCAATTCAAGAAAAGAAGCTAGCAAAATTTAGGCAACAATTATGACATCAAAATTTGGAAAGTGGATGAACGAAGCCAAATTCAAAGACAATCTCAGAGACCCAATTTCAATATGTTAAATCAAAAGTTAGAATGGAGATTCCAAAAATATAGAGGACCAACTTTAGAATTGCTTAGACAAATGCTAACACAAGAGGTTGTGAGGTGGTTGTTGAATAGAGAAAATATTGATGAAACAATGGGTACAAATATTGGTAGAATGAGATCTGAATTTTTTTAAACTTTCAAATGACTCATGTAAGAGAGAAAAAGAAACCCCAAAAGGCAGGATGAAGAGATTCTTACCAGATAATGAAGAAGATCGATAATTGTCTCCGCTGCTCAACGATCAGAGGTGGTGGGAGACAATCGGCTAGATTTGGGGTGGGCAGTGGAAGAGAGGGAGATCACCTCTCTCTCTCTCTCTCTCTCTCAAAGAAACGAAAAATATAACAGGGGTACAATGGTAGAAGTTAGAAGCCCTAGAATTATATATATATATATAACCCTGCTTGCGAGCCGATTTCAGTTGAGCTTTCCCTGACTCAAGCTCGGCTCATTTATTAAACGAGCCATAAAACTTATCTTGAACTTGTTTGTTTAAACCTAGCTTGAGCCGAGTCGAACTGAGTAGTTATTGAGCCGAGCTCGCGAACAATTTAGTTCATTTACAGCCTTAAATGCATGTCATTGATCGAAAGGGTTTAATTTCATCAGTTTAAAAGAATACACAGCTAAAAGAAATAAGAGCGTCACAACTATACAAGAGTTCTAATAATTGAAAACTTTAACAATTGAGGATCGAATTATGGTCCACGAATTTAAAGTTTAGAAATGACAGTAAATATTCTAAGGTGATATCAAAAGAATTAGAGACTCATATAACTGAGTAAAGTGTAGAAATTGCAAGGTTACAATTTTATCAGCTAAAGAAAGTTGAAATAGACAAATAATTAAGTATACACTTCTCATGAAAAGTGAAGTGTCACGAGAACTTGATATAAGAATTTCAATGATTTAAACTCTAGTTGGCTTCATAGCTCTAAGAATGTAGGGTTGCTACAAATAGGATTTCGAAAGAATGACTAAAAATAATGATGAGTTAGATTATGATTGATTGAGAATGAAAACTTTAAAATTGATTGTTAGTAGCCTCTTCTATCTCCTTTAAATAAGTAGGACGTAAGACCACCTTAACAAAACATGTCACCGCTTTCGTGATTGTTGTTATTCTTGATTAGCCCATCAATCATTGAGTTTCCCTTCCTTTGCTGGTTTTACAGCATTATTGAACTTGCAATCTCTCTCTCGAGTATCAAGGCATTCCTCCCTACTTGAGGGTTGATGACAAACTACCATGACATGACGTTCTTGCAAAAAGTGGAGTTGAGTTCCCATTCGAACTTCCTTGCAATTGACTATCCATAGGCACAAAGGTGGATGCATGAAAGGACGATTCTTTAAAACGTGTTATGCATTGAGTCACGCTCATGGTTCCCCACTTCAAGTTGAAGAATGCTTGGATAATCGCTTGTTTCCCAGGTGTCAGGAAATATCTTATGAGGAATAACGCCTTGAATTGAGCCCATGTCATCGTTATTATAGAATTGGTCACCTTGATCATCTTCCACTAGTGGTTGGCCTCTCCTTGTCTTCTGTAATATGCTATAGTTATGTGGTCGCCTCCCTCTCGAGTTACAATTTCTAAAAGCTTCTTAATTTGCTGAATTGTGATTTTGTAGTCGTTGGGGTAGGCTCTCCACAGAAATAAGTGATTGACATTGGTAGAACTCCTACATCAGTAACTACCTACTCATGGACCTCAGGGTTAAGGAACATACAATGCTTGAGGTTGAGGTACTAGTATAGTGGCTTTGACAATTGTTCGTAATAGCAAACGGATCTCTTTGATTCCCAACATCACTTTGGAGTTGACATTCACATTGACGTCAACGTTAGTAATATGATCATAGATATTGAAGCGGGCATTGGCTATGTTGCCATCGGGGCTGACATTGTTGGCATTGGTTATGGTACCATTTCTCGCTGCGATCTTAGAGTTAGAAGTAAGGGAATTTCTTACTACCATGTCATTCAAATAGACTAGTGCACAATGATTTTGAATTCATAAAAACACAACAAAAATTTGAAATTCCAAACATCAGGTCTAGTTGCATTAATAAAACTATGGGTGGAGATTTTGCACGTGTTATGTGGGGCTCATTTTGGAGCTCTACAAAAATGATCTAAACCGTTTATTAATTTTAAAATAAGTTTTTGTGTGAGTTTGCAAAAAATCAACTCAATTAAATAAATGTAAGTGTTTGATCTAGAGTTTAATTGTTCTTCAAATTCATTTCTAATACAGGATCTTAGATTTTGCAATTGTTCGATTGAGCTAACTTAGTTAAAAAATTATTCAAAGTTAATAAATAATTCGGATCATTCGTATGAGGCCCTGCGTACAATCTATACCTAAACAATATATGTACATGTCTCAGGTTGTATTTGCACCAACATCAACTCTCACAGACTCGCAACACACCACAAACACCCACCACAAACCCTAGGGCACACCACGCCTCCATATAAAATCCTCCTTCGTTCTCCCCTCCATTTCCATAACCCTACCCTCGGCGGCAGTCTGCACCACCAAGCCAGCAAAAATGCAGATCTTCGTCAAAACCCTAACGGGTAAGACCATAACCCTCGAGGTTGAATCCTCGGACACCATCGACAATGTCAAGGCTAAGATCCAGGACAAGGAAGGCATCCCACCGGACCAGCAACGCCTCATCTTCGCTGGCAAACAGCTCGAGGACGGTCGGACCCTAGCCGACTACAACATCCAGAAGGAGTCGACGCTTCACCTGGTGCTGCGCCTCAGAGGTGGAGCCAAGAAGAGGAAGAAGAAGACCTATACCAAGCCGAAGAAGATCAAGCACAAGCACAAGAAGGTGAAGCTGGGCGTGCTGCAGTATTACAAGGTGGATGATTCGGGTAAGGTGCAGAGGCTGAGGAAGGAGTGTCCCAATGCCGAGTGTGGGGCTGGTACCTTTATGGCGAATCATTTTGACAGGCACTATTGTGGCAAGTGTGGGTTGACCTATGTTTACCAGAAGGCTGGTGGTGATTGAGAGGGCTTCTCTCGTTTTGTTTGAGCGTATCGTTTTATGGGTATGAACTAGTATGGGTTTTGTTAAATTTTCGGATGTTATGCTCTGGTTGCTAAAACTTGGATTAATTTTGCTTAAATGAACTCAGTTTTTGCCTATGATGATTGTTGATGCGTTTTTGTTTTTGGCCTTATTGTTGGTTTATGCATGACTAATTATGGATTTGCAGGGTTTGTGATTTAGATGTATGTGAACCAGTTGATCGTGTTTAATATTGGGGTTTAATTGCTGAATTTCGATTGGTTGGTTGGTAAACCATGAAGTTGCGTGAATTCAATTTTGGCCAACGATGGATGTTTTATGTTGGCCTCTTTTGGGTTATGCCAAAATTGTTGTTTTTCAGGTTTTCCTATAGCTGATTAGCATACAATTTAGCTTTTTATATACCTTTGGCATCTGAGTTGTTTTCGGATTAGGATTATGTTTCTCTTTCATATGTTGTATACTTGTTTGAACCAACTGTGAGTTGAGTTTTTGCAATCATTTATGCATGTTAGTATGATGCTTTATTGTTTTTGATTAGTTATGCTTATGAGGTTCTGTTGGTTTGATTGAATTACTTGCCTTTTCGAAACTGATTGGTTTTTGTTAAGTCCCTGCTGTTGTTGCTAGATCATTTGCAAGTCCTTTTTTTCATTGTTTGGCTAGGTAGTACCTAGGGTGAGAGAGTTTTAGGCAGTATTTGGTGCTGTCAATGGTTCTCTAGAAATTTTTAGTCTATGTTATACCGTGCAGGTATAGTTGATTGAGGCCGCCAGGCCAGGAAAATGAGAGTGGATTATGTTTGGAATAGAACTGGGAAATAGGACCACGTAGCATTTTCAAAGCTTGCTGAATGGGTCTCAGTTCATTTTTAAATTTGATGAATCCTTTTGTTGAGCATATAGGTTTTTTGTTAAGTTCCTTGTCTTACTAGTATATAGTCCACATTTCCATTTATCCTCTTACTGTTTTCCTTTCTGAATTTGATTCATCACTTCCTTCACGAAGAGTTTCTGGAATAAAGAACAAAAGCCGAAACTGTGCTGAAATCCCAATTTAATTTGACCAGTGGTTCAAGCTCAAGTGGCAAACCTTGTTGTGTTCTCGAAACTAACTCTCCCGAACAATCCTGTAACAGATTGTTTGGGAGTTTTATCTAACTAAAATTAATCTAATTAAATTGGATCCAAATAGTAGTAATGCTCAAGAGTTGGAAGGGTTAGCCGCTTAGGGTTCAAAGCCGTCTAACTTTGTTATTAGCTTTATGTACAAGATTTGGGAGTCACTATAGGCACGGTAAGGCTTCAAGTAGATTGATGAGTGGGTTTGTTTCATATCCCTATTGTGTAACTTGTGCATCCAAAGTTATGGAAATCAAGCACAAATGCTTGGTAGGAAGATATGATTCATTCATTGAAGTAATAGAAGGCTGCATACAATCATTGGGTCGTCGGATAAATCCCTGAATCAAAGTACAAAACCAATGGCTACTTGACTAGGGTCTCATTTGCTCAGTACAGTGTTCATACTTGATAGTTAGGTGCTCACTGATTTGTTCTTGTTAATGTTGATTCATATGGTGTCCATTGGTCAACAACAGTAGTATCCTCTACTCTTGTCACGGAGATCTCGGTTGTATTTAGCCCTGTTCTCTTTATCAACCCTGCTTTGTCAGTTATGATATACTGCTAATTTTTTTCTCATCATGAGTTTAATGCAAAACTTGTTTTGGAATGTTGTTGCATATCGGGGGAATCCACTTGAATGACACAGACACACCCCCTGCGAGAGGACGACCTTTTTGATGTGTTGTTTACACAGCTAGTGTAATCTACCGAGAAAACAGATAATAGAGAATATCTGGCTAGATCGTTTCAATATATGCATGAATCAAGAAATTAAGGCATCCTTTGGATGATGTACAAGGGACCTCGGTTAAATAGCCAGAGATAAGGAGTTTAGCCCATGCTTTAGCAGCCAAAAATGCCCCCCAACTAAATAGCTACCAGCTAAATAATTAGGAGCAAGCCGGACTAAATACAAGCAGGGGGGTGTCTATGTCAGTTGTGAGAGAGAAAAAATTTGAATTCAAAGTTGCTACTCCCTCCGTCCCGCAAAGTTTATCACTTTCACTATTCCATCCCTATGAAAAAAATGATTATTTCTTTTAATCTATAATGTTTTATACAAGTAATATGGATCTCGTTTGATAGATTTCAATTAGATCTTTTGAACAAAGTTTTGAAAATCACATAAAACGTTATGAATCGAAAGATATAGACAATTTAAAAATGGCACGCATTTCTAAAAGTGTCAAACTTTGCGGGACGGAGAGAGTATCAACTATTGAGGTTATCAATCTGAGTATGTTAAGAAGGGAAAAAACTGGTGCTATCGTTTGACTAGGAACAATGAAAAAAAGAAAGAATTGTAATCAAAATCAAAATTAACGAACATGGAAACATGATATGTACATTAAAAAAAATAAAATTGCTTAGCTAATAAAATCGTGATTAGGGGTTTGGCCAATTATGACAAACAAAAATTGAAGTAGTTAAAATATTTACCACAGTAGCAGTTTGGTTAAATTATGGCAAAACAAAAAAAATTCATTTTTTGTATTTATATAATTATTTAAATGCATAGACATTGACAAAGGTAAAATAGTTGTCTAATAGATTTTTACATCATCCACCTTTATCCCTCATTTTTCATCTCTCATTCAAACCATGGACTATTTAATCATCCCTTCTTTACTATGGGCTCATCCTTCTTATTTAATCACTCCGACTATTTTATCACTCATTACTATTTAATCACTCTCAAACTAGTATACTTCATCCAAACAGGCCGTAAATGGTAGAAAGATTGGGCTAGAGAAATGTAAGTTAGATAAATGTGGTCCTAGGGCACATGAGGACTATAATTAAGATGAATTTGTGGGCTTTGGATTTCATCTGTGTGTTCATTCTGGAAACCTCAATATAGCATCACGCGAGTACATCGTGAATGCTTTTGGGTGGCTGAGCCTTGTCTGAAACAAATGCCAACAGCAGCTTGTCCGGCAATGTTTTATTCATAGAAGTATAGAAGTCGGAATGTGCCAGCTACATTTTGATTTTGAACTCATAGCAGATGTCCATTCTTTTATATGCCCATTTGTGCTGTGATTTGATGAATCCATCAACATTAGGAGCGGATTAAGCTGTGATTGGATCAATCCATCAACATTAGGAATGGATTAAATTTTAATTTGAATTTTTCGGTCCCTTGGGTCATAAAAACATCATGTGCTTGTCACCTAGATAGGCGAGACAGGGCACGACTTGTGCTTGTCATTGGGCGACGCAGGAGAAAAAAAAAAACCCGACAGGTACTTGACACTGTGCAATTACTAGCAAATGACCTGACGGGTGCTTGTCACCGTGCAATCACATGAAAAACCACTTGATGGGTGCTTGATCACATACGAATTCGGATTTCCAGATGGATTTTATGGCGGGGAAGGAAAAAGGGTAGGAAAGGAAAAGAACAAACTTAAGGCCCGATTGGGATGGTGCTAAAATTTTAGGGGATAAGTTATAGAAAGGGTATAAGATAAGAGATAGTATTATTTTTACAGTGTTGACCCACATTGATGTGAAGTTTATGGAGGAGGATAAAAAAAAGTAGATAGTTTGAATGAATGATTAAATAAGGAGATAATTTTTGACTTGGTTTGGATGTTTTATAAATAAGAAGGGGTAAATGATGGAAAAAGCCGTCAAATGACTCTTTTGCCCATGTACTGTACGAAACTTGAAAATTCATTAAATTAATTATATAATTACAAAACTTAATCTACTTAATAAATTTTGGACAATTTGAAGGTATATTAATTTACTTCATTGAAAATATAATTTTTTTAGGAAAAATGTTTTTTTTAATAAGTACTGGTACATTTGAGATACAATTGCAAGGTTCCCCATAATCACAAGGTTCCCTAAAAAAAAAAAAATACCGTTGATATTTATCCCAACAATGGTATGGGTACACCACTTCTGCACCCCAAACGCACACCACCCACTTGAGATGGCAAATGAGTAGAGACCCGTTTTTGGGTGGGCTCCACCATGGGTCTTTCCTTATTTGCCACCTCGGGGTGATGTGTATTTGGGGAGCACAAATGGTGTACCCATATCATTTTCCTATTTATATATCTTATTTTATCAAATGTTTTAAACTAAAAATTATTTATATAAAGAGAATCAATATTACATTACTTTTTTTTTTGATCAGGATGTTACATTACTTGTACTACTATTTATATAAAGAGAATCAATTTTGGCCAAAATCGTGTACTTCCCACCACCACTCGTTCATCTGATTTTCTATTTCTTCTCCGGCGCCAACGAGCTGCAACCTGCAACTATTTGTTTTCTTCTCTTCTCTGCATGGCCGGTATCAATCAAGATGATCTGGTACAATGGGAAGTACACGATTTTGGCCAAAATTGTGCAATTTCCGACCATTTTTCTAGCGAGAATCATGTAAAATTTCGGCCATTTTCTATTTCAATCAGTTGGGGTAGGGGGATAAGAAGGGGTATAATGGTAAAAAAAAATAGACCCTCTACTCCTAGATAATTTTTGGGTAGCCGAAGGGGCGCCAAAAAATTATCAGGAGAGCACCCAGACACGTGAAAAGGAAGTTGGGGTTGAAAACAAAGAGGGGAGGAATTTAGGGTTGCCAAACCAAGCCAAAGCATTGGGACCCACGTTTTTCACCCCGTATAAGATTTTTTTTTTTTTGGGGGGATGTTTAGATGCATCCAATCGGGCCCTAAAGGAAGAAGTTTTCATTTCGTGTTCCCATCCTGGAGATTCTTTTTTAATTATGAGTTCAACAGGTGCTCGACTACACACCCCAGAACCATTAAATTGTTCTGGGACTATAATGAAGGAAATGTAGTGCTAGTCGATATTGCAAATCGTTTTGAATATGAATACCTAATTCTGTGCACCTAAACTATTGTCCAATACAGACTACAGGGGTACCCGTAGAAACCTCAGCTTGCTGTGAAGCACAACTGACAAATTGATACTAGTTTTAGGCAGAACTATAAATCATGAGCTTGTATCTTGTAAAAGATGCCAATGTGACCAAGGTTGTTGAACTCTGATGAAGTTTTACTGCTCTGTTTATGTCTTACTACCGTGGTCTGCATTGTGTTAACTTCGAAATTGTTACGCATTTTGATTTTTGCCTACCCTTTCAGCCACTTATCCTGTCATCAAACTCCCTTGTCCATCTTCGGTTGCTGTTTAAGAATCAGGGAGAGCATGTGCATTTTTAAGGGAATTTCCATTAGTCTTGAGTACTCTTCTCTCGATTTTGTCCGGATGGAAAATGTAGCTTATATCAATTTTCAAGTTCCTATGTTAACTCCCTTATCATCGACATCAGGGCCCCAATGGTTCCCTTACTCTTGTTAGAGTAAATTTTTTGGCTTGAGCTTGAGTTGTTGACTTGCTCTCCATGATTGAACCTTCAGTCGAAATTTCAATCTGGGATGGATTTGTGCGGGATTGCTGGATTGCTCTCCATGATTGAACCTTCAGTTGAAATTTCAATCAAGGGTGGATCTGTGCGAGATTGTTGGAGTCCCGCATAGACCCTTGCCAAGGTTCTAAAAGACACTAGTTGGTCCCCGGTTTGTCGACTGCCAAGTGATTTTTGGCCTACTAATTGCCGACTTGGCCGACCAATCGTTGACTTTTGGCTGACTAGTCGGGTTTTGATCAAGTCGGCAGAACTCCTACTAGTGACTTGAGGCCGACTAGTCGGCCAATTTGATCGATTTTTAGAACACTGAACCTTGCACAATAGGCCCTTGGATTCTCTTTCTAATCATGAGTTTGAGGCTTCCTACTATAAGGATCTAACTTTTGAGCTTGAGATTCTTGGGCCTTGTTTGGAAAGGTTCTCAACAACATCATTATTCAATTATTACCACTATTTTTAAATATTATTCTTATTTTTCTTTCTATCTCTCTCTAATCATTAATACTTATTTCTTAATTATTACCCCTATTTCTCCCTCTAATCATTACAAAAACCAAAACCCAAAACCAAACCAAACACAACCTTGGAGTCTTTCTACTTTAGAATTTGACATTATTGGGGAATCATGTAAAAATTACTAATTAGTTATTATTAAAAACATATAATTAGAAAGGAAAAAAAAAGGCAAAAAATTAGGTGGTACAAAATATTATTAAAATGAATAATAAAAAAAATTTAATTTTAGATATAATTAATAAAAGGAATTTTTTTTATTGAAAAGTATAATTAATTTAATTAGTATTGTGTTTATGTATTTATGTTATCATAAAATCTAATATGACTGTACAAGGACAAATAAGTCATTTATCATCCACTCAGCTTTATTCTCCTTTATCACAAATTTACCCAAACCAAATACTATTTAATCCCCTTTCGTAAATGTCACATTACTGTGAGTCCACCCTTACAAAATAATACCATTTACATCCGGTTTGGTTGGTGGATTTGAGGGGGGATTAGCCAAGCGCCCCCCTTACATATCCCGGTCCCACTCCATCTTTGGTGTTTGGCAAGATTTTCTCCCACCCGGATTTGTTTACTGTTGGGAGAAGCAATCCACTTGCGGGTGGATTTGCTAATGACTGCTCACCCTTGTCGTTAGCTAATTTGGGCATTTTTGTACCAAATTGCCCCTCCAAATCCACTCCTGTCGTTGCCCAGAAATAGCAAAACCCAAAAACCAAAACATTGTAGTTTGTGAAATTGAATTACGTGATAATTTTTTTACAAAATCCAGCAAAAAAATCCAGCAACATCAAAACCCAAAACGAATTACATGATAATTGTTCAATTTCATCAACAAATCGCGAAAAAAATGGCCATTCCGGTGGGTTTTTGACATTACCGGCGAGTTCCGATTGATGAATTTTTCAATTTCATCCTTACCGGCAGTCATCCTCCCCCTTTGTGGGTTTGACTTCAATTTTGGTCAAGATGAGAGAGAGAGAGAGAGAGAGAGAGAGAGAGAGAGAGAGAGGATTTTTCTGGATTTCCGGCTTGTAGACGTGCTAGGGAGAGAAAGACTGAGAGATGATCTAGAAGCGTGGGTTGCGGCAGCGACGTGCGTGGCTGGTAGCGGTGTGTAGGAGATGGTTGCTGCTGACATGGTGGCGGTGGTGTTGAGAGAGAGAGAGAGAAAAAAAAAGAGGGGTTTGGTTATGAGAGGAAAAAAAAGGAGTAAATGGGCCATTTAGTGGGAAATGGGTAAATGAAAAAAAGAAGGGAGTAAGCTAATTCATCTCAACCCTACAATTGTGGCTGTGCAAAGGGAGATCAATGGCTGAAAAAAATATAGTAAAGCATAATTCTTGTTTAATTCCTTTTTTGGTATTATTTTTAATTATATATTATGTAAATAAATTTATTTATTTATTCATATTATTATGCATTTATTATGTATTTATTTTAATTATAATGAAATTAATTAATTTTATTAATTAAATTAATAAAACCTACTTCTCAAAAAACCATCCAAACACCTCATTACGGAATCTACCCCGTTACAAATCCAAAATCAAATATGCCCTCATTAGAAATCCACCTAAAATCAAATCCGCCATCCGAACGCTCCCGTTACTATCTTATCCCCTTACTATTTAATTCTACTAAAACTTATTCCGTATCCAATCGGGGCCTAAGGGTAGGACTGATCAATTGTCCCCCCATGGAATCAATTAATTAGTCCTAGTGGATCACACGTATAGCCAGATGCTAGGGTTACCTGAAATGGTATGTCAGTATGACTTGTAATGAAGTCTCTAGCTGTCCATGTTTAGACTAAAACAGCAATCTACCCAGTTCATTTTTCATGCGATTATTGTCTGGATGGATGCATGTTCGTATGCAATCAATTTGGTAGGTGTGTGCTAATGAGAAATGTAATCGTTGCACGGTGAGGCTAGTATCGCCGTATCTATTACATTACACAATCATCTTTTACCCCATTAGAACTACGAAATAAAGACGATTTAAAGTGCTAGTATTCTTCTAATTTTCCTAACTTTCAAGTACGTAATGGTTGTATATAGGGGTGGGCATCGTGTTGTATTTGTGCCGTGTCAGAATTCTCTCAACCCTAACCCGACATGTTTAGTTTTTTCGTGTTATTGTGTCGTGTTATCGTGTCTTTCCATAAATTTAAATCTCGTGTTCGTGTCAATTCTTTCAACCATAACCCAACTCATTTAACTTTTCGTGTTATCATGTCAGGTCATATGTGTGTTTTGTGTCAAAAATAGCCGATCCTAATCTGCTAACTTCGTGTTGGATTCTTGTGTTCTTGTGTCGTGTCAAGAATACGCACCTGTAGTTGTATATGCTGCAAGTGTGTTCGAGGAAACAATGATAGAATTTGTTGGATTCTCTTGTGTACATAATCCTCTCTTTTCATATCCCTTGAGCTGAAATTCAGAAAAATGGTGGACAGAATTTGGTTGCTCTTTCATATCCCATTGTCCAATAAAGGGCTCACGTGCATGCACGTGGTTGAGTGAACTTGGTTACAGGACAGGTGGGCAGGTGTTGGGTTATTAAGAAGGCTATAATAAACACAATAGAAAGGGATGGCAAATAACATGAAACAAAGAGAGCACAGAAAGTGAAGTGGACCTGTTTTCTTAGTCCATTATAATTCCCATCTTTCAACAAGAGACAAATTTGTAGATGCCTTCTTAATTTCCCTCTGCACCAAGTGCTCTGGAAACTTCCCATGCCCCTCAAACATGGTAAAACTCATTGGACTTCACTCTCCAAGCCATTAGTGAGAGAGTGATTTGAAATATCAGTGAGTAGGTATACATAACGGTATCGGCTGATAAGTAACTTGATATCGGTTCATTAGTAACTTGATATCGGTTCATTATAGTCAAAATTTGGCTAGAATCTTTGCACCACATTACTCATTTTGCTCGTGAATTTTATGTCATTTACTTTCCTATTAGTACTTTAGTAGCTAATCGGTTGTCATGTGAGACACTTTAGACTAGTTGCTTTGTGTGGTTTGAATTATTGTCACTGGTCTTGGTTATTTTTTCCTATATTGTAAGAAATTTTAAAAAATTCATGCCCCTGTCACTGTTACAATTATGCTACGACTGATGTGCCCAAAAACTGCAACATCGCAACTGATACTGTTAAGGCGACCTATACCTCTATTTGTGAGAGAGAGAGAGAGAGAGAGAGAGAGAGAGGATTTAATAAGGAGAAAACTACTCATGAAACCCAGAAGCAGTACTAGTCATTCTATTTTCAAGTCCCATTGGACTTTGGGCCTCTGTCATAAAAGGAAGCAGGGGTCTGTAGTGATGTAACTCGTCACAAAAAGAGTTGAAGATTACAACAAGTGTCATAAAAGGAAACGAGGGTCCTGTAGTGATGTAACTCGTCATAAAAAGAGTTGAAGATTGCAACAAGTGTTCTTGAACTCGAAATCAACGTACATAATAAAGGGAAATTTATAGTCGAAATATCATGGTTCTGGTGAATTGTTGCTTTCACCAAGTGAATGCTGTGTATTAGAGTTACATAGGCTGTAAAACATTGTGAATCCAATGCTTGAACATTGAATATTTCTTCCAATTCATCAACGAAAATTGTCACCTATTTTTGGCATTGAAGATCACTCTGATGAAAGCCATAGGCATGCATGTTTGGTCACGGTTTTCAAGAGCAAGTTTCATAATATTGTTTAAAGGGTTTTGCTAATGTGTGCTCAATGGGTACACAATAAGCCCTCAAAAAACAAATTTAATACGCAATCAAATACACCTTTTATACTTTTTAATACAGTTTTACATATTTCTATACACTTTTTATACATTTCAATACATTTTTTCAACCTTAATGTGTTCCTACTCCTCGTTTAAAATTCTTTTAGCTTGATTTGTTTCTTTGTTTCTCTTTTAATCCGTGAATTTAAATTAGTTTTTAAGTTCTAAAGCTTTCTTCAAATTCATTGTTTGTCTCAATTTTCTTGAAAATGCTGTGAAAGCTTTTTTTTTTTGTCTAACTGATTCTAAAAACAACAAGTAATAAAGTCTTCACTACCAAGGTGGTAGTCGAGTTGGCAAAAGTGTGGGATGAAACTTTACGCTCTCACAAATTTGGATCTTCTTGTCTCAGTAGTCCTCATGAACCAGAGATCATGTTTGAGGTTATCATTAAATAGGGCTGTAAACGAACCAAACTGCTCGCAAGTAATTCGTGGCTTGCCTTGGCTGTGCTCTTATAGTAATTGAGCCAAGCTCGCGCTCGACTTTTAGGCTCGTTTAATAAATAAGTTTTCTAAAGCGCAGCTCAAGGAATGCTGAATGGAATGATTTTGAATACCCATTCATTAGTAAAAAAATCCTTCTGTGACGGAGATACGCGACTTAAATTAGAGAAAATTAGATATTTAGAATCTTTAAACAAAGTCTCCTCACCCCATCTGTGTTTTTTTGTTTTATGCTCCGTAACTCTTCTTCAGACCATACAAGGGCACGTTGAGCCAATGCTCGGCTTGCAAAAACTCATCTTGTTTATATAGGCCCGGCTCATTTAAGGAGGCTAATTAAGTAAACTATCCTAATTAAATCGGCGCGTTAACCAACCAGTTGAGCTCGAACACTAGAAAACTCGACTTAGTTCAGATCATTTGCACCCCATGCACCATTATGCAACACAACTCTCGCGTTGGTGGGGTTGCGGTGACAAGCTTATTTTTTTGAGACAGTGACTACTTCGCAAGAGCACCTCCCAGTCATGCGAGTAGGCGTCGCTATGCTGGTTGAAAAAAAGTGGTTTTTTCAATTATAGAGATGAAACTACATAGGGCCTTAATGACTCATTATTTAGTTAGTGTCCACCCACCTATCCTCCTATATATATATATATATATCTCCTCCCTTACCTCTACTGAGACTTTCATATCCACTTTTCCACCAATTCCTCTCTCTGTCTCTCTGATAAGAAAAAAAGAAGCAATGTCTACTAATCCGAGCCAACTCTTTGACCTTCAAGAACAAATTTGCTATGTGCAATGTCTTCATTGCACTACCATTTTGCTAGTAATTCTCTTCATCATCTCTTCTATCTTAGTCTTGATGTATTATAATCTATCGAACCTCATCAATCGTCCCGGTCTTTTCTAATTTCGTTTTTTTTAAAATTTGATCAGGTAAGCGTGCCTCGTGGTAGTTTGACAATGGTGGTAACAGTGAGATGCGGGCGCTGCAGCAGTCTCTTCTCAGTCAACATGCTGAAAGCCTCTTTTATCCCTCTCCACCATCGCTTTGCTAATCCCCTCACCCAAGATCCTGAGGCATTTACTTCATTAATTTGCTTATTTATTTGTATATGTATATATGTATGTATATATATATATATATTCCTAGTAACATACATATATACATATAGATCCAATTTATCACACACAAATCTCTCTCTTTTTGTTTTCTCTCCAGCCCAAACAAGAAGTTAGTCCTCATGAAGAAGAAGAAGAAGGAGCAGAGGATGCTGATCAGAAGGCACTAGACAAGCGGAGCCCATCCCCGGTCATCTCATCGGACATCGATGATGATGAGGATGATTTTGTCCCTGTGAATCACATTGTGCACAGGCGTATGTGATACTGTATATATATCATACTCACTGGTTTAGTCTCTTGACGTTCGATTTCAGTACTGCAAAAATTCGAACTTGATTTGGTTTATGTTCTCGGTCATCAATATATTATGCAGCACCAGAGAAGAAGCAACGGGCTCCATCAGCTTACAACTTCTTCATCAAGTAAGAAACTTCTTTTATCATTTTGAAAAAAATAAAAGAGAGTGACTAAATGACTATCTATGAAATCCCGGCATTTGTATACGTAAGGTTGTCAGAGATATGGTTATATATCGACTGATATATAAGTAAATAACAATATCGGTGGTCCAAAATCTTGCTAAGTAAAAGCCAATATATTACCCAACGGCCTCCATTTTATGAGGATTGAGTTTGAATTGTATTCTAACGATAAAAAGTGCAAAGCAGGGAAGAAATCAGAAGGCTTAAGAATGAATATCCCAACATGACTCACAAGGAAGCCTTCAGTGCAGCTGCAAAAAATGTAAGTTTTGAAATAAAACCCAACATTTCTAATTTCAAGGAACTGATTGGACTTTTAACTTATTACTACATGTTTTTTGAGAAATTTTAGTGGGCCCATTCCCCTCCAATTCAGTACAAAAAAGATGGAGAAACTAGCTACTGTGGCCAGGGAGCTAATCAGAGGAAGATGCCAAGGAGCTCAGATGTTGGAGAGGTATGAGGTAATGACTCTCTAACAGTTGTGTTAAAATGTGAGAAGTTGCTGCCTATTTCTTATTACTCCTTCCGTCCCATAAAATTTAATCACTATGAAACTACGTGCAATTTTCAAACTAAAAAAAATGTATTTATCAAAATAATTTTTGAATTTTTTTTGCATCGTATAAAAGTTCTCGATAAGATCTATCAAACAAGATCCATATTGACTAAAAAATTATTTTTGTAAGCACGTTATTTTTTATCTTGAAAATTGCACGTAGTTTCGTAGTGATTAAACTTTATGGGCCGGGGGGAGTAGAAGTTTTCGTTTTTTGATAACCTGTTGTATATGTCATCTCGCAAGCACCTCTACTAATTCCGGGACCCGGAACTATCTTATCAGAAGTTTGATGCACATTGATTAACAGAAACCATTTGAATGGACTGAGTACAGGGTACTCATTCCTTAGTCTGAAACCTTAAACTGATCATGATATGTAGTTTGCATGCTTCCATGTCTTTTTGTGCGCCAATGTTGTTAGATGATCACATGGCAATGATTGTTTGACCAACTGTTGTAAGAAATCTACCTTTTAAATTGGTCACTTATGGTCAACAAATTAATGTCTAGTACTGCTGCCAGTGGCCAGAGAGTTATGCTCAGAATTGACCCATCTGATCAGATTCAAATCTCAAGAGATATACTAACCAAATCAAACTCATACCGAGCTTTCTAAGTCTCAATTAATTGTATTGGCTGCATGACTATGTTTTTTCTTCATTGAGCAAGAGATAGACTCTTGTTAATGATAAATTTGATTCTTCACTCTATTTTTAAGATAGAACTTTTTTTTTTTCCTATCACGAAGAGAAGACGTTGTTTACGATGATTCCACCGATAAACGTCCCCTTATCACCAATCACAACATGACACTTAAAAACTCACATCTTAGAAAATATTAAAAAACAATTGTCAAAGTGAGGAACATATGTTGAATCAAAGGTGATATTATCATACCCCTGTGTTAATGCCACTAACATTTTGATAGCGACAGTTAACTCTCATAGGCATATTTTTGTCCATTTTTTCCCCCAAAATTCCCAAATTTCTTTAACAATATAATTAATTTGATTCAAGTGGATCTCTTAAATTCAGCCATGGGCATTATTTAGCATGTCACTTTCTGAGGGTCGAAGTAAAATTTATTGTACTTGAAAACTTGAGTTAAAACTCCTCTAACTCTTAGTGTGTTTTTTTAGCAATTTATATTGCCACTAACAAAGGGCACATGGCTTTCAGGTGGGAAACAACTTAACTGGTCCAAGAAGAAGGCAATGATTTCGTGAAAGAGGCTTCAATGCATTTCATAAGGACCAGAAAAAAGAAAAAAAAATGGAAAAGAAAAAGAAAGACACCCTTTGAGTAAAATAAGCTTTGAAGAGGGAATCGGGGAACTGGTAGTGCGGATTCTGTAGTGCATGTTGTAGTGCGCATATGAGCCGTCCATCTTTGCATTAATGCAGCAAATCCGAACCATTGATTGCAGAGATGGCTGACTCTAATACCACACTACAGGATCCACGCTATAGTGCCCCAGGTCCTTAATTTGAAGGCTACTCCAGTATGATAAGAGCTTTTATTTCTATTTTAGGTTGAGTTTAGGGTTTCAATCATTTTCCTATTTGAGAGGTAGATGGATTTTTTAGCTTGTTTTGATATCCCAAAAAAAAAAAAAAAAAATTATGGAGGTAGATGCTATTTGGGAATGAGGTTTTCTAGCTCCGGCAATTGTTGATGTAATTTGTCCAAAAGACAGTTGTTTGATCAGTTCATGCCCTAGCAAAATTGTCCCTCTCCTTTTGAGTAATGCTATATATGCAAAGTAACATAATTTTATGAAGACATTTTCATACTCAACTATATGAAATGGAATTGTCCCTCTTCTTTTTGACATTTTCACCTATCAAAATTCATCAATGTGTCAACAAATGAACTCCAATATATTTTTTTACAAGTTTGGTGCTAAAGAAATTTGATTCCATTTCCACAACTTTAAAGTTGATATTATTATGGGTCCTGTTAACATATGCCTTAAAGGCACATGATAGAGATCGATGCATTAACTCCATTATTTTCTTCCATTTTTATGGGGAATGCAAGGGTGAAATAATGAGTAATAAATTTTGTTTTTAAGTAGAGTTAACTTTTTGTTAAAAGGACGGAAACGCCCCCGCTAGAATGTTTCTATCCAGACGAAATAACCTCTTTTGTAATGAACAAGTTGACCAATTATCAAAAGTAGAATTGAGAGTATTTGTTCGGTTCTGCGCTTCCTGATCAATAATTTCCTACGCGTGATTTCAACAAATTCACTTATCAAAAGAAAACAAAAAGTTGCGCTAGTGAATGAATCAATTTTCGTTTTGAAGTCATTAAGACTCAGAAAATTTATATATAAAAAAAAAGACTCAGAAAATTCATGTTAAAAAAGAGCAAATAACTTAGTTGTTTTGGCTTATTTTTAGCTTTACGAATTTTTCAAATTTTGATATACTTTTTTTAGTTACTTGTTCGTGAAGATTAATATAAAAATGTAAAAAGCTGTAACATTATCACAAAATAATTAATGAAAGGAGTGTTTAGCTACTTTGCTAAAAGTCATTTTTAGTTGTCTTTTTTATTTATCTATATATATATATATATATATATATATTTGCATTTATTAGTTATGTGTCAAATTTTTGGTATTTAAACATTAGTCTCAACGAGATGAATCAAAATTTGGTAAAAGTATAACTTTTACCCAATTTTTTTGGAAAGGACCAACTTTTAGCACGTATAAGTGACTTTTCGATTCCTCTCATCGAAACAAATGTATATAATCACCAAAGGTTTGATGCAAACCTCAAAAATGCAAAAAGAAAAAAGAAAAAAAATTGAATAAGATCAAAACCAAAATATGACTTTTGCATAAAACGCGCGAGTAACTCATCCCTAAGTAGTATCGGTTTTTTTCACAAAATTTGATTACATTACCACCCAACTTTTAGAAATGATTTTTTTATTTCCTTCCTGCTTTATGATGGAGCGTAGTAAACAACTAGTACTTCGATTTTACTCAATGTGCCCGTGGGAATTCGAAAGATTTAAACAATGCAGAAATAAAAAATAAAGAGGTAACCTAAAGTTTTACAAAAGGGTATTTTGGTCTCTCTACAACTACTTGATCTATTTGTCCAATGTTAGGAAACATATTTACTGATTTCACTATTCCCAAAAAAGTGGGGTTCTTAATTAGTCTCATTAAATGAACATTAACATATACCTTAGGGGCACATATTAACAAAAGCCTATTATTATTTACCTTTAAAATATAATTTTCTGTTAGCACTTATATTTGATGCCCCTCAGTTAAAATCCTGATACCATTCCTCCTTGCCATGTTAATTTCATCTAAAATTGACCCACTAAAAACGTCGCAAATTAACATCCATGGGCACAAATACACACTTCGTATATAAGTTTGAACACATACCGATAAAAAGAGTATATTAAGATTCTCTCTCTTGTACATCAATGGAGCTAACATAAATAACTATGCATCGAGGTCATGATGAAATCATGCTCTAGATAGCTAGCTCACTACAATCACTGTTTCAATAGCATTTTACATTCTTAATTAAGGAATAATAATTCCCTTTTCACCTCCAATGTTTCCCTATGGCAAGCCTTCCTTTGTTAGGGATTTGTCTACCTGAAAATGAAGTAGAGTACTATAGATGAGGAAATAAACTTTACAGTACTGGCATAAGGAAAAGGTCGAGGACATGAGATGTAAACCACACCACAGTTTAGGTAATAAAAATATCACCTCGCATTCAAACCCTAGACCTTGAATTTGGTGGTAAATTAATTTAAGGAAGTGACACGACGTCACTACAAGAAAAATGACTTTTGCTGATGAAACTTTAATGGTGAAATCTGTATTTTTTTGCCAATAAGTACCTTTTGGTGAGGAAATAGGATTTCTTTTATAAATTCAAGATCTAAACACGCATGTCCTTAAAAACTATATTGGGCTTTTAAGTATGGATAGAAGCTAGCCAATATATACCATGAAAATTTCAGGCTAACTAGTGGCAGATCTAAGATCAAGAGTACAGGGGTCCGAATTAAAATGGAAAAAAATTCAACATAAAATATCTTTCTCTATTATTACCTTACTTTGTACTTTTAGAATATATAGTAGCTTTATTGATTTGCACTACAATTAGTTTTGTTGCTCAAGTGGCAAGAGGGAACAGAACTTTTTTGGGAACAGTCAATGGTTCCAATCCCAACAGCCCCATTTGATAGCTTTTGGCTCTTATATGTTATTTGGTGCCCAAAATAAAGGTATAAAGTTTGAACACACGACCTCAAGCGTAGAACCTTAATTATCACTATATTACATATTACATATTACATTCATACAAGTTCTCAAAACATATAAGATACATACACAAAATAAATATGGTTTTTTATGAAGTGAGGATAGGCTTTCTTACTTAAGAAAGGCCTTGGAGAAAGGCCATGGAAATAAGTTCTCAAAACATATAATATACATATACAAAATAAATACGTTTTTTTATGAAGTGAGGATAGGCTTTCTTACTTAAGAAAGGCCTTGGAGAAAGGCCATGGAAATAAGCTTGAAAGAAGTCCCGATTCTCTTTTAGTAGCTCTCTCCACACTGCAGCAACCATCCACAAACATGACTTCGTTAGGTAAACCCAAAGAATCTCCAAACGAATACACACACATACTAAAATTAATGCCATAGCTCACAAAAATATGAAGATAACAAACAAAACTAAGGTTGATTTTTTCGTTATTGACTAAACGGTATTTTTTATATTTAGTCCAAAAACTTCACTATTCAAGACAAGTCGTTTCTCCTAACTAAATGAACTAAATGGTACTTCTTCCATCCCTTTTTAAGTGCGTTACTTCATAAATTCAACTTATTAAATGATTTGTCTTTGTTCATTAGGCAAAACTCACCCAAACTCCATTTATTTTTCATTTGTGCACGCGCATGTGACTATGTATGAGAGAGAGAGAGAGAGAGAGAGAGAGAGAGAGAGTTGATGAGTCGATGACCAGACCGGTAAGCGTAACGCGGGGTTGAATATGAGCATGGTCGGCCAGGGCCTTTATGCATTGATCTCGGTTCATATGAAGAAGCAAACACCTTTCTATAAGATGCTGAACCTGCATTAATATTGAGACATATATATAAAAACAATTCCATTATTAATATATATGACTCAAAACTATGAGAGAGAGAGAGAGAGAGAGAGAGAGAGAGAGAGAGAGAGAGAGTCACCATGCGAATGTAGCTCTGAGGGTGGCAATGCAAACAAGGGTGATCATGTCGATAATAGTACATAGTTTCTTAATACTATAAAGAAATGGACAAAATAAGAGGAAGAAAGCAAACAAAAAAACCTCTACAAAAGAAGAAAAAGTGCAAGTGAGGAAGGGAGGAAAGATAATTGGTGGTATATATACATATATACGTATATACAATGAAGCTATATGTGTGATTTGAAGAGAGTAAATAAATGATTGAAGAGGATCGATCGATCAGTACTGGCCTGTTGTCTTGTTATCCACAGATATCTAACTGAAGGGCCAAAAGAGCACAACAAATCCAAAAAACAGGATTCACCTCATCTTTTAAAGAGATAAGGGAACCTTAGCTTGAATTGATCACATGTATAAATTCGTGGCCAATCCTACAGCCACTTGAACAATCATCGTTGGCCTATTTTTGGGGTCCTACAGTCTTCAAGTGCCATGAATGAGGGAACAGTGGTCCACTGTTAATGGAGTATAGCTAGCTAGCTACATAGTGCATGAACCCAACTGATTTAACCAACCATTTTAGTTTCCTTCTTACATCTTGAATAATTTTTGAGGCAAAAACACAGTGGGTGCATCATTTGGTATACACTAAATTATTACTAGATTGTGTGGGACAAATTTCGATGTTTCATACAAATAATCAAAGTCGTTCAATTTATTTAAAACATGTTTTTAGAGTTTCTATTGAAAATTAACTAATTCGAATATCAGTAAGAACTAGCTTGATCGATTTCTGAATGAATTGATTTCCTTAACAAAGGCCCTTTAGTAAGGTATATACATTGCACAGTGAATTGATTTCTTTAACAAAGGCCCTTTACATTGTACATGCACTGAATGGTTACCCCTAGTTGTACTACATGTTGGTGCCTAAGTTCGTATTCTAGTATTCTAGCCTTCCAAAACTAAAAGTATTTTGGACTGTTCATATTTCTCTCAAATCTTTTCCCTCATTCTCTCTCTTCTTTTGTTTTTTAATGGACCGTCCAATATATTTTTAGACGGCTGAGATGCGTGTTGGATACCGCCACACGGTATCCACGTGGCACCCAAAAAAATTATCCGTTTTGAGGAGAAAATGCCAAATCCCCAGTCTAAAGGTTGTTGACGTCGCAGTTTCTGATTGGAAGTTGTTTTACGGCACTTACCCCCAAATTATAGAGAGAATCTCTAAATTTGGATATGTCCAAGTTTTTTTCTTTTTTAAAGGTTGATGTATTGCAATTTGACATCTAAAAATTTGACTTCTACAAAAACCCTCCTCTCAAATCTTAATGTCAAATTTGGGAAAGCCTATTAATAAAATTAAAGAATTACTCCAAGGTCCATTATAGTTTTTTGTAACATGTCTAATCCACCTCTTAGTTCCATAACTCCTCTAATCCACTTTTTTTTGTAATTTTTAAGGTGTAAGGTCTACTCTTCATTTTTAATAGACACATATA
Organism: Vaccinium macrocarpon; assembly: GCA_022606695.1. NCBI lineage: Eukaryota > Viridiplantae > Streptophyta > Magnoliopsida > Ericales > Ericaceae > Vaccinium > Vaccinium macrocarpon. Next base: position 23,376,192 of record CM040173.1, read on the forward strand.
CCCTTACATTAAATTAATACATAACATACTCTTGCCGGAAAGTTCGCCAGAAAGTTACAGGCGCTAGAAAATTTTACTGGTGCTGGAAAAGTCACTGGAAAATTGGACTTCGCCGGCAAATTCGCCGGAGTAGATAACCATATTTGGAATCACAAGAGGTAGTTATTTGGAATCACAAAAGGTGTTATCTGGAATCACAAGATGTGGTTATCCACATTATATCTTTTTTTAAAAGCCTACTTGGGATGAGATGTGGTTATCTAGAATCACAAGGTGGTTATCTACACTCATACGATATGGTTATTTGTACTATTTTTTTTTTTGTTTTTGAAAGCCTATTTGAGATCAAATGTGATTAACAAAAGGTGATTACTTGGATCAAATGCATACATGTATAAATAGAAATATTTTATATGTTGAATTAAAAAGGTACCCTATTAATTGTCTTTTGTTAAAAAAAAACCTATCTTACAATACTCAACAGTGTTATCCACCTATAGCAATTTCTCTATTCTATGGGCTACAGCTGTAATCTCATTCCTCTCTACAAATCACTTGTCTTTTTTGATCAGCCACTACAAACTATTTGGTTGGAGATGTATTAAATGTAGAAAGAAGAAAATAGATCATCTCAGTCATTGCCTCCACCACTCTTCCAAATCCAAGCTCTCTTTACAAATATATGGGCCCCTCGATCTTCTCTTTCCTCTCACGCTTCCTTCACAGATCTCCTTACACACACAAATCTGAACGATTTTCCACTCAAACAGGGATCTTCCATCGCCGGAGTTGCAAAAAATGGCGAGACAACTTGATTTGAAATGACGACGACGACGTGATTCGGTCACGATTTGACGGTTTCTACACGATCTCTGTTCACGTCAAAAAAGCACAACGAGAAGTCTAGATCTGAAACCACTGCCCCGCCACCGCCATCATCTCCAATGACTCCTTCCGCCTGTCGCCGTAGATATAAGACATCAAGTGGTGTTGTCTCCGGTGGAAATCGTCTAGTGATGGTGGAGAGAGAAACGATGAGATGAGAAAGAAAGAGACGGGGGAAAAGTTTTTAGAGTTTGGAGGAAGGTCCCGTGTACGTGTACTTGCTAGGGGTATTGTTGTATTTTGGATATGTGAGTGGACTAGACGTGTTAGAAAAATGTTAGGTGGACTAGAAGTATTAGAAAATAGTTATAATGGACCCTATAGCAACTCTCCCAAAATTAAAGAATTACTACAAGGTCCATTATAACTTTTTGTAACATGTCTAATAAAATATTTTGCACAATTATATTCACAACACGTCTTGGTGGTCTTGTATAATTGGTAATGAATAAGATGTCATTTTACGTTATCCAATAATTTGTGTTCCCCATATATGCATGTTGTGCATATCATTGTGCAACGTGTAGTGTTAATAGCATACCTCTATCAAATTTCCTCTGATCATGAGCTAATCAGAAAATCCGGAAAGCTATTCTTGTGTTCTCCATAAGATCACTTTTATATTTAACACCTGTTGGTAATTTTAATTAAAGCGAATTGACCTTAGCCAAGCTAAGATTGGAGAGATTAATGTTGCCTTTTTGATAGGTAAAGCTCTACCGGGATTTGACTCTCTTGTTGGAGATGCTCTAATATCTGCCATGTTTGTCAATTCAAGGTACTTTGAATAGCCAGTGGCAGACCTACAAATTTACAGAAGTGGGAGCACATATTAGTTGTGGTAAGGAAATGAAACTGCTGGTATAGTATCCTGTTACTTCAGCTAAGGAATATTGCCCCTACTTTTTTTTGTTTTTTTGATTTGCTATTTCCCCTACATATTAGTTACAATAGTGAAATACTCTTTCCGTCCGGATTTGTTAGTCTATTTTGAGACTTCGTGTCACTTTTCCAATGGTATGTAATTTTAATGATTTGTTAGTCCAATTTGCAATGCCGTATGTACTTTTAAAAACATTGTCTTGTAGAAGTAAATGAAATCTATCAAACAAGATTCATATTTGACATAGAAGGGTAAATGTGACCCTAATTTTTAGAGCCTTCAAAATAAATAAACTACATAGTCGTTACAAAAACTTTCTTTTGTACATAAAAATAAAGACTTTTCTTGTAAAATACAGGTACAAATTAATTTATTTTACAAATTCTCTGAATAGAAATTTGGTCCCGTTATTCTCAAAAGCCGACCCCATTGTATTTCTCACTTCCGAGCCATCCTGAAAAATAGATTAAACTGGAAAGTATAAAATATGACATAATACAATTGTTCAATAAAGGAGGGGAATGATAATTAAATTCAATCAAAACTATACATATCACTGAACTACATACTAGGCCTTTTTTGGTACATGACCGGTGGACGACCTCACCCCCTTTGAGCCAAACCTCCTTTTACTTTATTCCCGATTACCTCTGAGCCAAGCCTCCTTTTGGCTTATTCCTGGCTACTGGGTCAGGATCTTGGTAGGTCCACTCAATCAACGTACCAAATAGTCCCATAGCATTTTAACGTGATCATGCATAACATCACATAGAGCAATATCAATTTTAACGTGAACATAACATGGAATCCAATTAAAACGTAACTTCACCAAAGCAAGTGCAAAATGAGAAGGACAAGAAATATTTGAAGATTTGAGGAGCATATTGTATACCACCTGATTTACCAATCGGAGCCCTTGATTCGATGACCGACTTTTCTTTCTCTTTTTTTTTTCTTCCCTTTCTTTTTCTCTCTATTTTTTTCCTTTTCCATAGATGTCGTGCACTATGTGTGTATATTGTGTGGATGGAAGGGGTGTATTTATAGCAATCCAAGTGTCTAGATGAATATAATATAACCTCCTCATATCTTGCATAATCTATAATTATCCAATGTAATCTCATAAAATCTAAGAATATCTATGAAGATAAGATCCTAATTATTATTATGCTGATTTACTCATTAATAAGTCGCCACCTCGATCCTTCTGGATTAGTCTTTTCTTGCTCGCTAAGGATCCTTCCTAGCATTGACACGTGTCCCATTCTTCTCCGCTATGCAAATTCCGATACCAAACTAGCTTATATAATATACATATATATATATATATTATATATATTCAAAATAATACTAGAACTATTTTAATGTAGTAAAAGTAGGACAATTTTATAAGCTAAATGACATATAGGCAATTACTAAAATACTAGGTGTTACAGTAAATTTCACTAACTTCTCCTGAGGTTTCTAACATATACATTAAACTACCCTCTGCTTTTTGAAATTCCGCTGCCCTCATTTTCTTTTCAAAGTAATTGTCACTTACCTCACCTACCGTTACTTTACGCTTAAGTAATTTTTTTTTATCGGCAATTGCCCCTACATTTAGTTACAATAATGAAATGAAATACTCTCTCCGTTGGGATTTGTTTGTACATTTTGAGAGTTTGTACCACTTTTCAAATGGTTATATCTTATAATTTGTGATGTTTTATATAATTTTAAAAACATTGTCTTATAGAACTAAAGAAAGTCTATCAAACAAGATTCATATTTGACATATAAGGGTAAATTTCACTAACTTCTCCTGAGGTTTCTGACAAATACACTAACCTCCCCTCTGCTTTTTGAAATTTCATTGCCATCATTTGCTTTTCAAAGTAATTGTCACTTACCTTCCCTACCATAACTTTTCGCCAAAGGGTTTAATTTCGTTGGTGAAATGACCTTAATGCCGTTAAATTTGAACTTGACTTTATTTTTTTTCTTGTTTGAGATTACATTGCTTAAATTTCTGAAAGGCATGAAAAAGTAACTTAATTATTTACTTTTTCCTTAGAATTTCTTTTCTTTGACACAAAATCATTATTAATTTTAATATTTCAGTTCCCATAAGATATATACATATATATAGGATCAACTTCTAATGAGGGATCCCTCATTTTAAATAAAATGAGGACCAAGCAATTTTTCCACTTTCCGAACTGAATTTTGACAATCCGAACCGTTAGATGTGTTTAAAATGTGTTTTCAAGGTCCAATGCGAGGATTCGTCCAAAAAAAAATACCCGTAAGGGCTTCATCCGATCAATTTTTCTTAAAAACGTTATATATAGCGTTTTTAACAAAAAATGGTCGGATGAAGCCCTTACGGGTATTTTTTTTGGACGAAATCTCGTGGTGGACCTTAAAAAATACATTTTAAACACATCTAACCGGTTCGATCGTCAAAATTTGGTTGGGAAGCATGAGGTCCTCATTTTAAATAAAATGAGGGATCCCTCATTAGAAGTTGATCCTATATATATATATAAAAGATAAACTTCTTATCCAGACTTTTCATTTCCGGACCTCATGATCCAAACAATTTTTTGACGATCTGATCCGTCCAATGTGTTGAAAAAGTGTTTTCAAGAATCGACACTGGAAATCTTCAAAAACAAATACCGGGAAGGGGCTTGATCTAAGCAGTTTTCGCAAAAAATGTATATTTCCAGCGCTGATCCTTGAAAACACCTTCTGAACACATTGGACGGATCAGATTTTCAAAAAATAATTTACAACACAAAAAAAACCCATTTTTTTCTTATTTTCGAGAGGTGTGGATTAGAAGTTATATATATATATATGTATATATATATATATGTACGTATATATACGTATATATACGTATATATACGTACATATATATATATGTATATATATATATATATGTATGTACGTACATACACGTACATATGTATGTACGTATATATACATATATATATATATGTATATATACGTACATATATATATATACATATATACATACATATATATACGTATATATATGTATGTATATATGTATATGTATGTATATATGTATACGTATATATATATATATGTATGTATATGTATGTATATATGTATACGTATATATGTATATATATATATATATATATATATATGTACGTACATACACGTATATATATGTATGTACGTCATACACGTATATATATGTATGTACGTATATATATATATATGTATATATACGTATATATGTATATATATATATATGTATATATATATATATATGGGTCCCCTTCTAGTCCGAGATCCGAGACCCCGGACATCCATGATCCAATCATTTTTTTGACGATCCGAGCCGTTCAATGTGTTGAGAAGGTGTTTTCATGGGTTCAATGAGAAATCTTCAAAAAAAATATCGGGAAGGGCTTGATCTAGCGTTAGCCAAGAAAAACTATAAAATATACAGATTTTTGTGAAAACCGCTTTGCATCAACCCTTCCTTTTTTTGAAGATTTCTTGCTTGGACCCTTGAAAACACCTTCTAAAAATATTGGACGGCTCGGATTTTCCAAAAACAATTTGCAAAAAAAAAACATTTTTCTTATTTTCGAGAGTCCCGGATATGAATTTTTTTTTGTATATATATATATATGAGGATTTTCCTATCTGGACTCCCGGATTGAAGGAAAATCCCATTTTTTTGTTTTGCAAATTGTTTTTGAAAAATCCGAGCCGTCCAATGTGTTCAAAAGGTGTTTTCAAAGAGTCCTTGCAGGAAATCTTCAAAAAAAAAAATTAACGAGAAGGGTTTGATCCAAGCAATTTTTTGCAAAACTGTAAATAATACAGTTTTGCGAAAAATTACTTGAATCAAACCCTTCCTGGTATTTTTTTTTTTTTTTTGGAAATTGCCCATTCGGACTTTTGAAAACACCTTCTAAACACATTGGACGGCTCGGATCGTCAAAAAAATAATGTTCGGATCATGGACATTCGGACGTTCGGAGTCCAGAGGAGAGACTTACCGTATATATATATATATATATGGGTTTACTTCTAATCCAGACTTTTAATTTCCGGACCTCATGATCCAAATATTTTTTGACGATCCGATCCATCCAATGTGTTCAGAAGGTGTTTTCAAGGGTCCACGCGAGAGTATTTACATTTTTTGCAAAAACTGCTTGGATCAAGCCCTTCCCGGTATTTTTTTTTTTGAAGATTTCTCGCGTCGACCGTAGAAAACACCTTTTGAACACATTGGATGGATTGGATTTTCCAAAAAAAAATTGCAACACAAAAAAACCCTATTTTTTCCTTAAATCCGGGAGTGTGGATAAGAAGTTTGAGATATATATGTATATAGGGACTGGTTCCCCTCACACTTAAAAAACACATAAAAAAAACACAATACTCTTTCGGGCCCCCTTGTGATGTTTTGAACCATTGATCTTGTTTAAATAAGTAAACTAAAAGGTCTTGCAAATTTTCAGCTCAATCGGATATCGGTAAGTGTTTGATCCAAACGATTTTAAAAACACTAGTTCCTGTCACATTTTTTACAAAACTATTTGGATAAAACACTTATCGATATCCGATTTAGCTGAATTTTTGCAGGACCTTCTATTTTACTAATTTAAACAAAATCAATGGTTCAGAAAGTTACAGTGCGACCCGTAACAAAATCGCGTATTTTTTTAAGTGTGAGGAGAACCGGCCCCATAACATGTCACCATAGTGTCCATTTCTTATTGACTGGTAAATCTCGGAGTATTCATTACATCACTTTTATGAAAGTCGCATTATCAGGTACTAATCTTCTTAGAGTAATAGTAGGGTTTGAGAAAACTTTCTCCGAGAGCGTCTATGAAAGAGAAATGGACATCTTAGATTTACATTTTATGAATTTGAGCCGACCATTTCTCTTCCCTAAACGTTTTCAGAAAACATTTTTATGAACCCCTAATATTTCTGAGATTCATACGATATATGTGGTGTATCCCAGATTTTCCCCGCTGACGTAGTCATGCTAGCTTTCTGAGTCAGCCCAGTGAGCTGGGGAGTTTGATTTGGGCCGAGCTCTTCCATAGGCTTCTATAGTCTTCACGTAGTTGGGCTTGGCCTCAAGATAGTTTTGATTATCGGTTTCCTCATCTGGACTAAATATACTTTTCTAGGCCACACAATTTTTTTTTTTTTCCCCACGAAAAAAGCAACCGAATATTATTGATGCAGCTCATGGTCCAAAGACCGAACATCATCGGAACAAAGGTTCATCAGTCACTTGGGGACAATTTGTTTTCAGGGTAGTAATTTTATGTTTCTATTTGGTCAAATTTTTGAAGTGATTTTATGTTTCTATTTGGTCAAATTTTTGGCATTAAACATTCAGCTCGACAAGAAGATTTAGAAATGTACTTCCTCCATCCTAAATTAGATGTCCATTTTGAAACTTGTGCCATTTTTCGATTGTTATATCTTTTAATTTATAATATTTTTCGTAATTATGAATACTTTGTATTATCAAACAAGATCCGTATTTAATATTTTTTGAGATTCATATTGAAAGATATAAACGATTGAAATTGGCACAAGTTTCAAAAATGAAAATCCAAATTGGGATGGAGGGAGTATAAAATTATGAATCGAAGTTGAAAAGGTTGAGATAGCACGACATTAAGACAATTGTTTTAATTGTAAATTTTGTTATTAGTTTTTTTTTTTTTACGCATTTTGGGTTATCTCTTCAAGACAATGGATATACTAGGCCTTATCTCATTTGATAAAAGGGGGATCCCATGAAATCAGTATATTGATTTTAGCACATGAGGACTTATTTGCATTTGGTAAAATTAACCCATTAATTTTATGGAATTCCCATTTTATCAAATGAGAAACATGGCTGTCCAAAGGCCAAATGTTTAGAACTTCTGTTCTTGCATCTTCTAGAAAACAAATAAAAAAATGCTCCTTTCTAAAGATTTTTTTTTTATTTATAATTTTTTTCTTTCCTCTCCCCTCCATCAAATGATCACATTGTCCATCAAATGATCAACTTGCAGATCCAGTTATGGTGGTTTTAAGTTGGCTTCTTCAGGACTTACTTCAATGATCAGATTCGTTTAATTTTTTAAAGATTGTCAATAAAATCAATCATGCCATAAATTATGGTCAATAGCTTTCGATATGATTAGAACTAATAATATTTATCTTGTTACAAATGATGTCTCATAAATTGTTGCAATAATTTTCTCATGCATGATGAAAGTCTTTAGAAATCATATCAAATGATACCTAATTAACTTAATTTTTGGTGTGACCAATGTTCTCATAATATCTAAGAAATAACATGGTATCTATTGTACTAAATGAGATCACATGAAAATTTGATTATGTTAGCAGAACTACTTTATTGCTAAAGAAAAAAAACTAGTACTTTGTTTCTAAAATGTGAAAAGATTAATATTAATTCCACTGATACTTTTAAGTTTTTCTACTTGAATCACTTTTGAATTTTTATCTAATCTTCTAGTTAGGGATCTCTGACTTTGCTTAAATTACTTGGATTAAGCTATTCCCAATCATTTTTTTTTATGATTTCTCGTGGGAATCCTCTAAACACATTTTAAACACATTGAACAGTTTGGATCATCAAAATTCAATCGGTAAAGGGTGAGGTCCAAACTTTAACTAGTTTAAGGGATCCCTCACTAGAAGCCCTCCCTGTGTGTGTGTGTGTGTGTATTTTACTGATTTGTTGGGCTACTTTGGAAAAAAAACAATAAATTGATTGTTTGGTTTATTCATTTTATCTTTATTCAATTTTTTTAGGCTTGTTAGTTTTACGTCAAGTTTCCATAGACAGATTTGTTTCAACTGAGGAATCCAACAAGTATAAAATTATGGTCGAAACTAATTTTTTTAATAAAGACAAAAATAAACGAATTTATTGGATTAATTTTGGCTCTATTAAAAAAATTAATTTTGACCATAATTTTATATTTGTTAGATTCATCTAGTCAAGACAAATCGATAATCTATGAAAACTTGATGCAAAACTAATAGATTTTTTTTTGAATAAAGAAAAAACAAATAAACCAACAATTTTTATTTTTTATTTTTGCCAACTGAGGCCTTAGTTTGTTGCTCGTAAAAATACAAAAAGAGCACCAATTTTAATACCCAGCTGTAGGATGAAATTTTTAGTGCCGAGTGGGTACCACGTGCTACCCACACGCGCGATCTGGACAGTGTAGATTATGGAGAGGGAAAGGGGAGAGAAGAGACGAGAGAAGGTTTTGATCGGGGCTATCGCTGTCCAATACACTTTTAAACAACCTGTATACAATATTCGGATATCGTACCGATTTTTTTTTTTCGCTCTATAGACCCACAAATGTCGATGATCATCGATGGATTGAAGAGCATCCAACTCAACATCATCACCATTTTTATTTAACAAGTCACCAATTCTCCCAGCTGGACAATGCTTTAGAGTTTTGGTTTTTTCCTTTGTTTATCCCAAGAAGAAAATGAATTAGTACTTTAATATTAAAAATCTCATCATCTAATCCAACCACGTAAGACATAAATTAATTATGGGATTCCAACGCCCTCCTGATTGATTCCGGTTCGCCCGCCAAATTTGCCCGCCAAACTTCAACTACTCCGACGTAGGACCCACCTCTGCAGCTCAGCTAACTCGCCTTCTTTTTTCTGGCTTCCGATTCAATTCTTGTCCGTGGCCCGACCAACACGTACGCTATACTACTACTATAATGCTTAGCATGGACTACTTTTTGAAAGAGAAACTTACTCGTATTTCATGGAGGTGTTTGCACTCGAACAATCTCGGTTGTTTATTTCAAAATTCAACGGTTTGGAATTTTTGTATTCTACGGCTCGACTTTTATTTTTTTATTCATTCTGGACGGTATTTAATGAGGAGGTAGAAAGAATATATTCGAGCTTATTAAAGATTCGAACACATGTGGCCTAGATGTCACCGGTGTAAACACTCTATTTGGACCGGCTACATAAAGAAGTTTATATCCTTTTGAAAAAGAAGATTTTAAATACTTCCACTCTCCAAGTTGATCAAGAAAAAAATATATGTACTTAAATAATTGTAAATACTATAGTACGTACGTAAATATTGTTTGGAGTTTAAGTTTAAACTTTTTTTATTTTTTTATTTATCTCAATGAAAGAAATTTAAGAAATGAAAATAGGGTTATTATATTGATAACTCACCGAGCTGATAATAAACAAAGAAAAAATACAAAACAGATTATTACGTTGGAGTACTTTTAAAGACTTTCGTTTAACTTTTTTTTCCAGGTTCAGTTTATCTTTTTCAAAAAAGTTAAATTCTTCGATCGAAATTTTTAAAAATCACTGGTAACAGAATTAGTTTATTGTCTAAAAAATAGTTACTTTAATTCAAAGTCCACTTTAAATTCCCGAAACTACCCGTTGTTTGTTTGTTGGTATTTCAATTTTGGCAAGTCGTACTCTTCCGTTATTTTTAGTTTGTTTTATGAAGTTTTTATAGACTTTTTAAAAGTCCTCCTTGAGTAAGATTGTCGATAACAAGACAATAGAGGATTCTTTTTATGACGTTACGGATATGTTTGGCCGACTCATTTTCGCATTTTTAGATTCTCATTTTAGAGTTTTGGGTGTTCGGCTGCCCAAACCCAAAACACATTAAGGCCTTGTTTTGCTAAGTTTTTAATTTATTTATTTTTTAATGTAATGTGAGAGGATGACATATCTTGAGATTTGAAATAAACTGGCTTAAAATTAAACTGAGTTAGTGGAATGGGGCCTAAGACAAAACTCATTCTCAAAATTTGAATTAGAGAGGAGAAGCCAAAAGTAAGTTGGGGAAGCTTTTTGACTTCTTATGTTCCACTTTTTTCCAAACCCTCCAATGTGTTTAAAATATGTTTTTAAGGGCTCCCAAGAGAAATCGTAAAAAAAAAAATCGAAAATGGCTTGATCCAAGGAGGTTAGTATCAATTATAGGGTGGTTTGGCTAAATTGAAAAAACTAGTTTTTTGGTTTTTTTGATTTTTTCCTTATTCAAATTTTTTTTGCATTTGTTGGTTTTCGTTCGATTTTTTGTGGTTTCTTGGCTTGTCTGGACGAGAGGAATCTAAAAAGTATAAAATTATTAGCCTCCATGAAAATTTTGTGAATAAAGAAGAAAAATAATCCAAAAGTTTAATCTAAAAGTTAATGGGCTTGAAATTATTAATGGGCTTGAATCTTTTAATCTAAAAGTTTTTTTGGATTATTTTTCTTCTTTATTCACAAAATTTTCATGGAGGCTAATAATTTTATACTTTTTAGATTCCTCTCGTCCAGACAAGCCAAGAAACCACAAAAAATCGAACGAAAACCAACAAATGCAAAAAAAAATTGAATAAAGACAACTAAAAAATCAAAAAACTAGTTTTTTCAATTCACCCAAACCAACCCTATGAATACATAGGATACATCCCACTACCATCAAACCCTTTATTTCACACAAAACTCTTCCACTCCCCCATTAAGAATTAGCGATACATTATTCATGGTTTTTTTGGATTTTTGGATGCTACATGGTTTAGAACCAGAAATTGAACAAAACCGGACTAGTCTACCGTTTTGATTCTGGTTTGGTTTCATATGAGCAACGGTCTGTTATGATCCTCAATTCTTTAGAGCTGTTAGATATGGTTTAGTTCTTGGATTTTTATAGAATTGGTTCAATTCTGACGAACACTGGTTGCTTCGCAGCCAACTTTGGGTATTCATATGACCACCCCTTAATTTGCATTTCCATGGGAACTAGTAAAATTAAAGTTCACCTCATTATTTTGAACACCCAATCTACTGACTTGAACATTTAGCTTAAAAAGTTGCACATGTAGATAACAGGGATAGAGCCATTTGTTAATAATTTTAGCCATTTTGTTACAGGTTGATCTAAAATTAACATTGGGAACTTGACTCATCAAAGTCTTGATTTTTATTTGTTTCGATCGGCATCTTCCAAAGTTAGTAAATTGTTTAATGATTCCGTAATTCTTGAACACCTAGTACGAATTCTTAGAGCCACCACTCGGACAAACCCGTAAATTTTGCTGTCCGTGAGGGAGGCCGCGCTCAAGACCATGTACATTACTACCTTATACTACAAAATGATAGATGCGTCATGCATGAATAAGCGGGTCGGTCAAATGCTGGTAGTTTGCTTATATTTAAAGTTGCTGAGAACTATAAAATAAATAACAGCTTCAATTGCCTTTAAATAGCTTTTAAATGTGGAGAAAAAAAAGAGGGTTTTAATAAAAATAGTCCAACTGATTGAAAAAAAAACTTCAAAAATTGATTTTCTAAATAGGAGTGACATTAATCTGGTTTGAAAAAAAAAAGGCATTAGAGTAAAATTGGTCAATAATGAAAAAAAAAAAAAAAAGGAAAGTGATTACCTAAAAAATTGCAAAAATTTGGGAAATTTTGGCTGAACCAAGAAGCAAATGGTTGAGACCAGTTAACGCGGGCCCCACCCACCCCCTCCACCATCCCTGCATATCAGCAAATTTCTGGACTCTCTCTCTCTCTCTCTCTCTCTCTCTCTCCTCGCCCAAAAATCCCTTTGCGTAACCACTACCACCGCCACTGATCTCTTCATTTACTTCCCCCCCGTCTAAGATTCCTCCGTTTCGCTTCTCTCTCTCTCCATTTGTTTCTCTCCGATCTCAGTATGGATGGTCCTCAATGATCTCTCTATCTGTGTAGCAATTTTTTTCCAGGTAGAACAATCTCTTGCAGGATTCTGTTTCTGTCTGTATAGCCATTTTTTTTTTTTAATTCTGTTTCAATTCTCTCTCTCTCTCTCTTCTTTGGATGATTCTTAACACTTTTACAGTGGGATTTGCAGAATCCGACCAAGTTCTTTTCCCCTTGAGCCTGATCCAAAATCTTTTCTTTTTTGAGGTAATTTACGCGGTTTAACTTTCTTGGGTTAAGTTATTAGTTTTCTGTTCGTTAATGGAGTTTTTGTGTTATAATTTTTTTTGATGATTTTCTTACATAATAGAAATTTCCCTTAAAATTGGTCAATCTTTACCGATCGTCATATATCAGCCTTTCGTTCTTACTCTGATGCATTTATCTTCAATGTATTCTTTACATATATTTCCTATTTTCAGCATACAGCAAGATTGCCCACTGTTGTAAATGTAATCAGTTCATGACTGCTGGTTTATTAGCTTTGGTTGAATTGGTGGTCAAACTGATTATCAGTATGATTTTTTCTTTCTTTTCATCTGATTACCTTTAGTGCAGTGATTAAGATGAGATTTGAGACTTGATTTCTTATAACCCCGAGCTCTGTGCCATATTGTGGGTCCCCAATTTACATAGAGATGGTGGTCAGTGTGCCGTGATTGCTTGCATTCCAGTGTGCACATGGTCACACGTGATATAGGTGCATGTGCCTGCACATGTTATGCATATGTGATTAAAGAATTTCAATCTTAATTCAGTTAACATATGCTGACAGTTCAAGGTAGTGATTCTCCCCCCACAAACGATGCAATGATAATTGAATAAACACAATTGAAATCACCTATTTACATCATGTATGTTAAAAGACTGTCTAAAGCTACATTGGTAAATTTCCTTCTGCAAACAAATCCATTGTCCTAACTCCTAATAATGTGGAGTCCAGCTTCCAGACCGTAATTCACAGGATAGCCATAGGGTATTTTATTTGGTGATGTACTTTTAGTCCTCTGAAAATATGACTCTTTCCATCTATATGTTCTAAATGCTCAAATATACGTAAATCTGTCCATTGCCTTTGAATGTGTTGGTCTCCAGTATTGGCTCCTCAAACTGGATACAAAACAGTACGGGCAATAGAGCTGTTCCTGAACAAGGAATATTATTTCAAAAAGGTGTAAAGATGATATTATCTTGATACCTTCACCGTCCTGGCTATTCATGGAATGTGGAAAGTAGATAATTAGTTTATTTCCATAAGAAATAGATTAGACGCAGTTCGTAACACGACAAAACAAGGAAAGAAGACGGAATGTGGTCCTTAAAGTTATAACTGTGAAGCAAATGGTGAAAGAATGCTCTGATTGGGATAGGTGGATATGCTTGTAAACAACAAAATTTTTCAATTGTTAAGCTTGAGAGGAGGTTGATATCATATTGAGTGATGTTAGCTATTAAGCTTCTTTAGTTCTTTACAATCAGACAAAATTTTCATGTCTGCCTTTCGACTCTCCCTCTTCCTTTATTACGAAATATGAAGTCACAAAAGAAAATATTGCACTACAAAGTCTAGAATATCATCTCTCTTCACTTCGATGTTTCCAGGAAATTTTGTCCTCATTTTCATCTTCTCTATACGAGGATAATAGCCAGCAATACTCATATACAAATTCACATTTTCGCTATATAGTCTTCAAACTCTCCCCTTTATTGTTCTTTCCACTGACCACCTTTCTACTACTTAGTTTTGCTTTTGTTGCTTTCATGAGACCGTTAAAATGAATTAGAAATGAAGCAACTAAAATTTGGGCTTGGATGCGTAACCAAGACTATGTAAAAGACTTTCCCAGAAGACCAAAAAATGTAGTTTTCTGGTCCGAAGAGAACACCTCCCCACAGTTCTAACAATCCTTGTTGGACTCCCCAGGCCCCACCCTCCTATTAGTAGACATTTCCCCGATGCACACAGATGTTCATCCTCTCCATCTATAAGCCTTGAAGCTCTGGTTCTCCATATCCAGACTATTGTCAGTATTCTCTCCCCAGTCTCCTGCTCCATTGCCGCCTCTGATCTCACTCATCCTCTCTCCAGTGTCCTAGCATGAGATCAGGGGCCTCCACAGCATACATGGCCTCCTTTGCCTACAAAACATGTTAAGAGGTAAGCTGCCATGGTGAGCTTTGTATGCACGGGGGTGGCCCTAATGTTTGTATTGCCCAAGTCCGACGCCGAGCTTGGTTGCCACTTACTATTAAGTTATTAAAAAAAAAAAACACACACACACACACATACAAGTCACAAAAAAGAAAAAAGAAAAAGAAGGTTACATGGAAACCTCACTTTGTTCTATTTTAAGCATACCAACTGCTCTTAGGCCTATTGCATCTTGGCGTTGCTAGACTTATCTAGAGATCTGGTATTTTATTTTCGAAAATTTCTATCTGTCCTTTATTTTTTTGATGATTTATCCACCACCACCATTGCTGCCGCCATCACCACTGCTACTATTGATATACCTATGGGTATGTTCTTGTGCCATTTCCATTCTTAATCCAAGGGAAATGGGACCGATCACACCCCCAAAAAATGAGAATTGCTTATGTTGTACCCAGAATTTTAAAAAAATAATGGCAACACTACAAGGTTTCATACATTAAAATTGGTATTTAGATGCTCTTTAGAATTCTGGTCTTTTGAATAATCTAACCAATAACAATCAAGCGAGTACTTAACGTGGATGCACCAATTTTAAAAATTGTGAGATTTGCAAAATCCAAAGAATGAAAATCTGAGGGTTTGAGGGGGAAAAAACCCCAAAAAAATCTATTGGAATGAAGAAGAACCCAAATCTTAATCTGTAGCTTACTTGAAATCTCCAAGGGATGGAGTCAAGATTGGCTACTTAAATGGAAAGAACAAAACTTCCATTCATTCATCGCAGATTATGTTTGTGTGGGTGTTTTGAGAGAGAGAAATAAAGGCAAAGTGGACACATATGGAAAGAAAGCTTATACAGCGAAAGTGTGTATCTATGAGATTCAACTTTTTCTAAAACCAATTGCTTGTGTGTTCGTGAGATACATAAAATGACTAAATATATGAAATCCATTTTCAAATTTCATGACTTAAATTCCAAATCTAAAGCAGCTATTTGAAAACTTTACTCATGCTGAAATTCTCACTCCACTCATTTCTTTCCTAGACCGACTCTCAAGTGTTCACAATTCACAAAACAATTACTCCGTCTGTCCCGATTTGTTTGTCCACTTTTTGACTTTGAAGTCTCCCAAAATGTTTGTCCAATATGAGTTTGACTTGCTAAACTCCCCTAAATGCCCTCTCTTTTAAAAAACTATGCATTGGAGAGTGTGTTCTTCTATTTAATGCTAGAAAAGTGAGGGGCATTCTTGGAAAAGTAAAACTATTTAAGAGTTTTAAAAATAGACAAACAAATCAGGACGGAGGGAGTTTTTTCTAGTAGGAGTCTAAAGCTAGTATGAGTTGAGAAAAAAAATATGAAGATGAAGTGTGTGTGTGTGTGTGTGTG
This sequence comes from Vaccinium macrocarpon, assembly GCA_022606695.1. Classification (NCBI taxonomy): domain Eukaryota; kingdom Viridiplantae; phylum Streptophyta; class Magnoliopsida; order Ericales; family Ericaceae; genus Vaccinium; species Vaccinium macrocarpon. The sequence continues at coordinate 23,392,293 of CM040173.1, forward strand.
CGGGGGTGGGGAATCCGTGACTCCAACCTGCATCTACCAAATGAGAAGAAGACAGTCCCTTACAGCTGGGCCAAAGCTCACCACTGTTCTCATTCGCTAATTTAAATATATATAACATAATTGGTGTTTTTTTTTTTTTTTGGTTGCCCCATGGTGGGGGGTTGCCCTAGCTCAGAGTCTTGTTGGGCTTACCCTGGGGCCAGCCCTTTGTATGTGCTTGGAGCACTGTAGTCCTGAAATTTCAAAGGATTCTTTTTGGTTAACTGCATTAACTTCGTTGATTGGATATAATTTGGATTAATGGTAGCTTGCGATATTTGAGAATTTGACTGCTCTTCTTTTGCAGGTGTTTATCTTTGAATTTTATTTGGAATTTTCTGAATCAAGGAATTGCAGCTGATTGAATTTATTCTTGGAAGATGTTGGGAGGAAACAACAACAACAACAACAATAATGTGTTCCCCATGTTCGTTGATGAGAATCATTTGCAGTATCATACTAATGCGTCAAATCAACTACAGTTATTTGGAAATTGTAAGTTATATTTTCATTCAGTTAGAATATCTGGGACAGACGTTGAGGGTAGTCTTCTCTATATGTAGTTTTTCTTTGTTGGTATTGAATAGATGTTAATTGTAGTAATTTATCATGGGGAGATGCTGAAACAAGTACTTAAATCAACTTGGCTGTCTTTTTATTGTGGGACTAATCTTTTATCGACCACTTTTACAACTTTTGCTGCAGTACCAGTTGGATGTAATGTTGATCCAGTAAATTATATTGGAAATGAGCATGAGCCCCCTGTACTCCAGCCTAATAAACTAACAAGGGAAGCAGAAAATATATCAAGACAGCAGAAACTTCAAATTTCCCTGAATTACAATTTGTGCCATGATGAAGCTGATCAATCAGCAAGCATACCAAACCTAAATCCTGTGTCAACTGGGTTAAGGCTGTCATATGATGATGATGAACGCAACTCCTCTGTTACCTCTGCAAGTGGAAGTATGACAACAGTATCACCAATCATTTTGTCTCTTGGTGACAACATTAGGGCCGAACTTGATCGGCAGAAAGAAGAACTTGATCAGTATATGAAGATTCAGGTATCCTGACTACAGCCCTCATATTGAATCTTAATTTGACCTACATTGTGTGGTTTCCACATTGGAGTGCTTACTTGCATAAATTGAGAGATACGTAGTCGTATAGTGCTCTAAATGGATTGAGGAAATCTTTCAAGAGCATTTGGAGAGGTCATTTTTCTAAAACAAAATTGCATTTCTCACATCGAAATCCTTTTCCTCTCATAATAGTCCGCGTAATTGCCTTTCTAGATCTTAGTTATTCTGGAAGTGTGAAGTGCTAGTATATTAATTTTCCTCCAAATTTTTTTATGGCTATTCCTTTTGTAGTTGCGATAGAGGACAAAACTAAGATAACAAACATCAAATACTCGCTGTTTGTTTATGTTGAACCTTGGGATCTTTAGGCTGTACTTGGATCAAGGATTCGTGGATAGGTAAAAGAAAAGGTGAGGGAAATAGACCTTCGGTTTTTAAGGAGAAATCCCTATTTTCTTTTTTGGTCCACATCCCTTCACAAATCCTTGGTCCAAACACATCCCTTGGGATTTTGAAATTTTGATCTCGGTGCAGCATATCACATGATTATTTTGCTCCAAAAACGCTAGTTACCTCTACATATACATCACACGAGATGATTTGTGATGCTTTGTTTGTTTCACTTTGCGGCTGAACCTATTGTACTGTCTAAACAGGAAGAGAATCTGTCGAAGGGGTTGCAAGACATAAAGCACAGACAAATGGCATCTTTCCTAACTTCCATAGAAAAAGGGGTCAGTCAGAAGTTACGCGAGAAAGATATTGAGATAGAGAACATAAACCGAAAGAACAGAGAACTCGTCGAGAGAATTAAGCAGGTGGCAGCAGAAGCCCAGAACTGGCACTACAGAGCAAAATACAACGAGTCGGTGGTCAATGTACTGAAGAACAACCTCCAGCAGGCAATTTCGCAGGGTGTTGACCAAGGCAAGGAAGGATTTGGAGATAGTGAAATCGACGATGCTAATTCCTATATCGAAACGAACAACTATCTTGGAATTCCAGGTGGGTCCCGTAATGCTGCTGGACTTTTGAAGGAGAATGTGATATGCAGAGCATGCAAGTCTAAGGAGGTGTCCATGTTGTTGATGCCTTGTAGGCACTTGTGTTTGTGTAAGGATTGTGATGGGTTAGTCGGCGTTTGCCCTATTTGCCGGTTGGTGAAAACTGCAAGTGTCCCTGTTTACTTGTCCTAAAACCAGTGATGAAATAACTCAAAATTGAAAATATTCTCGAAAATCTTAGTACCTACATGTATGGAATGAAAAGTATGTGGGTGAGTTGTATTTATAAGATGTTTTTATCTGATTGCGAGCTATGCTTAATCTCTGTGTTGATTAATGTTCATGTTTTTTTTTTTGATTGGCAACAAAATTTATTAAAACTCGACGAAACGTACATCGAGAGAAAAGAAGGCCAAAACAAACACATGTAAGGTCTCGGCGAATTTCCAGCGAAGTGCTGAAAATTAAAAAGAAAAAGGAGAAAAAATAGAACGGACGAAATAGACCATAAGGAACGTTGTGTATCACGAAGCAGCAGCAGCATCTCATTGCATTCCTTAAAGCAGTACCCAATGAAAAGTAATAGCAGCTCCAAAATTCAATTTCAATCCTAAAATCAGCACCTAAAATAGTATCACGTAGTATCATCTCCAAGATTCAATCATTCTTGCATCAACAACAGCCCCAGTACAGTAGCAGCAACAGCATCATATTTCAGTACCAGCTGCCTGCAACACCATTCCTTTGCTGTTTAGGCTCAAGTTTAAGCCTTCTAATGCCATCCAAATTACTTTTAAAATCTACAATAGTGTAGATCTTGATATTATGCTTCGCTTTAATCCAAATGGCCACTCTAGTTTTTGCCAAGTCACAACGTGCACACTTCTATCATGCAGAGCTTTTTCTATGAATCAGGTTATATTCTTTGCTTTCAATTTCAACCATCTTTCTCATGATCATTCCGTATGTGATACCAAAGTCAATCTGCAATCTGGCTCCAGTATCTTTGGTAAGCTGAAATTCTTCCAATACTCTCTCCTCTTGGCTGTTGAAAGCTGAAACTAGGCTATTGTGAATCTCCTCGCATTCTCTGCATGCTTCGAAAGTTACACTTCTTAAAGCTTTTCTGAATTTTTGTGGGTTTAAATCCACTTGTAGATTAATTCCATCTAACTGAGATGCTCTTATCCCATTGGATGAACTAATCACAATTGGGCCACAACTGGGTTCTAGATGGTGCCAAATCCTCTGTGTCCAAAACCCCAGTGCCTCTGTGCCGAGGGGTTTTGGGCCGTTGGATTGTGATTTTTGTTTTCATGTAGATTAATTCCATCTAACTGGGATTGGCTCTGACAAGTCTTTCACTTCAGTGGCTGGTATTATAGGACTCAGCCGCCATAGGAGCTGCAGAGTCATTAGCTGTATTTTCTGCCATTAATTGCTCACCAACATCCGCATGCTCAAATTTGTAATCTAAAAGAGTTACAACCTTGGGACAAAGCAAATTCTCCTTGTTGGCATTCAATTCATAAACATCTTTCTCTCTTTCTTCCATGCAATTCATTGACCTGTTTCCATCAGTATTTTCCTTATCCTTGTCACCGTCTCTCCTTGCCACCTCATCATCTTCTTCCTCATTTCTCAAAACAGAAGCATTAACGGATGCAGGTGCTTGTTTATCTGATGAAATTTTCCTGAAAGTACTCTCCTCTTCTACCTTTATCAAAAACTTCACTCCATCAACCACTAATTCTATCTCCTCTGCAATGTGTTTCTGATAATCAGTTGCTATGAGTACTCTCCCTTGCGCAAAGGATTTTTCTCTTAAATTATCTTCATCTACTTCAATAAAATGACCCCATATACTACCAATTTTTCTGAAAGTAGGGACAGACCATGCATTAAGAGGCATTCCACAGCAAGTGATCCAAACAAATATTCATGCCGGAAGCTAAAATTCCGTGAGGAATAACAGGATATAGTTAAGATGGTTATCTAATCTACTTTCATGTTGGCAATCCCAAAGAAATAGTAGCTGTGATGCAAGAATGTGCAATCCCAGGGCGTATTCCATCATCTGGAATACTCAAATGTCGCACCATGTACCATGCAGAGCTTCGATTCATTGATTCTGAATGGTTTGTTAAACCACATTAGCACAATGATGTGGTTCTACAGTTACATCCAAAATTTTCTATTAAATGTCTCACTTCCGGGAAGAAGGTGCACAAGTTACCATCAAAAGATCCTGGAAGTAAACCTATTCCAAAGTGAACCCAAAGTTAGCATGAACAGAGGCCTCTTTTCACATTCATTGCTACTCCATTCACACAGCCCTCAGAATTTTAGATGTGGAGCCGTATCTCTATGGTTATCAAGCATAATTTGGCCAACACCCACTCCATGGCAGATTGGATTCCTATCCTGTATTGTCCTGAGGATCCTTGAATACATCATATTAAGGTTGTAACAATAATAAAATGCTAAAACAACTGCAATCTCAAAGTTTGCACACATTCAAGTTCCAGATTCAGTCGACTTGCTCGCTTAGGACCAAGGTTAAAGGACAGCCCATCAATATATCGTTCAAATTTTCCTATTACAAGATACCTGCAAACCAAAGAGTTTATAAAAGACTCTGAACTGTAGTAACTGTAGGAAAGGCCAACGAACTGGTTACTGTTTTGTGGGGTCAAATGTGCAATCCGGAAATCATTTACTGACTCATCATAGACTTGACAAGGTCTAAAATGCGGAAGTAATCAAAGAACAGAGAAGAGTGTTTTCCCTCAAGCCCATCCCTGCTCACATGGTTGCGCCCAGCAAGGTTATTGCATGGGCTCCCACCTATCACCAGATCAAACCCTCCAAACGAACCGATCCACTCTGCAACCCTTTCAGCTGTCACCTCTTGTACATCCGCAATGTGAATTAGATTGCCCTTCTGGTTTGTTTGCTCCCACCAACTTCGGACAATGGTCCGACAAGACTCTGATAACTCAACAGAAACCACATTATTCAAATGGATCCCAAGCCGGTGCAATGCAACTTCAGCCCCACCAATTCCAGAGAAGAGCGATAGGACGTTAATGCCACTTGGGAACAAACTTTTCAAAACCGAGAGATGGTATCCCACTGTATCAACCTGTAGCAATTTTTTTGAAGTGTCTTCAATCAAATAACTCAAGCACAGATGTAAATGGTTTTCCATTAGCCAGAAACAATGGAAGTTAATTCCATGAGACTTAAATCCCCAGACAACTTGTATAACATAAAGATGCATACATAACATGAATGGGAAGAAACTATGAAAATCCCACATGCGATGTACACAAAAGCTTTGCTATTGTGAAGACTTCAGTGATTTCACTAAGAAACTTTGGTTGGATTTCCTTTGCTTGTAATTGCCCTAGCAAGGAACAATTACCATCAAGATCAGAAAACAAATATTTATTATCATTAAGGTCAACCACTCTTTTTTAATTATCATTAAGGCCAGTCACTCTTTTTTTGGGTTTAGGCACTTAAAGTATCATTCGGTTTCATAGGGTTTTAGAAGTTTAGGCACTTTCATATGATTTTGAGGGTTTAGGCACTTTCATTACGGTACGCTAGGGTTTAGGTTTAGGGTGCACTTTCCTATTATAGAGGTTTTAGGCTTAGTTTGCCAAAAGATAAAATGAGGTGGATGTGATAAAATGAGGATAATTTTAGCAAATGAAGTGGGGAGGTGATTTTATCTCCAATAAATCTGGACATATATATTCCAGAATATATGCATTGGAAATAAAATCACCTCCCGCTTCATTTGCTAAAATTAACCACTTGATTTTATGAGATTTCCATTTTAGCAAATGGAAAATCAAGCCTTAGTAGTTTAGGCACTTTCACAGGTATTCTAAGGTTTTTAGGCAATGTCATTAGGGTACTCTAGGGTTTAAGTTTAGACACTTTCATAGGGTACCCTAGGATATGAGAGAGAGAGAGAGAGAGAGTAATTCGTAGAGGGTGTGCATTGGGTCCAATAGCAGTGGGTGGTGCTTTTCCCCAAACAAGGTGGAGCTAGGCGTACATAAGACGGAAAAACTGGACCGGCCTGTGTTTCTCCCTACTAGCAAACTCTGCAATTTCATTATCACTATAATGTTGGAGCCTTATCCCCCAAGTTCCATAAAGCACAATTACGCTGACACCAAATCCAGGGCAGATTGGATTCATAACCTTATTGTCCTTCAATCAAAGGGTCCATGATTTCTTTTTATCCAGTTGGAAATTGTATAAAATTTCAGTAAGTAACCAAAACTCAATGTTTGAGGTTGCACACTCTTTGAAATCTAGTTTGTTTTGGGAATCAAGTCCAGTGAAATATAAACTTTGAGATTTGTTTTGTTTCGGAAATCAAGTCCAATGAGCATCAATAAATCAGAAGGAGACAAAATATGGAAGGCACTGCATAGAGTCCAACCTGAAAAGCATTCCCAAGGGCTTTAAACCTTTCAGTTCTGTTGAAACCCCTTGTGTGATTCACTGGGAATCCCATGAGTGCCTCCATCTCTTCAGGTTCAATTGTTGCTGCGTTATTCCTCCCAACCCAAATTAAATTCCATCTCTTGCATTCTTCCATTACAAATTTCTTCACGGGCATAGGAGGCTCTCTCAATGACTTTTCCAGTGCATTGCGTATCCTCTCAGTCAGTTTGGCACTCCCAACACAAGTTAGGAGGCAATTCAACTGCTCTCTAGTGTCCCATGAAGGCCACCACTTCTTGGTATGAGGAAAGGCTTCGGTGATTTTCAGTGGCGGGGCTGGTAGAATGTGGAACCTATTGTGGATGGGAAGGTTGTGAATGTACCCTCTCTTTCTCGCAGCCGCACAGAAGTGTTTCGAGTCTACGAATTCTGGTGCAATGTCAAAAAGAAATCTGGAAATTGTACTCCAAACTCCTTTGGGAGTCAATGCCACGTTTTCGTAGTAGAAATATGGAGGGCCCAGAGCAGCCTCTGGGAGTGTTCTACGAACTTGGCACCATGTTCCATTGGGAACTCCAAACCCTATCATTGGATTTGGAAGACGACACTCCTCATAATCTTCCTGCATTTGCTCCTTCTCTGTTCCCTTTGTCCGCTTAACATTCCAGGCTTCTTCCCGTAGAATTTTCCTCTTGTCTTTCCGCTGTCCAAAGAAAACCAACAGTAGATTTGTTTCCATTTGTCTAATGTAAAATAGTTTATGACCAAGTATAAATCTTATGTGAAGTCCTTTTGGTAAGATTTTTTTTTATACTTGTTTTTTGGTGATTGGTTGAAATCCGACAATGGCAACAAGGTAGCATTATCAATCCCTCCTTATTCCTCAAAGCACATGAACCAAAAAGATTTATGAGGCCACAATATGATGGTTTTCCTAGGTTTCGGGTAGATTATTTCTTTTGGAAAACCCTTCACCTAATTTTTTGTAACCAGACACCAAATTCAGAAAATATTTTTTGAGAGAAATACTTTACAAGGAAACAAACAAAGCCCAAAGGTAGAAATCTGAAAGGAACTTCAGATAATTGGATGTCACCCTTAATTACAAAAGATTGATCTGCTAACCTTTTCTTGTGAAGAGAATTCGATCTTTTCATAAGGTTTGTCTATAAGATGAAAATCAGCTTCCTTTGCCATTTGGGCCGCACAGATGAAATCTGAAAGTTCTGCAATTGGGGTATCTACACCTGCAATTTAAAGGAGACGATACAAGCATAAGGGAAGCAATTGTTTGGTGCTTCAACCACTTACTAAAATGACCAAAAAAGAGTTGGATAATCGTATACAATATGTCTTCCAGTACACACAATTCTATGAACAATGAAGTTCTCACAGCAAAACCTGGATAATATCCAGCCAAATTAGTTCAATGAAGGGTTTTGTGAAAAAAAGATGATAAAATAAGACAAACTTGTTCCTGCAATCTTGTAGTCAACTACCCAAAAAATGGACTTAGAAGTACCATGAACATCTGTTTTACAGATTATTGTACTCATAGAGCATGATCATTTTAAACAATCGTGCTAAGTAGCTACGGTCACAATTCGTCTAACTATACTCATGATATAGTATGATAACAGAATGGGCATGATTGCAATAATCTTTAACATGTTTAACTTATGGAACCTCAATAAAAAGCATCCAGTTGTTGTAGAGATATTTTCTGGGTTATGTTGTATAAGCTAACACTGCTGAAAGTATTGGTCAACAAGCCCAACAGTTTCTTCATTGAGAACTAGTAAATGTAACACAATCAAGTTTTTGCATCATTAGAAACGGCGAGGCTCAGTTTTCAGGGAAAAAAGAAAAGCACAAATAAAGCATCAAGCAATTGTACATCCTTGTAGGACTTGATACTAACCACATCTGTCAATAGCTATAGAAACCTCCTCAGCTTGGTAACCCATTTCCACTAAAAGTGATATTGTCGCATCCTTGTCTAGTGAGTAGTGTGTACTTTCCTGGAACAACAAATAAATAGTTCAAATGATAGGACAGCCGATTCAATCATATAGTACGAGTGAAATGTCAGTATTACAGTTAAATTAAGAAGTGGTAGCTAAATTAAGAAGTGGTTCGCTAGAAGCATAAGCATTGAATTCCACAAAACAGAAAAGCAACTTGTTAAATTGGCTTTGGCCACAAGAAGAAAGATTAAAACACCACCCTTTAATGGGCTTGTGAGATAAGCAGTCCAACAAAAGCAAAAGAAAGAGGGGTGTAAATTCTATGATCCAATTTGAAACCTTTGGCTTTCCATGATTGACAACTTTTAGATGGCCTCCGCTACTGATCCTCTGTGTTCTTTGTGCAGTTCGTACCTTCTCATAGGCTTTGGCCTTTCCTCTTACGAAATTGATTATTGAAAAAAATGTATGCAATGAATGAATACCAAACAAAGCATACAACAAAACTAAAATACCTCCTCTACAGGGGAGCTATTCTCATCCAAGAGGAGGTCGGGATAATTGCTTGCAACCTTAGAAGCACATGAATCATCAGAAAGATGTTCCTCTTCTGGGGGAAGGTCCTCAATAGCCTGCATCAGATGTATTTGCTTACTATTTTGACAAAAAAGCATTTAGATACAATTTATCTATCATCCAGATTTTATTCATGCTCCCAAATGTGTTGGACTTTTTAGTGAGATGCAATAACCTAAAAGCATTCCTTCAAGATAATTTGCAAGTACAGATGCAGACTGTTCAATAAAATGTTATCACATGTCAATTAAGGACTTCTAGCAAACATACTTCGACATCGTGGTTTGTTGCCATAGACACATTTTCCCATTTTAAGAAAAGATAATATTGCAGTAACCCTTATAGAACTGATACACAGAAGCACAAAAGTTATAGACACAGAAGCACAAAAGTTGTAGAACTGATTTTAGAATCCAATTTGTCGAACTCTTTCCGCCTGTATAATTGCATTATGGCGATTTTGTCATTTAACAACTTCTCTACATTTTAGTAATACCAATAGCAAGCATATGTATTACTAATATGGCACCATTGGAGCTTTACAGCTACCATTTCTAAAATGCCATGGCTTGCAGCTGTTACTGAGATGAAGGAAAAGAGAGTAACCAAAAATTGTATAATACATTAGTTGCTACAACAGAAGATGATGGTTACATAATTTGAAAATCACCAACAACTGGTCGTGGATCCTAATGAAACCAAAAGGCACAAGAAGCTAGGTATGATAATTGATACAACATCAACAACAAAATAATAAATAAGATCAGTTAAGAAGCAAAGAGTCACCAACCGAGTATGTGAGAAGAGCTTCCAGTATAGCTTCTATATCATTTTCCCCTATAAAGCAATGACATAACATGTCAGTAAAACTAGAAAGTCACAAGGCAAGAACATAATCTACCAACAATAGTCAGTCAGTGATTACCATTTTCCTCCATTGCTCTAACCACCATAGCTTTAGAAAATCCCATTCCCACAAAGTGAAGGATCACCCGAGAGGTTTGGGAACCATTAGAAGAACTTGCCTGGATACAGAAAATGAGAGGTTACAGTAAGTTTAGTCACAAAAATTTGACCCCCAGTTATCACTTATCAGCCGAATTTACTTTGCAATTAGTAAAAGCAGAAAATGTAAGACACAGAGGAAACAAACTAGTGGACTATTTTATTTTAGTTGAAGGATAATATCTCACACAACAATTTCTCTTGCCTTGCCTAGATTTTTTTCTTCCTTCTAGCAATAATAATACATCTGTCATTGCAATTCATTACTCTGTTGAAGAAGGAAATAAGACTTTCTTGAAGAAGTATAGGTATTAATTTGGAAAATGCGTACAAACCAACACTGATTGTATGAGCCAATATACACGGAGAAAAGAAGTCAAATCCAAAATATGTCAGTACTGCATGCATACGAATCATCATAATTCTTATGGAAATTAATATTACTTTTAAAAGCAGAAGACGGACCGAAATATGCTGACATAAGAACCCACCCTTTTCCAGATCATCGTATGGCGCATATTCCCATACATTCTTCTGTGACTAATGGTTAATTAAATTTTTCTTAAGATGACGTTCAGCTTTACCTCTCCGCATCCTGCAAAAGCTTCTTGACCAGCAGTTGCTGAACCCACAGCTGAGGAAAAAGGTGTGCTCTCAATCTCAAGCTCATCTTCAGTGTCCCAATCAATATTCAGACTCTTTTCACAATCACTATTATCATCCTTTACACAATTAAAACACATCACATCAGCAGTGGTCCTTAGGAACAATATAGTCATAAATCTTATGCTAATTCATTCTACTTTTGGAAGCAAAATTCTAACCCAAGATGTCTACACCAGGGTATTAGAAAACAATGATCCCAGAGGAATTCATGTTTCGGGAACTCCACTATGAGAAGACATCGATGAAGTAAAAACTGCAAAGTCATTTTGATGGACAATGTCACTCAAATGTCAAACTCTTAGGTTTTTACTCCTTGAGTAGCTTAAGAGATGACAACGGCTAAAAATAAGGTACACAAACGGATACGCAGATAGTTCTCTATAAAAAAAACGATTCATTTGCAGGTATCATGATAACACTTTTGAAATGGAAAGCAAGAGAAGGACAGAGCCTCAGCAATGTAAGTCTCTGGTACTTCTGATCAATAAAAAAATGTAAAGGAAGATTAAAAATCTAAAAAAAGAACCTACCAACAATACTCATCCCTTCTCTCCTAATTACCCCCTTATATAAGGACTATATGCAACTAACTAACCTTTAAAACAGAACAGATTCTCTTCTTGCAACTGATTTTCCCACCGAATACACGTATAACAATTGAGGCTAATACAACTAAGTAATGAGTACAAACGACCAAAGTGTTACTAAACCACTATTTATCAAATCATGAATCCCCACAAATCAGAGAATGCATGCTGCATATTTTTATTTGAAAAACACCTTCCTATTTCCTACGGCTCCTCTGTCGGTTTGTTCTGTGTATGAGGGAAGACTATGCCCATTATGTAGTCCATTATCACCTTTGGACCAAATATGTACTTGTGCATTTGTAGGTGTGCTTATCTGTCTTGAAGAAGCAATAAGCATAAGACAACACACAAGACACAAACATAGATATGTTACATGTACAGACAATATGAAACAGTAACGATGATCATCACAAGTTCTCAATCGTAGTATAACAGGGAAAACACAACGCATTGTTCCTTCTTTATCAAGATATGTGAGATTATTTGAATGCCAAATTTTCTGGTTTTGATGATTCAGTTAATTTAGTTCTTGTTCCCTCATTCTTTCCTAATCTCCTCTCAGTGCATGAAAATTTCCTAGCACACGGGCATATGCACATTGTCTTGAAGAATCCTGTATGCATAATAGGATTCAAATCTTACGTAGGATCCACTTTGACATGTTCAATGAAAAGAAATATGAAAACCATCTCTATGAGGTTTAGAATGCGAAAGGTTTTGTTAAGCAACCTTTGGTTGTAAACCCATGTATGCACTAGGTTCAAACAAGTTGCTACCCTTCAATTATCCCTAAACCATCTCGTCTTCAGGAATCAATCCAAGTTATTTAACCTTGACTTAGAACTCTACGACTACCATATTGGTTGTCTCTATTGCATCCTCCACATCAACATATCTTGGGACTTTAAGATGCAAGTAGAAAGAGATGTTACCACTTACCATTTCTTACTCTCCACCAACCAATGAATCTCGGCCTGTTCAAGAATACAATGTGTATATAAGGACTGAATAAAGGTAGCTTCAAAATAAGAGCTTAATTACCAAAAGCAGGCAAGAACTGAAAACTAATCACTATTCACTAATGTGCACAGTCCCACTAATGCGTGAAGATTAATGAAGCTACCAACCTGAACAATTTGTTGAGCTATAAGTTGATACAGCAACACACAATGTGGTAAAATCACCTATGGCCCTGTATTCTTTTCCAAAACACACCTGAGCAAGTGTCTAATTCAAGAAAACATATCATTTATTTGGAAGTGTCAAGCAAATAAACCATTCAATCAGTGACATATGCAACATGGAATTGAAATTGCATCAAATGATTGACTATGTACACGGTTTAGGACATAATTAACAAAATCAAGATGAAAAGGGGTCTAAAAAGGACTTATATTCTTGACGTCTTTGTTATCCAATTTTTCAATTAAAACTCTCTTTCTCATACGAGACACTAATTTGGAATTACCATCTTTCTCATATAAGTATTCACAAGTAGGGGTGCAAACGAGCGAGCCGAGCCAAGCTTTAAAGTGTTAGTGCTTGGCTTGTTAACTAAACGAGCCTAAAACTTGAGCTTGAGCTTGAGCTTGGCTAATTTGTAAATGAGCTAAGCACTTAACAAATCGAGCCCGATCAATCTACTTAACTAGCCCCTTGAAACAAGCTAAGCCTAACCTTGTGTTTTCTTCTTTTTGGATTGCTAAAATCGCTCTTTTTTAAGTGAAATGGTGAAGTGAGAATATTTAGGAGGAGAAATCCAGTGAGAAAGACGATCGCCAGAGTGTTGAGCTCGGCATGCTTAGTAAACGAGCCTAAAACTTCACCTCGAGCTCAGGCCTGATTACCAAACGAATCAAGCCGAGTTGAGCCTTAACGAGCCGAGCCAATAGTTGCTCATGCGCAGCTCGGATCATTTCTAGCCCTTTTCACAAATACTAAGCAAGTAGGTGGACTATAAGAATTGCAAGGATAAATAAAATTCCGAAAGGGAAAAAATATCACAAACTTGATTTTATTTCAAACTGGATTACAAGGATAAATACAACTCCAAAAGGCAAACTGGATTACGTAAAAAAACTAGGGGAAACCGTACCCAGAAAAATCATTTCTCTCCACAAGTATAAAATAAAAAGCGTTTGCCTACAAAGGTTTTAGAACCTTTCTTTTGAGAAGTTTGTGAAGGACCCAATAACTTCAATCATTACGTCAATCACATTGATAACCCATGTTACGATAATGAACTTATTTGAGAGAACCATTTCGAAAAATGGCCAGAAAAACAAACAAGAGTTACGCCCAAAAAATATGGGCCAGGTAACTTCCCAAAAACAGAGTACCCATTATGAGCAAGTAATTAAATGAACACCCACCATATATGCGAATACATTTACGTATATGCAACATTGTGCAGGCTTACAACTATGAAGAAATTGTAATGAATCTCTACTGCTGAAGAAAAACTGTACCTAAATCACTCTGTAAATGGATGAAAGGTACCTTTGTAGCAAGAAAAGTAGGGGTGTGGAAAAATCACGGAAGGTGGGGGAGCAAGAGGAGTGAGAGAGATATAAATATAGAGAGAGAGGGGGGGAAGAGAGGCAGAAGGCAGCGAGAGAGGTGGCGGAGGAGCGGAGCGTCGCTGCATAATGCAGCATGACGAAGATTCGTATCAAATGAACAGTCCTACAGGCTGGGAACTCCTCACACGCGGAAATAGCGAAGGTACGACGCACGCGCGTCCTTGCAGATCCGGCCTTGCCTGTGGTAAGTTTACGATTTTACGAAACGACCTCGGTTTCAATTGAATTGTACCATGTGTCCAAATAATAGTTCTAAATAATTAAACACACACACACACACACATATATATATATATATGACGTAATACAATCGATTTGGAGAAAACCTTTATAAACCGTTTTACAGGTACTAACCACGTACTGGCCGGCGTTGGAGACCTCATTGTGGGTCCTAAACGATCAATCCAAACCGTTGATCCATCTCAAAATCAAATTCCAAGTGAGCCCCAAGGGGAGATTGATGCAATTGGACGGTCTTATGAGCTCGATCCAAAATCACCACATTTTATTCAACAATGGTTCGGATTAATTGTTTGGGATCCACAATGGGATCCTGATGCCATTAAAAAAAAATATTTTGTAACTTTAGCAATACCAATCTGCTTTTCTATTTTTTTTTAATTAGCTAATTGGAACATCCATGTTATTTCTCCGTCCCATTTTGTTTGTCTGTTATTCATTTTTGTCTAGTTTGTGTTTATTGTCTATAGCGTTTATCTATAATAATTTTTATGATTTGAAGAATTTTATATTGTAGAACAAATTGAAATCTATCAAATGAGATCAATATTTCATCTTATGAAGGACCTATATTGAAAGATATTGGTAATAGATACAAAAGAAACGAAAAGAATAATTGACAATAAAATGGAACGGAAGGAATAAAATAATCTTTAGAATGCATTAAAGTGTAAAATAATCAAATTATTAGGGGATCATTTTGTTTCAAAAAAATTGAAGCAGAAAATGTAATGAGCCCACGAATCCGAACAAACCATCCACTTTAAGTCTCTAAGAAGACTCCCATTTTGCCAAATTTATTACTCCTTCCGTCTCATAAAGTTTGATCACTATGAAACTACGTGCAATTTTCAAACTCAAAAATAATATATTTATCAAAATAATTTTTGAATTTTTTTGCATCGTATAAAAGTTCTCGATGAGATCTATCAAACAAGATCCATATTGACTAAAAAATTATTTTCGTAAGCACGTTATTTTTTAGCTTGAAAATTTCACGTTATTTCGTAGTGATCAAACTTTATGAGACGGAGGGAGTAAGTATTTTCACTCTCTTATATTTGAAAAATCATCCCGTAGTGAGTAAACTCACTACACCCGTATAATGAGTAATCACGGCTATTCATCGGTCCTGATTTAATGTAATTATCCAATATATAAGACACTTATTTTTTATGTAAGATAATTCGAATTGTTGATTGCTGAATAGACAGCCATAATTGTTGTCTACAAGGCTGTAGTGAGTAACTCATTAGAGGCTCTGATTCGGAAAAATCATCATGCTATTGAAAACCATAATTTATATAATAAGTTTAAACGTGAAGAAGAATTAAATAATGAGAAATCGTTGATAACCATATAGTATCAATGAAACATGCAAGGGTTGTCATTTGGCCCATGGTCTCGTACCCTGCCTGTCCATTGGGCGTTAGCTCGGCCCAACCCCGAATATGTATGGCTTGTGTTTGGGGTTATGGATTGAATCATTTCCCGCCAGCAAGCTCGGTCGTTCGCTCGGCCCATCAACCCGTAATCTAGCCTTCAAAATGGATCATACTCCCTCAGTTCTAATTTATTTGTCTATTTTCAATGTTTGTCATTTTTTAATTGATTATATATTACAATCCATAATTTTTTTATTTTAAAAACTTTTTAGGAAATGGTATACCATAATGTTTTTTGTGATTTTAAAAACTTTGTAGGAAATAATATACTTCCATTAAAAGTGTGTACTATATATACCTATTGTATGTTTCATATTGTGCCACCTTATGGCAATCATAACATTTTTTAGTATATCGTAAATTTTATATTAAAAACTCATAACCTTTGAGCAATATGATTCATAACATTTTCATTCGTCTGATAACTTTTATACAAAAAAAAATCGTAACCTTTTAGTCATAAGAGGTAATCGATTCGTAATACTTGTAGGGATGGATATGATAGACATCCAAATAGGGGTGTGTATTGTAGTCTTTTCCAACTTTATATAATAAAAACTACGAAGTAATTGAGAGCTATCAAACAAGTAGGGATGACAACAAATAGGGTATGGATTGAGGGATCTTATTGAACCCCCATCTCCAATTGGGATTTTTTCCCCATCCCCTCATTCATACCCAGAAGGGATAGTCGACAATCCACCATACCCACCTCTCATAAGGGATCAGGTATATTTGGGTAAATCCATATACAAACTAGTTAAAACCCCAAAAAATAAAATGATAAGAGCTAATTTATGTATTCTACAGTAACATAAATAACCATTAAAAAAATAGAACAAAAAGTTAAAAGAAATTTAGTTTACCAAGATTATATATAATTTTAACAGTGACCTTCATTAAACTTTTTTAACACTTAAAGCATATATAATTTTAATCCGAAACAATATACACAAATTATACATATATGCACACTTCTATACACACATACATTTAAATTTATATACTATATGTCGGCATATATATATAGAGTCCACTTCTAGTCCGGTCTCCGGTCCTCCTTGATCCGAGCATTTTTTGACAATCCGATCCATCCAATGTGTTCAAAAAGTGTTTTCAAGCATCCACGCGAGAGATTTTCAAAAAAAAATACAGGGAAGGGCTTGATCCAAGCATTTTTCGCAAAACTGTAAAAATATAGGCCATGTTCGGTTGGGAGCTTTGCTCCGGTTTTGTCAAATTCTGTTTTGCGCTGACATCATTATTTTTCTCACTTTTCTCTCTATCTCTCTCCACTTATTACATATGCTTACATCATCAAAACTAAACTAAACTCCCTCAAAACTCTCAACCGAACAAAGCCACAGTTTTTGTGGAAAAATGCTTGGATCAAGCACTTCCCAGTATTTTTTTTTTGAAGATTTCTCGCGTGAACTCTTGAAAACACCTTCTAAACACATTGGACGGCTCGAATTTTCAAAAAAAAAATTGCAACACAAAAAAAATCAATTTATTCTTAAATCCGAGAGGACCGGATAAGAAAATGATTATATATATATATATATAATTTGAAACGGGGTGGGTACGGGTATTCAGAGGTGGATACCACAAAATTATACCCGCTCTGTGTTCAATCGGGAATTCTTTAAGTTTAACCATACCTGCTTCTATTGGATGAAAAATCAAGTAATATCCGCCTCCAATAGGCAGGACGGGGCGGATATCCATCAAGTTTGAGGGAAATTACCATCCATAGAAACAGATCTATATGACCTTTTTTTGAGATTCAAATGGAAATTTATAAGCAATAGAAACATGCACAAACATAGAAATGACAAAAAATAAGAGTTAATTAAATAGAAACATAAATGCATAGATGTAAAAACGTACCACCACTAGATAGATCAAAACATCGGCATCCAAATAAGATCATCAAAATCTGGATGCACGTCGACTCTTTTTGCTATGATCGTTTTTCGATGGCTGTCGACGGCGATTTGAGATGGTGGTGATCAATGGTGTTTTGGGATGCGATCGTAGGAGATTTGGGATGGTGATTGTAGGAGATTTGGGATGGCGACGACAGATGATTAGGGTTTTAAATGGATGGTAATGGGGAAAGAGTAGATGGGGAGATTTTATTTACGCCCTAAATCCCTTAATTATAGCTTAGGACCACCAAATTTTGAAAGAATAATGCTACATGTACAATCATTTTGGCTCTAACCAATATAACCCCTTGCATACATGTGGGGCCCACACATAGCTATGGGTGTAGGTCCCACGTGTATTTGAGAATTTTACCTCAACTTTTACCTCTATTTTACAATTTTCACATCAACTTTTACTTCCACTTTCCAAAATAATCCTCTACTTTTACCCATTAACTCTTTATCCACTAATTTTTTAAAAGGGTAAAATGATAATTGTACACAGTTTTACCTATTAACTTTTCAAAACACATACTTATTAAGGGACAAACCAAATGGAAATGTATACACTAAAAAAGGGACAAAGGGAGAATTTGTTTTAATTCTAAATCTCATAATACATAATACAATAAAGGACAAAATTGAGTTTGTTTATTTGAATTTGAGGATGAAAACATAAGTCCAAAAAGATGATGAAATGGTACCATAAGTTTAAGTGAGTTGAAGGACTAATATTTAAGTTAATAAATCTTAATTTTATGAATGGTAAATTGAAGCGGCGGAATTGATGAGAAACTAGTTAGCGTACTAGTTCAAATGAAGATAGGTCTCGAATCTCCAAAGAGTTCAGAATCCACAAAAAGAAAGAGATTAACTCTAAAATTATTATTGAATAAAAGTTGCTACATAATAGAGGTTACATGCCCTTTTATAAAGAAAACTAGCAAACCCTAGCAAATTACTGCTAAAAAAATAAAATCCCCAAAATTGGGGAAACTCCCAAAATTAAAAACTAGAAAGAAAAATGACAAATTCCAAATTGGAAACAATGTAAACGGAATTACACGCTAAAAGTAATTCATAATCTAATTATTACCTAAAATAGCAAAATTACTACACCCCCTGTCCCAATTTCTTGGTCCTTCTTTCCATTTTGGGATGTCCCAAAATATTTGTTCCACTTCTAAAAACATCCATCAAAATTGGGTCACTTTTCAATTTTACCCTTAAAAAAGTATTTTTCTCATCTTAATTGGCTAGTCTATTATCTTTTATTTTATAATGGTTTTTATGATTTTGAAATTTTTTTATAATAAAACTAATTGATATCTATCAAACAAGATCCATATAGAATATGTTTTGACTTTCATATAATAAATTAGCCTCCCAAATTTGGTTAAAGTAATATTGACTGGATTTAAAAGCAAAATAGAAAAATCAATACAAAGTTTTTATACCCCTTAAAAACTCAATTCCCCAAAAGGGGCCAAGAAATTGGGATGGAAGGAGTAAATTGAAGGCCTAAACGAATGAATCTAGCCGAATTCCACCATCCATCACGACTTTAGGGTGACTATTGATCGTACCGTGATTCTGCTTCAGCCCACCAAGTTTGGGCATATTCTGGGCTTGTTGATAAATTGTCGAAATTAACAAGTTTCAATTAAGAGTTATTTGAGCCTCCTAGGCTTTGACTAGTTCAACTGATCATAGAACTGGACCGCTACTTGTTCTGTGCCATAAATTTTTTTCTCAGGGCATCCACAGTGAACTCTCTATATTTGACTTATAAAAGGACTTGTAAAGTTGACACATAAGCAAAAGTGGGACCCAATTTTGTTTGTTAAAGACTTGCTAATTTAGGAGTGTGGAAGCACTGCAATAGACTCTATAAAATTGGCTCCTAGACTATGTCCCAAGATTATTTATGGACAGAAAAATGTAAGTGTGTCTCCCATTTCCTCCTCTCTCTTCTCCTCCCTCCCAACTCCCTCCCTAAACTTAGCTAATGCGCTAGGAGCCATGCTAAGAGCAAGCACAACAAGCTTAATAAATCACTACCCAAAAGAAATCCATGAATAGTGCCTCTTTATACCCAAACATTTCTTTACTATTTTTTTTTTCTCTAATTCTCTCTCCTTCTCTCATTTCTTTAGTAATATTTAAAATAGGAAAAATAATATTTCAATAGTAGATAGGTAATATAGGTAGTATTGTTGTTGTGTTGAAAAAGACGTGAAAAGATAAAACACTGTTCACTATTTTTTTGGCTCAATATTTATTGAGCCTTGTTAGGGATGCACTAAGAAGTCATCCTGAGGAGCTTGAGCTTATATATGGGGAGTCCATTGAAGACCAAAATTGAGCAAATAAATTGCTAAATGTTATGAGTCTCACCTAAAAGCTTCTTTAAGGGTTGATTTGGCAAAAAGCGCCAGACTGGTTTTTTGGTTGTCTTTATTAAATAAAAAATTCATTTGTTAGTTTTGCATCAAGTTTTCGTGATTTATGAATTCGTCTCAACAAGATGAATTCGAAAATATAAAATAATGGTCGAAATTAATTATTTTCTAAATAAAGCCTATAATCTCTTCAAGACAAATTCTTAGAACACGAAAACTTGACGCAAAATTAACAAATGCAATTGTTTTTTAATAAAGACAACCGGAAAACGAAAAAACCGTTTTTCCCTTTTTTTTATTTTTTTGCCAAATCACCCCTTTTAAGAGCCTACAGTGCGGATACCCTTTTCTCTTTTATTTTCTTATCTCCCACTTTCTCCGAACGCAGCAAAAACCCCAGCAGCATCCGCATCCTGCCGCGGAGGACCAAATGCTAAGCGTAAAATTACCACACATTGGCCGTACCATAACAACATTTACAAGCAAGAGCATACCCATGACTGCAGCAATAGCTACTGTACCATTAGACTCGTACCGTCAAACCAGTTTCCAATCAAATGTTTACGCATGTAACAGAGCCATAGACTGCCAAATCAAATCTGGGTCTTTAAATGCTGCCCTCAAACTGTTCGACGAAATGCCCATACGTGATGTTGTTACATGGAACTTGGTAATTTCTGGGTATGGCCGTTATGGATATCCAAACCAAGCTCTTTGTTTTTATAACCAAATGATTTCCCACGGGGTTAAAGAGAGTGGGTCCACTTTTTCATCTGTTTTGAGTATATGTTGTGACGCGGGGTTGTATGATGAAGGAATCCAAGTTCACAGTAAGGTGATTATATCGGGATTCAGTATGAACATTTATGTCGCAAGTTCTCTTGTTGATCTTTATATGCATATGGGTCTCGTCGATATTGCTTTGGAGTTGTTCAATGACTTGTCACATCGGAATTTAGCTATATGGAATTTGGTTTTACGTGGATTCTGTGAACTGGGTCGATCAACCGATTTGTTGGGTTCATTTTTTCAAATGAAATTGGAGGGTGTTGAGCCTAATGGGCTCACTTTTTGTTATTTGATTCGTGGGTGTGGTAGTGACAGGCTTGTGGATGAAGGGAAACAGTTACATTGTTGTGCATTTAAACTAGGATGGGTGGAATCAAATTTATTTGTTGCGAATGCTTTGGTAGATTTTTATTCTGCTTGTGGTTGCTTGGTTGGTGCAAAGAAATCATTTGAAGCAATCCCACCTGAGGATGTGATCTCATGGAACTCAGTTGTTTCTGTCTATGCTGAAAGTGGGTTCTCACTTGATGCTCTTGAAATGTTCAATAGGATGCAGCTATGGGGAAAGAGGCCATCAGTTCGGTCATTTTTGGGGTTCTTGGGTTTATCAAGCTGGACTCAAAATCTCATACTAGGAAGGCAAATTCACTGTTTTGTTATAAAATCGGGTTTCAACTGTAGAAGTGTTCATGTTCAATCTGCTTTGATCAATATGTATGGAAAATGTGGTGAGATCAACAATTCAGTATTGTTATTTGAGAGTGTTCCAGAGAGAAGTCTGGGGTGTTGTAACTCACTAATGACATCTTTATTGCATTGTGGCATCATAGAAGACGTGGGGGAGATGTTTGGTTTGATGCTTGATGAAGGAATTGGATTTGATGAAGTAAGTCTCTCTACGACGCTGAAAGCATTATCAGTGTCTACTTCCGGAAGCTTGGCTAGCTGCACATTAGTGCACTGTTGTGCAGTTAAGTCAGGTTTTGAATCTGAAATTGCAGTCTCATGTTCATTGATTGATGCATATTCCAAATCTGGTCATGTCACACTTTCTCGACAAGTTTTTGTGAAACTTACTTCACCAAATGTCATTTGCTTCACATCAATCATTAATGGATATGCCCGGAATGGAATGGGAAGAGAATGCCTTCAAATTCTTGACATAATGATCCAGGGGGGTTTGAAACTTGATAAAGTGACATTCTTGGCTGTTTTAATGGGGTGCAATCACTCGGGGCTTGTTCAAGAAGGGAAAATGGTGTTTGATTCAATGAAATCTATCCATGGTATTGAACCAGAAAGGCAGCATTATAAATGTTTGGTAGATCTTCTTGGTCGTGCAGGTTTAGTAGATGAAGCCGAAGAATTGCTAAAAGGAGCACCGGTGAAGGGTGAGTCTGTAGTGTGGAGCTCACTACTTCATAGTTGTAGGGTTCACAAAAATGAAACTGTGGGACATAGAGCAGCAAAAATCTTGATGGAGCTCGAACCAGAAAATCACGCAGCTTGGTTTCAAGCTTCGAAATTTTATTATGAAATCGGAGATTTTGTAATGTCAGTTCATGTTAGAGAGATTGCGATGGCTAAGAAGATGAGGAAGGAAATTGGTTACAGTTTGATTGAGATGAATGATCACATTTGCCACTGAAATGTATTCAAATGGACTATACAGATCGGGCTCATCGTTTAAAGGTTTACTCTTTAGTCTTCCTTTTTTTTTTCCTTGGAGAATTTCAAACTGCAAAAATGTGTATGCCTCCTCCCGATTGCGATATAGTTTTCATAGGATACTGTGAGAAATAAACCTTTTAGTAGTGGTCCTTATAATGATCGCTATGAAGGCTCGGAACCCATTTACACTTGAACTGGTAAATGTTAGTAAACAGGACCACAGATTGAAGAGTAAAGCAAAGGCCTCCAAAAAAAATTATTCGTACACTTAAAGTGTAGGCTTGTAGAAACTAGTGCACCTTCATGTACTTTCAAGCCAAGCCATATATCCCCACAAACCCTCCATTTTCAATACTAATCACCATATAAATAAATACGCATGTCTTCTCTTTATTAATGTAAATCAACAGGCTTACCAAACCACCACAACCAATAAAAGAATGGACAAAATCTTCTTTATTTACTGTGTAGGTCTTCTGATTGTTGCTCATGGAACTGCACAAACCATTTTATCTGAAAGCATTTCTATTTTTGATGAGCTTGGAAGCTTCGACGCAGAAGAAAGAGATGAAATTGAAAATTTTGCACTGCCATCCTGCAATAGTGAACATGGTAGCAAGGTTCTTGTGAATGTTGATGGTTTTGGAGCAGTTGGAGATGGAGTTTCTGATGATACCCAGGTGATTAAGTTTTTATTTTTTCTAACTCTTCATATAAGCGTTGCCTAAAATTGTCCATGTTTTCATTGTTGAACTCAGGAATTCCTCTAAGAGACGTGGTTTGTACAAACTGAATGCGTTTCAAACACAAAAATGACTTGATCAATGATAAATGATAATTGGAGCACTATTTTTCCTTTCTGATGCTCTCAATTTTTTATTGAATCAAATGGTACCTACATTGAATTTGCTTTCTTCATTTGACTTGTAATTGTCGTCAGGCCTTTGTAAATGCATGGAAGCAAGCTTGCACTACACCAAAATCAGTTTTCTTGGTTCCCGTAGGACGGCGTTATCTAGTAAATGCGACAAGATTTAAAGGACCATGTGCCGACAAGTTGATCGTTCAGATTGACGGAACAATCATAGCACCAGATGAACCAAAAAACTGGGATCCCAATTACCCACGGATTTGGCTTGATTTTTCCAATCTGACTGGAGTCCTTTTCCAGGGGGGTGGAGTTATTGATGGCTCAGGCAGCAAATGGTGGGCAGCATCTTGCAAAAAGAACAAGTCTAATGTAATTGCTAAGATTCATTTACTTGACTTCAAATTCAATCAATAAATAGGTTTTGCTTTGATTTTTTTTTTTCTTCTTTTGGGATTCCTTCTGTTTATTTTTGTATTCTTCTTCTTTTGATAAGATTCTATTTGTTTCTCTTTGGCAGCCTTGCAAAGGAGCACCAACCGTAAGGATCTTATTTTTCTCACTACACATTATAAAAAACCGAAGCGGGTTGCAGAAGTGCAGATTATGTAAATCAAACATGGATAGTTACTTGTTTCATCTCCTATTGGGAATAACTTGAAGAGTTGCATTGCAGGCATTAACTATTGATTCAAGCTCAGCTGTAAAGGTGAAAGGCCTTACTATACGAAACAGCCAGCAGATGCATTTCATAGTTTCCAAATCGGATTCTGTGCGGGTGTCTGATGTACAAATTTCTGCTCCAGGAGACAGTCCAAACACCGACGGAATCCATATTACTGGATCTACAAATGTTGTTCTCCAGAACTGTAAAATTGGAACAGGTTTCAAAATTTCCCCCTCTATTTTCAGATCTTTTTCCCAAGAAAAATCTAGAGGAACCGTTCTAGTCCAAAATAATTTCCATTTCGCTGTGTTTGCTTATCTGATAGATGTGATACATATGGCAAGTCAGTTGTTTTCAAAGAAATGGAATACAGAGAAGGCCCAAATAAGGCCTTGTGTCCAAATTCTACACACCAACATGCATCTTAGGGTTATTATGAATGCATTTGTCAGTGATACAGGATCAAAGATTGACATCTGATAAGTAGTTATGCTTATGCTGTTTAG
Source organism: Vaccinium macrocarpon (assembly GCA_022606695.1). Lineage (NCBI taxonomy): Eukaryota > Viridiplantae > Streptophyta > Magnoliopsida > Ericales > Ericaceae > Vaccinium > Vaccinium macrocarpon. The sequence goes on from CM040173.1 coordinate 23,416,796, forward strand.
GGGATGACTGCATCTCTATTGTCAACGGTAGCTCAAATATCAAGATGAAGAAGATCTATTGTGGACCTGGTCATGGAATTAGGTATCCCATTGTCCGAAAAACTCTTCTGTTTTGAATTATTCTGTAGAAAATTACTTTTCTCTTTACTAGAAAATTACACTAACTGATTTCAGGAACGGTAAATAAATGAGATTAGCGCCTGAGATCATGTGAAAATTGTTAGGGTTTTTAGTTCCCTGGTTTCAAAGGACTTCCATTCTCATTCTTTTGGTATGAAATTCATGTGCACCAGCATAGGAAGCTTAGGGAAGGACAACTCCACAGGCATAGTGACAATGGTGGTTTTGGATACAGCATTCCTCAGTGAGACCACCAATGGCCTCCGGATTAAGACGTGGCAGGTAGTTCCTATACTCCATCAGCAAAAAAATTCTCCTCTCGATGAAAGTTAATTATTCCTTCTTGATTTTCATTTTTATTTTAGGCTCACGAGGGGTAGTCGATTTGGTATCTGGTACTTTAAATAGAATTAGGTCTAAATTAGCTTGGGAAATTGCTGAAAATAAGTTTGAAAAGGAGTTCATTGATGCTCTAAAGCAGCACTTAACATCATTTCCCATAACGGTTACATATCTATATACTTGTGTAACTGAATACATTTCATCGCAAGTCATTGGCAAATAGATCATGATAGCTCATTTTTACCTACAACTGCCACTGATAAATCGTTCCAACTTCTAAACATAATCTGTATCTAGATTGAGAATGACAAAGATACCTCTCTTCTTGCTGTCTGGTGTAGGGAGGATCAGGTTACGTTCGTTCTGTACGTTACCAAAATGTGATGATGGAAGATGTTTCAAATCCCATTATTATTGACCAATTCTACTGTGACTCGCCAACTGCTTGTCAGAACCAGGTAGAAAAGAAAACCAAATTTGAAAGTCCGATTCTCTTGCAACCTCCCTGAAATGGATTTTATTGCAACCTCTTCAAAGAAAGAAAATAAAAGTCTGATTATCAAGTTTTTTCTTTTTCTTTTGTTATAGACATCAGCTGTGGAAATAAGTCAAATCATGTACCGGAACATCAGTGGGACCTCTAAGAGCGAAAGAGCCATGAAATTTGCATGCAGCGACACAGTTCCATGCAAAAACATAATCCTCAACGACATCAACCTAGAGAAGAAAGATGGCACTGCTGAGACATACTGCCACTCGGCCACCGGGATTGGATATGGATACATCCAGCCTTCAGCGGAATGCTTGACTTCCTCTGACAAGGACTTCATTATTGAGCAGAGTCAAGAGGTTGAGGCCGAAAAACCCAGGAGAGAGAATCTCATTCATACTGAGCTTTGACTTGTCTCTCTGCAGGATTTGTAGTACAGTACTTAATTATGACTTTCATTGAGCTGTAATATTTATGGGTATAGGGTAATTTGGTTAAAGAGGACTTGGGTCCTGATGGGTCTAAGTCAAATATCAAGGGTAATAACAGATTCTATATATTTTTCTAAGGTGGAAGAACAATGTGCCAAGTGCAGAGGGAGATAGTGAGCAATTACATGTACGAAGGGAATTATATAATCATACTAACTATTTTTATGTAATTTGATTGTAGTTTGATTTCATATTTATGTATCTTAAGTTTATTGAAGGAGGACTATACCTATTGATTTATTATCATACAGTTAAACTTTTAAATAACCATATATGAGATCTTCAGAAAAGGGAAAAAAGAAAAAAAGAAAAAAAGAAAAAAGAAAAAACCCATATAGGAGAAAGTTTGGCACCAAACCAGCCAGTGGGCCATTTATGGTGTCTTTTGGAGGACTCAATTTGAAGGCAAGAAAGGCAGTTTGAGAATTGGAGTGGTCTGTTCACGTTATCTTCCTCTTCTTTATAATAATGGATAATTATCCTAGCGGTCCAGTAATACCATGTGGCATTGCCTACGTGGTACTCCTCGCCATTTACCTAACAACAAATTATCCAGTAGTTCATTTATCTTTCACTTTTGTTGGGTAGTTGGGAGACAAGGAGTGACCCACATAATGTGGTACCGATCTTTTATTTGTGGGGAGTACCCAATAATTAGCCATAACAATGACAGCCAAATTATATATCCAACCTTACGGAAAATGAAAACAATGTCTCATGCATATCTTTTTCTTTTTCTTTTTTTTTTTAATTATCAAAATCATGCAGTTCAAATTGCATGGAAAATGTGGTTGGAAAAAGGAAATATCTAACCTATTGGAGAAATCCATGGATCGGGGCTTAGTGATATGAGTTATTATAGACCGTTTAACTTATAATAAAAAATTGTTCATTTTGTTGAAATTATCGGCTACATAACCTATTGTCTCATGAATATTTTGTTTATTTTGTATGTCGATAGAAGATTTTCTGGCCATTGTGCTTAATATCAATACAAGGATGTGCTTTCAAATGAGGGGGGAACAAATTTAGCAAACCCGGATCCAACCCAAATTCCTCCTATCACTAACCAAGCATTTGTAGTTCCTCCCCAATCGATTGTGCCTTAGTTTCTACAAACCAAAATAGCCCAACTTATTTCTTACCTTCTCTCAAAAACAAAAAAAACTTCAACTGTACTTCTATGATGACCATATTCGAGTATTAAAGTTATACTATTCGATTTGGTAAATTTTACGTAAGATCAGGTCATGTTACATGCGTGGATTAACCGCCACCCGACATTCCCTCCACAGTGCTTTGGCAAAATTGTTCATGGGTTTTGGGGCGGGTTGGAGCATTTGGGCTCAAATGTGTGAACCAAATTTTCTACCTCCACACTATGGGTGGTGATTCTAACTTGGTAACCTAATAGGACCTTTCGTTTGGAATTAGGGGCACTCTGCTCCTTCGCCTGACCTATGCAAGAATCACCCATCGATAATGCCTAACCAGTCGGAGGTGACTGGAAAGGCACTCCGATGATTAAGTGATTAGAGGCGGAGAATACAAAGTGTATTGGATCGGTTCAAATTTGGGCCGGACCGAATGTTGACTCCTGTTTAGTGATCTGAGGTAGGTAGATCCCAACACAATATTTGGTCCGGCCCAATGGTTGAGCCTGTCATGGCTATTGAACCACTGAGCCTTTGTGGACCTTATCATTCGGCCCACTATAATCGCAAATGTGGTCACCAAAACATATACTGATATACCCCATCTATAACTGGTTTAATTTTTAATGTCTTTGCTCCAATGTTTTAGCTACAAAAGATACTTCGTATAACTCCTCGCAACATGTTTTTTTTATTTATTTATCCAGTGCTACACAAGATTTGGACTCTATAAGGGGGAATATCCTCATTAACTCTTCGTACTCTAGAACAAACTTTATTCTCCACCAGCCGACTCATGTGAGGGCATTGTCGAGCATGAACCTTAATCATGTCCAGTGCTCGCGCTTTCAATACTCATTCTAACAAATTTTAGTAATTTCAAACATTTTGAATGACGCTTTCATGCTAGTAAAAGCGCATGATGTGGGTTGGGCATCATCAACATTCACGATTAAAAACGCAAAAGAAACAAAAAGAGTCCAACCAAAGAAATAAATGGTGCCAAAAAGAACTTTGAGGCCTCAAAGAGATCCGTTAATCCGTGAATGGTTGGTTGGCCATCAATTTAGGCCTGTGTCTTCATGTAATTTTCAGACAAATAAGTGGAGCCAAACCATTCGCCAAATTCAAATATACTATAAAAAAATAAAAAAATAAAAACCGGAGTTCATGCAAATGGACATAAAGAAAGAAAAAAATAAGCAAGCCCTCCCCAACCAAATCTCACATCAGCCAAACAATCAGGAAAATCCCAGTTCAATGTTTTCCTGTTTCCCAATAAGAGCTTCTCCACTCCTTACCCTTTTTTTGTACTTGAACTCAAATTTGGATAAAACCGCTCAAAAATCCACTCCATTCCTTTACTCAAACCTATACCAAATTGAGTTTTATTTAAATCAACAGAGAGTCAAGTTTTGCAAAGCAATGTCTTCCCCTCAAATTTACAATCATGCCATTAACGAGGCTTTTATTCAAATTTATGCTTGAATTTAGGTTTGCCCATTGGATTGCTTCATACCAAATGACATAATTGTAAATTTGAGGACTGGTCAGCTTACTTTGAAATCCAAATGACAAAACTTGAGACCAACAACTGATTTAGTCTCGATCAGAAACCCTAATGACAAACCCTAGATCTGAAACCCCTAATGGTAAAGTTTGGAGTACTACTATGGCCATTCTCACACAGCTGTTCCCAATTAAGTATGAGATCAAGTTTTTTTTTTTTGATGGAAACAGAATAGTAGTAGCTTTTACTCCTTGTATAGCTTGTACTCCTTAATTTCTTATGTTCAAATTGCACTTTCACTGTCTTATCTTGTGAAGATAAAGTAAACTTTTGTCTTGATGAAGAAAACATATTTTGATCTGTATGGAATATCTTGCTTTTGATGGAGATGATAAAGGTTTTACATTACTGTCGGTTACGTCGGAATCCCAAGTTCATTAACTAATGCATTATTCTGCAAATCAAAGGAGAAGCAAACAAAGAAATCGGGGTTATATATTATCCCTAATGATTGTTTAGCTTAACCACAAAGATAAAGCAAGTTTGAACAAAGAGGCTAAAGTTTTCTGGAAACAAAAATAAGACAGAAAACAAGATAGGAAAATAGGAAAAGAGAAGGAAAGGAAAACATGTAGTAATTCTTAAAAGGCAATGTACCTGGAGGAGAAAAGCCAGAAAGTGCCAGAGAAAAGTGTGACCTCATTAAGTTGCACAACTTGAAAGGATAGCGGCAACTGCAAGAATATCCATTGCAATAACAGTTACAACATGTATGCAACAAGCGCATCTTAACCACAAATAAAGGAATAAAAAAAGGAATTCAAAAACTAAGGAAAATTCATGCTTTTTCACGAAGATCAATACACAATTCTTCACATTGGTCATGACAAGCAGCGAGAATCATATGTCCAACTCCATGTGAGAGCCATTGCTCGAATCATATGATCCGAGTTATGCATTTTCGAAATGGACGGCCGGATGGAATGCATGGCACGGTGCCATGCACCTAGTGCATAGCAAGGACCCCTTGTCCTTAGTCAAAGCCTTCTTCTCAATCAACAGACCAAAGCTCACAATACAAAGCAACATGAAGCAAAAACTGTGTGTGTGTGTCTCTGTGACTTCATGGCAAGTATGATGAAGCAAAATTTTCCAAAGCACCCAAAAAAAAAAAGTATGATAGAATCGAATAAGACAGAGTTGCTTTTGTTGTTTTTCATGGGTATATATGAATATGTGGGCCAGCTTGTGTTTTTCTTGTTCTTAAAGCCAAGATATACTAAGGATGACGAAATTGGTCATTCTAATAAATCCCCAGTTTAAAAATGGACCCAAAACATGAATTGAAAGTTAATATAATCCAATTCAACTAAACTAAACTCGTTCAATAAATAACGGTATTTTTTCATATGTTCATAAACACACATGGGTAGTTGAACTTGTTTTCAAACAGCTATACAATTGGTATCTAATAAGGCATCAAAAGTACCAAAAGGCTGAGGGTTCATGAGTTTACCCATTACAGTCGTTATTGTATGCTTTGCTTTGCGCTGTTCATTTTGTTGCATTCCTATTGGAAGACGTTTATGACATTTTGGAATAGGCAAGTGGATGAATCTCATGCAATTAAACATTGCCGCTTGGAAGAAATGGGACCTCCCTGATGAGCAAAAAAGATCCCAACTAAGAATCACAAAGAAAGGAGGGAAATCATTATTAAAAGTGAAAATGACAGGGCAGAAGAGAATTAAAAATAAATGCCCTGCAATATTAGATACTCTTTTGCACACGGTTTCACAGTTATGAACTTTTCTGTGCTCTTCCTATTTATTTCCTAACCATAATTGTTTATTTTGGTTTTCAATTTCTCAGGAACTCTCCCTTCTGTCTCTCTCTTAGTACACTCAAGATGATAGGACTTAATTTCAGAAGCCTAACATTTATGCTGTTCATTTTCTGCCTAATTTGGTCATCTCACATACACACTTGCAAAGCTAGAAGAGGCAAGCATTGGAGGCAAAGAAGAGGCTCCTCAGTTTCTTGGTACAATAGGAACGGGAAGAATCACGGCAGTAGTAACCACCAAAGCAATGTTGGTAAAATGATATCTCCACCAACTCCGGAACATAGAGCTCCTCCATCACTTCAAAAAGCAACAACGCCGCCACCATATCCTAATACACTGTCACCTCCTCCGACTCCACCACCACCATCAACACCACTTCTATCTCCAAATGCACCACCAGCGCCTCCATATCCAAATGTACCACCGCCACCCCAATCTCCAAATGCACCACCTCCATCTCCAAATACGCCACAGCCTCCTCCATCTTTAAATACATCACCGTCTCCTCAATATCCAAATACACCATCACAACTTCAAATTCCAAATGCACCACCTCCTCCTCCATCTCTGAATGCACTGCCACCTCCTTCATATTCCATTACACCAACACCACCACAACCTCCATATCCAAATGCACCGCTGCCTCTTCCGTATTCAAATGCACCACTCCCACCTCCATCTCTGACTGCACCATCACTACCATCATATCCCAATGCACCACTACCTCCATCTCCAAATGCATCAAAGCCTCCTCCATCTCCAAATGCACCACCACCTCCAAATGCAACAACACGTACTCCACCATCTCCAAATGTACCACTGCCACCTCCATCTCTGAATGCACCACCACCTCCTTCATATCCCAATACACCACCACCATCTCCATCTCCATCTCCAAATGCACCACAGCCTCCTCCATCCCCGAATGCACCACCACCACCTCCATATCCAAATACACCACCTGCACCCCCACCTCCATCTCCGAATGAACCACCACCTCCTTCATATCTCAAAACACCACTACCACCACCATCTCGAAATGCACCACAACCTCCTCCACCTCCAAATGCTCCACCACTGCCTCTGCCTCTACCTCCATCTCCAGTACCACCACCACAACCTCCTCCTCCATCTCCAAAACCACCACCACTGCCTACATCTGTTAAACCGCCACCCCTTTCAAAAGCACCACCTCTAAAAGTGCCACCACCTCCAAAAGCACCACCACCTCCTCCATCTCCAAAACCACCACCCCCTCCAAAAGCACCGCTTCCATCTCTAAAAGCACCAAAACCCCCCGTTCCTCGACCTTCTATTGTGTTTGATGTACTAAAATTTGGCGCCAGGGGAGATGGAGCTAGCGATGACACAAAGGTACTTTTGTGGACTTTAATATCCAATCAGCAAAGTCCTGAAAAATTTAGATTTCGGCTATTTGCAAGCAGTCCTGGGATATGCAAATCCATCATCAATGCATCACCTTTTATGTCAATGACTCAATATATGTGACGACAAGCTCACTACCCCCATCCTCGACTTAGTTTTATCTTTTCCCACAATTTATGGAATTAAAAAAAGTATTACAATTAATAACTCATTTCTTTTATTGTCAACAATTTATTGCCATAACTACCAAACAAACCTAACGCATATAGAAGTGTTTTATAATACAATTAAACAAAAACTAACTGTAAGTTAAGGAAATGACAATGGAACGTCCACAATACCTGCTTATTGACAACAGAAATAAGGTGAGGCACTCAAATAATAATCTGCAGTTTGGTCAATATTTTCAATATTTTTTTTCCAAAAGAAAATAAAAATAATTCATCTACCTGATCGTGAACTAGTGAAGGGCACAGAACAGTAAGTGATAGGAGAGCAGGGATCTCTGCTCTCCACAGTTATGTTGCAAAGTATCTAACAAGGATATGATCATAAATGAAGTCTTAACATAGTACATGCAGATGATAACATCACTGAGCCAGTGTATATGGTGCGACACAGGCATTTCAATCTGCGTGGGCAGCTGCTTGCAAAGTGGAGGCGTCCACAATCATGGTCCCATCAGAATTCACCTTCCTTCTGGGACCCATTTCATTAGCTGGTCCGAATTGCCAACCAAACATTATCTTCCAGGTGACTCGTACTAGCTAGTAATACTACAGTGCACATTTTCGATCGCACATACATACACATGAAACATTCATGTTAATATCAGTTGTATTATACTTCCCTAGCATCCCATTTTGCCAGTGCCATTTTACACTCTTATCACCAAAGATTCAGGATTTTTGGACAGTAAGATCAAATACCAAGAGTTGCGTTTCGCATTGATGAAAGGGAAAATTTCACAATTTTCAATTTCTAATATATGTGAGGTCAACAGAGTGAAATATCAACAAAAACTAAACCTGTTATAAGAGAATTTTCACCCTGATAAACATGAAAAATCAAACTAATTACTTTTCTCCCAGCTTGATGGTACCATTATTGCTCCAACAAGCTCTAAACCTTGGGGTTCAGGGATCCTACAGTGGATTGAATTTACAAAACTAAAAGGAATCACAGTTCAAGGATCAGGCACCATTGACGGAAGAGGCTCAGTCTGGTGGAAAGAGTCCCCATATGCTGCCCCCACAGACAAAGAATCAAGATTAGCTATCCCATTGAACAAGGTCGAAGAAAACCCACCAGTAATTATTTCCTCCTCCCAATCGTTTCTTGATCTGCCTCTAGTTTATGCAGTAACTAAGCCTTGCAACTGTTTCAGCAGATAAGCAGCAATTCACTAGGTGGGAAAATGCCAAGCACAAAGCCAACAGTAAGGACCACTTGAAGACCCCTAAACTGCATCTCTCTTACAACCCTCATAACAAGATATCTGTGTCTTTGGTTTCTCAGGCATTGAGGTTCTACGGGAGCTCTAATGCGATAGTAAAAGGCATAAAAATTCAGAACAGTCCCCTCTGCCACCTCAAGTTTGACAATTGCCTAGGAGTTTCAGTATTCAATATAACCATATCTTCTCCTGGAGATAGCCCCAATACTGATGGCATCCACTTGCAGAATTCCCAAAATGTCTTAATCCGCAGTACTAATCTTGCATGTGGTAATTTTCTTTGTACAAAGGTGCTTTTATCACATTGTCTACTATAATATCAACAGTACAGAGTACACCTAGTCCCTGTCTGTTGACCAGACAAATAGTGAAGGAATTTATAATCCCGTAGAATTTGTAATGTCATTAATAACAACACTCCATGGTTTAGACGTTTAGTATAGCTAATGTTCTAATGGAAATGATATCAAGATGGATAATTAGTCAAGAATTTGTAATGTCATCTGCTGGATTTATAGGCCAACCCAGCACTCTAATGTGCACAATCAAATGAAACCCCAGTCAGCATTTAATGATTATACTGATGTAATGGACAAGAGATCTCATACAATTGCAATGAATTCCTCTATAACGTGCCACAAACTTGTGCTTCCAGTAGCCTATACTAAGCACCGCATGGAAGTCCAACAACTAATGTTTTGACACAGTTGTAACAAGTCCTGTCTTATGTTATCCGTTTAACTATGTGTCATCCATGAATCATAAAAAAATTCCACTGGTGGATAAGGCTTAAACCCACAAACCCCAGAGACAGGACAACGTTTCTCTTTTGTCATATGCATGAAAATTTCCTTTGTTTTCTGTTGGGGAAAAATGAGTAACTTTTGTTTTGGTTCCTTTAGAGTCCAAACTAGCAATAGCCAATATACAAACAAAAGGTCCATGCATTGAGCAAGTAGTACACTAAGATCTCAAGTTCTAAGGCTTTGTGCAGGCGATGACTGTGTTTCTATACAAACTGGATGCTCAAATGTCGACATACACAATGTCAACTGTGGCCCTGGACATGGAATCAGCATTGGAGGGCTGGGAAAGGATCAAACCAAGGCCTGCGTGTCAAACATTACCGTTCGAGATACCAATATGCATAAAACCTTGACTGGTGTCAGGATAAAGACATGGCAGGTAAGGATACCTCTGCAGTGCATCTAGTTCATAATTAGGTCAAAATAATGCAACAAGCATTTGGTTGAGTAAATAAAACAAACGAGTCATTACAGATTATAGAACTGCAAAACTCTATTAACTAGCAATTAGTTCATTTATGACTAAAAATGCTAAACAGACTCACTGGAAGCATGTTTGAAGTCATGATTGAGTTTATAAACTTTAAGGGATATTAGGCGTAACAAATTGGTTGACTTTGAGTCAATGGATTGGGTTCCACATTTAATAATTTACACCTCTCCAAGGACAAAATATGCAGAACTATATCAAACAGAATTCAAAAGGTTGATTAGCATGTGAATTCGTCCAAAACAGCCAATTTGGTAAGAAATTGAAACTTTGACATTCTTAAATCCTCACCCACGCTGATGTACTTAAGCAGGGTGGGTCAGGTTCTGTGCAAGGAGTATTGTTCTCAAACATTCAAGTTTCTGAAGTTGAAATACCAATTGTAATCGACCAGTACTACTGCCACAGCAGTAAATGCAAGAACCAAACATCTGCTGTGGGTCTATCAGATATCAGATATGAAAAGATAAGTGGAACCTACACAGTACAACCGGCATACCTTGCATGTAGTGACAGCATCCCATGTGTGGACGTCATTCTCTCTGACATAGGCCTCAACCCACTACAACAAAAGTATCGCATGGATGACGCCTTCTGTTGGAAGACTTATGGAGAGTCGAAAGCTCCAGTAGAGCCTCCCATTCATTGCATACAGCATCGCAAGCAATCAAGAAACTGGATTCAAAAGGATCAATATTTATGTCAAGCTTAACCTAGGTATATTCTGGTGTATTCACGTGTGTGCTCGGTGTGATTTCCTGACCCCTGTCACACCATTATGTAGTAAGGTAATTATGAATACTTGGTAGAGCTATTAGTTGTGGGGATTCTTTATTAGAGCTGTACTGGTTCCCATTGTGTGAGCATATAATATCCTTGGTAGATAAGAGCATGATAGTAGCCACAACAACAACACAACAACAACAATAAACAATAACATAACCCATTTAGTCGCCAATAATTAGGGGTATGGGCGGGGGATGGATAGGAGACAGACCTAACCTTTGGCAATAAATGCACAAAGTGGCTGCTCACAGAATACCACTGAAACAGTGGTCCCCCTATACCATCGAGTACGCTGCAGAATCATGCCCTCAAATCAAAGCCAAAAGGCATCAGAGAGTGCAGACCCAAGAATTATTTTGATTTATGTGCACATTACCATGCTTCTTTCATTCAGCATCCAGAGCATTGGCGTTGCACCTATACATCAGAGAGAGCATAATAGTAGCCTAGTAGGAAAATTGCAACCTTGTCTGCTAGATTTGACTGTCCTCGTCATATACATCTATATGTGACACGGGTATTTATAAACATATGATTTATACAAAGGGTTGTAACAAATTAAATCCCCGATTTTAGGCAGACCTAACTTTCAATCAGTGAGATAATAACAAGTCACTGGAGATTAGAAGACACTGAGTAAATGACAAATCATATGGATTGGTAAGCATCATCTGGATTATAACAGAATTTTCATGGGTACTGATAGTGTTGTTGTTGGATGAATTTAACATACACAGTTCTGCCAAAGAAAATAGGGGAATACAAATTCAAGCAATAACAAGAGTATGAAAGACATGCATTGAAATTAGTACATTACTGCCAAATAATTTAAAATGCAAGAAAAGGACAAACCAGATAACGTAATTACCAGAGAAGGCTCACAGATATGGAAAATATTCAAGGATGTAAACTCCGGAGATGGGAATGCTGGTGCACGGAAACAATAGGCATGATAAAGGAAAGCTAATTCATTTGTTACAATAAGGAACGTCAAATTCAGCATTTTTATTCTCGATTCTATCTGGATATTTCCCCCTATCAGTTCCCAAGGCTGTGCAGTGATAATTGGAGCCTCCACCCTCAGAGTAATTCTGCTGTTTATACAAAAAAATATTACTCCAGCTCGCGGCAATTAAATAGATCAGGGTCAATCCACGTGTATCTCTCTCAACCTGCATAATTATGATTTAGACATTGAATCAGCAGCTGGAGACGAGGCAGCCAGCAATATAACTTAGTAAATGGACTCCATGTGACAAAAATACTTGTCTAAATAAAAGAAGAAGGGAAGGAGGAGAGCAATCTTTCACTGATGAAAAAAATGCCACTTCTGGGGCTTGCATTCAAATTAAACAGGTTTTCCATTCTTATAGTGGTCGAACTGTCTGATAACTAGCACATTGTAGTCAGTTCAACTTCCCAGAATTTTTATGAATATCTCATTCAAACCCTGCCAATTTATTACCGTACCAAACCTCAATCTCAAATCAACATAAGAGCAATTATTCAATCCATCATAGCACAATAGCATTTTAACTGCCAAATTGTGTGGCTTAAAGAAACCTTCTACTGATGAAAACGGAAAATAACAAAAAATGAATACTTGTCACTCAAGAAAAAAGAATATTGGAAGCTTCATTGTTAATTGGTATTCATGCATGGTCATTACGTAATCCACTTAAACTAGTCACGCCAACCTCATAAGATGAGGTTACTGCAGATTGTGAATTGAATCTGTTTCTGAGTGTACAGAACCGAATCCAACAACTATGTGCACAACCTGTTTCATTCTCTTTTCTTTGTTATAAACCAACGAACTCAAGAAAAATTACTAGGAAATAAGGACCAAACTGTACAATTTATATCAAGTAAATAAATGATAGACTTCTCAAATACTCAAACGCCATATACAGGAGTAAATTGTGCAACGTTGGGATGGCTGGATGAAAACCTGGAAAATAATCCAAATTGACCTTGCCTTTGACCATGATAATGCCATCCTCCAGCTTCAATTGTGACATTGTTAAGGTTTGTGATTCAAAACAAGATATGGGAAAATTGTAAATAAGGACAAGACTGGAGATTCAGGAATAACATATGCTAATTAGAAAAGCTTTACGGGAAACATACAAAGAAGAAGTATTGAATCTGGATTAGTGACTCTATCACAGTGAGCATAACCTGAAGGTGGTACAGCCTGCTTTTCTGCGGAAATAAAATTGAACTAATTTGCATATCAATGATACGAAATACCGAACTGGCATCTTGAATGCAAACTGTTGCTTAAACAAGGAGCTTTGACTAGCCTCTTCTGTTCATACAGCTTTCCTGAAATCCAGAGATAAGAACAAAAACCACAAACCATATGGATTCCTGCCTGAGAGCAATCACTATTTCTGAGTTGATTACAACATCCTCCGCCACAGATACGTTAGTCCCAACTCTCATCCCATCCTTGACATTTATCTTCAACCACCCATAACTTACTGCTGGCAAAATCAATTTCATCCTTTAGCACAAAAGACTTCAAAGTCCAAATGATAACTGACAGCTAGGCATGTTTTGTTTTTTTCATTGACCCACCCCCATCACGGCCACAACTGTTCGCACTAGGGCATGAACTTCTATGCAAAAACGTCACTCCAGTTTGCAGGGAGAAGTTGGCAACAATATGCTGAAAGAGCTCTTAATTTTTACATTTGGTACACTATTTTAGTGTCTTGTTTTCCACTACAGCAGAATCTCGATGTTACCCTGTCGATGACAAACCATCTCATATAAGATGAACATCACCACTAAAAGTGGACTTTGGCTAACGCCTTCATGGATATGAAATAGCCATACTCCATATAACCTTACCCCATCTGCCAACTAATTTCCAAGTGGACAGCAATTCCTGCAGCTACCTTACGAGTGGCATCATTAACTCCTTTATTTCAAAGTGAAGTCATTCAGAAAAGCAACATTGCCACATGACAATATGCAAAGGTCCTCTTTTTCTGTCTTGCTACAGCCACTCCTCTTCAACCATATCATTGATTTGTAGCCATCTCATGTAGAACAAAAGGGGACCACCAAGAATGGTGGAAAGTATCTTGCAACAGGAGATTAATCAAAGGCTTTCCAAACTTATGGCAAAACCATTAGTTCATGTGTTTTCTATATACTCTTTGACACAATTTGAAATCTTTCAAGAATTACAGAGTAACTAAAACAAATAACATAATTAAAGCATTACATACTTTACAAAGAATTAATAAAGCTGTCACCAAGTGCTTTATGTCCATCGAGTGTGATAACAATCACAAACAGATACGCACATCTCAGGGTAATTCCAGCTTATACTTAGGTTTACTTGTACTGCCAATCATACGAACAGGATAAGCACAAATTAACCCCACATCCGACACGCACAAAGTTTTTCCAAATCATCGTTTGATGCAATCCATAAAGTGAGCTAGAAAGAACAAGATCATGGAAGTATTACATATGGAAATTGTTTAGTTTCAAGCCGAACTTACATGGGTCAATTGGATTAATTTATACGGAGTCTCTAGTTCTAAAAGAGTCTCCATTTAGGTTAAGTATGTTGCTGGACTGCTGGTCATATTTAAGTTAAGGGTGTTTTGGTAAATATAATAAGTGCTGGATTTTATTAGTAGTCATAATTTAGTAATTAAAATAGTTAGTTTCCTATTCCAAACAAGGGAAGAATAAGAATTCCTATTCCCAGTTGGTTTAGAATATTAAAAGTTGCTAAATATGATTAGTTTCGAAATTCTGTGTCTTAGTCCTTATGGAAGTAGGAGAGTCTTTGCCCACAAATATGGTTGTAATCCCATGGATTTGGGAGAGTTGATCAATATGAGAATTTGAGATTCTAAGTGATTGAAATTGCCACACTCTTGCGAGGCTGAAGCGTCTCTCTCTTCCTCTTCTCCTTCTCTTTCTTCTTCTTTGTGTACCAGTTACTATTCTCGAGTACTATTCACAGTGCCCAAAACAGCCCCAAATCCAAGGTTTTTCTTCCTAAAGTCTTACCCTTTCATAACCCTAACATCAACCCTTAAAGTCCCATATTCTTAACCCTCTTTTGCACCACAAAAAGCCCACAAAAACTGACATGAACAGCTTGCTAATGCTGCTGCCATATTTCTGATTCTGATTTTGGATAAGTTATGCGTAGGAGAGTACCCCCATACTTATCCTACATCATAATTATAAATAAAGTATCTTAAATTCAGAGGCTGAGTACCACTTTCAGTTTAGAATCTTTTTTTACCTAGATGAGACTACCTCTAGCTACTAGCTAGGGTGCAAGGAAAGATTCAGTCATACCCAATTTAGCGCCAGTTATTCGCCAAGACAATTTTCTTACAGTCAATGGGAAGAGTATGCTCTTCTATGAAAATAAGTTAAACAATAAAAATGCTTCCGAAATTACTAATATATATTTCAGCAATCATTTCATTACATCGTATTGAGCATCACTAAGGCCACATTAAGTTTAATAACATAGCTAGAAGAGTAAGGGAAAATTGACCATACTAAGCACGAGTACCAATTTTGAAACTAAGAAGCTGTAAAAAGTTAAAAGAAGCAGAAAGAAGTGCAAGAAGACAACTCAATAACAACGGATTCAGCAAGGGCTCGTAGCAAGCAATCCTTTAACCACAAACCACCCATACCCACAAGCAACATACCTGTGTTAGCAATGGTATAACTACCTCAGGCAAGCGGCCTTTTGCACACAAAACTGCTGGTATAATTTCTGGTTCAAATTTAGTCACCTAGCAATACTTCCCATCTGAATCCAACTAGAGCACATACTCAATAGAGAATATGAAATAAAAAGTAATAGTCCCTCACACATAGACTGAAGGGGTAGGATTAAGCCAATAACCATCAGGAATATGGGAAGAATGGCAACCCTCATGGAAGAAGTAAACAAAGTTAAAGACCTGGTGATAACAAGAGCAACGCTGGAGATGGCCATGTCTGGTAACTGCTTCCAAGAATTTTTTTGTCTATACTCCGTGCCATACAAAAGCACTTGGACAATATAAATCCCAGCAGAAATCAACCATCCATAAACTCAGTATACCACTACTGAATGATGAAAACCATAACACTGTTAATTAAGAGGAAGAACACAAGATTTGACAAACCATCACTTTCTAACCAACATTCTGTCAAATCACCTAACTACCACAATCCAGAAAAATTATTCGGTGCCCAGGGACAGGGAATAATTTCTTGTCAACTCTAGACCCAAGAGTATTTAAAAAAAGAGTCGCATAACTTGTTAAAGAATTACAACGTGGTGTTCGCATGCCAATCTTCGCATTGAAACTATGACAACTGCTCATAGTCAAATTAAGGTCTTTAACCAACTTTTCATGCGCAACAGAGAGAAAAAAATAAACTTAAATTGAAGACCAAAACCTGCTTAATTCCAGAAACAATACTCATTCTCCAAAGTAATTGCCAAATGAAGCAGACATCACAAACAAAAAATAACAATGACAACTATTCCCTTGTACAGTAAACAAACAGAAAAACTTCAGTTTTTAGGTCTGTCTATCACTTCCCTCCACCGCTGCTCGAGCAACAATCGTGTCCGTGATCGTGATCGCGTTCGTGGTGATCGTGTTCGTGGCCTTTGTTTGGGCGATCCAAGAAGTCGTCGTCGTCGTCGTCACTGTCGTCCTCATCAAATGGCTTGTCTTTATGGAATATGCAGCATTTCTTAGAGCTCTTCTTCTGTAGGAATTCGTTGTCAACGGTACCTTCCTTCCAGGTCACCTTCTTCTTCTCTTTCTTCTTCTTGAGTTCCATAGTTAGGATTTCCCGTGGCTGTGGTTGGGAGGAGGAAGAGGATTGAGAGGAGTGATCTAGGGTTAGGGTTGTTGTAGCGGTGGTGGTGAGGGGGGAAGGTCCCAATTGCCTTGTGATGGTACTCGATGATCCCGCCATGGCTCTTCGTTGAAGGAGATGCGGAATACTACCTTGAATGTTCGCTTGAACTGATTTGGGTGTTTACGAAAAATTGCACGAGCAAATGAATCTTTGTCCAAAAATTTTGGGCTCCCTCAAGTATGCCACTTTCTCTCGGACACTCCCTACAAGAATTTTGTTTACAACTAGACCCCTTATATATAATAAACTTGTTCCCGAAACCCCTTTCGTCAGTCTTCCGTCTAAAACTGTCCAAATTTTAACCTAAGTTCTTAAAAAGTTAGTTTTTGGTTCCAATTCCAATAATGCTCCCCATTATAAATCTCCCCCCAAAATAATTAAAAAATTTATAATAATAAAATCTATCAGTTCTAATTACATCTGGGTTTATTGCAATTCTTCTTAGATCTAAATTAGTACTTATTATTTCTCTTTACCCTGTTCACTAATTCCTACATGTCTGGAATATTTTTCCAATTGAGAATCACATGAACAAAAACCTAGAGACTCAACAACAGCAACAAAAATCGCTTAAAAAACAAGCTCGATTAAGGTGATTAAGAATGTAGACTCGACCAAGAGGTACAAACCGTCAATTCCCAACGCTCTATTGCTCATCCCTTTGCAGTTTTTTGCTTGTTTGGTTTCTTTAAAAATAGGAGGAGGCTGAGACGACCAAGATCGTGAGGGGAGAGAGAAAGAAAGAAGAGACGGTCACCGGAAATAGAGCTCACCAGAGAAGGATTTCGGCAAAGGTGCCAGAGAGAGAGGGTGGAGAGATTAGGTGAGGAAAAAGCAATGACTGAGATGGAGAGAAGATAGATCGACTAGGAATTAAGCAAATAAGTGTGGAACAATGTAGATATTAGTTATGGCAAAAATATCTTTTAACTGATTCTACCAATGAATTTAGGGCTTCAGAGGTTCACGTAGATAGAAAGGGTGTTGTAGGAAAAAATTCTTATAAGGGGTGTCTGAGATAGATCACTCTCTCACAATACATTAACTCAATGTCACTGAATCAGTCAATTCAGAGGCATAGGATGAGATCACCTAAGCTCCCAATGGCGTATCAATATCCACAAAACTCATTGTCTCTGATTCTCTCTGTGTTTTCATTATATCTAATGCTATACATTCAACGCAATTGTACCAATGCTTTGCCTGAGAGATTTAGGGTTTGTGTGTTGGTGTGTGAATCCTTGACTTTTGTAGATATAATTGTACTTTTTTTTCTATCATGTCAATTCATGCTTCCTGGTTTAATCAGTTGTAAGTTTTCACAATTTTCAATGCGACAATGTTGTTCATTGATTACTTAATTGTTGATTTGTCTCTTATGTTTTTCTTTTGTGAGGTCATTAACTATGATATTGCAGCTATACATCGAAAGGGAAATTGCAAAGAAATTTAATTTAGAGTCAATCATAGATGATTTTTTAGATTTGAGAACACATTGAGTTGTACTTTGATAGATTGTTAAGCTACTTTTGTTCATTTTGATGGGTGATCAATTTTGGAAAATATATTTTGAATTTTTCTTTGACTATGGAAAGTAAGGACGTTGATAGTTGTTTTGTTTTGTTTTTTGCTTATTTGTTGAGTAAGAAATAGAAAATATTTGATGTTGAATTTTTTTCATTATAACTCGCCCCTCAGGACTCTTAATCCTGGCTGGTCAATTCCACTGACTTATTCAGTTTAAGTCAATATGTGGAACATCTACAAACCAATAAGACGTCAACAAAATATTATTCAATACCGGTGGGTCATTTGCCAGTTGATACCTTAAAACTTACTAGAGCAGGCTTATGGGTGTTGCTCAAGAAGCTTGGGCTTTAGATCCACCAAAAATGAAAAAATTCGGAGCGGCCAATTATTTAGGACATCTACATATATATGTTAGACCCAGATAATTTTTGTGAAAGCCATATCTCAAGTTGAAATTGGGAAAAACTTATCTCCGGTCAACCATGTCCAAAAAAGATTAAATGGATTGACAATTTTGTCCATTGAAAAGGATATGGTGAAAAAGCTTGATTATGAAAACTTAATTGGCATGTCTGCTGCTAAGAGTGCGAGAAGACAAATGTTCAAATGATGGATTTGGAATATTGCAACGATTGTTTATTTAAGGATAACTATATGTTTACATTTTGTAATAGTAAATATTTTGAAAGGCGACTCGTTCAAAAGTCCTAGGTAAGGAATTTATAACACCATTAATCCACTAAACCAGTTTATAACCTATCCAGTCCTAGCGCTGACATCTTTTTTTTTTTTTTACCTTTAACAAAAATAAGTTTTTACCTCTATGAAAGTGCTAAAAAAGTTTGTACTCTACGAAAGTGCCTAAAATCTTAGGCACCCTATGAAAGTGCCTAAAAATCTAGGGTACCCTATGAAAGTGTCTAAACCACTAAAACCTTATAATAGAAAAGTGCACCCTAAAACCTAAACTCTAGGGTGCCCTAGAAAGTGCCAAAAAGGTTTGTACCGTATGAAAGTGTCTAAAATTTTAGAGTACCTTATGAAGGTGCCTAAAACCCTATGGTACTTTATGAAAGTGCCTAAACCACTAAAACCCTATAATAGGAAATTGCACCATAAAACCTAAACCCTAGGGTACCCTTTGAAAGTACCTAAATTTTAAAAAAATAAAATTGTGGACCTTACACCTTGTAAAACTTTAACATGAATTAAATGGCTCAATAAGCCCCCACTTCTAGAACTTTAGAACAATTACCCCTAGTTTGTAGCGGTTTTTATAAAGACTCCTTATTGACTAATTTTTGTATGCAAAATATAGGGTGAGTCTTGTTTAATGAGTTCGATTCAGGGCTCCGAAATCTATGAGCCGACTCTAACACTTCCATCCATCATACATTTTTATGGCCCCCTCTATTACATTATGGTTGGAATTATAAAAATATGTGTTGAATCTTCACAAATATGCAAAAAAAAAAAAAAAAGAGTTGGGTTCCACTTTGCCCCGAGGCACTCAGTAGACACTCAATATCAACGCACAAACGCTAAAGTGGCAAGCAGCCAATAAGGGCCAATTTTGACTTAAGAAATGCCAAAGTATTAGAGCATCTCTAACATTGGCTTCAAATCTAATAATATATCAATTTTTTTTTTAAGACTTGTATAGCAAGTTGACATGTTCATAAATTTCACATCTCTTAAAATGCTCACACTCCAACAAATATGTCAATTTTTTTTTTGTTTTGTTTCAGTATGTTTTACCTTAATTTTGTTTTTGTTTTTTATTTTATTATGGTCGAATAAAGTAACTAATGAAATTTTTTGACTGCCACATGTCAAATTTGAGGTTATTTTGGTTCGATTTTGCGAAAATTTGATCAAATTTGAGTAATGCAAAAAAAAAAAATGCCAAATTTGACATGGGAGAGGAGATGTCCAATGACATCTAAACCATATATTGATATCTTGGTTGGGTTTTGCTAAAATGCCATGTGCAATGTCAAATTTGACATTTCTTAAGGTCATTTGTTTAGGTCTCAAGCCATATACTTTTACCTATGAAATGACTTGCGTTAAGCTACTTGGACCCATTTTTCTTCTCAAGTAGACTAATCAGATACGGAGTAGTAGTTTTCAAAGGGGCTAAAGTGACGTAGTTTATTTTTTCTTGCTTTTAAAACCAAATTTTCATGATGTTTCTATACTTCATTCTCTAAGAACAAGCATTTTATCAGTTTAATAATTAAATCTTATCAGTTTATTAAATCAATCTCCATTTTAATATTAGCTCGAACATTAAATTTTTTTTTTAAAACTTTAGTGGATTAGAAATTTTAAAAGCAGTCAACTAGACAAGTTAGTTATGAAAGATTAATTCCGAAAAAACCAACCAATGTCGAGGGCTACTTGACAAAAATTAAAAAAAAAAAAAGGAGAAGAAGAAGAAGAAGAAGAAGAAGAAGAAGATAAAGACAGAATTTGTTATTTAATCAAATCACAAAAACTTGTCACCTATACATGAAAAAGCCCGAGTACTTTTGCACCAAAGCTCCTAAATTGACATCCACTATGGGCTTAATGTAACATCTCACAAAACAAGCTCACTTCTTTATCCAGTTTACAACCTTCACAACTTTGATCATCTTCCACTTCGCACCGCCCTTCCCATGTTGCCTTTACCCTGCTGGTGTTTTCATGGCAACAACTTCTTCTTTGCTGACCAACAAGGTGGTTATTGATCCACATTTGAGTGAATAACGCCCTCGATTCTTTCCCGACACTCTTGGAATATTGCAATGCGGGTTGATTTCGAATTACTAGTTTTCACAGCATTTAAAAGCTTCAACCCTTGTGTGCTTGATTGTCCTTCCATACAAATTAATAGAATACCGTAGACATAAGAAGCTTCAACATGTCCTTTCTCTGACGTTCTCTTCAAATTCTCAAGACCTGATTTCATTCTCATTGAACTGAAGTAGTCAACCTATTTCAATGGTAGCGAGAAAAGATTAGTTAATCAATACAAAATTCGTACAGCAAGGTACATAATGTATTGTAAGTAGACTAGCATTCGAGGCTTTCATAACGAGGAGATGTAAGTAGACCAGTGCTTGGTGAATTGTGTGGACATATTGTAAAGATCACTCAATTAGGATATGAATACGTGGCCTATGAATACGTGGTGCCACAATGCCTTCTCAACCATACAACCATGCGGAGTTCAAACACTTAATAGTAAACTCTACATGAATATGTGGTTGCGAAAGTGATAATCCAGAAACACAAGTTACAAAAGATACGCATTAGCTGATATGACTTGGACTTCCTAAACTAGAATGGCAAAAAAAACTTCACCATAAAAAATATTAGCTTGCTTTTGTGTATTTTTGGCTTAATTGACTTTCTAAAAATTCGGTCCATAGTACGTTACTCCCTCTGTCTCATATTTCTTGTCAATTTATCGGCATCATGCCATTTGTCAATTTCTTATTAGTATATCTTTCAATTTACAATGTTTTTTTTATAATATTGAAAACCTTCTTTTATAGAACTAATCAACAACTATCAAACAAGATTAATATCGAGTATATATATATGTGTGTGTGTGTGTGTGTGTAACATCAAACATTTAAAAATATAAACAATATTAAAGTTTCATGAAAAGCGAAAAGTAGACAAGAAATTTGGGATGGAGGGATCAAGTATTATTCAATTCTCTTATCCAGACAAATTTAAAAAGCTAGTAATTTTTTTACTGAAAGGTAAAAAATTGTAGACAATGCTACTGAAAACAATTTTCCACACATCATTTAATTAAAAAGCAATCTACGAGATCATTAGGAAAGAGAGATTTTGTTAATTACCATTCCCTGTCTGTAGAGGGCCTCTGGGTTTCCACTCTCCATGCATTGATTCAAGAACCTACTCACACTTTCTCAGATTTAAGCCATTGACGTATCACCGGAAATTCCATTATCGATACTTGCTCAAGGATAAATTCATCCTCCGCGGCTCCCTTGAATTCTCTGCAGCTGTCATAATAAATAAAAAGCAAAAATTCCGTTAAGTATTACTCAATTTGAAATAAAGAAAAAGAGTACGTAATGATCATCACAGTTTGAAAAAAGATCCAAAAATCACTCGAGTTCGATCGGAATTAAAGAAAAGGAGAAGAAGGGCGGCTAACCAAGATTTGGAATTGAAGAGGTTAGTGAAGGAAGAAGAGGCCACCCGGGCAAGAACATCGACCAACAATTCGGTGTTGGAAAAGGAAACCAAGTTTGAATAAGGGTATTCAACTTGGCCGTGTTGTTGGAATCTGATTTTACTATTAATGACCGACTCCCAAAATTAGGAAGTGGGGATTTACATATGGGGCCTGTGAGGCACAAGGTATGTAACATTGCATCGGGCTCTAAAATTGGGCCAGTCAATGCAATTAAAAGGGCCTTGGGCCGGTCACGTGTGAGTAGATCGAGAGAACATTCCTTATCCGGTGTTGAAAAACCGTCCTTTTTCCACCGTTGCCTTTTTGGGTCCTATTGTGTAGTTTTGTTTTGTCAAATGGACGGTCATATATTTTATAGTATATTGTCTATGACCGTTCATTTAATAAAACAAAATTCTCAAAATATTATATATCTAATCTATTGATGATCGATCAAAGCTAATTTTTTTTCCATGGGTGTACTACTCTGCAGGCCCTACAAGATGAACGGTTCAGATCAAAACAATAAAACTTATTCGATGAGATCTATTAAACAAGACTCATATTAAACATAAAATTATGTGCTGAAAAATAAAATATATTTTGGGTGTAGGCTACTTTTTTTTTTTTTGCATTATAAACTTTAAAAGGGGTCTTGCTAATCTCTGCCACTAGGGAGAGGGTAATATGGATGTAAAGACAAACGAATTCAAATTTCAACACACATTTTGCTCTTAACTTTTCTCAAATATCAATACATATTTTACATATTACCTTTCGTCTAAAGGCAGAGTTTAGCATTTTCCACTTTGAAATGCTATAACTTTCACCATACATATTTGCTTTTGATAAAATTTATGAAAAGACTACCGGCTATTCAACTTGGGGGGTATTCCACTAACAAAAAATAGTTTTTTTTCAAAATCAAGACATGTCATTCTCTCACAATACATCACATAAAAAATCGTGAAAAATCAATTTATTTTAAAAACTGTCTTAGTGGAACACCCCTTGACTCACATAACTGCTTTTTTTTTTTTTTTTTGGTACAAAGAGAAAAGTAGAAAACAAAAATTACAGCCTTTCAAAGGCCACCCCCCTCATATCAGCTTCCAAGAGGGGGATGATATCAACTGGAGAAGCTATGTGCGAGATCCATTTTTCCTCCTGCTCCACTCCAAAGTTCGCTAGTTTGTCTGCAACTTGGTTTCCTTCACGATACACATGGCTCAAAGAGCATCCAGTGGCCTCAAGGATTGTCTGGCATTCTTGGATGAGTGTCTGATAAGGAGATTGAATTGGGTCCTTTCCTTTAATGAGATCAATAGCTGCAGCAGAATCCGACTCGATTTCCAGAGCCTCCATGTTTTGGCTTTTCACCATCTCTAGTCCCTTAAAAAGTCCCCACAGTTCCGCTTCAAGACTGGTACAGTCTTCAAGCCTGCCATAGAATCCAATCACCCAATGACCTCTCTCTTCTCTAAACACTCCACCAAATCCAGCAGGTCCAGGGTTTCCTCTGCTACTTCCATCCGTGTTAAGTTTCAGCTTTCCCGTACCTGGGAATTTCCAAGAAATGAGTTTGATTTGTCGAAGTCTTGTAGGAAACTGGTCATAAAAGGAATTCACAATTTCAGCGCTGAAGATCAAACATTGTCTATGAATACTAGCAGGATCTAGGTTAATATTATCAAAAACTTTCCTATTTCTAGCGATCCAAATTTTCCACAAAGTAACCAAAGTAAGAACAGATTGAGTGTAACTCCCTTTGTCGGTTTTGGCTTGTCTGATATTATTCTGCAACCAAGTCCTCCAATCTTCTATATCACCGGCGGATGGTATTTGCACACTTGATATTCTGGACCATAGAGCAACACTTGAAGCACAGTTAAAAAATAAGTGGAAAATATCTTCACAAGCAAAGATCACATCTAGGACAAGTGTCAGCGGATGACAATCCCCTAATCATTCTGCGGTGATTGGTCAAACAATTTACCATGCATACAAGTCCACAAAAACCTTTAAGTTTGGTAGGGACTTTGAGTTTCCGTGATCCAACTCGGTTGATATCGAGTAGTGAGTAAGGCTCCAAGAGTTGATTATAAGAAGACTTAATGAGAAAATTTACCATTATGGCCTAAAGTCCAATGAGGAGTATCATCAACCACAACATACTTAGGGATTAAAATGTTAGTAACCCTTGCAGTATCATTCATACACAGATTTTGGTTCAGTAAATTGGTGTCCCAATCTTTCTCACTGTTAATGAAATCAGCAACTTTAGCATTTTCATTCAAACAAGTATGATCTCTGGACTCTAGTACACTATTGCCACACCACCAATCATGCCAAAAGGATATGTTCTGCCCATTACCCACAATCCATTTTATGTTTTTGGTCACAAAATCTCTGACTTTGATAATGCTTCTCCAAGTGTGTGAGGCTTTCTTATTAGTGGGCCAGTCCTTAAAACTATGATTCCTCAGATATTTATGGCGAAGAACTTGGATCCAAAGGGGTTTTTTTTCAGTAGAGATCCTCCATCCAAGCTTAGAAATCAAAGCAAGGTTAGAGTTCCTAGCTTGTCTAATCCCTAAACCACCCAATCTTTTAGGTCTACAAACAGAATTCCAGTTAACCAAGTGAACTTCTTTCTTATCAGGTTTGTCACCCCAGAGAAAATTTCTATTTATTCTATCAATCTGAGAAATAACAGAGGCAGGTAAGATAGAGGCTTGCATAGAATAATATGGGATAGTGGTAGTAACAGATTGAACAAGAGTAGTTCTCCCCATAAGATTCAAAGAGTCAGATTTCCACCTAGCCAACTTCATGTTGAGCCTCTCAATTATGTATTGATATTTCTGTTTAGAGGCTTTGGAGTGCAGGAGTGGCACTCCAAGATACATTCCCAGATCCTTGGTGAGATTGAAACCACAAAGATTGCTCAAGTTTCTAGCATCTCTAGTACTAATGTTAGGGGAGACAAATATTTTGGATTTGTGCCCACTAACAAGTTGCCCAGATTGATCACAAAACATATCAAGAGTATCCTTCATCACATTACATTGATTAACAGTGGCAGTACCAAACATCATGATATCATCAGCAAAAAATAAATGCGATAAACAGGGGCCGTCAGCAGACACTCTTATACCCTCCCATTGATGAGAGAGTACTTTTTGATTAATGAAAGCAGAAAATCGTTCCATGCAAATAACAAAGAGATAAGGGGAAAGTGGGTCCCCTTGCCTCAACCCTTTCTCAGGATTAAAGGAAGGAAGGGGCTCACCATTCCACATAATAGAGGACTCAATGTTAGTCACACAGCTCATGATCAAGGCAACCAGCTCTTCATTAAATTGGAAATATCTTAGGGATTCCAGGAGAAAGTCCCAGGAAACCCTATCATAAGCTTTATCAAAATCAATTTTCCAGATCATACCCCCATTTCTAGCCTTGGAATTCTTAAGAGAATGAATAAGCTCTTGGCAGATGATCACATTATCAGTAGTCTGTCTTCCAGGGATAATGCTAGATTGGAAAGGACTAATAATGTTATCTAATAAGGGTCTAATACGATTAACAATGATTTTGGAGATACCTTGTAAGACACATTACTTAGTCCAATGGGGTGAAATTGGGTAATGGACTTAGGATTAGTCACTTTGGGTATAAGAACAATATTGGTGCAATTCATATCTTTGGGAATATTTTTATTAGTAAAACAGGCTTGGATGATGTTGCAAAAGGAATCTCCTATAATTTCCCAATATTTATGGTAAAAAATAGCCTGGAAGCCATCAGGTCCAGGGGCTTTGTAAGCACCAATATTCCTCACAGCTTTAAAAATCTCCTCACGGGTAGGGACTGTAGCTAAATTGGAGTTATCCTCAGGAGACACTACATTATGAGGCCAGTTATTCCAGTGTATAGAAGTGTTATTATCACTAGCACAGAATAATGCCGTAAAATGATTATAGATCAGTGATTTAATGTCTTCCTCATTGTCAATCCAACTGCCATTACTATCCTTGAGAGAAAGGATTTTGTTACGTCTTCTTCTAATAATAGTGGATAGGTGAAAAAATCTGGTATTCCTATCTCCCTCAATAATCCATTTAGATCTAGACTTTTGAAACCAATGGAGTTCTTCTTGTTTTAGAATAGTTTGATAAGAGTTGGAAATCTCTTTTTCAAGAAGGAAAAGGTTATGGGAATAAGAGATGCTCTGGCTTTTCTGGATACCCTCAAGTCTAGCAAGGAGTTGTTTTTTCTTGTGAAAAATATTACCAAACACATCTTTTTTCCAAATCTGAATTTTATCAGTAAGATTATCAAGCTGCACATTAAAAGGGCTATTAGAATTAGTCCAAGTATCCTTAACCACATTAACAAAATCTAGATGGTTGGTCCACATATCTTCAAAACGAAAGGGTTTATTATGTGGGCGAGAAAAGGGGATGCCCTCAATGTAAATGAGGAAAGGACAATGGATAGAATAGACCCGAGGTAAGTTTTTCACAACAGCATTAGGAAACAAGAGATTCCAGTTGCTATTGCACAATGCTCTATCAAGTCTGACCATAGTGTTAGCTAGACCAGCTCTATTATTAGTCCAAGTAAGTTTAGGTCCTATACACCCTAGATCAATGAAATTACAGGAATTAAGAAACTGCGCAAATTTATTACATCTGGTATACGAGTTACCTCGCTGGAAGCTCCGTCTCTCAGAGCTTTCTGCGTGATCATTAAAATCTCCAGCAAGAAGTCTCGCTTTCCTATCATCAACAGTTCTTTCTTGGAGGTCATACCACATTAAGTCCCTGCAGGTGGGGTTAGTGCTACCGTAGACGGCTGTAAAGATCCATTCCTCGTGATCCACTCGAGATATGGTAGCATGAATGGCCTGATTGGTGACTTTGACCGCAGATACCGTAACACTGGAGGGATTCCAGAGAACCCAGATACCCCCAGATCTGCCTACAGGATCTGAGAAAGAACTAGCGGTAAAGCCTTTTCTGGAGAAAAAATCATTCATAGATGACAATGGAACCTTGGTCTCCACAAGAACCAGAAAATCAGGTTTATGGTTGTAAATGAGTTCGGACATGTTCCTCCGGAACACGCTATTACCAGCTCCTCTACAATTCCATATGAGGCAAATCATCAAAAAAAGTTTTGGTAGAAAGGGAAGTGGGATAAGTTCATTCCAACCTACCATCTTCATGACCTCCAACTGATCTCTTACTGTCCCCTTCAGACTTTCCGGCTGTGTTGAACCCTGGAGCCGTCACTTCCATCTTCACTTTCAATGTCGACCATTCCACTTTTACTAGCGCTCCGCCTTCTTCCCCGGGTTTGATCAGGGTGCAAATCGGATGATGGTGGAGGTGGGATGTTTCCATTTAGGTGCGGAGTTGGTTGAGGGGAGAGTGTAATGGAGGGGGACTGAGGTGTGGCTGTGAGAGTAGGAGATGGAGTAGATTTTGGATCGCAGATGATAGGGTCTGGGGAGTTAGAAATTGAAGAGAGGCTAAGAACTGGGCTAGGGTTTGGGTTATTAGTAACCGGTGGGGTTAAAGGAGCTGGGCCCGAAATATTAGAGGTCTGAGTTTTATGCCCTTTTCCATCTCTAACTTTAACCCAATTGGGCTGACTATTATTGGTCTCAGGGGCGGCCTTGTGGGAGGGGTTGGGCCTTTTCGAATTAGAAGTGCTAGCATCAAACCAATTTAATAGAGAAAATCTATTTTCCTTACCCTCTGACCTCTGAGAGTTTGGGCCTGGAGTTTTCTTGTTTTGGGCTAACTGAGGTCGATCTGTAAATCTTTTTCCAGTGTTGGGCCGTCTGGGCTTTCTTTGCACAAGGGTCCAATGTCCGTAAGCTGGGGTTTGGGCCACTTTTTTGCTAGCAGTTGTTTCCTCTAATGCAGTACCACTAGCCGTTTCCGGTGATCTCTGGACAACTTCTCCCGGCGGTGGATTGGGTTTATTACTCCATGAGCACTGATCTTTACGATGGCCAATCCTTCCACATCCGAAACACATGAGCGGAATGTGCTCATATTCAACACGGTAAATTTTCCCCTCAATCAATACCCTGGATTTCACAGGTTTACTTAAATCGATTTCAACACAAACTCTGGCATATCTACCTCTATCTGTTTCCACGGTGGTAGAATCGGCTCTGATTGGCCTTCCTAGCCAATGAGCAATTCTGAACATATTTTTCTCATAGTAATATTCCAGTGGGAAATTAGGAAACCGAACCCAAACTGTCGTTTTAATTTCTTCAGCCTCGTCTGGTTTGAATCTGGGTTCCCATTCCCGCACCGTAATGTATTGATCATTGATAATCCAAGGACCAGCCGTGAGAACGTGAGCTCTGTCACTGGACATATCGAATTTAAAAACCACAAAACCTAATCCAATTTCTAGGGCACTAAAATCGCCCTGTAGATCCCAAATTGATTTCACTTTGGTGCAGAGGGACTTGTATCCAATCGGATAACCAATAGGTTTCACAATAACTGCATTTTTCCATGGATGTCTACTGTAGTTAAGCAGGCTTTGAGGGAGTTTAACCACAGGGATGCCATCAATTTCCTCATCCTCATCAATGTTCTGTTCCTCTTCCGTAAAGTCCTCATCTAAAGGTAGGGACTCCACATCATCAGAAAATGGAATTTCCTTACCCCTAGATGCAGTGAGAACTTGTTTAAACGAAAGAGGTTTTAGAATCTGATTAATCGTAACATTACCTGGAACTTCTAGGTTTTGGGATCTTGGTTCCTCTACATTGTTACTCATGGTAGTATCTTTCACCTGTGGCAATTCAATGATGGTTGTATCCTCTACCATATCGACCGAGTAATCGTGGTCGTTCTTGACCTTTTTAGTACTTCGGATGAGATGATCTTCCTCTTCCGTAGTGAGGTTTTCTGATGGGTTACCCGTGGTGGGAGTAGCCGTTTCCGGTGGTGAAGCTAGCATGAAGCCGTTAACTCTCCTGTTTCAAATTTTTCCACTTCTTCACATGACTGCTTTTATTTTGGCTGTATGCTCCTTTCGTATGCAAGTAGTCTTTTATTTTGGTTACACGTGAAGCATGAAGCATGACGGTTATTGAAATGTCCAGAAACGGCTATGTTCTCGTTACGAATTGTGGACATCTACCGGCGCGTGTAGGCAAGCCATGTCTATTGTTGTTGAGTGTGCTTCTGTGCTCTCCGGTATTGTATTACGCAGTTACCAGTGTCTATTTCGGAGATGCTTTAGCCCTGTGCTTTGTTGTCATCTAATTGTCGGATCTTTTTAATGGATGACAACGACATCAATCTTCTACTAAAAAAAAAAATCGAATTAGATCCAAATCCAACCGCATAAAAATCCCAATTCGATTACCAAAATGTGATCCGACAATCCATTTGATCCGCATAATCAAAAAAACTATCGATAGGATTCAGGTATATCAATGTTAGGAGTTTGATCCACCAAAGATCCTTCTTGTGTGAGCGTAGGCCTAATCGGTCGAGGGAGTATCCACGAAATTCACCACATTATCTGGACCCAATATGCATTGAATAACTCATATCCACTTAAAAAACTAATTAACCCTTGTAAGTAGTGAGTCATCCAATTGAAAATTTAAGGTCCAACTGTTTTTCTGTTTATCCAATGTGGAATTCAATATTTTCACACATGTTCCCAACAATCACCTCTCATGTGTGAACCATGCATTGGACCTAGCACTCCCTTAATTTCTTAACATATCTCTCCAACACTGTGTCCGAACCCGAGCTTATTTACCGCACCCACTCTATTGAGAGCCACCATACTTTACAAGATCCACTTTGCTTGCCAGCCACTAGCCGCATGCACCATGAATTTCCTTGCTACATGGAGAGTACCTTCTCTATTGAGAGCCTCCTTGCTGTTAGCCACTTGCCTCACATACTAGGAATTTTTCTTGCTCCATCGAGAGTTACGATGGATTTTCCCGCTCCTTCGAGAGTCTGATGCTTTTGGAGGAGTTTACCCATAGATCGTCGACCATTGACTTTGATACCAGTTGTTAGGAATCTGATATGCTAGAGATCCTTCTTGTGTACACGTAGGATCAATCCGTTGGAAATTATCCACGGAGTCCACCACATTATTTGGACCCAATATATATTGAATGATCCAGATCCACTTAAAAGGCTAAGCCTTGTAAGTGACGAGTCATCTAATTATATATTAAGGTACAACTCTTTTGTTGTTTATCCAATATTGTGGGACTCAATCTTTTCACATCAGCCTCCGATCTTTGCCCAAATCTAGCTTGCTGCCAAAAATTAAAAATAAAAAATGGAAAAAGTAGTTTCTTGCATGTATGAAAAAAAAATGCATGTCACCATAAAACAATAGTTTCTTGCATGTACAAAAAAATAATAATAATAACAATAAAAAATGTATGTCACCATGAAAAAAGTTAATCCCTTTTCTGGGTGAATATATATTATCAACCTCATGGAATATCGATCATCCTCCTATCCGTTTTACATAGAGTGTGATTGTAAAAAGAAACAACATGCATTTTGTCTATTTCCACATCTCAATGTAGTATATCGAAAAACCTAATACAAATGTAACCATAACCAATAAATCTTCACATATGCTTTTTCATTCCTGCAAAGAATTTTGCGAAAAATCCTGGCTTCTTCTGCTTCTGCATGAGGAAGAATTTTCAAATTTTAGCTGGATACAATGTGTAGAAAAATATAAAAATATTATGCATTCAGCATAAATAATTATTACTAGAGTACAAGAAAACTAATACTTTGCATCAATTCTTACCTGAAAGCTCTGCATAAGAGTTTTCCTTTGAGTTGCTGTGGGTTCATGGGTTCTCCTTTTCTTGGCCGTCAATCTTTTCTTAAATTTCCAAACTAGTAGAGACTTGAGAAAGCTTGGAACCTCCATTTTGCAGTTGCCCATACAGGTTGGGGCCCTCCCATGCTTTGACTTGCTTTGTAGTGGCATGATCTATCAAATTATAATGTGAAGTCTCCCTTGTTACATTTATACCAGCAAAAATGTTCGTAATATGTACGGGACGATCCAAGTATATTCTATTTATATAGATGCAAAATTAGACGATATATGCTTTAGTTAAATTACTAAAAGAACATGTATATTTAATCACAAACACCGCTAAAATATTTATTAGAGTTGATAAAATATTTTTCCAACGAATGTGATTGTCATGAATACGATCTCAATGCTCTGATGCCTTTTATCGACACAACTTTCTATACAAAAATCATGGGTAAGTTGGACCGGGAGAGCCTGCTGCCCCCAGCTCCCCCAAGGCAGGCCTCGCCATCCCCCCAAATGATGTCGTTTTGGGGGTTTTGAGGAGGTCTCTATGTGTATTGCTAAAGTCCCGTTTGACACTCAATTGATTTTGATTTTTTTGGCCCATTTTGGATCCCACAAAGATAATTCATACCGTTCATTATTCTTGAAATATTTTCTTATAGGTTTCTGCAACAAATTATCTCAATTCGATATTAGTAAGGGCTATGTTGGAAAAACTTGATTTTAATTACTTGTTTTAGTGGGTCCCACACGTCCACGTGGACGGACCCACATACCGTGGTGTACGTCTTGGTTAGGAGATTAAGACCGAACACTCGGTTGGCCAAAATCAAGTCAAGATGAATGAGGAATTGACCTCTAAAAGTGCCTACATGAACTTGGTAGAAGGGGGAAAAACACTTGTCCCACATTGGTTGTGGAGAACAAATTGTTTGGGTATATTTACCCGTAGTATGACTTGAAGGGTTGGGCCCTTAGGGTCATGGAAGTTTTATAGGGGGAGAAGGCATGGACAAAGTGGGCTTTAAACTCCGCCCGCCCGCATGGACAAAGTGGCCCTTAGGTTCATGGAAGTTTTATAGGGGGAGAAGGCATGGACAAAGTGGGCTTTAAACTCCGCACGCCGCCGCCCGTCCGGACCGGACAAAGTGGGCTTTAAACTTATAGGGGGAGAAGGCATGGACAAAGTGGGCTTTAAACTCCGCCCGCCCGCATGGACAAAGTGGCCCTTAGGGTCATGGAAGTTTTATAGGGGAAGAAGGCATGGACAAAGTGGGCTTTAAACTCCGCACGCCGCCGCCCGTCCGGACCGGGTTGGGTTGGATTGGGTCATTAGATAAGATTGGGCTTGGCCCAAGAGGCTCTTACCTTTTTGCTGAAAATTCATTTCGGACTGGGTCAGGTCAAACCCGGTTCATGAAATTTAAAACAGTACAGTTTTTCCCTTTCCCGTTGTGATTGTTTGTGAACCCGTGGAACAGTTTCGTTCGTGACTGTTCAGTTCCGAACAGTCACACATTTCCGTTTTCGTGTCTCTCCGATCGGGTGTCAAGTTTCCTATAAATTGAACCCGACTCTTCTCATTTCATTCACGTTTTTTTGTTGCATACAATCTGCATCATCCTGCATTAAATATCTGAGAGTTCTTGCGTAGTTTTCCGGTTCGCATATTGTACAGATTGCAGTGCTACTTCTGTACCGTGAAAGCCGGGTAGTCTTGGGAGGCAGACGTCTACGAAGTCCATCAGCACCGTAGTGGAGGACGAATCTGCTTTAAGGACATAGTATCTTAATACTTGCCCCGGTTCGATTCGAGTCGTCTTTTGCCAAATTCCGGTGTACTGAATTTGGTCCAGTAAGTTCCTGTCAAATCTATTTATTTCTGTGATTTGTTATTTTTCCAGATTTTTCGCTACCAAGTTGATAACAGGCTATTCATAATTCGTAGGCTAAAGCCCCGTTTGGTATAGCAAACACTCCATTGATTAATTGAATTTTTGGGCCATTTCAGGTCCCGCAAAGATGATTCAAATATATATATATATATATATATATATATATATATATATATATATATATATATATATATATATATATATATATATTCCTTCAAAAAAATTAGCTCAATCTGACATTGGTAGGGGCTTTTTCAGACCTCATAAGTTGGATTAGAATTAATATAGCGATTTGAATCAGAACTCAAAACAGGTCCAAAAACAATAATAAATGGATTGAGTGCTAAACGAAACTTTTACAACCACACTCAGAAAGTTCTTAAGACGTGCCAAAACTACGTCATTTTGGGGATGGTAGGGCATGCCGTAGGGAGGGGCAGCAGGCCCCCAGAATCCAGATAGGTTAATTTGAGAATTTCATGTGCACGTATCTAAAAGGCAAAGAACAAGCAAGAAAGAAAAGCTAACATGAAACACAGAAAAAGCCGCTAAAGTAAGAGAAATATAAACTGAATACCCCTTTTTATCACTCTCTCTTTCTGAAGTTATCACCAATGGCATAACAAAAAATGGATAACCAAAAATTGCCACATCAACTTTTAGTTATCCATTTAAGGGATTATTAGACTAAGCAATGTCAAGGTTCGTAATGACATGATCAAAATGAGTTGGCAAAAATTTAAATCCGACGGTTAGACCTTTTCTTCTCATTCTAATGATCTACATTGAATGGCATTCCAGTAAATCAAGTGAAATTGGAGAGCATTTGCTAAAGTCAATAACGTGACCACCATCGTTTAATTCACAACCCTTTCAAAGGGAGAGTGAGTTTCACATACCAATAAAGCATTTACTTTATATGGAGAGCATGTTTCAAATTATTTGAATTACATTATTTTAAATAACAAGACAAATTATTGGGGCGTTGGAGAAAATGCCTAGAAATTTCGAATCAAAGAATTAGAAGAAAGCTAGAGTCTAGGCCCGAGCCTTGACCACTAGGCAACCCTTCGGATTAATGCCCTCCCTTACTAGGTAGAATTCAAGAGCAGAATTCTAGAATTATAGTTATAATAAAATCATAAATTATCAGTTTCTTAGACATATAATTAACCAAAAGGATTAGAAGGGTACAAACCTGTTTCATAGGGCGTTGGTTATTGGAAGAACTCGATTCTGGCTTCGGATGTAATAACAAGGGAGTGGCCGGCTCTAATCGACTGGACTTCCGAAGGCGCCTCGAATAATTAAGAAGGTCAGATCTCCTATCAGTACCATTGCTGGCTCGGTAGCGGTGGCGGCGGTGATGGTTCGACGAAAACCTCCTCCTTGTTGGTGTCTCCACATACGTAGCCACAACAACCACCCTCTCTCTGACAATTGTTACCTGGAGAAATTTAGGTGAAAATATACATTCAAAATCCGTTCGAATTAATATATGAGAGATCCCACAGAGTGTGTAAGAGATTGTATCGCTTACCATTTTCGGCGGCATTTTTTATGAGAGAAGGAGAGGGAGGGGAGTGTTTGATTGCGTGTTTAATAGTAATGGTTATGCAGGCCAATGTGACATGCCGTATCCATATGGTAATGTAGATGATATTGTTCCAAATATAAAGTCCAATATATGATTCGAAAACGACTACCATATGTGATTTAAAAAATGAAACCCATATATAAAAAATACGGACATATTTTTATTGCCTCGACCTAGTCCAACCGCGTTATTATCCCACTAGACAATTTTTGTTTAATAACTCGGCATCTTGGTCTAATTAATCGAATATAATCCTTGTGAACAGTAATGTTGTGCACTAGCACAATATCAAATGGGCCGGTTCTACATTTTCCATTTTAGGAAATTTATCTAATTCGAAATTAAACTTCTCCTGCAAAAGGAATGTATCTGAAAAAATATTGTATTGAAATTAATGACATAGAACCTCCACAACAATACCATTGAAAAACAAATCAGTTACAAGCTGTTCACATTCACATAAGGCATATAACCCAGAAAAGAGAGAAAAAATAAAAAATAAATTACAAGTACAGAAGTCAAAGGCAAGCCAACCACACCAGAAAGGATATTCGAAACAAAGACACACACAAAAAAATTAAAAAATGCCGAAAGACATGTAGTGACCAATCAAAATAAACAATTAACCCAACAACTTTTATCATTAAATATTTATGGTGGTGTAAAGCCGGCCTTGGGCGTAGGGTTTTTCGGCACAGAGGAGGAGGATGTGGGTTCCATGAGCTTGTATACCATCCGAAGGCGGTGGAGATGGGGCACGGGGGGCATAGCCCGCCATCTAGGGGGGTATCCCATCCCCCAAATCACAGGCATCTCCATCTTTACCTCCCTCTCCATACTCTTATAGTAATACTTGAAGGCATAAACCAGCAGAATCAGCCCCACGGAAAAGACGGCCTGTCCCCACGAAATGCGTAACATCTTGTACCCGTAGCTCGCGGCCAAAAACACCAGCGACATGTGAAGGAAGGAGGTAAAAGGCCTTAAACTGAGGACCGAAATCATCACGGAGATTGAGGCCGTAAAGGATAGCGTGTTTAGTACATAGTATGTCATTTTACCCAAGTTGGCTAGGGGTTCTGTAGACGACGACGACGACGATTGTTTCTCTTCAATCTTACCGTCCAGAGCTTCGAAGGTTGCCGTCGTGATAAGTGTGGCCACAACTATTACCAGACTGCGCATATCCAAGGACAATTCCTTTCTCAAGTGAAGAATGCATCTGACAATTTTGTCGAACAATGGCTCTTTTGATAGCAGAAACTGATCGAGACGAGCCGGACGACTAGTATTCTCTTTGAGACTAGCATCTTCATGATAAATTGGTGAAGTTTTTGCCCGCCCCGAGAGTATGTCCTTAATCCTCCCCTCCGGAGCAATATCCAGGGCTGTGGAGCCTACCCAATTCTTTTCATTTTTAATAATGGGAGCTCTTCTAATTAAGCAGTTCACAATCTGCACAGGCGTAATTTAAGAAATACTCTCAAAATAAAATAAAATCAAAGAAAAGAACTTCAAAACTTGGCAAGATGCATGGTAAATGGAATTCTATCTTAGTAATCAATGAATTTCTAACATAGTTACCTTTTTCAGAATGTTACAAAGCAATTACCTCTTATGAATAAAAAGTCATAATTTTTTGCTCAAAGTTACGATATTACCTGGAGTAAGATTGAACTCCACTACGCTGACACGTAATGCTATGAATACCAAATTTTTTATACAAAATAATAAGATGACATCAATTTCATTTCAACCAATAAGAGGGATGGTTTGTATTTTAAATAATTTTTCTATTACATGGAAAAGCAAAAGCAAAGAAATGATCGACATACATTCAGCTGGTTGGTGGACGCTGCAATGTGCAACACAGTGTTCCCGTCTTCATCTTTCCGGATCAGCAACTCTCCATTGTAGGTCTTCCAGATCCACTCGAATATCACTTTGAAAGCTTCATGTTGACGCTGTTTCACGGCAATGTGTAAGGCGGTCTCGTTGCGAATTGTCAAGTCTTTGATCGACTCTGGACAAGCACAGAGAAACTCTGCCAAGAGATCGGTGTCACCTATTTCAGCCACGCAGTGCAAAGGGGTCTTCCCTTCCATTCCTTTGACTCGGATGAGTTCGCTGTCCCATTCGATGATCCGTTTCGCGAAAGTAGTGAACCCTTTACTCACAGCCAGGTGCAAGGGACTCTGCCCATCTGTGTTCAACTTCCTACCGAATGATGGCTTTAAGTTCAAGAGTTCTAAGGCTAAGTGGGTCTGTCTGGCTTCGTTCCGAGGAGTATGGACCGCAACCTCGTGCAGAGGAGTTTGGAAGAAAGGGATTTTATCCATTGTATCCAAAATTTCTGGGTCGCGCTTTAATGCTTCATACAATGCCTGCAGGCCCTGCACATCTCCTTCCCTGGCAATATCACATGATGTATAACTCAACTCATGAATGTTTACTTCTTTGTCATCTTCTGCCAAACGGTGGGGAGTAAGAAACATTACGTGTGATGATCAGCGTCGGTTCTCACTTTTCGGGAGCCTAAACTGAAAATATAAAATGGGGTTTTACATGAATATTTATGCACAAAATATGAAAGGTATGGATCAAACTGTTAAAAACAAATCAAGAAAATTTTTTCAAAACAAAACCAAACATGGTAAGATTTCAAAAGCAAATCACTTAGATACTCCTCCTCCCCCACCAAAAAAATAAAAATAAAAAAGGATCTGTAAGACCCGAAATCGAATCGCCTTTTAATTTTCTATTACGGTGAATTAATTAATTAAATCGATTAATTTAATTAAATCCTAATCTATGTGATTATGCAAGATAATAAACGCAAGAAATAAACAGCAAGCATAACACACAGATATACGTGGAAAAATCCCAAGGCGGGAAAAAAACCACGGGAGAGAAGAGAGCACTATACGCAAAACGCGGAAACAAAGTTTCTTACAACCACACTATGAACTCCTTCATTATTGGCTAAAAACTTCTTTGCTGACTCCTCATGAACCGCTCTAATAGATACTCCTTCGGATTCGACTCCTCAAATCCTTGATCTACGCAGGACTCCTCCTTTAGATCAATCTCCAAACGTCTTTGAACTCCATCAAAGAACTCCAAGTGATGTAGATGATGAACAAATCAACTTGAGAGAGATTATGCGAGTGTATAGCTCCAATACTTCATCCAATCTCTCAAGAAAATAATCCACAAGTGTTTTTTTCTTACTCTCACGAACTTTTCTCTCTCTATTCACGTTGTGGCTGCTAGAACAATTTTTGAACCCTAATGAGGTTGTATTTATAGACAAAGGAAATAAAACATCATTGTTGCTCGACTAACTTGCTCAAGCAGAACCAATCCAATTGCTGATGCTCAACTACTCGCTCGAGCGAACCTGTTGCTTCTTGATTGGGCGAATTACACATCTCCAAATATTTTGTTTCCTTATTCTTAATTTCCTTTCCTCCAAGATTCATGTTTTTCCCAAACACAATAAGTCCATAATTCTTTCTGAATTGAATAAAATCTTCACAATCTTTTTAATCTTCTCAATCTTCTCATAATGCTTTTTGATCTTTGACTTCATCAACTAACTACCATATGTATAGAATTTCAATTACATGGAAACGTCACGGAATTAGACAATCACAAATAAGAAACTTACAGGATCGAATAGTACTAAATTTTAAAAATATAACTTAAATATCTCCCTTCTGACGATTTTGGCAGCAAAAATATTAATTACATGAACACAACAATCTCATTTGTTATGGATAAGAAAAATAACCCGTTCAACTTGACATAGTAACTTAAACAAAATAAAAGTGGCCCCCTTAAAATTTACAAGTTTTGGGTGACCTAAATCTCTGGTACATTGAGGTGTAGCTCAGGACCGGCACTGGTGATGATTTTGGACAGTTGTATGGTTTAAATCACAGATCGACCCTCGATAAGCAGATCACAAGAAACTCTCGGTCAGTTATTGCAATTACCGACAATCAAACACAAAGCTAGTCACTTGGCTGGCTTTTCAATATTTCTCTGCAAATGTTTCATCAAATTTAGGTATATTATTCTTTTTTCCTATTAAAAAGAAATCATTGAACTAATGCAGCTAGCTAGGCAAGCCAAATGAAAATTTAATCCAAGAAATTGGGGGGAAAGGTAAATGGAAAAAAGAGATGACAAAATGTAGCACGTGTTGACGTACATTACCAAGACACTCAAACCAAACAGCTCTTTGTGATTGCTGACAAAATGTCAAAGCCTCTTCCCTCATCACTGCTCCAGTAATTTCATTTTCTGGATTTGTTAGAATAAATTTTATCTGAGTTTCCATTTAAAATAACATCTTTCCATTATAATCAAAGAACGGTGTAGTTTTTGCTAAATGATATCTGTGTGATGAAAATTTTTTGGGTGCCAAGCAGGTACTGTCACTTGATCCCCAAGTACGATTCGAGCCGTCCAAATGTGTTTTAGATGGCCCGGATTGATTCTCTCTCTCTCTCTCCTCTCACCCAAACTCACTCTCTCTCTCTCTCTCTCAAACTCTCTCTCTCTCTCTCTAAAATCTGGACCGTTGGATCACGTTATGGACGGATGATATTGTCAAGTGGGTACCATGCGGGCAATACCCACTTGGCACTGAAAAATTTCTCCTGTGTGATATATTTGACGGTATTGACATGTGGGAAAATAGTAAAAATATCATAAAAGCACCACAAATACCTTTAGTGAAAACTCAACCCAAGTTTATTTCCTAACCGACGTAAAACTATACAGAGCAAAGGGTGCAAAAGATAGTAAAGAAAAGTACCATCAATTAAAAGTTGAAATGAATTGAAAATTTCTGGATGATAGTAATTAATCATGATTATTTAATAAGAACTCAATAAGCAAAATAAGTAAATTAAGAAAAACAAACTTACTTGAAAACCCAAAATCAGGAAATACTTCTTCCCTTGAGCAAAGAGCTAGCTTCGTTGAGCAATATTGAGGGGGTCTCCTACGTAGCTCTTATATACCCATGGCGGACTCTCGAATATGAATCAAATGCTTTTCTTTGCGTTCCTTCCACCCTGCTGGGCTACTTTTGGCGATCTTGTGATATACAAATGTATAAATCTTGTGATATACAAATGTATAAATCTACATCGTACTTGGTAAAGACATTTTTTGTGGATTCTTTTGCCTAAAATCTTGGCAATTAAAATGATAACAATTATTTTTATAATCATTTTCTGCTCGATCGGGAAGATATAAACTAGGGCATTTATTAATTGGTTAGTAATATTTGATCAGTGGTATCCGGTGGACAAAGCTCTCAGCTACGGGTAGGAATTCAAGATACGATCTGTTAACATGACATAGACCCAACATAAAGATAGAGTTTGGTTCACCAAATTTTGACATCAATACAAGTATGACATGTGCTAAAAACAAATACCGGGAAGGGTTTGATCCAAGTAGTTTTTCTCAAAAAAATTATATTTACATTTTTTGCGAAAACTGTTTGGATCAAGTTCTTCCCGGTATTTTTTTTTGCGAAAACTGCGGGAACCCTTGAATACACCTTCTAAACACATTGGATAACTCGGATTTTCCAAAAATAATTTGCAACACAAAAAAAATCAATTTTTTCTTATTTTCAAGAAGTGTGGACTAGAAGTTTTTCGTATATATATAATGTTGATTATATTATGCGCTAGCCACACTATTGCAATACAACTATGACAATCTACACTGTTCACTTTGTTTGTCTTGTTATTTTAATCACTCTCGCCAAATTTGAAGTACATCGGGTATTGAAAGCCATTTCATCGAGGACGTTGATTCATTATCAACCGACAATTTGTCTCCTTCAATAGTTAAATCACTTCATTTTTTGCATGGAGGATATAATCACTCTCACTTACAATCTAGATGGTTCCAATTAAAAAAAAACTGCTCTGATGGCCGTCGAGTCATGCATTATAAGACATTATTTCTTTTAGATGCACCGAATGTGATCCGATCAGGTGGTTGTCAACATTTGATCGCCACCATTTTCGGGGAAAGTGATAGAATTGATAAGATATGAAATTGTAACGGTTTAGATCGAACATTCGAGAAATCGAGTTTGCACCTGCCTTTTAATACTCTACACTGAACTTGTTTGGTTATGAACCAAGCTATTATGCTATAGGATAATGTACATTAGCCACACGATCGAAACACAATTACGACAATCCAAACCATTCACTTTGTTTGTATTGCTGTTTAAATCACTCTCGCCAAATTTGAAGTCTATCGGGTATTGAAAGTCCTTTCATCGGGATGTTGATTTATTATAAACCAAAAATTTGTCTTCTTTGATCAAGTACCTACAAAATATGAAAGGTGTAGTTCACATTGTTTCAAAACAAAGCCGAGCATTGTAAAATTTCAAAAGCATCATTTAGATATTACTCCCCCCAAGAAAATGAATCGAACATTACAAGATTTCAAAAGCATAACTTAAATATCTACCTTCTAACAATTTTAGCAGCAAATATACTAATTATGTCTCATTTGTCCACATGTGCAAGAAACTCTCAGTGAATTGTTGCAATTACAAACAGTCACACAAAGCTAGTCATTTGGCCAGCCTTTCAATATATTTCAGCAATGTTTACGTCAAATTTAGGTTAGGTACATTATTCTTTTCCCCTTTTTCTTGTAATATTTTATTATCATTAATGAAATATTACTTTTTCACCGTTCAAAAAAAAATTGTACTAATGCGCGCTGCTAGCTTGGCAACCCAAAGGAAAACATAGTCCAAGAATTAGGGGAAAGGTAAATGGAAAAAAGAGATGACGAAATGTTGCACGTGTTGACGTACAATATTACTATACAGCTCTTTGTGATTTTTGAATAAATTTTAGCAAGACACTCAAAGCCTCTTCCCCCATCACTGCTGCTCCAGTAATTTCATTTTCTGATTTTGTTCGAATAAATTTTATCTGAGTTTTCATTTTCTGGTTTTTGCTAAATGATATCATTGTGATATATGTGATGGTAGTTGTAGGCATGCAAAATTTCTGGCCTATCACAAGCTACCACGTGTTGTTAGGGTACATAAATTGGCTAATTAAATGTTGTCAAGTGTCCATAAGTCAAAGTCAAAGTTTTATGGACAAGCCAATTAAATGCTGTCAAGTGTCCGTAGGTCAAAAATCCAAACACAATAAGTGGCCAATCAAATGTCGCCACATGTTTACAAGTCAAAGGTCAAAGATATGCGGAGGGTCCAATCAAATGGAGCCACATGTCAAAATGATGCAGTTATTAATTTATCAAGTCCGGT
The DNA here is from genome assembly GCA_022606695.1 of Vaccinium macrocarpon. Lineage (NCBI taxonomy): Eukaryota > Viridiplantae > Streptophyta > Magnoliopsida > Ericales > Ericaceae > Vaccinium > Vaccinium macrocarpon. The sequence continues at coordinate 23,459,019 of CM040173.1, forward strand.
CAATCAAATTGTGCCACTTGGTGAAATAAATTATATATCTCTCCATATATAATTATCTTTCTTAAAATAAATACGAAGAAAGATACTTATTAAATTTTAATTATTTTTCTTTAAATCAAATAAGGAAATAATTAGAGAGAAAGATATGGAAAGAATTGCAGTCTTGCCATAACTCTTTATCTCCAATCCCTATAAATAAATGTTCTCTCTCTCATATTTTACACACATTGACACATTCAAGCCCCAGAGCTCTGAAGATTAAGCATCGAAGCCCTTCAGAACTCCTTGAAGACATCTAGACATTGAAGCTTCAACAGCTCTGAAGATCAAGCTTCCAAGCCCTTCAAAATTTCTTCAAGTCTTCAAACATTCAAGCTCAAGAGCTCTGAAGATCAACCCTCAAAGCCCTTCAGAATTCTTTGAAGTGATCAAGACATTGAAACTTTAACAGATCTGAAGATCAAGCTTCCAAGTCCTTCAGAACTCCTTAAAGTCATCAAGACATTGAAGCTTTAACAGCTCTGACGATCCAAGCCTCAAAGCCCTTCAGAATTCTTCAAGTCTACATCAAACAAGACGATTCTTCGATCACAGCCTCAAAGCTCCAAAGAACATTCAGACATTCAAGTTTCCATCAACAAGCAGAGCTCTGAAGATTCAAGCATCCAAAAGCCCTTCAAAACTCTTTAAAGTGATCAAGACATTGGAGTCAGACACAGACGTCCAAGCTCGAGAGCTCTGAAGATTCAAGCATCCAAAGCCCTTCAAAACGCTTCAAGTCTTCATCAAGCAAGACGGTTCTTCAAATCAAAGCCCAAAAGCTCTGAAGAACATTCAAGTCATGTCATCAATCTTTTCCATAAATCTTGGAGAAGATTCCGCCGTTCGATTTGAGATCAAGCTTTCAAGCCCTCGTTTCAGCATTCGAAGAGAAGAATCAGAGGATCGATTTCTTTGAAATTCATACAGAGATTGTAAACCTTAAATTCTCAAATCAATAAATTCATCGATTTTGGTCAACATATTTCCGTCTTTTTTGCAGACTCGAAATTTGTGTGATACAGTAGTGACTTGTAGAAAAATATCAAAAATATCGTAAAAAGTACCACAAATACCCTAGTGAAAACTCAACCCGAGTTTATTTCCTAATTGAAGTCAAAGGGTGCAAAAGATGTTGAAATTGCAGATGCGTTATTTGTTGATTCATCAGAGTTTTTTCCAGCGACCGTGTTGCGGCGCTAGGGTGAAAGAGCATAAGGGCTTGTTCGCATTTAATAGACTTAATTGTTTTTACAGTTTGTATTGGGAGTTGTTGGAAGTTATAGGAGCTTGCATCTTTTATTTTGGGAGTTGTTTTTTCAGGTATCTTACCAATATGACGTGTTTTTTTTCTTATATAATTGAGAGGTAAAGGGCAGTTTAGGTTTCTGCGGGCTCTAGAAGTAGGGGGGTTCTGGTCCTTTCGAGACTATCTCAATACAGGGTCTTTTCTGTTGTACTAATTTCATTTTGCCAATTATGAAGATGAAATTTTCTTTGCCGATTAAAAAAAAAAAAGAAGAGAATTACCATCAATTAAAAGTTGCAATGAATTGAAAATTTCTAGATTATAGAAATTAATCATGATTATTTAATAATAAGCAAAAGAAGTAAATTAAGAAAAACAACTTACTAGAAAACCCAAAATCAGCAAAGAGCTTCGCGGTGCAATGCTAAGAGAGTCTCCCACGTAGCTCTTATATAATAGGAGTACTCTACTACATGGCAGACTCTCGAACATGAATCAAATGCTTTTCTTTGGGTCCCACCCAGGGCTACTTTAGGCGATCTTGTGATTACAAATGTATAAATCTACGTCGTACTTGTTAAAGCCTTTTTTTATGGATTCTTTTGCATTGAAATTCAAAAACAATTCTACGTAAAAAAACACAAAATCTTGATAAAAAGATCACTTATATTTTTATATAAATTCATTTTCTGCTCGAGAATATATAAACTAGGTCTAGTCTTTTAGTTAACAAGTCATATTCCGATTGTCTCGGTAAACAAACACAAAAATATAGTATATATTAACATTGAATCTTTTGTCTGGTTGTCGTTTAAGACATTGTTCAATGTCATGATTTGGTAATTGTTGACTACTCCCTCCTCCCTTTTATAGTGCTTAACTCCTCATTTTGGGCTGTCTCATAGTAAGTATGTGTTTTGAAAAGTTAATGGGTACATTTCCTATTTTGTCTTTAAAATAGATACTTTTTTAAAAGTTAGTGGGTATTATTATATTGATAGAGGTGAGTAGTGAAAAAATAGATGTAAAAGTTATAAAATTGATGTAAGAGAAAATAAGTTGAAATTACGATGCTACACACTTAAAAAAGGGAAGGAGGGAGCTTTTTGGTTGATTCTATCATTTCTGTGACTATGATGGTATGGAGAATGTCTTCATCTTTATTATTTGATTAAATGAGTTACTCATGCAACATTACTGAGTGTATAACGTCATGTACACAGTAAAAATGAGGGTAAGTTTCTGTTAGATTTTTTGTCTTCAGATAAGTGGTAGTAAACAAGTTGTTTCCACTAAATGGTATTTTAGTTGATGTATATGAGTAAAATGACTTGCCTTGAAATGTGGGAAAAAAAAAGTTTTTAGTCATTTTTTACAATAGGGGAAATAATGGTCTTAAAATGTCAAACCCAAATAAGACAAGAATTAAAGCTAGCAGATCAGGTTGATGACAAAAAATAATACTACATCTAAGATATAGGTGTTTTAACATGAACCATGTAAATAACAAGACACGATGCACACCCCTACTTTCACCTCTGATCAATAGCTCATAGTCTAGGAGAGATCTCAGATAGGCAGCCTCCCTAATGTGCTTAGAAAGTAAATAATCTACTTACTAAGGGGTTGTTTGATAAAACTGAAAGATGAAAGCCAAAAAATTATGTACTGAAAATGGAATGCTGAATTTTTTAAGCAGAAAAATTGTTTGATAAAACATATGAAACACTGAATTAAAAAAAAATGAAATTTTTTTGTTTTAATTGTCTCTTAATTTTACTAATGATCATCATGTATTTGTGGTGGTGGTGGAGTGCTGGGGGGGGAGGTGGAGATGGCGGTGTAATGGAAGCGGTGGAGTAATGGTGGTTGTGGAATAATGGTGAGTTGTGGTGGCAATGGAGTAATAGTGATACAATGGTTGTGTAATAGTAGTAGTGTGATGGTTATGGTGTGGTAGTTGTGGGCTGGGTGGAGTGCTTGTGGAGTGATGGCAGTGGCATGGCAATAGTGGTGGTGATATATGGGTAATGGTGATAGGGGTGGCAATGTGGCAGTGGTGGGGTAGTAATGGTGGTGGCGGTGGTGGTGGAGTGGTGACTCGGTAGTTGCGGTGGTGGTGGTTGTGGTGGTGGTGGTGACAGTTGTGTGGTAGTGGCTACGGTGTGATGGATGATTATAAGCACACAATAATTCAACCAGAATTAAGTAACTCAAAGCTACTTAATTTTTATCAACTTTCTAGCCTACATTGGCACTTAATCTGTTAAGTAATATAAAATGTGATTATCAAACCTACTTAATCACTTATTACTTAATTGATTCAGTTTTAAGTGTCGAATATGTGTTATGTAGCCCTAACTTTGTCCCAAGATGTTAAACCGGTTTACACATTTTCATTGTTTATGAATTTTTCGTGACATGCAATTTTGTAGAAATTATTTTTAAGATTGAAGACCAAAGATATATACATTTTGGAACGGAGGGAGTGTCAATTAGCCTGGTTTGGAATTCAGGCTCATACAGGCATCAACCATAAATAGACTTTTATCATTTAAAAGCAAATAAATAATGAACTAAACAATGGTCAATATAATGCATTTGTACACATAAAGGTTTAGAACTTCATATCTGTAAAATGAAGAAGACTAGAAGAGGAGTCTTGCCGTGGAAGACAACGACACTGGCCAACTGGCAACCTATGGACTTGCTTGGTGCAAAAATTGATCCAAGAGGGTCACAGTGAAATCAACATAGAGCCCCACCCCTTTGGAGTCTCGAATTGGGATCTTCGTCCTTCACAATTAGATTGAGAGAGGCAGATTTTCTTTTCACAGTTCGTCTTGAAGGTGATTAGGCGAAAAATGGAGAGAATGTCACAGTGAAGCATTTTCTCTCAAAAAAAATTAACATAAATTGTTACTGGACGTGGGGGTGAGGGTGGCACGTGCCACACCCCCCACTAATTAGCTCCTTCTCTGAGTACTGCATGGACGGACAACAATGAGACTCCCTCCAATTAATCTCCACAAAAATTCTACAACCACACCCAACCACACAAACACTCACAAGGCAAGTGGGCTCCACATAATGGAGGTGCAGTGAGTGTAGACCCCACATGCATTGTGATCGAGTGAATGAGTACGCGCGCGCATGTGTGTTTGGGTGTGATTGTAACAAAGTTATTAATTACTCTCTCCGTTCCTTTTTATTTGTCTCACACTCTCTCTCTTACCTTTTTTCAAATCAAAAAATTAAGTACTTTCATGTATCATTTTTCAAATTTTTTGGCACCGAATTAAAGTACACGATGAGTACTTTAATTTGGTGTAAAAAAATTTCAAAAATGATACACGAAAACGCTTTATTTTTTTATTTGAAAAATAGCACGACTTTTCGTAGAGGACAAATAAAAAGAAACGGAGGGAGTAACCTCTAAAAGTGATCGGTGGGTATGCATGCAATATGCTTCAATCAGAAGTCAGTCGTAAGTTTTGGAGATTGGGCCCACAGTACACAATTTTCCAGCCTACGGAATACTTAAATTTGTTGATTTCCCTGAAAATGGTTGATTCTTTTAACTTGCCCCTTTTTTTGTAATTTCGGAAAAAAAAAATCTCATCACAAACATTTTATGTCTCTAATACAAGATAAGCCAATTATTAGCTATAAGTAGTCACACAAAAAAAAAAAAAAACAAATTGAATATAGAACTAGCGTTTAAAACACAATTTAAAAGAGAGCACACCATGACCTTCTTCTAGAGTTACAATTTAGTGTAGTCGAAGTTACTCCCTCCGTTCCATAATTTTAGACTCCTACGAAACTATGTACAATTTTCAAACTAAAAAATAACACATTTATAAAATAAATTTTGGATTTTTTTCGCACCATTTAAAAGTTCACAATGAGATCTATCAAACAAGATCCATATTGCTAAACAAATTATGTTCATAAATACATTATTTTTTAATTTAAAAATTACACGTAATTTTGTAGGGGACTAAAATTATGGAACGGAGGGAATATGACACAGTACTGTGGTTGATTACTGTCACGTGGTTCCAACCACAAAATGCCAGCACCCAACCACGTGATTGTGTCTAGGACCCACATTTACATATTGGGGCGGAAGACAAAATGGGACCCTCGTGACTCATATCAAGTGGTGCGTCATATGTATCTTTTTTTTATTACGTATAATTATAATAGGTTTTGCATTGTGTGTTATTTTTTATTGCGTATTATAAACTTAGCCAAAAGGACATAAAGATAGTATGAAGACAATCTTCTTCCTTTTAGATGGTTTGTGACACTACATGGTCAAATCATTAACAAATAGGGGATATAAAGGGTAAAATCATGAAAAAAGATGGGAGAAGGAGAATAAAAAAAAGAAAAGCCCACATGCTTCTTCTTTAATTACCAGATGCTTTCTGGTTTTGGTTCCTAATACATCAACCTTCTCTAGCCTGTTGCAAGCTTTTCAGAGCCGGCCCTAAAATTCTTGGTGCCTAAGTCGAACTTATAAAACCGGGGTCCTAGTTCTTTCAATAAAAATAAAAATAAACCTCTAAAGGAAAACAAAATCATATGAAGAATGAAAAGATATATTGCTTGGGAATTTTTTTCCCAGAAATTAAATTTTTTGGATGTATTAATTACAAACTTCTGAAGGGTGAACGTACACATCTTCTAGGTTACTCCCTCCAGCCTCCTGCCGCTAGCTCTTCATAAGTATTTCCAATGAAAAAATGTGCAATTTTCAAATAAACATTTAAAGCACTTCCATGCACAATTTTTTTGAATTTTCTTTGCACAAAAATTAAATATCTGATTTCATCGGAGGCGCTTAAAAAGGGACTGGGGAGTGCAACTTAATGTAGTTAAGAGTTACGACGCAATGTGATTGTTTTAAACCCATATTATGCCACAGCTGAATCATGTCAATGTGGTCATGAGGTACCCAATGTGGTGGAGAACCACATGAGACAAAGTTGCAACCACAACTCCAAGGGTTAGTCTGGGTGGTTATTAGATTTGATTCCTACATATTTGACCAGAGTTCAATTTTTGAAGTCAGGTCATAAGAAAGTAATTTCTTGCGAGTCCCCTTGTCTACACGTGGGTGCATTGCCTTTGACCGGAACAAAAGAGGATTATTTGAGGTATGCGTAAGCTAGCCCAAACACCCTAACCGTCAAACCAAAAAACAAAAACAAAAACTGCAGCAGCATGTTGAGTAGTGCATCATGTGTACATTTTGTAAAGTGCATCATAGAATTTGCCAAAAGAAAAATGTCAAATGGCTAACAATAGGGTGACATGAACAGTAAAAAGAAAAGGGAAGGAAAATAATAAAAAATAAAAAAAAAAACATAAGAAAAGAAAACAGAATTAAGGTACAGCTAGCAGCACATGATGCACCGGTTCTTTGCTCAATACTCACCCTTTTAGTTTGGGTGCTTGTGAAGTAAACTCTATTTCATAGCTCCTTTTATATTCTTTGTAACAAAGAGTGTCCTAATAAACCAGCTGACTAATCTTTTCCCCTCTTTCCATACGTTTTGCGTGAGATGAGGTGCCCAAATACAAATCCCTGCTGTCAAGGGGAAGCGAATAAGATGGCGTCGTCTAATTAGATTACATAGCTACTTCGTTTTAGAGATCACTGGAAAGGTGATAAGCCTCATTATATCGTACAGAAATCCACTTGAGACATTTTTGGATAGCATATATTAGTCATATTCTAACTTCTTTTTCTTTCCTTTTCCTAGAACAGTTTTCAAAAATTCGGAAAGAGCCCTTTTGATGTTAAATGTAGATCGGCTTGTACAATTCTAACAGTTTTCCAAACAAGTAAATTCATAAAAATATAAAAACTGAAAGTGACAATGATTGAAGCACATGCAACGTTTGCAGTCTTGCTTAACTAATCTTGTTCATATGATACTCTCAGTCTGGCTGCTCCAAACCCCCAACAGGGTGCGGTTACCCTTACGTGAACGAGACTTTGTGGACCGCCAGAGGAGGGCTCATGGGAACCGATGCGGATTATTCTGACTGGAGCTACGACCAAAGTCAGCTGTAACGACTTGCACCTGCTAACCTTAACTTAATGATGTCATTTAAAATGTTAATCTCGAGTTATTCGGTAACTGCTTGAGGTTCCTCATATATCGAATCCCCTTCCAATGAAATCAATCGTGTGAAGTTTCTTCTCGATCTAGTTTATAGAGCTTATTAATCAAGACCTAATTTGTTTTTTTAATGATACTCTTCATTCAATTAAATGCCTACCGATACGCTATCAGCTTAATTTTTTGTACGACTGATGAATTTCATAATATGTAAAAGATAGATGGTTTCGATAAAAAATAAAAAAAAAAACTCAGGTGGAGTCAGGTTGTTCACTCTAAGACTTTAATGTCTTAGGATGCATCAAATGTGATCTAGGGCAGTCGCTATAGTTGTTAGATACAAAAAAAAAAACAAAAATCGACAAAACTCGGCTAAATTAAAAGGAACTCAAGTAGATTATACAAAAAAAAAATCGTCAAAACTCGGAAATTTGCTGGCATTGGCACGGCATGACACGTCACGATTAAGTAAAAGGTCCGGTACGGCACATCACGACCCTAGGAAACGGGCCGGCACAGTATGAAGCACGGTTGGTAAAAAGTTAAATGTGTCATGCTGGCACACCTCTAGCGACAGCAAAAACTATCAACTAGAGGGTTATTTTGACACAATATCAAATGCATAGACTTGTTAAATTAAATGGTCTTCTTTTAATTAATATCAAATTACATGGCCTTGTTTAAAAATAAACATCCAATACATAATAAGCTTTTTGTAACAAATACTACCAAATAAGTTTCAAAAATTGTAAAATCAGTTTTTTCCTTTACATGCAATGTAAATATTTTAAAATAAACATTAAAAAAAATTAGTTGGACCCTGTTGTACCCATAGCCTACTGTTTTTAGGTTTTCGTTGTATATCATACTTGTACATGTATCGTACTCATGGGCAGACCGACACAGTGGCAAGCGAGAGGTTAACTGATCCGATTGGATTAGAATTTCCTACAAATATGTACATATATTTTTGGATAGTTTGATAATTTTGCCACAAGATCTTATACTTATTTCTAGATCTTGCCCCAAGTAACATGAAATATTTACAATCTTGCCCAAATAATTCAGCGAATACCCCCCCTAATCTTTCTTTTTTTTGGGTCCCACCATTTTAACACACTCTCCCTCACAGGAAAAATAGCAGAGCATAGCCAAACAACATATAATTTTTTTTGTGCTCTCGTGATTTTTTTTCTTGCCCCAAATAACATGATATACCACTTTTTGTTTCTATGCATTGGATAGATCTCTTTTGGTTTAGTATTTTAATGTTCCATCCCATTTTGATAGTCCTCAATGAAAATACGTGCAATTTTCAGGCATAAAATAAAAGTACTTTCATTCATAATTTTTTAATTTTTATCTCACCAAATTGAGATCTTTAATTTGGTACGAAAAAACTCAAAAAATCATGCGTAAAAATACTTTAATTTTTTATCTGAAAATTTGCGCGTACTTTCATAAGGGACCATCAGAATGGAAAAAGATTAATGTAATAATATTGTAGATTCTTGACCCCCCGATAATAAATCCTGCATCCGCTGCTGATTGTACTTGTACTAGTGCATGCCTGTACCTGTGCCTTCAAATCGACACACGTGCCTGTATCCGTGCACGTGTCCATTCTATATGGTCCTTCAAATTTCAAAAAGGGGGAAGGAAACGAGGTGGTGAGAGAGAATATGGTTTGAAATTCGAAAAAGGGAGAGAGAATGTGTGGTTTGAAATTTTTGGTTTTGGTGGGTCAGTGGAGAAAAAAGGTAGACAAAGATGGATAAAATATGTAATCTAATGACTGGAACAAAAATATAACTGAGACAAAAACCGTTTTCTACCTATATCTATGATTGACAGCCTCATACTCCCCCCATCTCTTTAATTTTCTTTCACTTCTACTCCAAATTTCAAAACCCTGATTAAAATTAATTTGACCAAAATACCCAAATAGCAGAACCATCAATCCAATTCTTTGATCAGATTCCAAACCCTCAAAGATCAATTCCTGACAGTTTTAGAATCAATTTTTCAAAATACTCTTCAAAAAGTTATCTCTAAAATAACAACCGTTCACTGTTTTGAAATTCATCAATTGTCATCTAAATTTTTTGAAATTCTTCAATTGTCATCTAAATTTTTTGAAAAGTTTTATTAAGACAAAACGTTATTGTGAATTAATTAACTTAATCGGTTATTTAGCTAGCTTAATTAGATGTGCATACGAATTATGAGGGAAGGATGGAGATCATGACAGAGAAAACACACACACAAAAACAAAACAAAAAAACTCAGAAGTGAAAATCAAATTGATATGCACGTTATTAAAAAAAAATTGAAAGAAATTTCTGCATAAATAGGCATAAACATAGATGGTTGGATGAAGATTATTTGCGGGATGATGATGAGATCATAAGTAGTTTTTCTGTTGCAAGCTAAGATTGTTGGTGGTAGTGTTTGTTTGAGGCATTTTAGTTGGTTTTTTGGGGGGCGTTGGTTTTAATTTATTCTTTCAGGAGTGATTTCTTGTTGGGGGTTTCGGTTGGCTTCTTACCAACTTTAGGTTGTGTTTTCCCTTTCGGTTTCTAGTAGTTGTTCTTTGATCCTTTTAATCTTTGTAATTCGTTTTCAAAGGTTAATAAAATTTTTGTTGTTCAAAAAAAATAATAATAAACATATACTTCTTTAGTACTTGATAAGGCAACGATTAGCTCTAAGTAATTACAATCAACAAATTTAAGAAAAGAATCTGTGTTTATAGCCAGCTTAATCAGATGTGCAGACGAATTATTGAGGGAAGGAGGGAGACCATGACAGAGAAAACACCAAAAAATAAAAAACAAAAACAAAAAAATCTCAGAAGTGGACTTCAAATTGATACGCACATTGTTCACACAAAAAAAAAAAATCGAAAGAAATTTCTGCATAAATTAGGCATAAACATTTGCATCTTTAGCAGGGCCGGCCCTGTGGGCAGGCTGGGTAGGCCCAGGACTGGGGCCCACCAAAAATAGCCCATTTTTGTGGCCCCAATTAGGTATTTATGTGTTCATAACAAGTAATAAATATATAATGTTGCACTACAAGAAATAGAGAAGCATTTGGCATAGTGGAAAAGTTTGTGTTTTTCTTAGTAAATGCCAGGATTCAATTCCCAGGAGCCTTTCTTTTCCTTTTCTACATTCTCTTCCCTTTTCTTTTTTCTTACCATAGTCAGTTTCTACCTTCTTTTCCTTTTTTTCTCCTTTCCACTACATCCTTATCGTTTGTTGACTTCTTTTAAAAAAAATTGCCAGTGTAGTAATTAGGGAAAAAAATAAATAAAACACTTTGTGCGTATTCATAAAATGTTCACATTGCCCATTTCAATTGATTTTCTAATTCTTGCAATGAGAATAGACAATTATGACTGAAAACTATTTTTTATTAACATAAAGACATGAATAAAAAAAAGACAAAATATGGAACACGGTATTTGTCATTTGAAATAAATCTTGATTCTTTAATTTTTTTTCTCTAGAAAAACAAAGGGCCCTGGTTTATATTATCGTCTGGGGTCACAAAAATCTCAGGGCCGGGCCTGGTCTTTAGTACTAGATAAGTCAATGATTAGCTATAAGTAGTTACTATCGACAAATTTAAGAAAATAATCTGTGTTGTAATACACTTTCGAAAGGAGCACATCATGAACATCTTTTAGAGTTACAGTTTAGAGTAGTCCGGGTTATACAATATGGTTGGCTCGTACCATAACTCAATCACATGAAAGTGTCCAGGTCCCACAGTTACATATTGGGGCGAGGACAAAATGCAACTCTCATAGTTAAGTTGTGAGTCACGTTTACATTTTGAGTTGCGTATTATTATATACTATAAGCTTAGCCAAAAGGAGAGAAAGGGTGCATGGAGAAGACAATCTTCTTGTTTTTAGATATTCTGTCCAGGGTCAAATAATTAACAATTAGGCGACAAAAGAGTAAAATGAAAAAGGAAGGGGGAAAGAGAATACAAAAAGTAAAAGAGAAGGTATGTGTCCTGAACCGTAGGCTTTCTTCAGTACCAGATGCTTTCTGTTTTTAAGTTTCATTTTTTTTTTTTTTTTGGTGCAATTTAAGTTTCATGTTATTTATACAAGTTCTGCACAAGTTTTTTTTTTTTTGTTTTTTTTTTTTTATCAGAAGCATTGTCAAAACACTCAAAAATAAACTATAAGCAGCCAAAAGAAACAAACTTTCGATACGAATCAACCGTTGATACAAACTTCTGAAGGGAGCGCAAACTTGTACGTCTTCTGGGTTACTACTCCCTCCAGCCTCCATCCCTTACTAAGTGATATTTTTTATTACGTGCAATTTTCAAGAAAAAATGTGAAATACTTCCATTCATAAGTTTTAAATTTTGTACACAATCAAAGAACTTATCTCATGGGAGACATTTAAAAAGGGTATGAATACTTCCATGAATATTGAGTTGCGCATCATGTGCACAATTTTTAAAGCGAATCATAGAATTTGCCAAAAGAAAAACGTCAAATGCTTAACAATACGGTGACATAAACAGTAAAAAGAAAAGGGAAGGAGAATAAAAAGAAAAGAAAAGAACATAGAACGTAGAGCAGCATTTGTCTTTTCAAGTTTCTTAAGTGTCATGCTTCGCTAAAATTTCAAGTCACATAATACAAATAAATAGGCTTGACCCTAAACTTGGATCGATGTTGAATGAAGTGTGGAGTTAGTAAGTATTTTATTGTTACTTTTGCACGTATTCGTACATGTGAAACTAGTCAATGCATATACGTCCATTTACTGAGATCTATATTTTCCACCCGAAGATAACATCGAATATTTCATATTATCAGCATAAAAACACTTCATGTTTATGCTGAGAAAAAAAAAAAATTTGATTTTGGTTTAGATAATTTAGAACTTCGTGTTTATGTTATTTACCCAAAAAACAACTTCGTGTTTATGTTCAATTCCGTCTATTTTGGTCTGCATTCCTACAATACCCGAGAGGCAGCTTTTTGGACTTTTTTTGTTGGTTGTGAAGAAAAATCGTTTACACAGGTGTTGCTCATTTTTTGGTTGGATCACAAGTGATGTTCATGCATGGTAGAATATGGTTTGATTTAGCTTTGATTGATTTATGCACTAAAATGTAAAGCCCAGTTACATGTATTCAAAAAGCAGGGTCATTTAAACTCATGGAAAATGTGTTTTGCAATCTCACTGAACAAGGGCAAAATAGGAAAATGTGTTTTGCAATCTCATCCCCCTGTTGCAAACAAACATGAGCTTGGGATTACACATGTTAATCCTATGGCCACCAATCCCTTGGTATTATAATCCGGACACTTCGTGAATTACCCCAACTCTATGCGGGTTAACAAACAAGGTCTTTAACTTCAAAGTCAAGGAGTGTATGTATCTAAAAATGAAGCAAACAGATGTGCTTATCAAAAAAAAATTCAGTTCTTATCAATAAGAACTTTTAATGGAAGACGAATGCTAGAATATGATTTGTGAAAGTGGAGTTTGGTTTTTTGCCGTGTTTCAGGGCTTCTTTGGAAGCCAACAGAAGGAATTGAAATCTAACAAAGTAAACTTTATTAAACTTCAACAAAGGTTACAAATCGATACTTTCTTTTCGGGTTGAGTGTGGGGGGTATTTTAGGTATACAATGATCCGTGATCCGTATGGCTACAATTCAGAATCCTATTTTTTGAAAGGCATTCAAAATCCCATCTGAACACGGCCCGGATACTTTTGGAAAGCATTGAGATGGTTTTCTGTCTTTTTTCAAGGGCGAAGAAAATTCAGATGGTTTCCTGTACTGACCCGTCAAATTCCCCTAAAAGAACTTTGAAATAAAAAGTACACAAGTGTTTCAATGCCCGCCCCACAAACCCTCTATCTGTTAGCCATATTGCCAGGCTTATGCTTCCTGGATGCCAGCCTAGCCATAAAGAAAAAACCCACAGGCCGAAGTCCGCATGTGAATTTACGTTGCGACTTCCTAGACTTGTCGAGCCCAGCCCGATGATGACGTGGTTGACTTCAAAAAAGTGCAGACAGCTTGGGACAGTGAACAAAGGTACGAGTTTTTTTAACTCAAAGTGAACAAGTAGATATTGACAGAGCTCAATAATAAAAAAATTAATATAGTCAACTCTAATTAATTGGGACATAAGCTCGGTTTGGTTTGGTTTCTCTAGTTTGATTTATTTAGTTTTTCCCTTTACAAAGGTTCTTTCTAGAGAACCCTATTCCAGAGTTGTCTTCTTCACTGTGATTCATACTCACCAGTCCCACTTTGTTTCCTCCTTCCCTTTAGCACCACGATTTCACCTGTTTGTGCTGTAGACTCATCCATTGGCTGTACATTGTGCGTATCTGTGGATTCTAGAGATGCAATTGGTTGTTCTTTCATGGGCCACTCCACTCTCTCTCTCTCTCTCTCTCTCTCTCCAACAATTGGGGCAGAAAGACAGCTGGAAATCAAGGAATGGAGAAGTTGATCAGGCTTGCACCTTGCTCTCCCAATTTTCCATTACTGTGCTACCATACCATGTGAGATGAAATCCATGAAGCACCGAAACTCTTGGTGATCGTTATATCTGTGTCGGACACTCTCGGAATACGTGGCACACTAGAAACACATAGGGAAAAGTACGGACCGCGCCGAGTGCGTGTCCATTAAATTTTGATATTTGTTATATATGGAGTGACACATCAGGGACACACGAGGGACACGAGATAAAACATGTTGAGAGTCAACATTTGACTCTCCATAGATCATGGATCTAGAATCCTCCATAATAGAACAGAGAATTCTGGAATAGTCCGGAAGGTTTGAGAGTATTCTAGAGAATTCTAGAATAATGGAGAACTCTCTAGAAGGCCGAAGAATAATCTAGATAAATCTATAATGTTCTAGATATTTCCGGAAGATTCTAGAAGTGGAGAAACCTAAAGAGTTCCGGAATATTCAAGAAGATTCCAGAATATTCAAAAAGGTTATGGAAGACTCCACTACATGGAAGACTTGTGTGGAGAATTCTAGAATGTTGTGGAGGTGTGAGGAGGAGAAGATATTTTCTAGGAGGATTTTAGATGAAGAATATGGACCGTTGGATGAGAATGATCTTGGCCATCCATTAGGGAGGTGGATGGCTATATAAAGGGTGGAAGGCCTCATTTGTGAGGTGTGGTGAGGAAGTACCACCTTGGTGGTGATGAACCACCCCTTGGGTGGGAGAGTACTCAAGTGGGGGAGAGACTATCTAATGAGTGAGCACAAAGAGTGTGCTTAGATATTGTAATTGTCAAATAAGAGTCATATGTATCTTCGTGTGAGTGTTGTCAAGTGACGTGAGTGCGAAGTGTATGTACAAGAGTTAGCATACACAATAAAAAAATTTGTTTATTCCGCTGTGTCGTACTATACAAAACATTTACAATTGCAGAAGTAATGTGTTGTGTAACATAAAACACATGTTCATGTAGATTCGTTACAAGTCAAGATCCCTCATGTGGTGCAAAACGGGACTCACTGTAATCCTATTTCATGATCCGACTCGTTCATCTAGTAGGTCCCGGCATGTTTAATAACCACGCAAAAAAAACCAAGTGGATTGGAGATCGATAAAGGCATGGTCAAATCATTTTTTTCTCAAGCAAAATGAACATTCAAAGTCTGACTATCAACTTTCTGTATGACAAATATGCTCCATTTAAATAGATTCAGATATCGAACAACGTTAAACATATCAAGACTAGCTAAATTAACAGTTTGGATCATCAACTAGAGCGGTGATCGCCGTTTTGCGTCACATGAGAAAACACATGATGGATCATCACACAAGAGGATCTTGATTTATAAGATAGACCATCTTCCTACAATGCATTCGATAGCCGTCATAATCTAAATATTTAGTGGCTCCAATGGTAGTTTCGATGACAATATTATTCAAAAAACATGTGTTCGGGTTTCCATTTTCTGAGAATTAATTGCCTCGTCTCTATTTTTTTTTTTAAATTAGTGTGCCCCATATCAATTCTTTGTGTTTGTCGTCTTATCCATGTCTGTATCCGTGTACATGTCCGTGTCTCCCACCTTATCCATTTCCATTTCCATCTTCGTGCTACAAAGTTAAAATTGAGAGTGATTGAGGGAGGGGAGGCTTTGTTTGTTGGTACTTCAATAATGCCAAAAGGATCTGTTTTGGAAGGATATAGTAAAAGGGTCATTACTTCAATAATGTCAAAATGACAAATCACATATACAATCCAAAAATGCCTTCACTAGCCAATGAAAGTGCCTAAACCCCCAAAGCTAATGAAAGTGTCTAAACCTAAATCTCAGGATACCCTATGAAAGTGCCTAAAATCCTAAGGTACTCCATGAAAGTGTCTAAAATCCTATGGTACCCTGTAAAAATGCTTAAACTATTAAAACCCTATAATTGAAAAGTGCACCATAAACCTAAACCCTAGGTACCCTATGAAAGTGCCTAAACAGCTAAAATCTTATAATTGGAAAGTGCACCCTAAATGCCTAAACCCAAAATGCCTACATGGCTAAATTTACTATACCCTACTCCAAAGAACTTAAACCCCCTAAAATTGAACCATAAAATTGAATCTAATCCAAAAGACAATTACATGAGAGAGAGAGATGCATGAAAAAAAAGTGTGGCACGTCGCTTTCATGTTGTTCATTGGTCAGACCATAGTTTTTCGAACAAAGGCTCAAATCCAGGGAAATAGTAAATTACTACTCAAGAGTCAGAGAGGGTCAATCAGACATAGTTAAACGCTTTCATTACGTCACTTTCATTGGCACGTCGCTTTCATTGGTCAGAGCACGGCTTTACTTCTCCTCCAGCGGCTTTCTTACTCTAAGGCTAAGTTTGGCTAAAAAAGTCAATTAAACTTTTTGTTTTATTTTTATTTGATTTTTTTTTCGTTTGTTAGTTTTGCATCGATTTTTTGAATATTATTGGTTCATCTCAGTGAGAGGAATCCAAAAAGGTAAAAGATTATGACTACGATTTTCAATTTTTTGAATAAGATCGAAAAAAAGTATAAAAATCTGACTTTTTGGCTTATTTTTGTCTTTATTCAAAAAAAATTTAACTTCGGTCATAATTTTATACTTTTTTATTCTTCTCACCGAGACGAACCAATAATACACAAAAAGTTGATGCAAAACTAAAAAATGCGAAAAAAAAAAAATCAAATAAAGACGAAAAAATAAGTCAACTAACTTTTTTGGCCAAAATAAACCTAATTCATTAAGGGTATTTTTGTCTAGTTTTGTCTTCGAGCCCTCAAATATTTCATATTAATGTATTGAAAGCATTAAAATAAGTTAGATTGGACTAAATACTATTTTAAGCCCCAAACCTGGCCGTTAGACAAATTTTATGTTTTTTAAATGTCATCCCCCCATTATTCTTCCAGTTTATAATCTCATTCGCTCTTTCACCTTCACTAGTGTACGAGTGAGATTTTTGAGGAGTCACATTTTTATTAGATCCATATATCACGCACATTCTTGATCGCCAATCCGAGCAGTGTTGTGTGCACGTGCATGAGAGAAAGAACATTGTTAACTCATAAGTTTAGCATCAATTGGATGATAAATAACGGTTTACGAAGAACAGTGATTTTCGTACTCTTTAAATTACTATGCGCGCTATAGAAGTGGAGTGCGAAAATCACCAAAAGTGGTGTGGAGATTTTCACACTCCACGAGTGCAGTTAGTAACTTAAGGAGTGCGAAAATCAATTCCCTTACCAATATTATAATCCTATATTAGCAATTCAAGATCATTTGCTAAAGGAATGCCAAATGAATGGCCAGGATGACAATCCACCTACTCCAAATGTGACGAAATTGAAACAAATTATTTACCTACTCCAAATGTGACGAAATTGAAACAAATTATTCTAATGTAAAGACACAAAAAAAATGCCTTTTTTTCTCATATGTTTTTTTCCCATGTTGGCACTTTATCTAGATTTATAGTGTAATTTTTATGCTAAAAATATTTTTGAGTGCTTTGGGGCCTAACTGTAATGCACTTGTCCAGATTTTTGAACACTGAGTGAGTTGTGCTTATCTGTATTGACTGCCTACATCCCATTACAGGGCACCTATAGGCTTTTAGTGGGTTTCTAACCAAATTTGACTGGCTAATTTAGCCCCAGGTGTTAAATTCTTCGCCCATAGCTTTTGATTTTTTGACTCGAAAACATCAACTCAAATAATGTGATTGAGATCAACATTTGAGCACTATTTGCCAGCGGCTAGTTAACGTGGAAAGATAAAATAGCAGTACAGTGGAAAAATTAGAAATCTTGAGAATTTTGTTACACCTGGATTTACTTGGAAAAATGGAGGTCAAAACCAGGGAAAGAAATGTGTTTCTGCTATTAAATTTATCAACCTTGTAGTACGAAAAATCGGCAACCTCGATTACGTAGAGCCTGCATGACAAGATTTCCACTCTAAAAAGAGAGAGGGGAAGAAGGCCCCAAAAAAAGGATAATGTTGGATACGGGCTATTCTGGGCTTCAAATAATTGTTCGCTTAACAATGACAATATACCTATAAGAAGGCCCCAAAAAAGGATACTGTTGGATACGGGCGATTCTGGGTTGTAACAAAACATCGGCACTTCCCACTTAGCATGTATCTTTGAGGTACTTGGATTTGGTCACCCTACTTATCAAAAAAAACTAATGGCAATTGTTTTCCGGTCCGAAAAAGTCTTAAGAGGAATGCAACGTACATGGACTTACTCAAAATGTTAAGATACGTGGTGACTGTGCTTCGGTCTTTCAAATGGAATGCTAACCAAACTAAGGACAAAAAATACAGCAATGAAAGCAAGAACCTCATTGTATTGAGGTACAACTTGAGCATCAAATGTCCTATGAGCCAAGCCAAAAAAAAATAGATAAAAAGTTAGGCAAAATCCCATTTGTCACACTGCTTATGGTTAAAATTTTAAGCAAATCATTATGATGGAAGAGTCGTGAGGGGTGAATAAAGGTATCTGAATGTTCACATCCCTTATCTAGTCCATAACTCCCACTTGGACTCCCTAGTCCTTTAGTGGAAGAGAAAGGTGGCAATTCTATCACTCCCAGCCCTCATGACTTCAACTATAAAACCAGGAATTCCTATGTGATCTTCCCATCCCATGATAGTCCCTTGTTCATTTCACTTTCTTTGATTGTTATCTTCTCTAAATATTGTTGGGAATTTCGTTATTGACTAAAGAATGGGTTTTCCACCTAAGAGCTATTGGTATCTTCTCTGTGTCATGGTGCTTTTGCCTGCACTTAGCCACTCCCAGGATGCCTATGTGAGCTCTCGAGCAACCTATTATGGCAGCCCCGATTGCTTAGGGACTCCAAGTATGTATGCTATCTTGTGTAATGTGTATGTCTATGGTAGTGTTCTACTGATGTGAATCAGATTACCTAATTTAGCTACAATATTTATAATGTCTTAATGATGTTGAATCAGCTGGAGCATGCGGGTTTGGAGGATATGGAAGAACCATCAATGACGGCAGCGTGAGTGGGGTTTCAAGACTGTACAGGAATGGAACTGGCTGTGGTGCATGCTATCAGGTACTTTAAAGTCAATCTACAAGGTCGTTTGGGTTTGAAAGTAACAAAGAATGAAGGAGACGAGACACACTTCAGTTCTGACAGTATTCTTAAACTCAATTAAGACGAGGATAGACTAACAATAGTAAACAAATGGCTCCTTTCCTTTTCTGTCCATAATTTAACTCATTTATTACTAAATACAGGTCAGGTGCAAGGTACCACAACTATGCGTTGAAGATGGAGTGAATGTAGTGGTGACAGACTATGGTGAAGGGGACAGGACAGACTTCATTCTAAGCACTCGTGCCTATTCAAGACTGGCTCGTCCAAACGCAGCCTTGGAGTTGTTTTCTTATGGTGTGGTCGATGTAGAATACTGTAGAATACCTTGTCAGTACCCTGGTTACAACCTCAAGGTCAAGGTTCAGGAGCACAGCAGGTTCCCTGAGTACCTAGCCCTAGTCATCTTGTACCAAGCCGGACAAAACGACATCACTGCTGTAGAAGTGTTTCAGGTACAGTCCAATAAGCAACTTTAGCAAAGCAGGTATCCCACGTCTATCATACAGTTATATCCACATATATTATATATATATAACTTATATTCACACGTATCTGTCATTTTCAACCGACTAGGTTTAGCTCAGTTGGTTTGTTGCTCACTAAGAGGTTAGGAGTTCGAGCTTTGCCATAGGCAAGATCCCCACCCGATAGCACAGGCCTCCAATGTACCAGAAGAAAATATGTAATTTTCAACTAGATTGGTTGTGGCTAAATTGATTGTTTTCATCTTGATGTAGGCGGATTGCCAGCAGTGGAGGGGCATGCGAAATGCCTACGGTGCAGTATGGGACCTGGCTAACCCACCACCAGGTGCAATCACCATCAGGTTCCAAGTGAGTGGCAGTGCTGGGCAAAAGTGGGTGCAGCTGAGTAATGTGGTTCCTGGTGAATGGAAGGCTGGGGGTGTTTATGACACATCCATTCAACTTAACTAAGCCCCATAAACTCCCGAGTTAAATATGTGTAACTATATATGTGTGGGAAGGAGCTACTTATTAATGAATTCCTAGTAGTTTTGATGAAGTCAATAAAGTGAAGTTTATCTATTATTGTTGGAGCTAGTGCTCTTCGCCTTTCTCAGTAAAGAATTCCTCAGTGTACTATGTTTAGGGAGAGAAGATAAAAGTTTCAGTCCTTTATGCAACATATCTTCTTCTAATCTTGTTTTTGTCAGACACGGATAGGGTGACAGAAATGATTTCGAACTGAAAAATATTTATACAGCAATCAAGTCTGAACACAATTGAACTCAGTCTCATTATGATCTTATGGATAAAAACAGCAAATCAGAGTTCACAGAACCATTAACTAAAGAGTTCCACAGGATAGATCAAAATCAATCTTATTGCAACAGAGATTATTTGAAGTCAAGTGGAACAATCTTATGCAGGAGTAAAAGGTGTCGCTATTGCATCTTTCTAGCTATTTCCTTTCCTCATAAAGAAGAACGGCTGAAATTAAGAAGGCCAGTGGCAAGTAATTTTTTCACTTCTAACTAATCCTGACTAACCATTGCCTTAAATAAAAGTGAGATGTAGTAAAATAGAATAGGATAAATTTCCAACGCAGTCAGCTGTTGTCGAAAGAAAAAAGGCCCCTAATTGATAAACTGGTTTGCCACAAGATCCTATGAAGAAATTCCAAGTCATGCAAAATTTCTCATCACGCAAACATGCAAAGGAACAGATAGCTACCCAACCATTTCACTAATTTCTTTACTCCAAACAACATGTGAAATAAGTAACATGCTAAATCACGGTTACTCCAAAGGAGCAGACAGGAACAGATAGTAACTCCAAACAACATGCTGTATCAGCTAGCTAGTTTCTTGAAAAGGTGCAGTGGTCCAACCTGGAGTAGGGAGTAGCCCTAATATTGAGTAGCCAGTCAAATGGAGCAAAATTTACTCTCCGAGCAATCCGTACCCAATCAGAAGTGTGTCATTTAGAAACAACTTGAGAAACTACACTCAAAGCGCTGACGGAAGACTAATGCTACAGTTGCCTCCACCTCAGTAAACTGTCCCAATTCTCAAGACACTACCAATTTTGGCTTCCATGTCGCTGACTCTATTATGGTTTGTGCCTCAACCATAGCACCGTTGTAGATATAAGGAAACTATCCACCATTCTTGACAGCATATGAGCATTATTTAGAAATCGAGGATCCACCAATACAATCACAATCCTTAGGAGTTAGGAGGCGTACAATCACAACCCTTATGTGCAAGAGGAATGAGGAGACAATTGATCGTCTTCTCATTCATTGCCCTATGGCATGGGAGTTATGGATTTTGGTGTTGTCTTGGTTTGGTATTCAATGGGCTATGTCTAGAAATGTCATGGAACTTCTAATTGCTTGGAGAGGTACAAGAGTGGGAATGAGGAGGAAATGTGTTTGGACCATGATTCCTCTTTGCGCTATGTGGATGATTTGGCGAGAGAGAAATCAGAGATGTTTTGAAGGAGTAGAAAAGCCTTTATTCATAATCAAAAGTTTTTTGGTGAATAGCTTGTATAGTTGGAACAAGGGAGATTGTTATCCTTCTCTTGACCAAATTTTTGACTGGTTTGATCTTTTATTTCCTCATGATGGTATAGGGCCTTTTTGTCGGTGGCCTTTCTTTTGTATATGGATAGCATCCCATTATACTCTCTTTAATGTAATTATTTACTTAACAAAAAAAAAGGGAGTAGAGTGGTAACAATCCGGATATTTCATCAGTCTCTCATAATCAAATTTTGGCGGTTTCTCTTTGCTTTGGGAGTTGACAGAACCAATGGGAACTCTTTCCCTCCTGGTATATCACCAACAAAAAGACCCTCCCGAACTCTGCATTTGTCCCGACCTACTAAATTTCCTCCCAGACCAGAATAAATCAAAACATCAAGGTTGTCCAAATCATCAGCGTAACTCCTGGAGGAAACAATACTTGTTGCAATGATCATTCCACCATGTTTCATGTAATCAATGCCACCTTGGTAGGGGCGGTGAAGGCCAGCAAGGCAAGCTCCACCCTGTACTGAAACTGATCATTTACTTCAATTCCTGGCACTGATCCTATTAACTGTTTTCCCGCCTTAATTCCTCTAGCTCTGATAATCTTATCTGCTTGCAGATCGATCCAATTGCTTATGTGACCTTGTTTCCAAGACTTCAATTCTTCTCCTCTCAAGAGCTTCCTACAGATAGCTCGGAATAAGTGAAGGGTCTCCCACACTGTTTTACCAATGGTACCATGACTCGAACCACTGGGTCCAAAAGGAGGAAAGTCCACGTCGAGATCATCATGTCCTCTCTGACCTGAGGGAGAACTTCCATTTTGTGGCTGTGCAGCAAAATCTACCTCATCCTTGGTCACATCAAACTTTCCTAAACTTACACATGAAGTCCTTTTAGAAGAAAACATTTTCTTCTTCACAGAATTTTGTCCCAAGTGATCTCCTGCATAAGAATAAATCCTGCTGAAAGATGTCGATAATTTGTGCCTCTCGACACGGCTAACCTCATGTCTCCTCCCCTCGTTACTGACCGTCATACCATTTAGGCTACTAACGACATCCCCTCCCCCATCCCGATGCCTCCCTGAATGGTTTGTTCCGGCCATAAAGCCTTGCACAATCGCCCTGCCCACCCCGCGTCCCAAAGCAACACCACCTGAAGGCCTGCTCTTAAGACCCGTTTGAAACACCTTTTGGAACTTGGTCTTTGGTTCGAGCACACTCCCTTTCAACTTCCTCTTCTGGGAATTTCCATCTCTAGCATTGCCATCACCAGCCCTTGCTATCACTCTAAGAGGAGAGCCTTCTACATCAGCCCTCACAACAGCTCTCTGAGATTTGTTGTTTGGTTCAGGCACTGGTCCTTTCAACACCTTTTTGAGGGCATTCCATCTTGAACACCCACATCACGTTCATCAATCCGACTCCATGCTGTCTCTCTCACTGAACAGCCTTCTTCTTTAGCCCTCACTCTCTCTCTTGACAGCTCACCCTTCACTGACGCCTCGACTGAAGCACCCAAATTCCTGTTTCCCAAGATAACAAGCATGCGCTCTTCTTTTGTAGCCCGTGGAGCATTCCTTCTGCAAAATGAAAGGAAGTCCCGGTCAGCTGAAACCCTTCTCCCATTGTTTTTATATTTCAGGGCAGTCTCCTTCAAAATGGTGGCATTACTAATAGGCCACTGTGACGGAGACCATGCTTTTGAAGCACCAGGTGTAATCAACCCGTCAACTATAGGACTACTCTCTGACACAATGTCTCTTTCTGCTGCACGTTCAATCTTCACCGCTGCTTGCACTTCCACTTCATGCAACCATTTTGAATCCTCTGGCGCATTATGGGTTAAGGAACTAGCTTGGACCCCCTTGACCTTCTCAGCTGCAGCCACCAACTCCACCTCCAAATCAAACAAATCCGGCAGTTCTGACTTCACTGAACTGTTCACCGACTGATGATACAATGGTCCATTTCCAGCTCCTGAAACTTTGACACAGTCATACATTGAATCATTCACTGTATTTTCATCAGCCATTGGATTCTCTTCGTCCATAAGTGATGCTTCTCCCTCAGTATCCTGGGACATCAGATTGTCAAGCAGCTCATTTGGTCCACAACCAGGAGGAAAATCACGAACAGCAGAAACCTTTGGCTTCTTGAACTTGAGTAGAACACCAAAAGAAGTGCAATAGCCATGCTCCAGTGGCCTCGTGTGCAAACTCCAATCACATAAACCACCATACAACATAGATCCCATTCTCCTCAGTAACTAGAAAGCTAACTTACTCTTTCGTTTTGTCGAGAAAAACTGCAGCAAAGAGACAAGTATGTTAATGTACATAACATAAAAGGAATAATGTTTAATAAAAACCAAAAAAGGGGGCACAAAGGATAACCAGTTCTGGTAGTGTAATGTATCATAAGAAAAAACCACCAGTGCAACAGAGAGATATGGCAAAAAAACACTGGGAAGAGAAAATAAACGGTATTAATGCAATGCATGAAATTATCAAAGGGAAACAAATCAATTGATATAAACTTCCATACTTCTCCATGTTTAAGATTGATAAACTAAGAATCTACATTTAATCAATACATAAGAAAAAGCCAATAACAACACATTAACAAAAGGAAATTATTATTCCATGCACTCCAACTCAATCACCTATCCAAGCATAACTTGACATTTTCCAAATCCGGAAGACCCAGTCCTAAGTTTTTTAAAGATGTTTCCTGTCAATGTACAGAAGCAAAGATCCCATGAGAATCAGCCTCCATTTTGTTGGAAACCCCAGTTTAGAAAATATTCATTGTCGGGAATTATCATGCTGCAGTTGCAGCATAAAGTGAAAGAGAATAAGTGTCTAAGAAGTGATCACCACTCTCTTCTATTGCAATCCATCACTCACGTGGTTAGTAATGTATTTCACATCATAGCAAACAAAGAGACGAGAATAATAAGAATACAATCAGGAGTCATCTAAGGTAAACTGATCTTATAATACATTAAGGGAAAACATGAAAGCTCAACACACCAATTGCCCACATCCACGCCCTCATTGTGATCATCAATGACGAAGATTAGAACATTGCCTGCTGGGGTAGCTAGCTAAGAAGCACAGATACAGAATGTAGCAAGATGTGGACAATAGCTAGCTAAGAAGCACTGATACAGATTGTAGCACGATGTGGACAATGCAGCATCTAATTTTCAAAATAGTTATGAAAAAGTAAGACATGATCAAGGGGTATACATACAAAACATTTGGCTCTATGTAACTTACTGAATGTACTGTACATTACGACATTAATAAAAGGTAACATTAAGGGTTAAGTGTTAACAACCATATATGTAACATTACGAACACTAATAAAAGATAATAAGGAAATACATTGGAACTCAACTTCATAGAGTCTAAAGGAGTGAATATGTACAAACTTCCATTTCGTTTTCCTCTTACCCCAGGATCTTATGTGAAAGTGAAATTTGTTCCAACTGAATCTAAAGATAGATGTGTTCTCTAGGCGTAAGATGCATATTTGAGTTTACAAATTTCAATAAATAGCTGGATATGTATGGACGTGTGTTCAAAAATTGCGTCTACAGGTGTGACAAATATCATTTTGTGTCAATATCAGACACGCCACGCTAAAATGCTAGTAGAATCAGTGCTACTTAGATTGTTAGCATTATACATGCTAGGGAATCCTTCTACAACAACGTTACTACATAAACAAATTCTGCTTCAGACACAGATATACATGGATCACATGGCGAGGTAACTAGGTTTAATCAGGCTTTACAAATCATACAAGTCTAAAAAGATTAGAGATAAAATGTAACCAACAATAAACTGACAGCAACTGTTATCCTCCAGAATTACAATTCAGATAAAGACAACAAAAATGAAGGTAGAAAATATGAAAAAAAGAAATAAGTACCATAAAGCAAAATCAGTGCCGGCTCAAAAGTTTGAGGGCGTGAAACAATTTCGCCCCTTTATATCTTTTGCAAAGAAAAGTTGATCAATACAGAATCTTCATAAAAAAAACTATTACACAGTATCAACAATTACAAAAATTTATACGTATAGTTATCCCAAAAAAAATATCACTGTAGTACTTCAAAATGTATCATTTGAACATTAATCTTCTAGCACTATTAGAGGCAAATGTACTAATTTAAGTTTTCGTAATTAAGGCTCTTCACTATATCCATCTCAATAGACAATAAAGTCAATCCATTTAATCTTTCATGAGGCATTGTTCACCAAAAATAAGTTTTAACTTTGAAAAGCTTCTTATCTGAGTGCAACTGTGATCAGAATATGTAAATGCGTTAAATAATTGGACATATTTTCATGTCTAGCGGGCTTAAAAAAAAAATTATTAGACCTAACACATATTATGACATTAAAGTAACCCTATTTTTAACAATTTTTGGGGCCCGAAACTGCGGCTTGTTGGCTTATGCCATAAGCCGCCGCTCTGAGCAAAAACTGGGCATTGTAACGAGAAAAGTGATCAACGGTGCTCAAAACAATTTGCTAAAATACCAATCAGGGCTCAAACGCAACGAAGTAAAATTCGTTTTGGAATTTCCCACGGAATGAAACGACCAAAGACATTATGAAGGAAGAAAATGAAATGCGAAAAAACGTGAAAAACATTATGAACTACCTTAGGGTTTAATGGAGGATTTCACTGGCTGAATTGAGCTTTGGTTATCAAGGTCTGGAGAGAGAGAGAGAGAGAGAGAGAGAGAGAGAGAGAGTGACGAAAAAAGTAGAAGTAGAAATGATCTACCAACTTCCTAAACCAGTACCAGCAAACTTTTGAATCGATGTTACTCGTGGCGGTTACAAAAGGAATACTTATATTTTTTGTGTATTGCAAATATGCCCCTCGTCTTCTTATTAGTTCTCGTATCTGTCATTCCTATTATATGGCATGGGAGTGGAAGCTCGTTCAATGTTGGTTAGTTACCAAGGCTGTGTCTTGGGCTTCATCTCGAGCCCAAAAAATGTAATTATTACTTACCACTTCCTAGGCTTTGACGCACATTACATTTATGTAACAAAATTTAATTTGTTTGTTTGTATATTCAAGAAAAATATGTTTCTTTCACTGGATAATTAATGTCTTGTCAACTTAAGCTTCAAACGCTATGAAATGAATGGGACAAAGCCCATTTCGAGTACTGCACTACACGATAGTCTGATGTGCCCCAGGTAGGGGGTTTCATTTTGAGTTTAACAATTTTGCGCATTCATCAATATGTCCTCGTATAGTTTAGTTCCAAGAGAGGAAGGGGAAATCTCAAATCACAATCATCACCATGAAACAATTAGATCTTACAGCTACGAACATCAAACTATTTTCTGCAAGTGTGGTGCCACGTGTCCAACAAAATAGTTCAGCAAATTTAGTCATCAATTAAACAAATTTTAACGTCCGGATATAGTTGAGAAATCTTTCAGAAGTTTAGATATTTAATTGAAAATTGTGTTTAGTTTGAGTGCTATTTTTGTATCTGAAAGAAAATGATGGAGTATTAGTTTTGTAAGTGGCATGAGACAATAACTAATGGACTTGTACCAAAAGATTTCAAGGTCGAATTTCATGAATGGCAAGTATTCCAAATGTTGGGGCCATTGAAAGTTTGCAAGGTCGTTAACTTTAGAACTCCGCGAGTAGTTAAGGTTCGTGATAATTTGACCACACACCCGGTTATTATTAAAAAAAAGTAGATGCATATTTTTGAAACTTTTCATCTACCCTGTTCTCTCTCGTGGTGCTTTCCTCCCATGTTTACTTCCTTCCAAAAATTGTATGGCCTCACCGGCGAGCCCTCCGATTAGCTCAACTATTTCTCTGTCTCCGTCCGTGTCTCTCTCTCTCTCTCTCTCTCTCTCTCTCTCTCTCGCTCACTGTTGGTCTATAAATTAGGGATTAGGGATTATTTCGAAAAAATTGTTAATGTTCGGGGAGTCTCTCCCTCTCTCTTTCTCTTAATTTGTAGAGATTAGGGATTATTTAAAAAAAAAACAAATCAGGGTTCCAATTTCGACCGGATCAATTCTGAATTTGGTGTTTTTAGTTAAGTGGCGCGGAACCCACCCGTCCTACGTGGCGGTGCCACATTGGCAGGTGTGTTTCGCGGTGTGCTTGAGAGAGTGTGTTACTAGTCTTATTTACGTGTGGACAATTTATCCTCATATTTACTCCTACTAATCCCAAGACACAGCCTTATCCTTTGGAGTCACAACAGAACGAAATCCAAACGACCCTCCTCAACCTATAAAATCCAATTATGGCTATCGTTATCCTTCAACTAGACACGGACCGAATCCGAAATACTTACTCACTGCTCACTCACTCTACACGCCATGGCAGGGATCGACGCCAATGCCAATGCCACGAGGAGAAGACTGGCCTCCGTTTCCAACCACCTCGCTCCTCCTGCCCGTCGGGCTCCAAGCACTGGCGGCTCGATTGGGCTCTGTAATTGTAACGGTCCAATCAACGATAGCTATCACCGGATACATGGACAAGTTCCGACCCACGAGCCTGTTTGGAGAGCTGTTACTTGCGACGACAATGGTAAGGAGTTTACGGACATTATCTACGAGAAAGCTGTTGGAGAAGCCATTGCAAAGGTCTGTGTCTAGATCAGCTTAATAATTTGTGAAAAAATTTGTGGTGAAGTGACAGAAATTGTGGCTAGTACGCAGAATTTTCCTAAATGTTGTATTGAAATGTTTGGTCTTCGTGGGATTTGAGAGCCCTTTGATTGTTGTATCATCCAAACCCTTTGTGGTTTATTGACCAAACACCTTGTAGTTTATCCTAGCAAGACATTGATTTAGCTGTAAATGCGAATGCATAAATCAACATACCCTTGGGGCTGTGTTTGGGTTCCTCATAAAAAAGAGGATACTTTACTTTCAGCTTGTGTTAGGAACAAAACATCTTCCATTTCAAGGTGACGACTTACCAGAATATGTATTCAAAATAAGCAACAATTGTAGGAGTATTTGTTATACTTGCTCTTGAGTTAAAGTATACTTGCATCTTCTTCTGGGGAATTTTTTTTTTTTGTCTTAAGACGGTTATAGTCCAAGCGAACCCACTTAAAATCTTTACTGAACTATGACCAGCCATCATATAAGCGAATAAATGGCATGTTCAAAGGAAAAAAGAAGAAGAAGATATTCACTTCTTTGTCTAACTCATGTCACATACCGTAAAATGTCCTTTTCTTTGAGCTAATTCATACGCTGTTAATTTGCTGCATTTTCATCGAGTACTATTTAACATCCGTTTGATATGATTTATTATAATAGAGGACGGCAAGGCCTTATCCAATTTACCATGTTCATATTTGGTTTCATTCTCTTGTAGATCACAATAAACAGGCCAGAGCGCAGAAATGCATTCCGACCACAAACAGTAAAGGAGCTTATTTTTGCATTCAATGATGCCAGAGATGATAGTTCAATAGGTGTCATCATTCTTACTGGAAAGGTATTTTTTTGTTTGTACCTTGATGTGGCGTATAAACCAATTAATCAGAACTTATTGAAGGACTAACTCTGGGAGATGCCCCTGGGATTGGAAACTTGTTTAAATTTCATCAATATGCCAAATTATCTGACGATATCCTTAATGTTGAGCTAATCAATACTGTATTTAAGCATCTCAAATGTGCATTCCTAATGACGAAATGGGATTTGATTTTGTCTTGACCATCTCAGAGTTAGGAGTGAAAGTGGCTACTAGCTAGTAAAACATTTCACAAGCTCATGCTTACCTGCTTAAATGGGGCAGTATTGTCTAGACGTCATTATTGTACTATGTTATGCACAAAATTTTGATTGCCATTGTGATCTGCATAAGGAGCTTATGTGTTTGTAACTTTGTGGCCTGATAGTCAATAGGCAATTGGGAGTTCCTTTTTGCTTGTGAGCAGTCAAAAAACTTGAAATCTTACACCCAGCCACTATCAATTGTGAAACAAAGTTTTAAGGAGCTTGGCTTTTTGTATCCATAAAAGTACAGTCTATCTGGCAATTGAATCTGGTATAAAGTCGTATGGTGCAACAGCAGGATATCTTACAAGTGATTGTTTTATAGAAAGTAGGAGACTTCCTCATTTCTTCGTTCTGGAAGCAATTGAATTAGTATCTGCATCTGGACTTCCCTTGAATAATTGCTACCTCCAGGTGAACCTCAGCTTTTATATTTGGTTACTTCTGCAGGGAACGGAATCATTTTGTAGTGGTGGGGACCAGGCATTGAGAAACAAAGACGGCTATGCTGATTATGAGAACTTTGGTCGCCTTAATGTTCTAGATCTACAGGTAACCTAGCATCTCAAAAAAAATAAAAAAAATGATGGGTTTGAACTCGTAAATCATTTGCATGCTGCTCTCCTGTATCTCACAAGGAGAAGTTTTCAGCTGTGACAAAGCAATTGAAAAATCCAATGGAACCCAACTTACTAGCATAAATTAGTGTTCCTCCTCTTCTGATTTGCATGCATAACTACTTATTCTATTTCCGCGTCCACACAGGTGCAAATTCGGCGTCTTCCTAAACCTGTTATTGCTATGGTAACCTCTCTCTCCCACTTCGTTATGCTATCACTTCAGTTTTATTTATTTATTTTATTTTTTAAAATCAGTGTTTGAATTAGTTTGTTTGCATCCTACATTTTTTCCCTTGAAACAAGGTTGCAGGTTATGCTGTTGGGGGAGGACACGTCTTGCATATGGTCTGTGATCTAACAATTGCAGCAGATAATGCTATTTTTGGTCAAACAGGTCCAAAGGTGCTTCGGTTATCTTGCAAGGATAATTCATGTCTATTGGTCAATTGAAATCTGTAGTTTGACAAATGTGCTTGAACTCATGAAGCATGGCATGATTACTACACCACGTGGTTGATTATGTTTCATTTCGTCATGAACTGTATAAAACACCTTTATACTGGCATGTTTTTACTCATTTTGCTTATATCTTGCATCAGTTAATGTTTTGTCAGCATATAATAGTAGTGGTTTGGAACTGTGAGGTAATTGGCAGTCTGATCTCTCTCTGTTGGGAGATTGAACAAACTTATGGCTTTCTGGACATAAATCCTGGCCGCTTAAGTTTAAACAAGTTATATGGCCAAACTATTCCAGTCCACATTTTTTTCTCCTTTTGTTGGGATTCGTTTGTAGTATTTGAAGAGGAGAGTCTAGGACACAGGATGAAAAGATTTTTTTTTCTGCTGAATAATGGTCACTGCCATGAAACTGGATAAAAAAAAATATTTTGTCCCCTCATATTGCAGGTTGGAAGCTTCGATGCTGGCTATGGAAGTTCAATTATGTCCCGTTTGGTAAGTTTTGACAGTGGGCATGTGTATGTTTGCCGAACCTGTATTTGTAAGACAATCAGTTATGTGGTTTTCACTACTTCAACCTTTGTTCTATTGCCGATAGCTACCCAGCCATGAAGATGCTTGTTCTAAGTTTGAATTTTTGTTCTAAGTTTGAATTTTTGTTGTAAATATGAATTGTTGTTAGATAGGTTGGGCCTAAAAAGGCACGTGAAATGTGGTTTACGGCAAGGTTTTATCCTGCTTCAGAAGCAGAGAGAATGGGGCTTGTCAACACTGTTGTCCCGGTGAGTTCATTTAAACCTACTGAGACTGTTTCAATTATGGTTTGAGAGCATTCACATGGATAAACATTCAGCCAATGGTTTTGAAGCAATTATTTTCGTCTATTTCTGTACAGCTAGAGAAGTTAGAACAAGAAACAACAAAGTGGTGTCGAGAGATCTTACGAAACAGCCCGACTGCAATTCGCGTGCTGAAATCTGCTCTTAATGCAGTTGATGATGGGCATGCTGGACTCCAGGTATTATTACCTCCAACTTCGTTAATATCGCAAGTTCACAACTACAAGTAGGTTTTAAATAGTTATGATTATAATGCAATATAATCACTACTAACCAAATTGCTCCGCTTGTGGAGTCATTCGAGCATAGAAGTTACAACGGGAAAAGTGGAATGAAAAGTGCTCAGTGGTGCATGGTTCAAAAATAGTTTGCTAGTGTGAGTCTCACTTAAGATGAATTTGAAGGCTCTGTCATCATTTTGTGTGCACTTTTCTGTGTTTGTAGCATTGTTGCTCAGAACATAATGACTGAAGAAGCCAGCAATTTCAGAATAATGCAGAGTATTTTCTGCGGCCATATTTATTGGATATCAGCGATCTACACAATTTGTCCAATATTTGAGTATCTTAGGAAATATAGCTGAAGAACCATTAGTGTTTACAGACCCATGAGTGTTTTGTTCATAAACGTATGTATTCGCAATAATTCTGGGGTTTTCAATTGCTATGCAGGAACTTGGAGGAAATGCCACTCTGTTGTTTTATGGAACTGAGGAGGGTAATGAGGGGAAGACAGCATATATGGAACGTAGACAGCCGGATTTCTCAAAATTCCCAAGACGACCCTAATGTTCATCGATTCCTCTCTAAATTTTGATCAATCTTGTGACTTCCAAGATTAGATGCTTCAGTCTTGAATTTGTTTTGGCTTTGAAAATAAAAGTAGATACCGGAAATCCAGCTTGAAGCTCTGTTGTAATCTATTTGTCTATCATTGTCCTCCATTAATGGCCTTCTATGTTGCTCTTGCTATGAAGAAGAACATCTTTATTGATGGCTATGTAAGTTGCAGTAGTGTGGTATAAAATCATCGTATTTTTCTTAAGCAATACTATTGTATTTTTTTGTGCAACACCAATGCTCTGGATGTTGAATAAAAGAAACATAGTAATGTGCACATAAATCAAAATGATTCTTGGGCCGCCGCTATACGATGCGCTTTTGGCTTTGATTTGAGGCATAATTCCCGCAAACAATAGCGACGGTTTAGGGGACCCATTGTTTTGAGTGGTATTCGATTGAAGTAAGCGAAACTTTTGTGCATTTATTGCCAAATGTTGGTGCCATCTCCAATCCAATACTTTTGATGGTATTACAGGGGAAGCCTACTTTTGTGTATTTATTGTCAAAGGTTAGGTCTGTCTCCTATCCATCCCTCGCCCATACCCCCAATTATTGGGGACTAAATGGGTTATGTTTGTTGTTGTTGTAATACTGGTGTATTTTTGCTTGGTTGCATTTCTTTATTTTTATTTTATCTATTTTCAACGTAAATACATCATTTGCTGATTAAGAAAAATTGAGTAATCGTTTTGTCCTTTCTCCCCAATCCTTTGACTTGTTTGTTCGTAATGAAAAATTATCGAGTTCCCCAAGAGCAAGGACACATGGTTCTCTTTTTTTACCACGTCCACACAAGAGTGTGGTGGAAATAAGAACAGAAAATTGGTATAAAGGATAAATTTGGAGTTTTAAATGGTGTTTAGTCCAGTTTAATTTATTTTAATGCTTTCAATACATTGATAGAAAAAATTTGAGAACTCAAGGACAAAATTAGACAAAAATACCCTTAATGAATATTGTGGGCCCACGCAGAAAAAAGCGACGTGTTGTGACTTGAAAGCGACATAGTCCCTGGTCCCATGAGTTTGAAAGCAACATGTCGGATTTTCTGACCAACCTTGAAACGTGAGAGCAACGTCAGTGGACCAAATAAAAGTTTCACCTTTGCCAAAAATCAACGTAAGTGGACCGAATGACCCATGAATTTTGGGACTTTCTCTCATGCGTGGGACAAAATTAATTGGGTTGATTTTCATAAGCATGCATGTAGGATTTAAGTTTAGAAGCTGACTTTCATAGTAGGGTATCACAGGGTTTAAGCTGACTTAGGGTCTTGACTTTCCGATTATAGAGTTTTAGTAGTTTAGAAGACACTTTCGTAGATTCTAAGTGTTTTAAGCACTTTCATACGTCATTCTAACTGGCGTTTAAGGCATTTTCATAAAGATCTTACTAGCGTTTAGGCACTTATGGCCAGACTTTTCAATTATAGGGTTTTAGTTGTTTAGAAATTTTCACAGGGTACATTAGTATTTTAGGCACTTTCATAGGATATTTTAGGGTTTAGGTTTAGGGTGCATTTTCTAATTATAGGGTTTTAGTGATTTAGGCACTTTCATAGGGTACCCTAATGTTTAGGTTTAGGCACTTTCATTAGGTTTGGGGATTTAGTCACTTTCATTGGCTAGTGGAGGCATTTTTGGAATGTATAAGTGATTTGTCCTTTTATCATTAAAGAAAAAGTTGATGTTCTTATTGAAGTAAAGACCCATTTATTATGTTCTTCCAAAAAACGGACGTGCCCTGGGCAATGATTAAACGTGTTTTTATATTTACTCTTTTTTGTATTACATATGTAAATTTGCCTATCCAGATTCAAAATCACAAAATAAAAAGTAAGGTTAATAAAAGAATCACCCTAAAATTTTTCTTTCTGGAAATTAATCGTAATTACTTTAAAGATATAAATATTTCATACGGTACTGCAATTATTAACGGATTGGACATTTATTTAATTTTAAAAACGTTTAAATCATACTAGTTGTATCATAGAAAGTACGACATGTATATATGTGGAAGAGTATAGCTAAAATATATTTTGAAAAAATAAAGGGTAGTAAATATATATATATATGCTATATATATATTTAAAAATAAAATAAAAAACTTTATCGAGTGTTTAAATAGGCCGCTATTGATTAAATAGGAAAAATTCAAACTTTTAAGGGCATCATTATTAGCCTACCCAAAAATTTCACCAAATTTAACCTCAAAAACACTTTTTATAAAGTAGAAAGTCATTTTTTCAAAAACTCAAAATCAAACTCTCTATCCCACCCCTCAAGTATAATAAAAGAAAAACTAGTATTTCCTAAAAAAACTATTCTCGAGTTTCTCTCTCTACCCTTACTCTTTGAACTTCCCCACCCTCTCTCTCTCTCTCTCCCCCCCCCCCCCCTAAATTTTGATGAACACCCACGTGCTCCTATCTCAAACGCAGGAGAAGAGCAAAAAAGAATAATAAAAAAAGGAAGTTAGTGAACCGTAACGACTCTAATCTGTTCAGTTATTGTAGCATAAATAGTTTGAAAAGGGAATATAGAGAGGCTGATTTTTGAAGGTTTTTTGGGGGTTGCCTCTATTTTTTATGAAAAGTTAAATTGGCAACCTTGATGAGGATGCTCTAAGGATGCAAGGAGAAATTAAGTACAAAAAGACTTTAATACCCTCGTATTGGGTCACATGCAAATCATGTGACAGCTTTCCGTTTCCCTTTTCTAGCTGTTCTCTAATAGAAAAGGGACATTGACATTCAATTCGAATTGTGAGGGTTAAAATGAGCCAATTCATAGTGTAGGATGCACAATGACACTAAGGTGAAGTGTAGAAGTGCAAAGTGTACTTTATCCAAATAAAAAAAATAAAGATATCAAATATACTTTAGCAATTTTTTCCCCTTCACGAGTTTTTTGGAATATTATTATATTTGAATTGAAAGAATCTTATTAAATGTGTGTTTTTGGAATATTTTTTCTTTTGTGTGTGTTTTTGCAAAAAATTAACGGATATATGTCTATTACTTTTGGAAAAATTAGTCAAAAATACAACATCTTTTACCTCTTTGAAAGAAAGGACACAAGTCTTTCCACATGCAAGGGAAGAACATCGAAAACAAGTGAATATTCACTTGTTTTCTGTACAGTGGCATTAGTGATGGTCTCGACCTCCTCCCACCCTGCTACCTCCTCCATTGGCACTGAGATGAGTGGAGCTGTCGTCAGAGCTCAGCTAGAGCATCATCGGAGACGCAAAACGCGATCCATCATGAGATTTCAAAACTTCTAAATATTAACTACTCCATCTGTCTCATTGTAAAATGATCCCTACGAATATTCGTGCCATTTTTAAACGTCTATATCTTTTTATCTGTAATATTTTCAAAGTTTTTAATTTTTTTTGTCTAATAGAACTAATTGAGATCTATCAAATAAGATCCTTATTGCATATAAAATACATTATAGAATGAAAACTACGAGAGATTTAAAAAGGTACGCATAACTGTAGGGAGCAATTAAATTGGGACAGAGGGAGTAGTTTTTTGTACAGCAGAGTTATCAATGGCTTTGACCTCCTCCCACCCCTACTACCACCTCCCCCTATTAAGATGAGTGGAGACGTTGCTGGAGCATCATCAAAGTTGCAAAATGTCCATCTGTCTTGAGATTTCCAAACTAGTGAATATTCACTAGTTGTAAAGGGCAATGGAGAGGGATTCGATGGTGTTGGATTGGGTTGGGGTGGGGGTTTTGGAGGTGGAGGAGGCGGGATAGAGAAGACATTGATGGTTATGGTGGTGGTGGAGGAGACTAGAGAGAGATGTGTGACTTTTACAATTGCAGTCGAAAAATCATCGGTTCTTAGTCTATCCAACCGATCAACACTCTTAGAGCATCTCCAACCCTTACTCAAATTTTTACTCAAATTTGAGTAAAAGCTTCATTTGATATTGTGCACTCCAATGTGCAACTTCAAATTCAAGCACAAATTTGAGTAAAAGGTTCATTAATGGCAAACTTGTAAATATGAGAGTGTCAAATTTGCCTTCAAAATTTGTGTAAAAATATGAGTCTAGCTGTATTTGGGTTGAGTAAAAACTCAATTTGGTATAGGTTTGGGTAAGGAGTGGAGGAGTGTTTTAAGGGCTTTTACTCAAATTTTGAGTTTGAGTAAAAAAAAAGAGTAAGGGGCGGAGTTGCTCTTACATGGTACGAGCTCTCTCAACTTGGTGGTCGAATCTTTTCTGGGCCTCTGAATGCAATGCACACTTCTCCTAAACCTTTTCATTTGGTCAAACGGAAATTTTAGTTTTTCTAGCTTGTCGGCGTTGTTATGGGACTGATTTTCCCCCTCAATTGTAAGATTCATGAGGACTCTAGAAGAACATTCTTAAGAGAGATAAGTTGGTGTGCTCAAAATTTTTGAGGTCACCAAGAGTGGTGGGGTGGTGGTTGGCCAAAGGTGGAGTTGTGATTTTTTTGAATTTTATATTCAAAATTTGAATTTTAAAAAATTAGTGACATTTCACTTAGTTTTTTGGTCTCCATAAGTGCTTGGCCAAAGGCGAGGGGGTGGTTGGCCGGAGGTGGGGTGGTGATTTTTTTGAATTTTATTCACGAAATTTGAATTTTTAAAAATTAGTGATATTTCGCTAATATTTTTTTAATCGCTGGAAGTGGTCGCCCAGAGATGGGTGGTGGTCAGTCGGAGGTGGGGGTGATGATTTTTTTTGAATTTTATTTATGAAATTTGAATTTTTAAAAATTAGTGACACTTCACTAATTTTTTTTGGTTGCTGGAAGTGGTTGGCCAGAGGTGGGGTGGTGGTCGGCTAGAGGTGGGGTGGTGGTCGGCCGGAGGCGGGGTGATGATTTTTTTGGATTTTATATAGGAAATTCAAATTTTTAAAAATTTCTAACATTTTACTAATTTTTTTGGTTGCTAGAAGTAATCAGCAAGAGGTGGGTGGTGGTCGGCCAAAGGTCGGTGGTAGTCAGTTGAAGGTAGGGTAGTGATTTTTTTGAATTTTATATAAAAAAATTAGAACTTTATAAAATCAGTGATATTTCACTAATTTTTTTGGTGGTCGGAAATAGTTGGCCAAAGATGGGTGATAGTCGGTTGGAGGTAGGGTTGTGATTTTTTTGAATTTTATGTACAAAATTATAACTTTTAAAAATAGTGACATTTCATTAATTTTTTTTTGTCTTTATATTCAATTGCAAAGTTCCTCGTTCTTTCCTTTAAAAGTGTCAAATGTTTTTTTATTTCTATGTTCGATTGCAAAAGTTCATTGTCATTCCCTTTAAAAATGTAAAATGTTTCGAATTTTTGGCTAAGTGGCTCATTATTTTTTTTAGGAAATTATTTTTTGCACTCTGTTTTTTTTAAAAATACACTCAAAAAGTTTTTGTATCATACTTGTGTTATGTGTAATTTTATATTCAAAATCATTATCCTTTTCTCTACAAAGAGTGTGCTAGAAAATAAACAAACAAAACCTCGGGGGCCCTGATCTGCCTTTTGAAGAAAATAACTTGTGTTTTGGCAAAAATAATTTACTTAGATTATTGTTTCGTCACGACGCGAAGTCTAAAAGTAAAAAATAATGATCAAAATCTTTAAAAAGTTCACCATGCAAAAATAATTCAAATTTTTATAGATTATTGAATTATTTGTCTGTATTCACAAAAATTGAAGTTTGATTAATAATTTTTTTTACTTTTTAAATTTGTCAACGAACCAATAGTTAAAAAGTTGACCCAAAATTAACTAATAGTACGGAAAAAAAATCAAGCCAAAAAACATTACTAAACCCATTTGAAACGAATTGAAAAACCTTTGCTTGCGCTGCATGCCCAAATTGGAGTATGACATCTTCTTCCTTGTTCGCCTCTCTCTCTCTCTCTCTCTTCTCTCTCTCTCTCTCTCTCCTCTTCGATTCGACTTCCTTGATTTGTACTTCCCGACAAAGCAGTCTTTTGTTGTCGTCTGAAAGTGAAACCTAACCATGATCTATCGAAGCTCTTGAACCCTACAAAATTTCAGCGATGAGCAGTAACGAGTTTCGATTCTTCTTGTCGTGTGACATCAACCTTCCAGTCACCTTTCGCGTCGAAAGGCTGGACGGAAACTTGCTACCGCCTAAGCCCCCTAATTCAGGTAATTTTTCGTTGACCTTCACATTGAATCACAATTCGACTGTCTCATGGCTCTTTCAGCAACGTAGTTTAGGGTTTAGATAATCGGATGATGATTTAATTTTATCACGTTTGTATGTAATTCTTTATTGTAGATGATATGAGGTTTAATTGTTTCTCCAGCTGAAGCTGATTTTGGTACAGAGGAGAGAAGGCCGGAGCTATTTGTTGAGTGTGCTTTGTACATTGATGGGGCGCCTTTTGGGCTTCCCACCAGAACAAGGTTCATCTTATCTCATTGTTTTAAATCCCCTTGTTGATTTTTTATTTCGGGCAAATGAAAATTATAAGCATCTTTCGGACCTTGTATACTTTTATGTAAATAATGGGCAATTGTTCATGAGTCTTCTTCGTAGCTCTGTGTATCTTTAGGCTTTGATAATCCTGCGCCAGTTTTGAACTTTCTGATAAAAAAAAGGTTTTTGGAACTTAGAAATTAGCAATATTCGTTTGGTTTTTGTAAAAAGTAATAACATCGTAAAGGAGCACCAAGAGGGTGTGCCCGGACAAATAAAATTAAACTACGCAAAAACCTGAAACCACTATATACCTAAATATTTTCATCAATTCAGCTGGAGAATGCGATGGATCAGAAGTGTCTTTAGCAATGCTCTTGAAGTACCTATTTTTTGTTTCTTACACTTGTTTTTCTGCCCATCTTCCCCATTTACTTGCCAGATTAGAGTCAACAGGTCCAATTTATTGCTGGAATGAACTCATTACATTGAGTACAAAGTATCGAGACTTAACTGCCAATTCACAACTTGCATTAACTGTAAGTTGGCAGTTTCAGTTCATATGTTCCTATTGTATTTGTTTCTTTCATTGTGTGAGTTAAATTTGTGAGCACCATCCTGAAAGCTCTACCTATGGGAACTGTAGGTTTGGGATGTTTCATGTGGAAAAACTGAGGGTTTGATTGGTGGGGCTACCATTAGTCTTTTTAACGCCAAAAAACAACTCAAAACAGGGAGGCATAAGCTCAGGCTTTGGCCTGGAAAGGAGGCCGACGGATCTATTCAGACGATTACTCCTGGAAAGGTTTCTAACGGTTACTTCTAACAGGGTTCATACATTCATGTTTCATGATGGTCAAAACTTATTGTTTTCAAATGATTTGATGCTTTGATTTTTTTTTTTTTGCTGACTTCAACTTGATAGGTGCCTAAGGAGGAATGTGGGGAGTTGGAACGTTTGGAAAAGCTCGTAAATAAGTATGAAAGGGGACAGATTCAACGAGTTGATTGGCTGGACCGCCTTGCATTTAAAGCTATGGAGAAAATAAAGGAACGTGAAAATGGCAGAAATGGTAGTTCTTTGTATGTTGTGGTTGAGTTTTGCAGCTTTGAACATCGAGTTGTTTTTCAGGTATGGTTTCTTGGTCTTCAGGCATGAGAGTTTTTCATTCTATGTTCCCAACTCTACTAATTATCTGGTTTGATACTTTGAAATTCAACATGTTGTGGCTCAGTATGTAGTGATGCCCCTAGTCATGGGGTGTAAATGATGTAAGTTTGTCTGAGGGAATATTTTAAAATGCCCTCTCAACTATCCCCCAAATGCCTCATAAACACATAAATTTATTGAAATAGTAGTTGACCACCCGAAGTTGTCAATTATTTTATTGGCCTCCTGAAGTCAACCTCTCGTCAAATTCCAAATGGAAATTGTTGATGTGGCTATCATGTGACTAGTTATTTGGTCACCTTCCTTTTCTTCTGCTTAATCCTACATGTCCTTCGACCGATCTTCCTCTGAACACCACCCTGTCCCCACGGCACCTCACCAGCACCATCACCATCACCACCTCCACCATTGAACCCCTTGTCGCCCAAATTGACTTCGTCCAATTGAGGAATTGTATAGAGTATATACATATGTGTACGCATATGTATGCAGAATGTATGCATATATAGAAGAGAGGGGGCAGAACTCAATCGCAGTTGCACCTCCCTTGCTGAAGGTCTCAATCAGCTTCTCCCATTGCCCATGTCGCAACCCCTCCTCCCGTTACTCATTGTCACAGCCTTCCTTTTCCCCTTCTCAATTCTCATCATAGAAGATCAAACAAAAAAAATTGCACAGTTCAATATATGTGCAGGAAACTGCAGATTGTGCATCCTCTTTGGTGTCAATGGTCAACTAGGTTGATATTAAAAAGTTTTACCTCTTTTCCCAAAGCGACTTTTGCAATTGTTAACTGCTGAACTCCAAGACCATGCATTTGCTTTGTGTCATTGCCTAAATTCCCTATTGCCATCACTCTTCGGCGACTCTCCGAAATGGATGCATTCATCACTTAATGAACCCATTGCCATCACATGAAACTGAAGACGAGTTTAGGTACGGCATGGCCTGTTTGGGTTCGTGAATGTATATGACCCTTTCATCATACATATGGCAAAATTTGATGCCACACGGTCCCGCTTGTTAGTTTATGTCATTGGTGTTAGACAACTTAAAAAATTTAGAGCCATGTCAACAGCTTTGTTGTGGAAATTTATGGAGTTTAACTTCGAGAGGCGAATTGAAAAATATTTATCAACTTCGGGTGTTTAATTAATGTTGCAATAAGTTTGGGTTTTTATGTTGAGGGCATCGTCTTTCATGATATCCAACAACCCTAGATCCAAATAAAAGTGTTCCATCCACCTTAATCTATTATCTCACATCTTAACTTTTATCACTGCTACCCTTCCCATTCTGCAAAGGATTTCGTTGCTAATTCTATCTTGCATAGTCTTACAACACATGCATATCAACATTCTTAACATTCACAGTATCCTACTAGTAAATTCTCTATACTCAAGACATCTCACAGCTGGCCTGATGGCTATCTCATAAAGATTTTCGTGCCACTTTTGCTACTCCAAAAAGACATCCACTTTGTCCATTCTAATTGAAAATGGATGGCTGCCTGTCCGTTCTATGTATAATTTCTATGAGATATTTGCAGTTATCAAGTTTCTTCTGTTGCATTATTCCTGATGGTAAATTTTCTTAATTTTTTTTTTTACATTTGCCTTAATTAGTCCAAGTGGATACATGTTTTGGATTCTACCGTATTGCCTCAACCTGTAACTAGAATGAACTCCTGCTTTAACTCTTCCATTAGAACTGTGTATCAACAAAACATGCTTCGTGATGTACTTAGTTATCTATATTTCACAAATCTATTCATCATGCTGTAGCCCAAACTATTGTTCTAAGGTTTTTTCTCTACACTAATCTGTCCTGGATCGCCTTAAATGAATTTCGTTGAACTAAATTTTGTAACATACACTGTCTGTTTTTCTAATTTCATAATCTACAGTGATTGTTATTATAGTTCCTTATTGCTTACTTACATCTTGTTGGATATGTAGGAATCAGGAGCAAATTTCCTTATACCATCTCCTATAGCTACAAGCAATGAATTGGTTACTGTGTGGGATCCGGAGGTGGGCAAGATAAATCCCTCTGAGCACAAGCAACTAAAGCTTGCTAGGGGTTTAACTCGCGGCATCATTGACAGGGATCTTAAACCAAGCTCCAGTGAAAGGAAGTAAGTGAGAAATCTAATCTTTTGAGAACTCAAAACATTTTCTCACATTAGTTGACATTATTGGAAGTTTTTGTTTTCACTGACTAATTTGTAATTTTTTGGTGACTGAAGTATCACTTAGCCTAACATATTACCAAGAGTGGTATGTGAAAATTCTCTCGTACATTAGTGTGGAATTTGTGATCAATGGCAAAAGAGTGATTTAGATCCTGGTACCGCAGATGAAATCGTAATCATCCTTGTGAATCTGTAATATTATAAACTATATTTTCACCATGGAGATTTGTCAGACTGTCATGAGTCCTTTGAAAAAAAAGAAAAAGAAGAAAGAGTGAGAAAGGGAAGAACCAAAATAATTTATTGCCAAATATAATCATGTTTCATTAACATTATCATATGCAGGGTTTGAGGCATGGTTGTGCAGGATCTCCTCACTGCAAATATAGCTCAACTGCTCAGTTGAAACTGAATATTCTCTCTCTCTCTCTCTCTCTCTCTCTCTCTCTCTCTCGTGCGCATGTAATTTAAGGGTGATAAACTATTGTTTTGCAGCTGAATACCAAGCCAAACCAAGCCTGATGTCTGGTTTATGCTGAAAACATCATTTCAGCACTTAAGACCAAACCAAACCAAACCAAGCCTTATGTCCCAATCAATTGGGGTCGGCTACATGAACCCTTTTTCTCCATTGAGCTTTGTCAAGTGCTACCTCATCGCATAAACCTAGTATACTCAGATCTTTGCGTACTACTGCATCTAATGTCAATTTGGGTCTTCCCCTCCCTTGTGCGTTTCTACCCAAAGCTAACCTATCCACTCTCTTAAGACCTAACTCATGAATTTCTGGTTCTGCTGATTTATGTTTCATCTAATGTGTTTCACTTGTTATTACTTCTATATTTTAGTTTTCAAAGCTCTCCCTCTTCTCCACTTGTCAAAGGAGGTTATGTAGACATATTTCTTCACTATCAGGTCAATACAGAGAATTTTAAAGTACCCCCCAACAAGGATTTTAAGTGGTGATGAAAGGCAGCTCTTGTGGAAATTTCGTTTTTCGCTGATGTCAGAGAAGAAAGCTCTCACAAAATTTCTCCGTTGTGTTGAATGGAGTGATGTTCAGGTCAGTGTGATATATTTCCTTCCCTTCCATTTTTTTTTTGATCTTCCGTGGGGCGAAGTATATTATCTTACTTTGTCATCCTGTCCATGGGGCAAACAAGATTTCTTCCCAGTTCCTGCTTTCGATGGTTAATAGGTGTTGGAATGATGTGAGGATTGCATTTCTTGTCTTTCATTTTGATGTTGTCATCATTCCAAATCCAGATTTTCTTCAACTGATGCAGGAAGCAAAGCAGGCAGTAGACTTGATGCGAAGGTGGGAAACAATTGATGTATGTGATGCACTGGAGCTTCTATCCCTTGTTTTCGAGAGTGAAGAGGTTGGTACTACAGATATATGCATGCCTGTGTGAATTCGTCTAAGGATGGACTGAGTTTTCATCTTAAGATAATTGTCAATAGCTTCTTGGACGCAGTGACATAACTGATATCTCTCACTGATATCACGAGATATCTTCAATGAACACAATTGGTGGAGTTTATCAATCAACCAGGAGAACAATTGTTTAATTTTATTTGGCACCAATAGGAGAAGGCAATAATGACAGAACTGCCTTATTGCAGTTCATTCCTTCATGCATGAAACTATATCTATTAAAATTATTGGTTAACCTCAAAATCACTCTGTCATTCTCTTGCACGTGCGACACCTAACTTTGCATGTGGAGAGCTGAACAAAGGATTCATCACTTATGGATGGCTACAAACAAAAGTGCACTTGTGGGGCAAACAATGGGGAAATGACCCAAGAAAGTCCGTCCCTAAAGCTTCTGAAAGCATAGTCCATATAACATATTAAAGTGTTCAACTCAAAAGCAGTTGGTAAGGAGTGGAGAAGTACATTAGTTGGAGGTTATAATTAGCCAATGTCTGGCAAGCTATAACATTATCTTTTTTTTAGTATGGCATTATTCTCTCTCTCTCTCTCTCTCTCTCTCTCTCTCTCTCTCTCTCTCTCTCTCTCTCTCTCTCTCTCTCTCTCTCTCTCTCTTCTTTGTTGTTAGTATGGATGGCTTGAATAACTACCCATTTCCACTAGTGGTGTTGGCCCCCTTATTGCAGAAGGTAGTTGCTTATTCAAATTAGATGATCGTGTTAGGTCACTCCGAATTTTACTCATGAGATGGCTTTGCGGAGTTAAGATGGTTATGTCCTCATAAT
Organism: Vaccinium macrocarpon; assembly: GCA_022606695.1. Taxonomy (NCBI): domain Eukaryota; kingdom Viridiplantae; phylum Streptophyta; class Magnoliopsida; order Ericales; family Ericaceae; genus Vaccinium; species Vaccinium macrocarpon. The sequence goes on from CM040173.1 coordinate 23,503,230, forward strand.
CGAGTTCTTTAACTTGGGAGGCAAAGACAATATTTTGTAATGTTTTGATCCTATCTTGAAGTTGTATATTCTGGAAAAGTGGAAATCAATCAAATTTCTTTAGGTACAAATACTGTTAAAGCAGAAATCAGGATACAGCATCTGCATCCAATAACCTTTCTACTAGGTACGGCGCTGTTTATATAGGTTGTGATCGAATCCCACCCTTGGGTTATCCCAGTGGTACGGTTGAATGTTTGCTTGCAACATAGCAAGGGTTTGATTCCCCCGGGAGGCAAACCATGATTTAAATGGGGGGCCATGGCAGTGGGTTGTTCTAGTCTCCCCCGAGAATTAGTCGAGGTGTGGGTAAGTTGGCCTGAACACTCATCACAAAAAAAAATGTATGACAATGTACATTGCATGCGAAACTGTACAAGGATCTTTGCAATGACGTCAATAGAGTAATTAAAATACCAACATAGATAAATGTTCTCACATATGCCTCAAGTCCATGTGAAAAGAAACCACATCAACCTATTCTTCAGTACCTAAATAGTGGAACATTTTCAAAAGCCAAAGCTTGTATGAATGATTAATTCACAAAATAAAAGCATATATAAGAGGTCAACAGCACTGGGTTGAACATGGAGTAGATAGAGTCGATACTTCCCAATATTTACAAAACTGAGAAGTGACTTTTGTGATATCAGATGATGAAATTCGTTCTATGTATTTGACTGTTCATAGTTTTACATATTAAACTGGGCTGTAACATGCCCTCTCTACAGGTTCGTGCCTATGCTGTCAGTGTTCTGGAAAGAGCTGATGATGAAGAGCTTCAGTGTTACCTACTTCAACTAGTTCAAGCTCTTCGGTTCGAGCGCTCTGATAAATCTCGCCTTTCTCATTTCCTTGTTCAACGCTGTATGCCTTCTGTTAATTAAACTTATTGCTTGACAAGCGTTATATCGTTTTGTTCAGCTAACATGTTGATGACAGTCTGAAATCTGCTTTTGAACTTGGACAGCATTACGCAATATTGAGCTGGCTAGCTTTCTCCGGTGGTATGTTGCGGTTGAACTTCATGATCCTGCATATGCAAAACGCTTCTATTGTACCTATGAGATTCTGGAGGAGAACATGATGAAGGTATCGGATCCCTCTATTGAATTAGCTCGTGAATTGAGTAGACAGTGTTGTTTCTCATATGAGGCCGTGCATATAGCGGGACTGATGTGATGCATGTTTTGTCTGTCTTGGGCTTTGGGCTTTATTTTGGAATGGGAAATTATGAACATTTTAGTTGCTTGTATGCTGTGCAAAAGTCAGAATAGTTGTGCTATAAATGTATGTATGTACATATATATCAAGGCAGGTGTCTTAGTAAAGATATGGAAGCTTATCTGAAAAAATAGAACCTGAAGTAAAGATATGGAAGCTAACCTAATGTGTGTCACATGCATCTTATTATAGGTTTATTTTTATCAAGTATGGAAACATCTAGCCTTGTGTTTCGTTGTTGTATGTACGATTGGCTTGGTGTGTTATTATGAGCATTAGAGAAGGAAATTTCAATTTTTTTACAGCTGATTTTGCAGTATTTTGCAAATATATTGTGATTATGAGTGCATAGATAATTTTGCTTTCTCTTTTGGTGCATGAAGCGAAATAACATGTGGGCTCTAGTTGATCTCCTATTATCAGGCATGTTACCTTTCATTAATGAATAGCTTAGAACAACACAAATAGAAAGGGCAAAACAAGGAAGGAGAATATCTCCTACTTTGGCTGAGTATTCCCTGCGATTCAGTGATGAGTATTCTCTTCAACAGTTGGGAGCTGGTGTGACTGGAGATGAAGAAGGATTCAAGCTGTGGCAGAGTTTGGTCCGCCAGACAGAGCTGACTGCACAGTTATGTTCAATAATGAGAGATGTGAGAAATGTACGGGGTGGGACCCAAAAGAAGATTGAAAAGCTTAGGCAGCTTCTTTCTGGTCTTCTTAGTGAGCTGACTTACTTTGAAGAGGTATTTCCATGAGATGAAGTTCCTTTCCCATTGATCATATTGTTAGCTGATAGCCCGTTTTCCGGCATTTGATTGATTTAATACCATGTACCTGCTGGACTCTTTTCTCTCTTTGATAATTATAGTAACACTGAACATCTTAGTCTTCTGCGTTTTCAGCCAATAAGATCACCTTTGGCACCAGGTGTCCTCATAACTGGGATTGTTCCTTCAGAATCTTCAATTTTTAAAAGTGCATTACATCCTTTGCGCCTAACTTTTCGGACAGCACATGGTGGAAGTTGCAAAATCATATTTAAGAAAGGGGATGATCTTCGGCAAGACCAGTTGGTAGGTTAAGTGTGCTCTTCAATAGATGCCGGTCTTCTCTCCCTCCCCTCCTCTTTCTCTAGCAAACAAACACGCAGGAGGGGAGAGAGAGAAGAATGGTGACAAGTTGATTGATTGATTATGTGGCTTTTCTAGGTTATTCAAATGGTACTGCTTATGGATCGCCTGCTTAAATTGGAGAATCTAGATCTACACTTAACTCCATATCGGGTGCTAGCAACTGGTCATGATGAAGGCATGATGGAATTCATACCATCCAGTTCTTTAGCACAGGTATAAGATGCTTCTGTGACAGTTCTACTGAGTTTTTTTTTAGTTACCATATGTATTTCTCTGTGATGATGGAGTTGCAAGGCTTATTTTCCCCTTTATACTGGCTGATTGGGACATTCAATGCTTTATTGGAATTGACGTGCATGTCATACATCACAGCGTTGATTTCAATAGCCTGACCGTTTTCGGACCTGACTATTATTTTTATTTACCTTATTGAACTGTTTGTAGCTATTTTTTGTTTCTTTTCCTTTCTTTCAAAGCTTCCTTTGTTGCTATTGTAACTATGGTAGTTAGCTAAAGCTTCACATTCTTGACATGCCATCTTGCAATGGTTTGACAGATATCAATCGATTGAATCCCTTTGATTTTCAGATTCTCTCAGAGCACCGAAGTATTATAAGCTATCTGCAGAAGTTTCACCCTGATGAGAATGGACCATTTGGAATAACAGCAACCTGTCTTGAAACATTTATAAAAAGCTGTGCTGGCTATTCAGTTATCACATACATATTGGGGATTGGAGACAGGTGATTTGCAAACTGCTCTGAAATTATGTACATATTTCTTATCTGCTGATATTTTCTGGTATCTGGACCCTGACACAATCCAATTGTGAGGGGTGATTACCAAATACTACTACTAAAACAATAAGGATCGGAACAATTAAAAGGTTATGTTTTGATACAGATGACTGAGAGTTTTAAACCCTACTGCTATAAGAAGTTCTAAACAAGCTATGTCCTTCGACATCCAGCTAAATGTTTTTTCATTTGGTTTTTGTCTGACAAACTCATTCATCTATGAAATGGTATGAATTGATGCATGTTGGAAGAAATATGGATCACATTTGATTTCTCTCTTGTAATGGGAGTTGCTCGACTTATCTATGCCTAATGTTGATAACTCTCAAGTCTAAAATTTGCTCGGACTCTTTTTTTTTTTTTTGATTGGCTGTTCGGACTCTTTTGGTGATGTAGATTCTTATTTCAGATCTTGACGAACTAGTGAAATTGTCTGATGATACTGGAACACATCTTTATCAAAAGAACTGGAAGTAAAATATTTGGCTACTTATCAAGTAAGAGACGCAATTACTGAAAAGTTGTAACTTACGAAAAGAACTGGTAGTAAAATTAGTCGGAGCCCAAGTTTGCGGTTCAATCTCAACATTTGTGCACCAAGAAGGCAAGCTATTAATCCAGCAGTTAAATGTGCTTGGATATCGTAGACCTCAATTTTTGTTGCTAACTCCATCGGTTTTGGCCGGCACTGCAATTTCCTTCTTCTTCTGTTAACTACCATTTGTATGCTGGAAAAATTCCGACAAAAAATATACATGCTAGTCACAGATGATGTCAATGCATGGTTTTAACTATGCCAGGTGTTTCCATAGTTCATTTATGAAATTATGGTGCAGTTTTTGATCCATTAATCTCTTGGTCTTTAGGCACCTGGATAATCTTCTCCTTAGGACTGATGGTCGCCTTTTCCATGTTGATTTTGGTTTTATTCTGGGTCGAGATCCAAAGCCGTTTCCACCGCCAATGAAGCTTTGCAAAGAGATGGTTGAGGCTATGGGTGGAGCAGAAAGGTAATAGAATCCATTTGGGAGTATTTAGTTAGCCCTTGGCGCTGTAGTTTTTATACTCGGTCAGTTTTATAAAGTTGGATCTGATGATATTTCTCCCCTGCAGCCAATATTATACCAGGTTCAAGTCGTATTGTTGTGAGGCATATAACATACTCCGAAAATCCAGCAACTTAATATTGAATCTCTTCCATCTAATGGCGGGTTCCAATATTCCTGACATTGCTGCTGATCCTGAAAAAGGCATCCTTAAGGTGAATTGTTCTCATTACCTCTTTTTTGGCACTTTTTTGTTTTCAAAATTTTCTTGAAGTTGGTTTCTGTTGAGAACATCATTCTTCTATTTTCCCGTGACTGTTTGTGATCTTCCTTTTAGCTCCAAGAGAAGTTTAGATTGGATTTGGACGATGAGGAGTGCATACATTTTTTCCAGGATCTTATCAATGAGAGTGTTAGCGCTTTATTCCCTCAAATGGTTGAGACCATTCATCGATGGGCCCAGTATTGGCGCTAACCCACAAATCAGTTATTCATGACTACGTAAGTCTCGGCTTATAGTTTCTAAGTTTTCCAAGTTTCTGGTGGGGAAGTTATTGTCTTGCAATTTTCACTGGCATTATATCAACATTTGGGCAAACAATCTGATACAAGCTAGAATAATAGTTGGCTTAAATGTTTCTCAACTTTGCTAGATTGTCTGCGTCATGCCTTCTCTTTTGTTATTTAAGATAACCAGATGTCTAGTTTTAGAAATGCATTTGTTCATGTGTAGAAACATCGATAATTGTAACTCTAGTGTAGGAAAATTCCTCGATTCAATATCTCCAATTGCAGTTTAAATTCTTTCCTTTTTGTTCTTCAGATCACAATTCTGGGAAGTTTGCGAGGATCAAAGGTACCTTGGAAAGAAACAAAGCTGTGTATATTTGTACATTTATTTATCCCTTTCAAAATGTAGAGTAGTATTTGTACAAACATAGTACAGATTAGGATGTATAAAGTTCTTCAATGTATTGATAGTTTACCTTCTCTCTTTTTGTTGCCAACTTCTCCCACGGATCTGGGATCAATCCATGAGATCTCTATTTAAATTTAGTGTCTTGTGTAAGATCAGGTTAGAAAGATGAGAGATTTGTTTGCCACAGTATGATTGATTTTTGCCCAAATAGGCAAATACCAAGGGAAAACTTTCAATTTATGTATTGATGCCTCTATATAATAAGGTCTCGTTTGATTCGGAGATAAGAAGACTAGGATTAGACAATGGCCTCGTTTGATTCGGGTATTAGGAGGTGGGATTGGACTATTTTTGTCCAATCCCGCGTTATCCCTTGTTTGGTTCCGCAAAAATGGCATGTGATTAACAATCCCGGGACAAGTTTTATCCAATACGTATGAGATTACACAATACCTGGGGGGTGGTGGGATTGTTTAGTCCCGGATAAAATGAACGCGGAAGGGAAATCCACCAAATTGCAAAAATGCCACTTGTTTAATCCCGAAACGTAGTTTAGGGAACCAAACATGGGATTGGCCAAAACATGAGATATCCCAATGTTAATCCTGCATGAATCAAACAGGGGATTGTGTGAGATTCAGTACTAAATTAGTCTCAGGAACTATTATAGTTCAGGACTATCAATCCCACTTTTTTTAGTCCGCGAATCAAATGAGGCCAAAGTGTATAGCTTTGGACAAGGGGATTTGGGGAGCCTATAGTGTTCCAAGGTCTAGGCTCCCCAAGGCACTACAGGTTTGTAGACCTCCAATCTGACCGTACATCTCTGCAATTAATAGTTAATATACATTTGTTAATGGGTAAGGATATATTCTTAGCGGTAAGAATGCATCCGGGAATTTGAAACATTGATTGTGGAAATGGACAGTCTAATTAGGGGTCTACAATCTCGTAGTGCCTTGGGGCACTGCAGGTTCCTTGTATATTTGTTAAGGGGTAAGAGTATATTCTTAGCGGTAAGAATGCATCCGCGAATCTGAACCATCGTTTGTGAAAATTGACGGCCGAATTAGGGGTCTACAATCTCATAGTGCCTACAGGTTCCTTGTGTTGCACTAATGAACTACAGGGTTGTAGCACACATCAATGGGGGTTCTTTGCGACATCATAGTCAAGATCTACAGTGTTCAATTTATGTAGTTCACCTAGAAAATTGAATTTACAAAATATTTGATTTATTATTGGATATTTATAACTATATGATCCGACTGAGAGACGCTACAATACACCCCCTATATGGGTGTTTATTGTACGCACCCCCGCAAAAGTAACGAATCGATTACCTCTTACTAATAGTAGTTACAATACTTTTTTTTTTCTTTTTCTCTTTTTTATAAAAGTTACGAGACGTACAAAGATGTTATGAATTATAAAAAATGTTACTAATAATATTAAGTAATGAAACACTAAAAATGCTACGATTGTCAATGAAGTGACAATATACATCATATAATAGTTACATATGGCATACACATTTAATGGGTGTTTATTGTTGTCATTTCCGATCTAACAAAGTATGTTAGTAATTGATATTCACACCCTCCAAATTGTTATCCACAAACCCCGTTGTTTTCTAGTGAAATTTTTATATCCACAAATCCTGTTGTTTTCTAGTGAAATTTTCACATATGAAAATTTCACTAGAAAAACAACGGGGTTTGTGGATAATAATTTGGAGGGTGTGGAAATCACTCTCCAATATGTTTTAACAAATAGATGGTTAGCATCATTAATAGAAGAACTGTAAGACAAATTTGTATCGATCATATGTCTATTGAATGTCCGATTAATCAAATATATAATTACAAATCTGGTGCCAAGTTCTGCACAATAGGGCGGTCTACCGAAGCACTCAACAGTGGACCCTATGGTGGATGTTTTTCCATGGGCAATTGAGGCATCATTCTTGAAAGCGACAAAAAGATTTAAATAAACAGGAAAAAAAAAATGAAGATCGTGAAGTTAATTTCTGCCATGGATCATTCAAGTTGAAGATGCAGCATGTGGGCAATGTGAGATATCGTCGGTGCCCAGCTGGTGGTTACTGGCTAATCAAATGTTAAGTACATGAAAGAGACTTATTAATTACAGTACATTTATATTACGCATTTTGCCAATCAAAGATCGACTTCGTTTTCTTAATCATCAAGATTTCAAATTTGCTCTACAATATGTTGCTTTATTACTAAGACAAAACGTACCCTTTCCGTTGGATTCTAAAGAACAAATCCTTTTCTGAATCTCAGTTATGTTCTACTCCACTGGATCTTGAATCATCGCTTCATACTCATTGTGTAATTCGAGAAATTTTTTAGTGCCTAGTGAGTATTGTGCACGTGATATTCGTTCGGTAATTTCAGCAGACTAAAATGCAATCCGACGGTCAGGAAGAGGAGAGAGAAAAAGAGGAGAGAGAGTGGTCGGGTGAGAGGAGAGAGATGGATTCAATCTCGGCCATCCAAAACACTTTTTTTTGGATGGCTGAGATCGTGCTCGGCATGGCCCCCGTGGTATCCTTTCGGTACCCAAAATTTTTTCGTGTAATTCATACCTATGAATTATGATGGGAAATGAACTTTTAAATTTTTTTGGTACAACGCGTAGGAAGTTATTATACATTGTCATTAATTGACAGTACTACTGCTGAAGGGTGGGGACGGATTCATAAATTTACATTAGTTGGAGCACACATTAGTAAACTTGACCTCTTCATTTAGAATTCCTTAAAATTATTCCTTTTGTTGCCGGTAAAATAAAATATTAGTGACTATGTAACTTCATCTTATAATTAATTGGCCTATTGGTATAGGTCTGAAACTTAGAAATTTGCTTTCTCCTAAGATAACATATTTGAAACTTTTTAGGTGCTGTAAACTCTTTTGGGACAAGTCTATATGAAACTTTTTTCCAACTTTAGTTGGGCTTTCCCAAAATTTTCAGCTGATCAATCCAAAAAAATTCCAACAATCTTTTATAACTAAAATGTGTCATACTGATGACGTGGCAAGATCTGATTGCTTTAGAGAACTTAAAAAATTCCTCTCTTGGGAGAATGTAAAGAGCAAGTCTTGTGGACACCGGGAGAAACTTCATTGTTTTCTAGCGTACAAGTAATTCCACACAAATCCAACATGGAATTTGGATAATTAGAGATGAAATTAATTCAATAACAAAAAGTCAAGCACTACCAATTCCAAAATTCTTAATCCCGTATGACCCGTTCATGAGAGTGCAATTTTGTTCACCTTATTTAAAAGAGAGTGAACATTACTCTCCTTTCTATTGGTTAAAATGATGTAGATCTCATCAAAAAAGTAAAATCATTCCATTAAATATGGATGTCATTATTATTAAAAAGTGTATTGTAAGGGTAAAACGTATACCATTTCAACCAATAGGATGAAGCGTGATGTTCTCTCTCTCTCTCTCTGGACAGAACATATATAGTCATCTTCTTCTTCTTCTCCTCTCTCTCTCTCTCTCTCTTGATCAATCTATGTTATGAAAAACCCACACTCTCTCGACTGATTTGTATTTGTGGAAAACCCAGTTACTAAGTGCGAAAAAGGGTACCGGCGGTGGCAAAGAAGTCGACGAAGCCGGCTACACCGCTGTCTTCTTTGAGTCCTGCAAAATTTTAGACAAAATGAAGCTTTCCGCCATCTCGTCGATATTGACTAGAATAACCAGTATAATTTGGACAACCCAGTATTAAGGCTACGACGGAATTTGAGGTGTGACGTATCTGTTTTACACTAATCCGGTATGTATTAGCGGGTATGGAATGAGATTCATAACCTTTATGATACTAGTATATCTCATTGCAGGGGCATATTCGTTATTCCTTAAAAAAATAAACGCCAGTTTCGACTTTGTACCATATAAAGATGTCTTATTTATCACCACTCGTTAACACTTCCTTTTTGGCCCATATTTCAGCGTTGGTCTCAGGCTCTCTCTCTCTCTCTCTCTCTCCGCAAAAGCTCCCGCAGGTAAAATCCTTCCCCCGATTTGAATTTTCTTTTCGATCGCTTGTAAGTCGCTCATATAGATCTGTTTATATGCAATTTCAATGTGTTTGAGAGGGATCTCTGGTACTCTTGTTATAAACCCTGTTTTAATCCATCTGTTATTCCATGTTTGGAGCTTCATTTCTCGTTATCGATTCGACATTAGATTTGATGTGTAACTTTATGGCAGATTAATGATTTCGTTTTGTTGTTTTATGCTCCCCCTTTCAGTTATTTTGACGCATTGGTTTTATTGCGTTTTGATCTGAAGATTGTGCGTCGAGAATGTTTAGATCTGAGTTGGTCGTTCCAAGGCTGTGTATGGATCATGGATTTGTGGAGGGGTTTTGCAAAAGGAAAGGAAATTGATCTGAAAGTGAATACTTATAGAGATAGATTTTGATAATTCAAAATTTCCCCCGTACTTATAATCACGTCAACAGATCCTTGATCTAAATGCAGCCTAACTGTACGAACGTATTAAAATCTAAAACCTTAATGCGCTCAAGTGGTCATTTTACAAGGCAGTCCAATGTGATTATGCATATCTTAGCATTTGCCTCAGATCCATTTGATTTGATGATTTTGGGATACGGTTCTTGTTTTGTTTTGTTTTGGGTGTCATTTGCATTTCTATTCTCATATCCTTTGTCCTCAGGGTTCAATTCTATTCCATCTCCGTCTTCTTCTTGCTCTGCTTGCACATTTTATAGCTAGATCTCATTAGGAATACATGTGAGGTTAGAACTTAGATATAGATTTGGGTGTGTAGGATTTCTATGGTTCAAATATAATGAGTTGGTACTTTTCAACTCTGGGACTATGCTGATTGTTAGACACAGAATTCATAAATATCATCCCAAGCAATCAAAAGTCTCCTTCTCACTCGCATCAAATTTTCTGGTATTCAGAAAAACTTGATTTGATTAGATTTCAGTCTGGTTGTCATCAATTTAGGATTTCAGTTCATGCTTTCTCGTTTCTTTTTTGTTTTTCTCTTGGGCGTTGGGACATTGCATTCTCATGTTCTGTATATTCTGATCTGAAAGTTTTGTTTTGGAAAATTTCCAATTTTGGCTTACTCACATCATCTATGTTTGCAAATAAAAAATCATGAAAATCAGAATGCGTAATGGGGCTTAAAATATTTGAATTTAACATCATTTTTGGCTGACATGTTTTAACCTGTGGATATTTTTGGTCAATTTGGGATAAGATTCTGTTTCTTGTGATTTTATTATGATTGGGGCTGTAAAGTTTGATGAATTTGATTCCTAATAGTGGATCAACGGATCTCAATATCTCGGTTTGGTTTGGTTATTCGTATGTAGGGATCCACCGGCAGGAAAAACATGGGGTTGACATTTACCAAGCTGTTCAGCCGCTTTTTGCCAAGAAAAGAGATGCGTATCCTTATGGTTGGTCTTGATGCTGCTGGTAAGACCACCATTTTGTACAAGCTCAAGCTTGGGGAGATTGTGACAACAATCCCAACCATTGGTAAGTCCCAATACTGAGATAATGTGAATGGGCCTCTCAATTTTTTGTGTTTCTGTTTGCTACTTTGTCTTAGTTAACTGGTTTCCATGCTGCATAGACAAGTTTTACTATGGGCAATTCATTGAAGGGTGTTTGACCTCTTTTTCTGTCTGTTGGATTGAATTGTAGAGTTTCTTTTTCCCCTTAGTATGAAACATGTGTTCCAGGTTCCAATTTTTCTTCTTAGGATCAAAACGATTTTTCAACTGCTTATACAAGCTTTGGTGTTTGACCTCTTTTTCTCTGTCTGTTGGATTGAATTGTAGAGTTTCTTTTTCCCCTTAGTATGAAACATGTGTTCCAGGTTCCAATTTTTCTTCATAGGATCAAACGATTTTTCAACTGCTTATACAGGCTTTGGTAAAAGTATACTGCCGAATAATCGTTTTTGGTTCTTTTGCCTTCATCGTTATTTTGTCAAATGGGATGCTGCGGTTGATGGATTTTTAACTAACCCTCTATTTTTCTTAACCCTGATTTCTAGCTTCTTCTTCTTTCACGTCATGGTCTCTAAAACAAATTGAATTTCAAAATTTTCAGTCTGGCCTTGCAAATGATGAGCACGTGGTGTAGAGTTAAATGTTCTTATACCCTTGCCTCTTTGGCAAGAGTTAAGGATCCGAGCTTCTGTATGATCCTTGATTGCATTACATTATTAGCTTTGGGTGATGACAATCCACTTCATATGTTATGTTCTGGAGGCATCCTTGGGAGCCACTGAGGTAGTAAATGCTCAGGCTGTAGATGCATTTCCCTAAAACCTTTATTCCCTGGGGGTGCTTGCTTGATATGATTTATGTTTCCCACAGTTAGAAGAGGAGCCTGAACTTTCTAGAGTTATTGCTGGTCCATACTTGAAACCGCATGTCATTTATTCTAGATGTATGGTCTACTTGAAGTTCCTTCATTGTTGCCATTGAAGTTCAAATATGGAAGTTCCTGTGACGTACTTGTAATTATATACTTGAAATATAAGTTATTGTGTCGGTAAGTTGTAATACTAAGCATGTAACCAAAGATTTTCTTTTTATGCCCAAGCCTTCAGATTCATGTACTTAAGAAATTTGGATGGTGATACTATTGTATTATCTGGCGTCGAGCCGGCTTATTCAAGTCAGCAGTACCACCTCTCTTAATAGGCTGATTCTATGCAAGCATTGATGGTGATATTAAGAGCCTCTCACCTGTTCATGGCTTTAGAAGCCATATTTCTACTAAGCTTTGGGTAATTGCAAGCAACGTGTTTTAGTATGGACTTCACCATGAGTTTGGACTTCTGTATTGCGATAATATGGAAGATCTTGTGTCGCTGGCTGCATATGATCACTCTCTCTCTCCCTTAATATATACATTCATACAATTGAGGAAACTTCATTTAAGTGAATGTTTTAAATGTAATTGGGTTTTACTTGAAGAAGTGTTGTGTTATAGGTATGGTTCAGATTTTTGGCACTTGTATCCATACACAGAATTGTGGTTCTTTCTGTAACAAAACGGTGATTATTCACAGGCTTTAACGTTGAAACCGTTGAATACAAAAATATCAGCTTCACAGTGTGGGATGTTGGTGGCCAGGACAAGGTATGAACTTTCTATTTTTGTCTGTCAAAGCGTTCTGAGCTACACTTTGTACATTCATAAGTTTAACCTGTTTTAGTGACATGACTTGAGAGTTCTTCCTCTTCCACTTCTGGAACCTTGTAATTTGTTTATGAAATAAACCCTACTGACTGATTACTACTTTTGCTCCATTGGTGAATTTTTTTTTTGCTTATAATTGGTAATTACATGACTCTGCAGATTCGTCCATTGTGGAGGCACTATTTCCAGAACACCCAGGGTCTCATTTTTGTGGTGGATAGCAATGACAGAGACCGAGTTGTTGAGGCAAGGGATGAATTGCATCGCATGTTGAATGAGGTAACGGCAATATGATTCTTTTAGTGGACAAACATTTGAGCTTACAGAAGTTTTCATAACGTGTCGTACTCAGTAATGGTCCTGGGAATTTTTTCTTCCCAAGAGTTTTTCTTTGTAATTTCTCTCCCCCTCATGCCCGCTCTCAGTGCCTGTTGCTATGATTGTTCTGTAGCTTGTAACAAGTTCATTGGTAATGTAGTGCTATTGCTGAATGAGCTGTTCTGGGTTCAGCTACTCTTATTGACATGGAATATGTGCATTTGATTCACTAAAGAAGACAGAATATTTTCTGAGGGAAACAGTAAAAGAAAAATATGAAAATAAAGTTAAAATACACGTGACTATGGATGCTCAAAAGCCATTTGGACCTAGGTTTAAGTGTAAAATTTCACTCACCTATATCACATACTTGAGGACACAGAATGCGGCACCGGGGCATAGGGTATCACATTTTATTACTACTGCACTACCTTTTTGTTGGACACTGGACACAGTCTTCTGGGGCCCGTGCATATGCTTGAGCACGGCTACTGTTTCACTCTAAAATACTACTTACTATTTCTTAGACTACAACTTGGTAAAGTCTTAAAAGGACTGACATTCAGGCTTCTTCCATTCCAGGATGAGCTGCGAGATGCTGTGTTGCTTGTATTCGCTAACAAGCAAGATCTGCCTAATGCAATGAACGCTGCTGAAATTACTGACAAGCTTGGCCTCCACTCCCTCCGACAACGTCACTGGTGAACTTCTTTCACCCCCCCCCATTTGGCAGATTTATTTTGCGCTGTGGTAATCTGGATTATCATGTTTTAACTTGATCCTATGGTCTTTCCAGGTATATTCAGAGCACCTGTGCAACCTCCGGGGAAGGGCTCTATGAGGGGTTGGATTGGCTCTCCAACAACATTGCTAACAAGGCAAGTGCTCCGAAATCCTCCTTTTACGTTGTCAAACAAAACCGCAGATTGAGGAATACAAATATAATTTCTGTGTATAATTTTGTTTCTTATTCTCTCATATTTTGTTGGCAGGCATGAGGTGGTGCAGAATGTTCTTGTGGGTTGATCCTGGATGCAGGGTGGTCTTTATCCGAGTCTACTGTGTGGTTATGATTTTATTTTTCCAAAAAAGCGTTTCACTTTCCATTTAGGATTTTGCAATGGTTATTATGTAACAGAGTAATTGTTGGGTACATGTACTTGCAAACGTTGTTTAATACGATGCCTATTATGATCGCGATTGATATCAAGTTGTCGGCCACCCTGTGCAAATAACAAAATAAACGAACCGAAAATACTATCATTTTTTATTATTCATGGGAAAAAAATAAAGTGAATTAGTAGGAATATTTATTTCAGTGAGACATTTTCCAAATGAGAAATTGACGGTCAAACTTATTCATGGCGTCTTTCTTGATTTTAGATCAATATTATTTGTTGAACGAAAAAAGTATTGAGATATATGAAAAGAACATTTTTGACCACGAGAAATTTCAATTTGCGTCAAATGAGGAATTGTCAAATGGGAAGATCTTGATTCAAGAAAATCCTTCTACAGGTTTCCCTTCTCCGTTTCTTGTCACTCTCTCCTCCGTGGCCCCCACTCCACTCCTGAAATTAGGGTTTGCAGTCCACCAGACGCACTACAAGGTAGTACCGTAGTACACCTTGATTAGAAGCCTTGGAAATCTCATCATCATGATCAGAAGAGTTCCTTTAAATACTCTCTCCGTCTCAATTTTATAGTCCCTTTTGAAAGTTCGTGTTATTGTGTTATTTTTCAAAGTGTTATATCTTATAATTTATAATATTTTAGGTGATTTTAAATACTTTGTTTATTAGATTAAATCAAGATCTATCAAACAAGATTCATATTACATATAAAATGTATTACCGATTGAAAGATATAATCGTTTTTTTATTCGGTTAGGATAGAACGAAAGACTATAAAATTGAAACGGAGGGAGTAGGTCGACAATTCAATTGTACGAAAAATTTGGTTAATCTTACATCGACGGTCACATGACTAAGATAAATTTATCCTAAATTTCATTCTCAAAATGATACAGACGATTCATCAACTTCTAGAACAAATAAAATTTTCATCGAGTCCTATAAAATAAACCGTTTAGATCATGATAAAAACTCAAAAGATTCCATCAAATCAAGCCAATGAAGCCGGTGTTTCGGATCCACATATTTTAGCCCAATTTTGTGGCCCACCAATGGTGGTGTCATCATGACAAATGTTAGGTGATTTTGGACAGATGAACCAATAGGTAATAAGCATGAGAAGGAGGATGAGGACGAGATAAGAAGTTGAAAAAATGACTCTCCGGACAATTGATAAACATCCCTTCTAATAAGATTAGCATCCCTTCTCACACTATGGCTCGAGATCAGTTGCAATACTTGTTCTTGAATCAATATCATCTTACTTTAATAAGTTTACAAAAATACTACATGTAGTGGTAGAGTCAGAAATCGAAGTCAAATGAGAATCGGATTTTATAAAAGAAATATTCGTACAATAATTTTTTCAAGACTAAATCCATTCATTTGAGTTTTAATGGGATGGTTTTGATAAATTACAAAATTGATCTAGAGTTTTTTTGGTTATCATATCACTTGACGAAAATAGTATAATTATCGCACGGTATCATTAACCATAATTTAGTGCTCCTAAAACGAAAAATTGTTCTTACTTTTAATTAATTTCGAAATGGTATAATTTTTTTTAAAGAATATCTAAAAAATAATGTGCAAAATATACTAAAAATAGGAAAAGTGACCCCTATGCAGCTCCACCCAGAATACACGTGATAAATGTTTTTTGGTTTGAAAGGTGAAAATATGTGTGAATGACATTCATGATAGCTCTTTAGTCTCAATAGAAACAAAGAATTAAAAACCTCTATTTTTATTTTTATTTTTATTTTATTTTAATGGCATATCTTCTTGTGATCTCTTGGTTTACTTTTTCCTACTTTTCTTTACCATAAACATACGTATGTTTAACGCTTGGGATTTATCCGGTCCTTGACAAACTTGGTTTTTACTCTACACCTTTTATTCTATCTTCTTGATACATATAGCATGGTCAACAACCATGACTTGTACTCTCTCCGTCCCATATTTCTTGTCCATTTATACTATTCACAACACCTCAAAAAATTGTTTATATTTTCAAATGTACTCCGTATAATGTTATATATATTCACTATGAATCTTGTTTGATAACTCTCGATGAGTTCTATTAAA
This sequence comes from Vaccinium macrocarpon, assembly GCA_022606695.1. Taxonomy (NCBI): domain Eukaryota; kingdom Viridiplantae; phylum Streptophyta; class Magnoliopsida; order Ericales; family Ericaceae; genus Vaccinium; species Vaccinium macrocarpon. Next base: position 23,519,180 of record CM040173.1, read on the forward strand.
TAAAGTTTTCAAAATTGTAAAAAACATTATATATTGAAAAATACAAACAATTGAAAAATGGCACGCATGCCCGTAAATGGATAACAAATTTGGCACGGAGAGGTATTATTTTTCACTAACGCAAAAAGTCAAAAAACTAACCAATTTATTTCGATTTCCAAGATAAGTCATTATTTTGTAGTAATACACTAACAAAAAAACTCCAAAAACCAATAAGCCAACTTTAGTGGAACACCCTCACCCCATTTCACTAACTCAAAATGTCAAAATGTCAATTTGTTTCGATTCCTAAAACATGTAATTTCTCTCACAATACATTAAAAAAAATGTCAAAAAGCGAATAAGCCTTCGTGGGCAAATGTAGACATTCACGAATTAACACTTATGGAACCCACAGTTATTTCGCATATGTAGTGCTCCCTCCGTCCCATTTTAAATGCTCTCTACGTATATCTGTCTAATTTTCAAACGTCTATATCTTTTTTATTGGTAAGGCTTTGAAAGTTTTTAAATTTTTTTCAAATAGAAATAATTGAGATCTATCAAATAAGATCCATATTGCATATAAAATACATTATAGAATGAAAACTATAAGAGTTTTAAAAAAACACGCATAATCGTCGGGGAACATTTAAATTGGGACGGAGGGGTACATCAGTAGGTGGGTTATTTTTTTTTTTTTTGCTTTCGTTCATATATATCCTTCGACATTACTATTGAAGGAATTACATACAGGCACCGAAATATGTGGGACTTGTGTGAACACGGGCCCTACTTGATTTTGTAAAATTATTTCAATATATTCTTATAGATTTATGATAGTAGTAATAAAAAAAATTATTCTAAATCATCTTTACGCGGATGTTTGCCTACGTAATTTATTTCTTAGGGGGTGTTCCACTAACAAAAACTGTTTTTTTCAAAAACTGAGACATGTTATTATCTCACAATACATCACATAAAAAAACCGTAAAAAACCAATTTTTTCAAAAAAAACCACCTTAGTAGAACACCCCCTTAGAGGGCTAAATTTTCGTATCACCTTGTTCAGCAAATTAAACACACCCATTTTGGTTGATTATAAGACGAAGTTACATATATAGTCACCATTACGTTTTTTATTTTATTTTTATAAACACCATTAAGTTATTTTACCACAAAAGATGTGTTATTTTGAGAAACTATAAATGATTGATTATAAGATGAAGTTACATATATACGCCAATTATCTAATCCGGGATTTCGGATTGGAGGTTTTTTGGTGTTTTGATGCTTTTAAAAATTATTTTTGGGAAATCCGAACCGTCCAATGTGTTCAAAAGGTATTTTCAAGTGTCCATACGAGAAATCTTTTTAAAAAAAATACCGGGAAGAGCTTGATCGAAGCAGTTTTTTGCAAAAATTGTATATTTACAATGTTGCGAAAAACTACTCGGATCAAACCTTTCCCTGTATTTTTATTGAAGATTTCACGCGCGGACCTTTGAAAACACCTTTTGAACACATTGGACGGCTCGGATTTTCAAGAAAATATCGGGAAGGTGGAGTCCCGGATCCGGGATTCCCGGATTGGATCGGGACTCTACATATATAATCACCATTATGTTATTTATTTATTTTTTTGATAAATACCATTATGTTATTTTACCGCAAAAAGATGTATTATTTTAAGAAACTATAAACGTACGGGTTAAGTTTAAGTTTATTCGTTTGTGTGCCTTCACTAATGCATGAAAGTTTTCAATAAAATGTTTTGACTTACCAAGTATTAAAAAACTAGAAATTTTTTTTGTTGCTATATTGGTTTGTAACAGCTGAATATTATGTACTCCTAATAGCTTTGGGGTCGTTTATCTCTCAAACTATATCTGTTTCTTTTCTTTTCCTTTTGGTTGATATCTTATCAACCGGGCTAGTGAGGTGTGGGGAGGTGTCTGGTCTTGTTCTCCTTTAGATCTCTGCTTCTGATCTAGGAGAAGCACCGCCTTCCTCAACCTAGGCCTCTGATCTAGGTGAAGCGCCGCCTTCCTCAACCTAGGCATGCAAGCAAGGGTGGATCTAAGAAAAAAAAAAAAAGGAAAAAAGTTTATATATATAAAATTATACCTTAATAAATTAATTTTAGTCCACCTTAGTCCCTTATCTGGGTTCTCTTTTATCTATAGATTTTTTTGGTTTACTGTTGTCGATATTTAGAGTTTTCTGCTGTCGGTGAGTGGTGGGTTACTGGGTTCATCTACAGAGGTGCACTACTATACATACAAAACTATCCTCCTCTTGACTTCACATGAAGAGAACAAAAAAAGAGAGTATATTAATTTAACTTCTTGTGGGTCATCAACTCCACCCTCTCACCTTTTCCTTTCTACTATTTTACTCGATCTAGTTCTACTATATCTCTTATTAGCATTACTTTATGTTATTGTGTTTTTTTCCTCAATTGTTTAGGTTTTTCAAGCTCCAACCTTTATAAATATGGGAATTAGAAAAAGAGAGTAATATTTAACTCGCAATGGGTCATTAACTCCACCCTCTCACCTTTTCCTTTCTACTATTTTACTCAATCTAGTTCTATTGTATCTCTTATTAGCATTACTTTATGTTATTGTGTTTTTTTTTCCTCAATTGTTTAGGATTTTCAAGCTCCAACCTTTACAAATATGGGAATTAGAAAAAAGAGAGTATATTTAACTCCCAATGGGTCATTAACTCCACCCTCTCACCTTTTCCTTTCTACTCCCTCCGTTCTTTTTTATTTGTCTCACACTCTCTTTCTTACCTTTTTTCAAATCAAAAAATTAAGTACTTCCATGTATCATTTTTCAAATTTTTTGGCACCGAATTAAAGTACACGATGAATACTTTAATTTGGTGTAAAAAATTTTCAAAAATGATACTGCAAAAATCTTTTATTTTTAGTTTTGAAAAATGGGTATGACTTTGTAAAATGACAAATAAAAAAAAGCGAAGGAGGAGAACTATTTTACTCAATCTAGTTCTACTGTATCTCTTATTAGCATTACTTTATGCTATTGTGTTTTTTTCCACAATTGTTTAGGTTTTTCAAGCTCCAACCTTTACGAATATGGGAATTTGTTTTTTTTCTCAATTGTTTAGGTTTTTCAAGCTCCAACCTTTACGAATATGGGAATTAGAATATATTTAATAACGAAAATGGGGATGATTTTCTTGTTGATTCAATGATTATCTTCATTGAAAGAGAATTCGTTAAAGATAGTGACTTAGATTCGATAATAGATGAATTCAATGATCTTGTGGCGAATTTGGAAGTGTCGAAATGAAAAGCTTTTTAATGATAATATGATTGCGCCATATCAGGCGATTTTACTAGTTGTCAAAGATGCTACGGAGGAGTATGTGACAGCGATGCATGAGGAGGGTGGTGTGCAAAGGCTGAGTCGGGAGCCAGGAGGAGAAAGTGAACCTTGCACATGGCAGCCTCCAACAACAAGAAGAATGAAAATGAATGTGGACGATGCATATATGGCATCCGAGTAGTCGCAAGGTAGGGGCTGGGATGATGGTAAGGGGATGGGATGGAGTTTTTATGGCAGCGAGGGCGGAAAATCTGGGGCATATTAGTTCGGCTCTCATGGAAGAAGCTTTGGCTGGGAGAGCTGCATTGGGTGTTGCAGAGGTTATGGGGATGGAGACGGTCATTTTTTAAGGAGATTCTCAAGCGACGGTAAGAATTCTTAATAGTGAGGTAGCTTGCCTAGCTAAAATTGAGGTGATTGTTGAAGATATTAGGAGAGGAAAACATAGATTCAAGGAGTGTAATTTTCAGTTTGTAAGTCAGACTGCGAACACAGTGGCAGACAAATTGGCAAGTAATGGGCTTCAATGTGTGGGCATGAAAATGTGGGAATATAGGCCACCCGACTTGTTGCAAGAGTCCCTCGATCGTGATCTTTATTGATTCTGGATGCATTGTTTTTTACTGGTTGGATGTACCGGAATTTCTATCATTTTGACAAAAAAAAAATTGAAAGTCCAACTTCAATAGTGTATGTTTTTTGTACTTTTCATTGAACTTTTCTTTTATGCATTTTTGGATTACATATTTTGTGCACAAGGTTGTGTTAGCCAGAATAGATTAGTGTCCTGGATTTGCCATTGCCTGCAAGAGAGAACATCGTTAGTGCCTACCAGTCGCCATCAGCCAGAGGGCAATCCGATGCCTAAGTCAGCCTTAATCGGAGGAGAGGAAGAACACAAAGCTCAAGAGTCCGTAGTAGCAACATACCTTTCTAGGGTTTAGAACCACCCTTCATATAAAGGGACTTGACTTAGGCCCCAAGTAAACTCGTGATAGGCACATGCCTTAACATCTTCTCTTGAAGTGATGTCATGCACGTGACCAAATTGAATCTTCGATTTGTACGCGGACTATTAATTTGTCTTTACTCGGGTTGGACCTCATTCGACCCAGCACCAACATGAACGTTCGCCCTTGCTTATTACGTTCGGCCTTTGGTTGGCCAACATGTACATTCAACCCCAGAGTTAATATGTTCGGCCCTTGGTCAGCCAACATGTACGTTCGGCACTTGGTTGGCCAACATATATGTTCAGCCCCAGAGTTACTACGCTCGGCCCTTGGTCGGCCAACATGTCAGATTCAACCTACTACATGAGGCATACGAATATTGTCGCGAGTTAGGGTATCAATCTCATTGGAATGCTTTCTCAGCATTATGATGCTGTTTTGCGATTCCATATTTTTTTTCTCTCCTTACTGATTAATATATACTCTTTTTTGCCGTCAAAAAAAGAAATTACATTTGGCTGGATTCTAGTAAAGACTAATCAACATTTGTTTTGCAGTATCAAAAACAAATACGAATCTTGAGATTTTGGATTGTTGGGGACTCTCTTTTTGGTCTTTTGCATTTTTTGACTTTCTAAATTTTGTACAAAATATATTATTGAACTTATATAGTGTTTGAAAGATATGTACAGAATGTATTTTGTAATAGGAGTAGTGTTTGAGAGATATATACAAAATGCGTTTTGTAGGCCTTTATGTTAACCAAAATAAGAAAAGTGAAAAATGAGAAGTCAAAAGCCTCTTCTTCTCCTACTTTTGGCTTTTGCTCTACTTCATCAAAAATAAAAAAATGCATTTTGTTAGAATTCATTTTGAGAAGAGATAACCAAACAAGCAAAATGAAAAAATAGAAAAATGACAACGAGATAAGTAAGCTCCCAAACATCTCCTCCTTTATTCATGTGAGTGCTGTGTCCGGTAGCATTTTTGATTCTACAAATTAACGGTTGCCGTGAAGATGAAGAAAAGGGATATATTCGACCACAACAGTGTACCAACTTAAGAATGTACAAAAATGATAAAGGCATGCATGCTGGCTGATGCTGCCGGTATTGTGTTCCTTTTTCAGTTGAAGCTTTGTTGCTTTATCAATCATCGACACTCGAATAGTGCCTCAATTCTAACAGATCATCATCATAACTGTTACGCAATCAGAGGCGGGATAGTGCCGACAATTTTCGTAGCATCTTCGAATAACAGGGATCCGGGGACTTTGTAGTGCCCCAAAATACTATACGGTTGTTGTCCCCAATCACAGTCATCCATTCGGTAATTAACGGTCCGGATTTTTCTACATGTAGATACTTATTTTTATGTGAAGATAATCTGGACCGTTGATTGCCGAATGGATGACTGTGAGATTAAGAGACTACAACCCTGTAGTGTCCCGTAGTGCTTTGAGACACTACAGGGTTCTACATGTAGATACTTATTTTTACGTGGAGATAATTCAGACCGTTGATTGCCGAATGGATGACTGTGAGATTGAGAGATTACAACCCTGTAGTGTCCCGTAGTGCTTTGGGACATTACAGGGTTCCCATTCCCAGAAGAATAATTGAAGCACTACAGATCCCCGCTCCCAGAATAATAATTGAATTACACCATTTTACTAAAACTTAACAATTACTTTTTTATTTATTTTTAATCTGTAGCATGGGTCTACAATAAGGTACGTCTACATGGATAATAATAATTATTATAAATCTTAAGTGGATTCAATAAATCTAGGTGAAGTCCTAGCGGATTTGAACGGGTAGGGATAAGTCGGTCGGTCTTATGTTATTTATAAGAGCAACTTGTTCAAAAGTCCTATAAATACCCACATTATTATATATAATATAGAAAAGTACGTGAATTGTACGTGAATACCCATAATCTAATATAGAAAAGTACGTGAATTGTATTTTTCTCCAATATCAATTACGGACAATCTCCCCTCTCCTAGTTCTCTGCACTATTAAAGAACCCTGATGGAAGATTTTGGTAGCCGCACCACCTGGGTGAAAGATTTACAGAAAATTTGGTGCAGACTCTCCATATTGGTAGGATCTCGTAAGTCAATTTTTTGATTATTTTTTATTGTGTAACCTGAAACAGGTATTTCGTATTACCCACATTATTATATATATTTTTTGAGACAACAAAATCTTACTAAGAAATTGGCCAAATTATTTTTGTAACGTAATCATAACTTAACAATTACTTCCACAAAAGATTCTGGGCTGTGTAATATGACAAGACTTCTGGGCATGTTGTCCTCATTGAATAAGTTTTCGAGTTTGAAAACATCATTTGAAATGATTTCTTTTTAAATTGGAGGATGATTATTTTTGCAAAAAGTCAAAATTGAATAGATGTCAACTCACGTGGGTGATATAGGAGTATTTCTCTTGGGAAAAAAAAGATAATGGAAATTGTAATTTTTGAAAATTGCATAATTCAATTTATTTTTGTGATTATCAATATTTAATCAAATTTTATTTTTTTTAGGACTCTTCTACACATTGAGTTCATATAACGAACTCGTATGTCTTTAGATCGAGTCAATAATCTATAAAAAAAAAAAAAAATTCTTCTGGAACTTCTTTAGATCGAGTTTTGCTCCCACTCACCAAAAATTCTTACTTCATCCATGATATATATATATATATATATATATATATATATATATATATAAAATTTAGGACGGGATAGACTTATCTATATGTTTATGATATTTAATAGTGCCAATCACTAATGGCACTTATTCCACATAAGAGAGTTTTTACGTACAATTTTTTAGTATCCATATTTTTTCTCGATCGCTCATTAGGTCGGGGACATTAGTTATCCAAAATTTCTGATATGGATCGAGATGTAGGATTAGCCCATCATTGATCAGTAACTTTATATTACGAAGATCTGTAGGCACGATCAGTATAATTGATAGTAATTAATTACTTGACATGACTTTGCTTAATCTTTTAATTAATAGAGTGGATAACGATTTCACTACTTTCTGGGACCTAGTTTTAGCATGCTCTTGTACTTTTTTTGCTAAATTTAATTCCTTTGGGTAAAAAACCGGTTTTTGGTTTTTTGGTTTTTCTATTTTGTCTTTATTTAATTTTTTTTTGCATTCGTTAGTTTTGCATGAAGATTTTGTGGTTTCTGGATTCCTCTCGACGAGACGAATCTAACAAATATAAATTTATGGTCAAAGCTCAATTTTTTTTAGATTCATCTCGTCGAGAGGAATCTAGAAACCACAAAATTTTCATGCAAAACTAACGAATGCAAAAAAAAAAATTTGAATAAGAACAAATGAAAAAACCAAAAACTGATTTTTTACCCAAATGAGGCCTTAGTGCGGTCATACCTCCAACACTAACAAATGCTCCGGATTCCAGCAGAACTCCATAGTTAAATATGCTTAGGCTAGTGTAAGTACTAGAACTATAGAACGGGTGACCCCCTGAAATATTTTATTTCCAGTGTGGTAAATAGTTTTCGAATTTTTTCTCCTTGAGATGAAAAATGATTCAGAAAAATAACCCGAAAATTAACAAAATTTTTATAGAAGACAAAAATAGGAAAAATAAAACATAATGTAGGCCAGAAAATTCCCTACGTAACTTCACTGTGTTTCCAGAATTTCCATTTTCTTTAGTTTCAAAGTAGATTCCATAATTTCCACAAATGAATGGAGGATAATTCTCACACACTTTCTGCCACATACGCAATTAATAAATTGAGTGAATTGGGAAATTTAAAGTGTCAATTATGGAATGTCAATTTTCAGACAAATTTGCTGGAGGGTTGTCATTGAGCCCTAGAAAAATGACAACCACGTACACTTTCCTCCAAATTTTGATTCGAATCATCTTCCAAATTGTTTGTACACTCTTTTAAATATACATACACCATGTAGTGGAGTATTTTTATTACAAAATGCCCAACAAGTAATTATTTGCCTAGTCCCGGAGCACATCTCCGAATCATTCTAGCACTACACATGTACGTGAGATACATATATTTAGGCCTCCTTTGGGTGAAAAAACCAAAATGGTTTTTTGTTTTGTCCTTATTCAATTTTTTTTTTTTTGCATTTGTTAGTTTTCAGTTGGTTTTTTGTGGTTTCTTGATTCATCTCAACGAGAGGAATCTAAAAAGTATAAAATTATTAGTAAAACATAAAGTTTTGTCAATAAAGACGAAAAATAAACCAAAGAGCCAGTTTTTTGGATTATTTTTGTCTTTATTTACAAAACTTTAAATTTAGTTAATAATTTTATACATTTTAGATTCCCTCGTCGAGAGGAGCCAAGAAACCACAAAAAATAGACGAAAAAATGACAAATTCAAAAAAAATTGAATAAGGACAAACGAAAGAACCAAAATGGTTTTTTTAGCCAAAGGAGGCCCATGGAGAGTATCTCGGAACACCACGTGACTCTATTCCGGGAGCACTGAATAATTAGACCACGTCAACACCCTATTCAAACCAAAACGCATGGCACAGTTTCCTTCATATTATTCATACAATATATTCCACCTCAAGGACACCCACTTGATACTTCCCCTCTTTTGCACTTTGTATTTTCTTGATAATGAATCTACTTTATCTGTAAAATATAGAGGGAAAAAAAAGGTAAAGAAAAAACTAGAGGAAAAAAAAAAAACAGTGATATTTTGTGAACTTAAAGCATTGAATACTCCCCCATCCATGTTTGTCGGTCAATTTTGGGGCCTCTAATTTTTTTTTAAGGGAACATCAAATATTATTTTTTTGTACAATTATTGTCTTTCCAATTTTACCCTTCAATATTCATGATTAATTTGCTGATTAAATATTTGAAAGACAAGGGTAAAAGAGTAAAATGGACACAAATTACTTAATGACTTTAAAACATGGACAAACTTTTAAGAGAAGGAAAAAATGGGTTTGTGGACTACCAAACAGAGGGAGTATATCTCAGCCGTTCATTTCTGATGATAAGGCTAACTAAGATATGGGGTGTCCAACAAATGGTTTTGATTGGTTGATGTGAAAACAAAGTACTCTAGAGTTCATGCGTTTAAAAAGTATAAATAAATACTAAATAAATAACTTGACAAAAGACAATAATGAAGTGAATTTGGATTTCATTTGCCATGCATGTAGTTCTCATTTACTGTCTATTTAAACAGACTCGAGTGCATCCATGTTGGACTCAGGAACAAAGGCAAAGCATTGAGTGGTATCCTCAGCGCTACTGAATTTTATTTTTGCCCACCGCTCCTCTTCACCACCACCCCCACCACCACTCAGTCACTCCAACGAAAGAAACTCCTCCGCAGATGGCCCCACCAGGTGTACCGGCCAGTGCTTTCTCGGTCACCGGGAAGGTTTCTGGACCTAACACCACCGGCTACTCAAAACGAGCCTACGTGACATTTTTAGCTGGAAATGGTGACTATTGGAAGGGTGTGGTGGGATTGGCTAAAGGTTTGCGCAAGGCTAACAGCGCGTACCCTTTGGTGGTGGCAATGTTGCCGGATGTGCCTGAGGAGCACCGCGAGATCTTGAGGTCTCAGGGTTGCATTCTTCACGAGATTGAGCCCATTTACCCGCCGGAAAACCAGATTCAGTTTGCTATGGCTTACTATGTCATCAACTATTCCAAGCTCCGCATATGGACTGTAAGTCAGCCAATTCCCATACCATAACAGGAGTGTACTTTTTTGGAGTGCTCATAGTATATATGATACACTTTATTTTATTTTATTTTTATAACCAGATTTCCAAACTAGCTTACGGGCACCTCGAGGTATATATGACACTAGTGGTGGTGTTATGACTTCTTTTGAAATATGATTTTTTTGACACTGGCTAGGTTATTTTTCCTGCTGTCCCCATATATCCCTATCTATATCATAAAGAGGTTTATAGCAAAAAATATATTCTTCGTAGCTATTTTGTTGTAGCCCCGAAAAAGAAGAGAGCCAAGGAATCGTGGTTGATAAACATGGTGATCATATTCAAACATGGTAATAAACGCTAGTATTGGATACCTAACTATGAGGTGATCCAGAATAATTATTCAGTAGTATTGGACACAGCCACGCGATACTCCGAATCATCCCAAAACAACAAATTTATTTGTGTTCCATATATTAGTCGTGGACCCCGCAAAAATGGGTGGTGTTGAAGTGTTCTGGAAACACAATTACCAAAAGTAGTTAAATGACAAACATTTCTTACACACTTTCTGAAAATTTCTAGCTTTTTTTTCATTATAATAAGACACATAGATATATAGGTGTCTTTAAACCTATGACATTCCTGCAAAAGAATCGGTGGAAATTCTCATGGTTAATGAACGCCCATGCATATTAGTTTTAAGCGACCAATACTATACCCCTTGCCTCTTGGCCCTTGTGCTTTTATGCACATTCTTTGACACCAGTCAAAGAACTCATGACAATAAGTTCGTGATCAAAGCAATCTTGCCTTTTTTTAACCCAAAAAAGAAAAAGAAAAGAGAGAGTAAGAATTTTAATTGAATGAACATGGTTTAATCCAGATTTAAGTTTCATTTTCACTATATTGATGATAATTCCAGATGGAGGAGTACAGCAAGATGATGTATCTAGATGCAGACATCCAAGTTTTCGACAACATCGATCACCTCTTCGACATGGCCGATGGCTACTTCTACGCAGTGATGGACTGTTTCTGCGAGAAGACATGGAGCCACTCCCCACAGTACTCCATCGGATACTGTCAACAATGCCCTGATAAGGTGAAATGGCCTGTTGAATCCATGGGCTCTCCTCCTCCCCTATATTTCAACGCTGGGATGTTTGTTTTCGAGCCTAGCCGCTTGACATATGAGAGCCTTCTTGAGACTCTCCGGATCATTCCCCCAACTCCCTTTGCAGAGCAGGTGAGTTTTACTATTCATTCATGGTAATTATCAAGTTAAAAAATGTTGCCGACAATTGTTCAATGCTTCCAGAGAGCACAGCCGCGTGTTACTTTAGGACACTTCAACACCACACATTCTCGTGGGCTCTATGACTATAAGTGTCTGAATCTAAATAAATGTGTGGTGATGGATTGATCTGGAGTACCCTGTGGCCGTCCATTCTTCGGAATTACTGAATAAGTAGCCGTTGTTTAGTGGTCCAATCTGATTAGATATTTAACGCCACTCTAAACCAATCATAAAGGAGAGAGAAGGACATGTTCATTTCCTTGTCAAGTGGGCGAAACAAGTTGCAGACTTTTACTGCAATATGACATTTTGACTTGTAGAAACATAGGAAGGGGACAATAAAGAAAATGGTGAAAGATTAAAAGAAGAGATTGTTTCTGATTTTTCTGATTTCTGTGACAGGATTTCCTGAACATGTTCTTTGAAAAGATGTACAAACCAATTCCTCTTGTCTACAACTTGGTTCTGGCAATGTTATGGCGCCACCCGGAGAATGTGGAGCTTGAAAAAGTCAAAGTGGTTCATTATTGTGCTGCTGTAAGCATATTTACTTATCAAAATTATTAGTAACATCATTAGACCCAAAATCAAATTTTCCAGAAAAAAATTGCAGTTTCTAGCACTCCGTTCGTTCTTATGGAGCGTGGGCTCCATTTGAAGGAATGGAGTGCTTCCGTTCTGACTCGACTTTTTTGATACACTCTTGTAGTACTTTTTTATGTTCACTGGTAATCTTATGTTCACTCACACTACTTCTGGGAATAGGGATCAAAGCCATGGAGGTACACCGGCAAAGAAGCTAATATGGACAGAGAGGACATCAAGATTTTGGTTGCGAAGTGGTGGGATATATATAACGACGAGTCACTTGATTTCAAAATCGAAGAAGACGCTGATCCAGAGGCTGAGACCTTCTCAAGGCCCTCAATCATGGCTTCCATGCCTGAGCCGACAGTTTCCTACATCCCAGCACCTTCTGCTGCTTAAGACCAAATTCTCCATAAATGAGTGTTATAGCTTATAACTTGGTGTAACCTATTCTACTAAACACCTTTTTAGGCTTCTTGGCCTTTTTTTTTTTGGGTGTGAGACCACACTATATACATAAATATATTTTTAGGTATATGTACGATATTTCCTGTGTGTATCTACGTGAAAAGGAATGTAACTAAAATGATACCTATTTTAATTTGCTTCTTGTATAAGAGTTCTTAATTCTTAATGTGTCTTTCTATAAAGTTCATATTGCAAACTAAACTAGAATTATGCAGCTTTGGCATTTTAACCAATAGGATCACTTGTTACCAGTGTTCTTAAATTAGAATACGTATTGTATATTTGTTTGGTTCTTTTTTATTTCTTTGCAATGGAAAATAATTGTGTGCGAGCGTGCCAGAGAGAGTTTCAATCTCCTCTCTCAGATTAACTTTGGAAAATCAAACTTAATCAGGCGATTATGTTTTATTGGTTCAATTACCTCAATTAAGAGGATTTTTCTTAATGAGTGAAGAAATGCAAACCAATAAATTTAGGAAATCAAAGACAATAAAGAAACAAGACACTTCGATTAATGAATCAAAGACAAACTTACTTCGAAATTGTCTCCAACTTCAAATACAGAGTAACAGAACTTCGAACAGGTGATTGTTGTAAGAACAACCGAGATAGGGGTGATTGTTACAAGAACAATCGAGATAAATCCTAATCTAATTCCTAATCTACTTTCTAATCTACTTCGAACTGCGTTCGAAATCCTAAACTACTTCGAACTGAGTTTGAAATCCTAAACTATTTTGCCAATGAACAAACCAAGCATCAGTTTTTTGATAGCTGTTTGTTGAAGATTTATTCGGGGGTTTTCACTCTTCAATTTCTTCTATTTATAGACGTTGCTTGTAGTTTGAACTTCCCGCTCTATGAATTTGAATCTAACTTGCTTCGAACTCTAACTTCCACTCTGATAGTTGGCAGTTACTCTTCCTCCACGTCTGAACTTGAATTCTTTCTTATCCCAGATGCTTTAAATCTGCACGTTGGCTTAACAGACTCCAATGATAACGTGTTTAGGGAAATAACTGCTTCCCAGAAGTATTCCACGTGTTTTAACTGCCAATCGCCTTGTTTCTCAAGTTTACATGTGAAGCTTGTGCGTTTAGCAGTTGATATCATGACTTCGAGGCCAATCTTTATTTTAGTAATAGCTCGTAACTGCCAATAACTTCCTTTCTAAATTGAGAAGTAATACGACATCGTATTTGGTCCATTTTATCTTATTAATCCAGTGTGTCTTCGTTGACGCGTAATTACCAACGTCTGACACTTTTGATTACATGTCAATTAATCATTGGATTAGTTAATTTTATATGTAAACAGTATTGGTTTTTTCATTGTATTAATCGTATCAAGATATGTATCATGTATGTTAAGATACGCTTGTTGAGGAGTATGAATTTCTAATGTTTAGTTTGACAAAATTTTGAAAGAGATTATACTATTATCGAGAGCACATCCCTCCCTAAAGTATGAAATATGCATAAAAATAATGCACATCTTCTTACTGCGATGCTCTCACTCTACTTCAAGGTGCCTCATCTCTCTCATGTTCCGCTGTCTAAGAACCTACCATATATACTCAAATAACTCTATTCCGGCCATCCCGTACTCCATCGAGCAACTCAAGCTAACAGAGGCACGTATTCTCTCTCTCTAGGCCTTTTCTTTTGTCCTTATGAATCTGGTCCTGACTGATTGTATTGATTGAGTGGAGGTTCAATTTATGACTTTATTTTGATATAGAGATGTTATTTTTGTTGGCTCATTGGGTGAGAAAAAGTTACTGAACTCTTATTATCTATGAATAATGAATTGATGAAAGTGGAGCTTCATAGGTTGTTCTAACCTGGAATATGAAAGAAAACCTCATTTTACCAAAAACCAGAAGGCAAATTGGCACCAATTATATCACTAACTCGAATGATCAATCTAATAGAGGTAGGTTTGATGCACAACCTAATGTATAGATATGTGTAGTCTGTAATCTTAAGACGGCTCATATAGAGAAATACTTAAACAAGAGTGGGGAATGAGAATATTTGTGTTAGACTTAACCCAAAACTTCTTTTTGGTTGGATAAAAAAAGGCTAGAACTCATTCCTATTTATACTAGTCCTTAGAAGGCTCTAGTCCAAAGATATTTCATACAAGGTAAACTTTGATATATATTCTAGAATTCTCACAAAAAATCTAGATATTTCACAAGAATATTCTAGAGATTTTAAAAGTTGGATATTTATATACCCTTTAATAATATCTTTCATTTTCAGGTTTTGTTAATTGGACTTGTTTTGACTTCACTTTTTCGTGCCAAAATACTAAATCCTTTTCTTTTCTTTTTTGTTTCAATAACAATAACCATAATTAATATATAACTATAAAGTATTATAATTAATAACACCAACAAATATGCTTATATTTTAAAAAATAAGTTTCTAATATGCAAAATTTCAAGTCTTTCAACTGGGGTTTCTCACATTAAAATTTCCTATTGCCTTAGCTATGGGGAAAAAAAGCCTTTATATGTTTAAAGCAAAACTAAATCGAAGTTAGCTTATTTTTTCTATTCAAGCCTTACATTAGATTGAATTTCTATCAAATAGTTTGAATGTCTCCATAATTAGATCAATTGGCTTAGATTAATGCATTTAGGCTTCTGTATCTTAAAAAAAAGGTCTTGACTTTTTCCCAATCAATAATCGTATGATACATATCAAATCAAGAGATGCAGTAGGATACGCAATCATATTGTAGGATTTTTACAAAAATAAATACAAGGTGGGATACTTCTGGTTTTCTGAAATCGTAGGATATATAAGTATCCTGTATAATCACATACTGAATTTTTATTTTTCTAATAGGATGGTGGTATATACATTAGTTAGATTATCACAAGGACTATCGATGTTGATTCATCAGATCGAACCCAAAACCTCCTAGCACCAATTGAGCTACAAGCCCTTATCCCAGTACCGTCTCAAAAGTTTCAAGAGCCCGAAGCAAACTTCTTAAATAGGACTCTCTCTCTCTCTCTCTCTCTCTCTCTCTCTCTCTCTCTCTCTATATATATATATATATATATATATATATATTTTGTACAAAAGTTGATCTACATAGAGTCTTCAAAAAAAAAAACCCTTTACAAGAGATTTAACATTGCAAAAGTTTAAGCATATAGTTATCAAAAAATAAACTACTTTTACAGTACTTTAAAATCCATTGAAGTCCATGACACATGGAGGCTGAAACATGTATGTTATTCATATTCTAAAGTTATGCCTCAAGGTACTAGTAATTTCAATTTTACCACAGGCTTTTTTGGCTCCTAATGTAACGCCTCGTATTTTTAGTTTTCAAAAATAATTTTTTATCGTGAAATTTCATATTAGGCTATTTAATTTTTTACTATTATTTTGAGTTTTCTTTTGTAATACCTTTATATTTAAAAGCAAACCAAAACCTCATCCATTTTCTATTTCTTTTCGGTCAGAACAGCTATGACCACCATCCTTGATTCTTCTTTCAATGCCATTTCTTCTCCCAATTCTTTTGCCTCCCTCCTGTGTGTTCTCAGCAATACCCCATGCATAACCAATTATTTTGTCCCTGCTTTTACTTTCAGCTGGTGTAAGATATATAGGAGTGAATGTGATGGTATGGGTAGATATTCATAGATAATAAGTGGGGTTGGTTGTGCAATAAATATTGGAGTTATATATTGGTGGGTTTATGATACTTGTGCTTATAAACATGGGGGTGGTAAGAAGACTACAGTGGCCTTTTGGCCCATGCATGTGTGAAGGGCAGGGAATGATATCAGAGATCAATGGTGAAATCAAGCCCGATCAATGTCATATTTTGGGTTATTGTTCGTTGAGATGGAAGATATATTTTTTACGGTTAAGATCACAATTTGAGGTAACCCGGGGAGTATACGATATGCTTCCCATTTCCGGAATTCTTTTATTTCTATCATTTTGTACTCTTTTTTAATATCTCGTATCATTGTTTGATTATGTGGAATTTTGTTGAAAGTGGAATATTTGTGATTGAAAATGATATTTTTGGCTGGAGTGTCACGGAACTATTTGGTACGATGATCGAGTGCACCTTGCCAATATCTTGGCCAATCCAGGAAAGCCAGGAAAGCTAGGTGAAGCGGGTGAGGGGGGGGTCACATGATCATGTACTGAGGAGGACCGGATATGAGGTCCCTTGTGATTTGTGAAATCGACTTGATAATCGTTATTCATTGATTCCACTTAAGTTCAAACATTGTTATTCTATTGTATCGTATACTTCCAGTTGATTTTTTTTTCATGTGTGGAGCCGGGTTAGTTGAGATTGAATCGGAGGATTAGAGGATTAATTATTTGATCGAAGGAATTTTATTTAGAAGAGCTTTATTAGGAGATTTTTGTATTATTTGGGTGATGTAATGTTGCATTGAGAAAAATAGGGCCTAGAAGTGTGTAAAATACATTGGTCGTGTTCAGTTGGGAGTTTTTGGCCGGTTTTGGCCTTGTTTTAGTTTTGTTTACATTATCATTTTTCTCTATCTTTCTCCACTTATTATACCTGCTTACATCATCAAAATTAAACTAAACCTACTAACCGAACAGGGCCATTGTATTTATGGAGCTTTAATTGGAAAACCCAGGTCGTTACACCTAAAACTTGGACTAAGACTATTTTCATGTGTAGCAAACTTAACAAAAAATAAGTAGACCTAATACATAAAAGGATCTAAATATCCGGGCCCGTTATATTTAACAGAGATTAGTCTTCATGATGCTCCATAGAGTATACAAATCTAGTCAATTTTCTATGCTCTTCATATTAAAAAGAATTGATCAGTCTTCATGATGTACATAAATAGGAAATGACAGCAACGAAAATGGTTTTCTTACTTGCAGCCCTCCATCAGCATGCCATTTTGAATCTTCAACCTCCCAATAGTCTTTACCAACTTAATTTCAAAGTGACCTAATAAGTAAATTTGAAACAATAACTGGCAAAAAAGAGGTGAGAGATAAGTTTAATTCAAAAAAATGACACCCATGGTCCTAAAGCAACATTGGAGCAACTCAACTAGTCAATTCACATTTTTAGAATTTTAAGAGAGTGGTGACAAAAGAGCAGAATTTTTTTTTGGGTAAATGAAAGAGCAGAATTAGTCCAAGGAGCCAAGGAGTTTTACATGGTCCTTTTTCTTTTTGTGTACGTATCACAGTAAGGAGTCTAGGAGCATAGCTGAGGTTATAGGGGTGCAAACGAGCCGAGCATTGTTGTGTCTGAGCTCGGCTCGTTTACTGTACAAGCCAAAACCCGGCGCTAGAGCTCGGCTTTAAACGAGACGAGCCTTTAATGAGACAAGCAAAAAGTATAAGCTCAACTCGTTTATGGAGGCTTATTTAGTAAATGAACTACGAGTTGAGCTTATACTTTTGACACTATCAATTTTGATTCTCATACATATATACATGTGGCCATCTCAGTGGCTAATGTGCAGGCAAACGATTACTTTCCTGTACTTCTATGAAACTTTAAATTGTCCCACATGAACGTTTTGCATCTGCAACTGATTCAAAAGAAAACTCAGATCCTGGACAGATAATGAAGTTCAATGATAGAACTGTCAGAAAGAAGTTCATGTTCATTTTCACATAACACACAATCACATGAAGAATAGGATCACAAAGTGAGAAGAATCACCAACGAAAACAACTCTAAACTGAGCTTTATTCCATAAATTTTGCCGAAGTCAGAATGCCAGTTGGATTACCATCTTCAATTCATGGATACATGGAGGTGGTATTTCATGTAACAGGCGCGGTGTACTTGCTTCTCTCCAAAACATGTGGAGGCCACACAAGAAGCAGCTCTTGTGCTCTAACACGTTTGTGAGAGGAAACAGATACACCAAGTTGGTGTACCTATTACACACACGAATACAAACAAACAAAATGAAAAATGAGCTTCAAGAAAGGCCAATAACCATCCCAGTGGTGGTATCAAGATCGATATCGTAGAAGCAAGGCCTTGTGGGAAGCCCAGGCATCGTGCTCATTGTCCCAACCAAGGGATAAATAAATCCAGCTCCAATGCTCGCCCTTACGTCCCTGATTGGTAAGACAAAACCACTTGGGGCTCCTTTTTCAGAAGGAATATGCGAAAATGAGTACTGGGTTTTCGCCATGCAAATTGGTAGAGTAGAGAACCCTTGCTTGCTGTACATCTCTATCTGCTTCTCAGCCTGGTTATCATCCATTTACACAAGGAACTTGTGTCAATGACAAGGTTGTATTTGAGAAGAGGAATCCTTATTTTCCAACTAGGAGAGAAAATAAGAAGCTGTTCAAGAAAATTACATATAGGCTAAGTTGGAAAAAAAAAAGGAGACCTTTTTGGCTAGACACGTTCAGGTGAGGGGCGTGGCTTATTTAGCTGTGCTTTGTGACCCCTGAAGTGAGTTTGAGCTTCAGTATAGTATGTATGTTCTCAGCTATGAAGCACCAACACCTCTCTGGGACCCGGTATCTCAGTGTCCCGACACGGGGACACAGCTGGAAACGTGTCCCGACATGCCACGTGGCATGGGACACGTCTAAGTAACTTTTTGTGGATGGGGACACGGATAAGGACACAAGGAGAGAGAGAGAGAGAGAGAGAGAGAGAGAGAGAGAGAGAGAGAGAGAGAGAGAGAGAGAGAGAGAGAGCAGACATACCTGCTGGAGGATGAGATCTAATAATTTTTAGGGCTCAAGAAGTGGAAATGTCAGGGGCTGATGAAAAAGATGAAAGAGTTGGGTTTATATATGCTAAATTACAGTTTTTACCCTACGTTTTTTAGTAATTATAAAATTACCCCTGAAAGTTAAAAAAAATCAATTTTTCTACTTAAAGTTTTAAAAAAATCAATTTTACCCCTAAAAGTTTCAAAAAAATTCAATTTCACCCTTGAAAGTTTCAAAAAAAAATTCAATTTGACCCTTAAAAGTTTTATTCAATTTGACCCCTAAAAGTTTTAAAATATTATATATCTATATATATTTAAATAAATAAATATACATGTGGCGTGTCCCCAACCGTGTCCATATCTGTGTCCCCATTTTTTTACAATTGTTGTGTCCCCGTGTTCGTGCATCATAGGTTCTCAGTAATAAAACCAACCACTTAGTTACCAACTACTATATTACATGGACTCGGGTGCGAGGATTGGGTGCGGATGCAAGTCCAAGAGTCAGACCTTCCTAAAATTAAATCTTAGGATACTGAGATATGTGTCCCAAATTGAGTATGGGTATGACATCCTGAACACTTGTTTGTAGTATATATTGCATAATTTTTTCAGATTATGTATCATAAATTATATTAGGGTTGTATTTAAACAAGAAGGGGTTAAGACAAATATGTTTTTGCTATTTCTAATCCATATGAAAGACTAGAAATGTTACTCCCTCCGTCCTAAATTGGATGTCCATTTTTGAAACCCGTGTCATTTTCAATCGCCTATATCTTTCAATATGAATCTCCAAAAATATTCAATATGGATCTTGTATGATATAGTTCTCGACGAGTTCTATAATACAAAGTGTTCATAATTACGAAAAACATTATAAATTGAAAGATATTACAATAGAAAAATGACATGGGTTTAAAAAATGGACATCCAATTTGGGACGGCAGGACTAATTTTCAAGCTACTTTGATATTCTTTTTCTGTAAATATCAAACAATCAAAGGATCTGAGTGCCAAAATGGATATAGATGTCGGACACATCAACATGGGTACCTAAGCCAAAATGAAGGATCCATGTAAAGGTTACCAAAGAATAGTAAAGTCTGGAATTTTCATAGCTCTATACCGATGTTACATGGGCTCTTTGAAACGAATGAAGTACCCAGCTCGGTAATTGAATAAGGGGATGCGATACGAGTCTTAGACATTTTTTAGTTAGACATTCACGGAGACACATGGCATATTTGGTACTTCATAAACATAATTTGTCTATAACACAAAAGAACTATTTAGAGTTTTTTGGAGGTGTCTTGACATGAGAAATATATGAGTCTAGCACTTAGACACACACCGTACACGATGCAGATAAACTGAGTCCTGTAACATAGCTTTGGGACATTCAGAAATGGTGCTCAAAAATTGACATTGTGAAAGTTCTTTCACTTGACACCCAAAAATCAGATACATGGCTCATGACCCTACATAATGAGATAATCTTGGAAAGTAGAATGACTTTATTTACTATTTAGCATGCCAATCTCTACAATATGAAATCAGCTTGAAATTAAAAGAGAATAACTGAATATATAGCCTACAAGGGACATAGCCCGGGGAGGAAAAGAAAACAAAAGAAACAAAAGAAAAGTATACTAATTTGCCAAGAGGCATACATGTCAAAACTTAAAATTTGATGGCTGTGTTTGGTTAGATAGTTTAGTTTAGTTTTGATAATATCAACAGGTGTAATGAGTGGAGAGAGAGAGAGAGAGAGAGAGAGAGAGAGAGAGAGAGAGAGATGAGGGAAATGATGATGTTATCAAAACTAAAACTAAAACTAAATAGGGAAACGAACAAGGCCGATATAATGCCAAAAGACTAGATTCACTCAAACTAACAAACAAAGTAATTAATTATCAAATGTCAAAAATTAAAATTTGAAACTTTTTCAAACAAATAGGGGGAAGAAAATACCATTATCTGTAAATATGCCAACTCATTTTAACTGAACAGTTCTAAATTGATATGAAAGCAAAACTTTGCAATCAGATTCAGGAATGTCAAACACAAATAAGTTCACGAAAAAAAATAGAAGAAAAGTAAAGGGTTACCTGATCCGAGTACTCAACACCACTGGCACCATAGGACTTTGCGATTGCCTCTATCTTTTCTTTGATGCTAATATCCAAAGGATATAGAAATTTCAATGGCTGTGTAACATTCTCACATGCTTTCTGAACTGCAATGGCAAGGTTCACCTGAAAATCCCAAGTTGATTAGCTCATCACCATTGCAAACCCAATAGCTGGTGCTATCACAATTATAACATGAACATTGTACTCCTTCCCTTTCAATTATCCCTATTGTTTGACTATGACTAAACAAGCAAGAAGGCATGGTAAGATCTGAACCCTTTAGTACCAAACTTGCTCCACTTGGCGAAGTACCAAAGCACAAAGGGTGAAGTGAAGTTTGCAATTTACCAAAAGGACAGACCGAAGAACCTAACATCCTGCTTTCACACATAGCATAAATTTCAATTACGAAAAGCTTTATGTCGTGTCAAAATTTAAACGAATTTCAATTACGAAAGCTTTATGTCGTGTCAAAATTTAAACGAAACAACCTCAAAAGCCAGAAAGATAACAGTTACCTTTTAAGCTTTAGATTCTGTAGAAAACCAACAACTCAATGAGAAGTGATAGAAGTCGAAAACACTAAGGGGTTACCAGCCGGGAAGAATGATCTCGCCTATCCCATTTGGCAACCATACATCATCTTTTTCTTGTTAAGGGCGCTATTACAGTATACTAGTGGGAAGATAGAGGCCATTATCTAAACTTTCTGGGGATTTTTAAGTTTTAAAAAGAACCATCCACAATCATTGCATTTGTCACACGATCATCTCTTAAGGGAGACGTAATGTAACTGTTCAGAGGCTGGACTTTCTCAGAAAAGGGAAGTGGGTCGTCATTACAGTTGAAGGGGAAGATAACAACAGAATTGGCTAGTTTCGAAGATAGAAAAAAGGAAAAGTCCATTCCTTTTGAACCACACTGCCCATCTATACTATCCTTCCCTACCGTTCATGAAAATTCTCCACAAGAAATGAGTAAGGGGAAGATAAAAACAGAATTAGCTAGTTTCGAAGACAGAAAAAAGGAAAAATCCATTCCTTTTGAACCACAAACCCATCTCTACTATCCTTCCCTACCGCTCACGAAAATTCTCCACGAGAAATGAGTAAGGGGAAGATAAAAACAGAATCAATTTCTAGAACGTTAAGTTAGTAAAAGCCACCTCATTTTATTCAATTGGTCCATCAAAATACAGCACGGGAAACTGACATTGCCCAAACCCAGAATTGTAAACTTCGTGCTAGAGATGCAGATAATTCTAACCATTCAGTTATTTTATCCTATTTTGTGTCAATTTCCTTATATGTTTCAAAAGAAAAGAAATTGTAGTTAGAATGAGTTACTAACCGCTCCTTTTCCACCATGCGCATGATGAGTACAAATCACAGCATCAAAGGCCCCAGCAGCCAATGCAACATTTCTAACTGCGTTTAGTTCAGCCTCCGAATCTGTAGCAAACTTATTAATGGCAACCACAACATTGACACCATAAGCCTTTGTGTTTGAAATGTGCCGAGCCAGATTCACACAACCGGCTTCAACAAGATCCACATTCTCAGTAATGTAACAGCGGTCAAGAGGCTTCCCTGCCACAACTTCAGGCCCTCCCCCATGCATTTTCAGAGCCCTTACTGTCGCAACAATTACAGCACATTGAGGTGTTAAGCCACTATACCTACACTTTATGTTCATAAACTTTTCTGTTCCAATATCAGCACCAAATCCAGCTTCTGTAACCACAAAACCACCCGGTCCCACCAGCTTCACTGCAATCTTGTCAGACACAATAGAGGAATTCCCATGAGCAATATTGGCAAAGGGGCCAGCATGGACAAGAACGGGAGTCCCCTCTAGAGTCTGCATCAAAGTGGGGTTAATAGCATCTTTCATGAGCACAGTAAGAGCACCTCCAACGCCAAGATCATCTGCAGTAATGGGCTCACCGGCTTTGCTATTTCCAATCACCATATTTCCAAGCCTCTCCCTCATATCGGCAAGAGAAGTAGTGAGGGCCAAAACCGCCATTATCTCACTAGCAACTGAGATATCAAATCCGGTTTCTCTCACCATCCCTTTTTCCTCAGGGCCCTGACCAATAGTGATTTTCCTCAAAAACCGGTCATTGATATCCATAACCCTCCTCCACGTGATGGAATCAGGGTCTATATCAAGTCTAGCAAACTTCTTGACTTCTTGTGAGGTGAGATCCTCAGGCTTGGTCTTGGAAATGCCAAGTTTTTTGAGACGCCTAAACATTATGTTGCTGAAACTTCGTTTACGTTCTTTGTTTGGAGGGCATAACCGGTTGAGAAGAGCCTTATCACTTTGGGTAGATTCATGGAAAATCCGTGTATCTATTGCAGCAGCTAGAAGATTGTTTGCAGCTGTGATCGCATGGATATCACCTGTCATATGAAGGTTGAATTCGTCCATTGGGATCACTTGACTGTAACCACCACCTGCTGCACCCCCTTTGATTCCAAAAGTTGGTCCTTGTGAAGGTTGTCGAATGCAGGTTACAACCTTGTATTAATGCAGGGAAAAATTGAGCCAGTGCGTTTTATCCTTAGCAGAAATTGAAGCAAGAAAACAAAGATAACTCCTGTATGTTATCCAAATGAAAGCGCCAAAGCGGCCAGTAGATGTGACAGTTAAGAGATGCAACAATATCACCGCTAATAGTAATAGTGTAATACAAAGGGAGGGAGAAGCCTAAATTGACATGGGATGTTTTGGTAAAAAAATACTCCCTCTGTTCTTAAATAATAGTCCACTACGAAAAGACGTGCAATTTTCGGATCAAGAAATAAATGCTTCCGAGCATAACATTTTAAATTTATTGACACCAGATTAAAGAGTTAATTTAGTTCTTTATTTTGGTGTCAATTTTTTTTAAAATTATGTTCGGAAGCATTTTATTTCTTAATCAGAAAATTGCACGTATTTTCTTAGTTGACCATTATTTTGGAACGGAGGGAGTATGATTTATTAAACTTAGCTAAATATATAGCCCTGATAGGGAAGATTGAAGAATGGAGAAAAAGGATTCATAAACCCAACTCCAATTGATTGGGATATAGATGCTTAGTTTGTTTTGGGTTATGTTCTCCACCATTGGACATTTTTCGTAGGACAACTTACAATATTTGCAATATGCCAATATCCAAGTCGAGGATCAATCATTGTCTAACAATTTTTGCAGATCTAGAGATCTACTCAAACGCAAGCAGGATACAAATATACAAAGTATTTTTTGCATCGGAATTTGAACATTAGATCAGCAGTGATCTTTAAAAAGGCTTGTATGGCTAGAAAATCATAAACGCCGAAGTCTGGATAACATTGCAGAAACAAGTGAGGATGTGTGCATTAAGATGCAATCTACCACTAATCATTTTGGGACCAGCTAACTTAAACTGTTTGCGCAATAAGACAAATGGTATGCAAATTTATTCATTCAAAATCTACTATTCTGCAAGTGTAAGTCTGAAATACTCTCATTAAAAACCAAGACCACAAGCTTAGGGCAACTAACCTGTACTATTACTCCATGGACACTTGAAGTGACAACACTGAGGCAACAAGTAATAAGCATATAAGGGATAAGGTGCACAATATCGAAAGAAGAAGAGAACACGGGATTGGTTTTGGCACAATTCCTTGATTTGAAAATGGTGGTCCCATCAAGACTATTCAGATTCATTTTCCAATGAATGAATCTGAAGGACAATGCAGGAATTTTTTTTCTTTTTTCTTTTTTTCACCCGACTCATCTCTTCATTTTTTACATATGTCGCTACTTGACTTTGCTCCTGTCAATGTTCCATTAGAGCACCAGGCTTTCAACTATTGTCCTTTCAGTTCTCATCTAAGCAATGAGCACTTGAACATGAGATGAAGAATGCCAGTCCCACAACTTAATATAAAGACAATTTTTCAGTTTTTAAGGACTAAATTTTTCATCTTTGATAAACTGAACTTAAACTTTTTTAGATATTCAGCAACCTGAAAAGCTAAAATTTCACGCATAAACTTTTCAATAAAAAAATTATGAGAACGAGAATTATGTATTCTGGAGGTCTTGCTGACCTCTGATTTTTCTTAATGGAGATTGCAATTTACATCAACACATTAAACCCTACTTGCCACACTGGCCTCTCAATCAACTCAACATAGCTCTCACCAAGAATAAAGATTTCCACATAGATTGAAGTGTAAGGATCTGAAGTCTGAACTCTGGACACGAAATATCATTGTCAGGAAAACACAGGAAATTTATCTCTCGGCCACATATCTTGAATGGGAAGTTACCACTGAACAGTTCCAGTTACTGTTTTTGTGACATAGCTTGGTCAAACTTTTCGTTTCAAAGGTAATTGTGGTTAGTGATTCCGAAGAAAGCGAAATGGTAACAGAAAGACGAAAATGGGAACATACGACTCAGTGTCGCAAACGCATCCAACTTTTACCAGTGTTATAGCAAGAAAGTCAGCATAGCTGACAGTGATAGGTTGATGCCATATCATTGTGTCATGGAGAGGAGATGCTTCTATAATTTGAGAGTTGAGACATTAGAATAAATTCTACACTGAATCTTAAATTCTTAAAATCATTATAGCAATCGATCACGTTTCCAAACCTCACCATCTACTTGATAATTAAATAGTTGAATGTGTTTGGTCCACTCACAGATGAGAATTTGGCCAAGCGCAAGGAGGCACGTTGGGAATTGGGATGCTAACAAAAGTTACGTCACTCTCTAATAGTGTACGCTCTCAAATGAGTTAGTGGTCAACAATTCAATTCATTTTGTAACATAAGGAGGCACAAAACACTCAAGCAAACTGAGCTAAAAACAGAGTAACCAAATTTCAGAAACAAATAGCCAAAAGAATATATGCTGAAACAGTTCTTTATTATTGACAAAATCACAGAGTTATATATTAAGATGACCGTCAATTATTATCAAAGCTGTTGTATGTTCCAGGGGAAACCAGGCTGGAGAAACATTTCTTTCCTTGTAAGTTCCATAAATGTTCACACATAAACCATTACCATCTGAAGATGCAGAAATAGTATATTTCAGTAACTAACCCAATAACATTCTCAGTAAAAAGCATATGGCCATATATATCAAGGAACTCCAATGTATTAGTCAATCTTTTTTCGGGCAATCCAATCTGAACAGTAAACAATTAATCAAACAGGAAACTAAATTGGATTCTGGAAGTTGTTATTGCTATCATTGAAAATGGAAATTGAGGAAGTTGAAAATGGAGAGCGAGAGCAAAGATATATTAGAAATTTATAACGAGACAAACAATGTCATATACAAAACTACCTTTTTATCGAGAAAAGCTCCCAAGGCCTGACAGAGACCAACAGTTGTGGTGGATTTGCCTTCTCCCAAAGGTGTAGGAGTAATTCCTCCAACAACCACATAGTACCCGTCCCCGCTTCCTTTCACCTCATCAACCACAGATAACAGTACCTATACAATAAACATTCACAAACCCCAAAAATCAATAGGTTCAAAAACCACCGCTTAGGAAAGAAAAAAAAAACCACAGATAAACAAATCGGGTAAAAACCCAAGAGACATGTCACCTCGGCCTAAAATACCCAGAAAGCAAAATCTACCAATGGTCCAAAAAAAAATACAGCAGTCATTAGACAGATGAGCAATTATGTATTGATGCACGAGTATATTATGCTACTATTACCTTGGCTTTGTATTTGCCATAGAGATCGTACTGATTTGGACTGAGGTTGAGTTCTCGGGCTATTTCGGAGATGTGAAAAGGTTCCTGAGAGTTTGCTATGTCTATATCTGCTGGAACTGGAGAGACCACTTCAAGCTTCCTCACTGTCTTTGATGAACTCATCTCCTTCCCCCGGTATGATTCAAAAACAAAACCAGAAAGATAGATTGGGGAGTTTTGGGTGATTGAATTCACTCACTGAGATCTATATTTCCAGCGGCCGCAAGAATTTTATCTGGGTGAGATGGGTACCGGGGAAATATATCGTATAATTTAAATTATAATATTTTATGTGATTTTAAAAATACTCTCCGTCCCAATTTTATAATTTCTCGTTCTATCCTAATCACATAAAAAAACAATTATATCTTTCAATTGGTGATAAATTTTATATGCAATATGAATTTTATTTGATAAATTTTGATTTAATCTAATAAACAAAGTATTCAAAATCACTTAAAACATTGTAAATTATACTGTAAGATATAACACTTTAAAAAGTGGCATGAACTCCCAAAAAGGACTATAAAATTGAGACGGAAGGAGTATTATTTTAAAGCATCTTTATTAGAGCATTTTTATTTGGCTTTTTACTTTAACTTTTGAGTTAAAAGATAGAGCCAAATCCCCAAAATAAGCTAAATTAGACTTACCAAATGATTGATCAAATTGGTTAAGCTTTAACTTTGGTACAGTATCGCACCAAATTTGGTACGGCACTATTTACTCACCAAGGTACTATTCACATACTGTTTATGCACTATTTACGCACTGTTCATTTTTTAAATATTACTTTTGGAGAGTAAAACTAGAAAGAAAGAATAATTTAATACACTAAATTTAGAATAAATAGCCTAATTTTTGTGAATTTTTGTAAAATTAACTTGCTAAGTTGTAAAAGGTATTTTTGAAATTAAATTTGGTACTCCAGATAAGAATGCTTTTAGGGGCATCAAATCCCTTGAAAATTACATTTGACGCATGAAATGCAACAAAACTCTCCAAAATTAGGCTTAACAATATTTTACAAATTTGCAAAACTTGTAATTTTGCTACAATGACTCCCCTCTTTTGTTAACCCACTGTTCATGCATCAATTCTCTCCCTCCCTCGTGTCTGCCGCCCTCCCCCACTTCTCCCCCACTCTACCTTCTTTTCTTTCTCTTACTCTCACTTTTTAAACAATTTTTTATAGAAGTATGGGTTGCACACTCCCCAACATGGGAGAATAATTTTTTAAGGAATTTTTTTTATTAGACTTGAGAGGAATAATAAAGTTTGGATAGATGGTTTGATTTTGGAAATTTTTGAATAGTGACTTGCTAAATTTGTAAAAGGTGTTGAAGTTAAATTTGGTGTTTTTGATAAGGATGTACTTATAGAATTAATCGAGATTTATCAAACAAATCTATATTAGACATATAATTACTTACTAATTTAAAGATATCGCTAATTTTTTATTATATAATTACTCACTAATTTAAAGATATCATATAATTACTTGCAATAGAACAAGAGATAAACAAATTCGAACAGAGAGAGTATTATTTTTTCTCGCCGAACAGGATAGAAAAGTTCACTCAATTATGGCATGACACGTGTTATATTGATTGAGTTCCAGAGAAAAGCAAAGATTATATATTTGGGTTAATAATGCATTTGTCCCTCCAACTATTCCATTTTTAGTTATTTCCTCCTCCAACTACCGAATGATTTTACTTTCCCCTCTAACTATCTAGTAATTTTTACCCAGATTATCCCAATCAAGTTATCCTAATCAGCCAATTTTCATCCAATTGATTGCGGGCTTGTTTGGTTTGGTTCTTAAGAACTGGTTTTCTCAATTATTATTCAATTAGGGTTTTGTTAAAATGTGCCCCCCAGACACATGATAAGGTTCATTAAATGAGTCTAATTAAATCTACTTTTTTAGAAAGTAGTAAAAATAATTGATATATTTCGATTTCCCATGCAAAAAGTAGTAAAAGAGTTTGTGCCTATTGTTTATAACTTAGATTTCCCATGCAAACAAAAGGTTTATCATGTGCTGGGGGGCATATTTTAACAAAATCCATTCAATTATTACACCTATTTTTAAATATTATTTTTATTTTTCTCTCTATCTTTCTTCAATCATTAATACCTATTTTTTAATTATTACCCCTATTTCTCTCTTTAATTATTACAAAAATCAAAACTCAAACCCCAAACAAAACACAACCTGCATTCTGGCGGCAGCCAGAGATGCCACTATAATAAGGCATTTGGACTATTTATGGATGCATTTTTTTATTAGTCCAAAATGCATTTGGACTGCAGTTTTTCCTTTTAGTTGGTACTGTAGTTTTTTTTCTTCTTGTTGGTTCTGCATTTTTTGGTTAGTCCGAAATCCTTTCCTCTTGTGCACGTTGGAGGATCAACCCTGTCAAAAAACTTGCATTTGTGAGTGGTCTGAAATAAAACTCCGCAAATCATTTACATTCCAAGAATTACCAAAGATAAACTAATTTTATTTCATTACCTTGCAGTTTACGCAATCGATGAATCTCCTAAAACTTGGACTGCTACTATTTTCATGTGTATAGCAAACTTAAACAAAAAATAATTAGACCTCATATATAAAAGGGTCTTAAATATTTGGGCCCGTTATTTTTAATAGAGACTTGTCTTCACAATGCTCCAAAGAGTTCACAAATCTAGTCAATTTTCTATGCTCTTCATATTAAAAAGAATTGATTAATCTTCATGATGTACATAAATAGTATACGAAAGCAACGAAAATGGTTTTCTTACTTGCAGCCCTCCATCAGCTTGTCGTTTTGAATCTGCAACCTCCCAAGGCCATGTTTGATAAGAGAGATAGAGCATAGGATTGGATTACCAATCCTGTGGGTCCTTTAATTTTCATGTTTAGTGTGTAATTTGCGAACCGGACTAGCAGTCCCATGGGACTAGCAATCCCCCATTTTCATGGGATTGGCCAACCCAAGGGGGGTTGGGTATTATGAAACCTCTCTCATGGGATTGGGGAATTGTTGGTGAAAACAAGCCAAGTGCGTTCATGCTTCTTCTACCCAATTCTCTGGTAAATGCTTTCGTGAATTTCCGTGATGCTTTCGTTATAGTAATGCAGAAACAGTTAATTTTATTGTTTAACGCTTTCGTGAATTAATGCTTTTTGTCAACATTTTTTGACAATGCCAATTAATGCTTCGCATTTTAAAAGACAAAAAAAAAAAAAAACTTATATTATTTTTATCTTTATTAAAACAAAAACCTATGATTCATATTTTAAATCTTTTGGATTTCTCGTGATAACATGAACCAATACTCCAAAAAAAATATTAGCGCCTAACTAGCAAAACTAACACAGGGAAAAAAATTGATAAAGACTTAAAATAACCCGGTTCAATTTTTTTTTGTATTGTTTCATCATTACCATGGATGCTTTTATCTAGAAATGACTAGAAAACGTGGCTCAAAGAAATCTTCATTGGAAATCTTTTAAAAAAATGTAATTTTTCATTTGAAATCTTAAAAAAAAAGGGGAAAAAAAAGACATGAAAACATGTTGAGCTATTGATGAAAAATGGTGTTTCCAAATAAGGGTAGAATTGGAAACAAATTATTTTTACTCGATCCTATCCTAAGCAAAACAAACATGTTATTAGTAATCCCATGATCTAATCCTGTGCAAAACAAACACGAGGGAAGGATTCATCTTCTCATTAATAATCCCATCACATATCAATCTCAATCCCAATCCCATCTCATTACCAATCCCTCCAAAATGAAACCTCGTATCAAACGAGGCCCAATAGTCTGTACCATCAAAGTGACCCAATAAGTAAATTTGAAACAATAACTGGCCAAAAAAGAGGTGAGAGTCTCTAGTGAGAGATAAGTTTAATTCAAAAAAATGGAGAAACTCAACTAGTCAATATGCATTTTTAGAATTTTAAGAGGGTGGTGACAAAAGAGCAGAATTAGTCCAAGGAGCCAAGGAGTTTTACATGGCCTTTTTTTTTTTTCTTTTTGTGGTGTCCTTTTTTCTTTTTGTGCAAGCATCACAATCAGGAGTCTGGGAGCATAGCTTTGGTCATAGAGGTGCAAACAAGCTGAGCCGAGCCTCGTTGTGTCTGAATTCGGCTTGTTTACCATACAAGCCAAAACCTGGAGCTCAAGCTTGGTTGTAAATGAGATGAGCCTTTAATGAAATCGCAGTTCATTTACTACATGAGCCTCTATAAACAAGTTGAGCCTGTCCAAACGAACTTCATCTTTTTCAAGCCTGTTTTGCTTCTTATTTTCACAGGTTGGAGCTGAGCCGAAGCTTTCGAGTGTTGAGCTCGGCTCATTTACTAAACGCCTAAAACTCGAACTCGAGCTTGACCTTGAGCTCGGTTCGATTACTAAACGAGTCAAGCCGAGCTGAGCTCAAATGGCTCGCGAGCAACTTGATTCATTTGGACCCCTAGCTGAGTTTGTTGAGTTTCCAAGACAGCAATTCTTGTGCATTTGTGCCGTGGCACCTTCTTCATTATCCTAAATCCAAGCAACTCATTTCATGTGATAAGCCACAAATAAAACTTGCTCAGGTATGCAGATCAAAGAAGAAACAGAGAGTAAAAAGTGTTTACTCAAGAAGTTGAACACAAGAGTTGGTTTGAATATTGGAACTCGGACATAAAATGGCATTGTAGCAAATAAATTGTTACACCTCTGTTTCTACATAAATGGTTACACCTTGTACTTAATGCATAGTATAACTACAAACGCAGTGAACAACATATGAGAAGGTCAAGAAAATCTACTAACTAATCACAGGCGGGCGGTTTCACAAGAGGAGTCGACCTCCTCAGTTGCTTAGCGTTTTTCCTTCGCAAGGCCCATCTTTTTTTGATGTCAAGTATTTGATCCATGTGGAACTCGTCAGATTGTACTTTTGTAAGCTCTCTTGTTGTAGTTTTTGCATCAGATTCATCAGAATTACCCCGAATTCTAGCTGCTTCAGCAAGTAAATCATTTATCAACATCTCAGTGGTCTTTGAGGTTATTCCCCTGAGGTACCAGGAAATAGGAGGGGGTGGAACAAGAGCTGGTTGTATAATTTGTTCCAAGCTTACCCTTGACCCTACCCTTCCTCTTCCTCCTGTACAGTCAACATAGTCTGTGAAAGTTTCGGGGATGAAAGGGTGACATGTTTTTTCATCTACAAACAAAGGTTCCACTCTCCAGCAGCCTTCAAATTTTTTCATAAACCCCGTTTTCACTTGCTTGAATTTCATCTGACAGACATGGCCAACAGGTACAACAAATATTAAGCAGTATCTAAGCATAATAAGCATTACAGAAAATGGGTTTTGTTATGGTGGTAGTCTTTGACACACTGACAAGCCTAAGTGGTCGCCATATGCATGTCAGGCATGGCTAGAACGTATAGGACACACTACGTGGGGTTTTATTACAATTTAAGCCAGGAACGCACCCAAGACAAGCAAAAAATATGCATCTCAAGTTAAACTTTGATGAGTACATAGGAGGGGTCAATTCATAATTTTAGAAACTAAAGTAAAAAGGCAAGAATTGAAACAGAAATTTTCAAGCCAGACAAAACCCTTAATGCTAATGGGTAAGAATTGCAGTTCATAATCTTAATTTGATAGTTTGTGGATACATTATTTCATGTAGATAACAACTAAAATTACATATATTCACTCCTTTTGCCACGCCTCTGCATATTTGTTTTAGTTTTTGAGAACTCACGCATCCTATTCCTAGATGACACTTAATGCTCATGTAGCCATTAAAGTAAATTAGATGCCTTCTATAGTGATTGTGGTGTTGAGCTACTGAGCCAAGAAGAGCACCACTAATAGCGATAAAATCTGGATTGCAATAACGCAACTTGCAGCCATAGTATCAACATAGAAGACACTAGTTCCACTTCTAGCAATTTCACTAAATACCAGTGAATTTCACTTAATATCCCTAACTTTGTACTCCCTCTATTGGTTTGAGAAGGAAATGAAATTCAGCCCGGAAAGAAGTTAGGCATGGTGAACAACACTATAAGATTGAAATTAGACTGCAAAGAATTAAGTAATCCTTACTGTGCGATCTTTTCTATTTTGATCTACTAAAACATGAACTGAGATGGTCCCTGACCACCAAAGGAACCTCCATAGAGCCGCTTGTTCCAGTTCCACCACCTGCCTGAAACCTTCATCAACCAAGACTCTTCTGGACACCACTTCCTGATAGACATGATATTCAATTTCTTCATATTACGTTAAAAAAAAAAAAAAAAGTTGTAGTACTAGCCTCTAGGAAGAGTAATGGAAAAGAGAGTTATCCATGTCTTTATTGGGACGCCACCACATGTTAGAGACTGTGATATGTGACAGCCAACAATGATGACAAGTAACTTATCTTTTTTCTTTCTTTCTTTCTTTTTCCTGATTCGTGACAAGTAACATAACTGGCCAGCAGGGTCTGTTACAAAGTTTATCCAAGGAATGAAGTTGGACAAAACTCAAATCAAGATCACACAAATGATTACACTCGTTTTACCTGAATATTCTTGAAGACTCTCTTATTATCAGGGTCTGTTACAATGTTATATACTAAGTCTGGCGGCAGTCCGACATTAACTCCCACACCCAGGTTGCAAAGAGAACCTTTTGGCACAGTTACCTGCAACAAGTACATAATTCTCTGCAGAATTAGACTTTACCTACTTCAGACACTTAAAAACAGATAATCAATATTATTTGACGGGTTCTTGCAATAGAATACAATAACCTAAACTTTTACAATTACAATTGTATTTGTCTTTGTTGTCCTCATCTGCACTTGACCCAGAGGCGTAAAAACACAATAGTGATCCTAGTTGATCAGATTATATCTAACCAAATATGTAACTTTGTTCCAAGTTCCGACCAGAGTATGCTTCATGTGGAAGGAGGGAGTAAATTAGTGCTAGGTTTAATTGCTGAAAAATGAATCTGGAAAAGTTTCATAAACGAGTTGAGAGGATTAAATTAGTTAACAAACTGGCGAGGATACAATCTAATCATCAGATTGGCTTCTACTATTTTTAAGTAGATATGTATTCTGATGAAGCTGATGACTTTGAACCAATCTAATAATAACTGCTAAAGAATGGAGTCTTTGGAGTAACCATATTTCCTGCAAAATACTCCCTCCGTCTCAATTTCTTGGTCCCTTTTGGGGAAGCGGGTTTTTAAGGAGTGTGAAAACTTTGTATTGATTTTTCTATTTTACTCCTAAATCTAGTCAATATTACTGTGACCAAATTTGTGAGGCTAATTTATTATATGAAAGTCAAAACATATTCAATATAGATCTTGTTTGATAGATATCAATTAGTTTTATTATACAAAATTTTCAAAATCATAAAAACCGTTATAAAATAAAAGATAATAAGCTAGCCAATTAAGATGAGAAAAGTACTTTTTAAGGGTAAAATTGGAAAGTGACCCAATTTTGATGGATGTTTTTAGAAATGGGACAAACATTTTGGGACATCCCAAAATGGAAAGAAGGACCAAGAAATTGGGACGGAGGGAGTAATGATTCTAGTGTACCTTTATAGATGGGGATTGATCAGCCCAAGTAGGATTTTCTTTCCAAGCTTGCAATTGCTGCTCTAGACTGACGTCCACTTCAGTAGATGAACCTTTATCCTTCCCCATGATTGAGGATACGGACTTCATACCATTCTTCAATGGTATCTTGATACGGGACTGGGACAAAGACATATTTCTTTAATGTCTCAAAACAGGTATGCATTAACTGATGATTGGCTTCAGAAGAGATGACTGACCTCAAGGGAGTTTTGAAGTTTCTCATGTAGCTGTGCAACAAAAATAGGCAGTATACGACCAATTCGACCAGAGGGCTTATCGGAACCTTTTTGCTGGTCATGCATCCTTGTCTTATTCACTTTTATATCACCCGTTAAAACCTGGATTACAGTTCAAAAGGCAATGACTTAGCTGGTGAAGTTGTTTATCGCATAAGAAGAACAAATAGATGCACATGAACATAGAACGAGACTAAAATTGCCGAAAACTCATGTCACCAATATGCTAGGCCAATGGTGTGTATGAACACCTACAGCGAAGGGCATAACTAATGCCCAAATCGAGAGTGATTTGTCGGAGGCAGTAAAACTTATCAACGACGAGGGCTGACCGAAACTACCCACACTGTGCACTGTGGAAGATTCTCGAGTTATCCTCCAAGGAACTGGGACAGGATCATCCTCGATGCATATTCTTGGACAAACAAACTAATGTGCAGACCATTTGGCAAGATTGGGCGCGAAGCAGCATGAAGCTATAGGTGTTGGCCATTTAAGTGTCTAACACTGGATCTGTAATTTGATTTACTTTGTTATTACTTTTGCTTCTTTGTCTTGTGTTTGTGCGAACATTTCAATTTCCAAAGTACCGAAAAAAAAAAAATCCAACTCCAGCAGCACTCAGACTATAAGATTGTTTCTGGGAGACTTGGACTAGTCTATCATCGATGTCCTCCCCATAGCAACCATCAAATCAAAATTTAAAAAAATGCCATAAAAACCCCGGGAAAAAAAATTACTGTCAGAATCCAACCCTCAAACTACTAGAATTAAGCATTACCCAGTTCCATAGGAGCTTTACATCTTCCTTAAAACTCTTAATCACCACGAAATAATGCTTAGCCTGAACTTATATAACAAGATAAGAAAATTCCCACCTCGAATTGGCATAATGAGAAACAAGAACACGAAGATAGATAGTAAAAGAATCCCAAAGCTTGTAAACAAGAAATTTGCTTTTCAAAGACCCAAAAATTTCCACAGAGAAAACGAAAAAGCTGAGAAAAAGAACTTACGGATGGGATTATTCAGAGAGAAAAACTCACTCTGGCGATTTTAGGAGAAGAATATTCCGACCCCCTTAAGATATGGATGCGAATAGCCCAAGACGATTCTTTTGCCAAAGGCAAATCGGCCTCTATATACATTCACGACCCATATCTATATAAAATTTTCCCTTTCATTTCACATGGCGAGTCTAGGATGTTGAATTTTCTTGTTCCTCTTTTCTTACCTACAGAATTCAGCAGATGAAACTGTACCACGTGACCCACGCCTCGACGCAAGTGCTTTTTATTCCCCAGCTTACTTTTGAGGACAAATGAGGGAACACCAGGGAAAATGTTTGTGACACATAACAATCACACATACTCACATGGATGGATTGAGGGGTGTTATGCACACCCACCCTGACAACCCACTCCCCATTGGCCCCACCCCCATTCCCTCCAATACCCTTCTCCCCCTCACCACCTTTTTCGGTCCAGTTTTTTTTTTTCTCTTTTTCCTTTATTTATTTAATTTGATTTACTCAAATTATATTTGTAAGTAAATTATTTTTTTACATTGAAATTTAAATTTGACTTTATATTTACAAACTTAATATTATTTTAATTAGTTAATTAATTTGTTTTAACAATGAATAATATATTAAAAAACTTGTAAAAGTGAAAAATATTACAATCACGCTTAAAAGTAAATAAATATTACAATCACGTTTTAAAGTGTCTAAATATTACAATCACGTTGACAATGTCAAATTTCTAATCAATATTGCCTTGGTGGTCCCAGCATGACGACGGTAAGATGTTGATCCACATTCAACCCAGACGTTATAAGTTAAGAATGTCCCCATCCCCGCAGCCTTTCGACCGATGATACGCCACCACCATATTGGGATGGGTGGTGCAGGTGATGAGGCGAAAAAAGTTGCACGCGAAGTGATTGTTATCTGGGCAATAGCTATTTCTCGGTATTTGTTGGATTTAACTGGATGGGATCTCAAGGGCAAGTGAGTAAAACAAAAAATCTAAAGATTCGCGTCAAATGTAAATAGTACAATGTTGTAATCAGGTGCGCGACTATCCCCAAACTCATACATTCCATCCAATATTGATGCGGGCCAGGCTTCCAATAGCTTCGATGGTAGTAGACATCATCCGCCATATTTTATGCGGATAAACCGCGTGTAGAGCTCTATTCTGATTAATTTCTTGGATAAGATCATGTCGTACTTGAACCCAGCGCTCCTCAGTGCCATAGATATGCGCGGCTATCGCTCTGAATCCACAATGACCATCACCTTCGACGTCTTTGGTATGGGACATATACTGCTGGAATTGCGAAGGTAAATACTGAATGTAATTAACCTCCTCCCTCTCTCTCTCTTCCCTCTCCTTCTCCACCCTTTCCCTCCCTGTATTTTTCCCTTTCCCTTTCCTTCTCGATGTAGATGCTTCTGTACAGGAAGGTATGCGTTGTCCACTTTGCTCAGCTTTTCCCACAGGACGACCTCTATGAAAAAAGAAAGAAATTCTGAATGAGGAAGAAGTGAAGTAGTAGTGGGAGAATTAGGAAGAAGTGAAGTAGTGGAAGAATGTAGTAGTATAAATAGATAAGAAGGTAAAAAAAAAATCTGGATGAGTGGCTGTAATTGAAGATAAGAAGATAAGTGGTTGTAATTGAAGATAAGAAGGTAAAAAGAAAATCTGAATGAGTGGTTGTAATTGAAGATAAGAAAATAAGAAATCATCTGAATATACGAATTAAATAAATAAGATTAAATAATTAAGAAAAATATGTAAATACAAAATATTAGAGAAATAAAAAACAAAAAATATAAATAAATAAATAAATTAAAATATATAAAAGATAAAAAAGATATTATATCATATTAAAATGATAAAAGAGAAAAAAAAATTAATGAACGAGATAAATAAATAAATAATAATTGAATTAAATTAAACAATTGAATTAAATAAATAATTAAACGAATTAAATAGTTAATTTAATTTATATAAAGAAATGAAATGATATAAATAAAGTAAATAAGGTAATTAAACGAAATAAAGTAATATAAATAAAGTAATTATATGAATTAAAGTAATATAAATAAAGTAATTATATGAATTAAAGTAATATAAATAAAGTAATTATAGAAATTAAATTAATATAAATGAATTAATATAAATAATAAAGTAATTAAAGTAATATAAATAAAGTAAATAAATGAATTAAAGTAATATAATATAAATAAGTAATTAAAGAAGGGATAGAGGGGCAAAAATGTAATTTTTAAGCGTGTGGGTGGGGTGGGGCCGGGCGCAAAGGTGATGTCGGGGGCTGGGCGGTAGTAGTAATTTCTTGGATGGATTCCATCACATATGAGTATATGAGTGTGTGGTTGACTGTATGACTCTAAGGCTCTGGCCCATTTTGGTTAAAAAAGTAAAGTCATTTTTATTATTCTTTTTTTTTGTTTTTATTCATTTTTATTTTTTAGTTTTTAGTTTTGCGTCAAACTTGTTGTTTTGGACTTATTCTGTATTTTTGAAAAAAATTAAGAGTTTAGGTCAAGAATTTTTACTTTTTTAATTCCTCTCGTCGAGACGGATCAATAGGTCGCAAAAATTTGACGCAAAACTAAAAAATAAAAATAAATAAAGACAAAAAAAAGAATAGTAAAAAGTGACTTTACTTCTTTAGCCAAAACTAGCCTCTATCATTGTTCGAACACCACCGAGCTCCAATCCCTCTTGAGATTTGGTGCTGCCTAGGGATAAGACATTGGGTGACACTGTCTCTGGAAATTGGATGGAAATTAGAAAAACAAAATACAGTGGTAAATAAAAGACAAAAATATAAGAAATCAATGAGAAAAATTTACTATGACCGACACTTTGTTTTTCTATTTTCTCCACGCTTTTTTCTCAAATGGAAGAAAAAAAGTGTAGTAATTAAATTTCCCCTTCGCTTCTCTTCTTTTTTTCCCTAACTTTCAAAGAAATCTTTAACCCCGCTTCATGTGCTTTTCGTTCGACTCATCTTCAATCGGGATGAATCTTCGGTGAAAATGTATATCTGCTTATTATTTTTTGGATTTAGGGATGAAATGGAAAAGGGATAAATCAATTTGAATTGGGACAAGTTTGTATATCTATGTATTTCAGACATATTTTCCGATATATTTCTTATATATATTTTTGCTCACTACTTTAATCTTTATGGAAGATGTCTATTCCTCGTGATGCATCTTGGACTTTGAGGAAGATTTTTTCAGCTTAGACCACTTGTCCAGCCTTTGGTCCAATGCATTATAGGTAATGAGCATAATACCTTTTTATGGTTAGACCACTGGCATGCCATTGGTCCTTTGTTTTGGTCAAAGAGTGTTTGCGGTTATAATCTGGGAAGATCTCTTGATGCTAAAGTGTCTTCCATCATTGCAAGTGGAAGTTGGGTTTGGCCTAGATAGTGGAATCCTGCTATCCAAGAGATTCAAAATCTAACCCCTCCAAACTTTGGTTCCCCATGAGACTGAAGAGGACAAAGTGAGTGGCTCTCTTCCCCCACTCGTGGAGATACTTCTAAGACTGCTTGCAAAGCTATTAGAAATACTAGGCCTACTGTCCCATGGGCTCATGTTGTTTGGTTTCTACGCCATGTTCCCAAGTGGTCTTTTATCTTGTGGATGGTTTGTCACAGTAGGCTATTTACTAAGGATAGACTAGCATCTTGGGAGTGATCTCTGATGATGGGTGTGTTCTTTGCTCTATGGCCAAAGAATCTCACTATCACTTGTTTTTTTTTTTTTGCTATCCTTTCTCCTTTTTTAGTTTGGGAGTATTTTATGTACATATGTGGGTATTATCTTTGTCCCCAGCAGTGGTCGGATGCTCTAGTTTGGATAGTTGGTTGGGTTAGGGGTGTATCTTCTTTCTGTATTGCCTTTTCAGCTATTGTATACCACTTATGAAGGGAATGGAATGGTACGTCGTTATTTATATCTTACCCATAAGTGATTCCAATATGGAAAAAAAAATCCTTTCATTTTTGGAAGGCTCAGGTTTGGTGTGGATAGTTGTTTATACCAAACCAACCGAGTATCATTTCATAGAGACAGTCACACCGGTTCTAATCACTTTCTGCTTCAATTTGAAGGAACATGATTCAAGTTAAGGTTTTGAATTTTTTTTTAAAAGGTCATAATGATATAAAGGAAAATTGTCCGGGTACATCTTTAGAGATTAACTCCTCAAGCGTGGGCGGAATACAACCCAGAAAAAACAAAACATTCTTGTTAAGACAAGAGGAGGCAAACTAATGAGCCACATGTTAGAGTTTCTATTACACTAGTGAAAGGACCAATTTCTATCTACTGCCAAGAAACGAATATCATCAACAATGGTTGCAATTTCCTATGGGCTAGGAGAGTTAGGCTTTTGGAAGTAATTGATAAGGACTTGGCAGTTGGATTCGAAAACCACATGTGGAGGTTTTGTTCCAAAGCAGCAATTCGTGTTATGCGGAGTGCCCAGGCTTCAATGGCAATTGCTGAAGAGTCTTGCACTTTACCAACTTTCCAGAATTGAGCACTTCTTCCACTGTCTCTAGCAGTAATGCCAAATGTAGCCTTACTACGGGAGGTAGAGTATGCTCCATCATAATTCGTCACGTATGTAGGGGAATCCATCGAGAATTGCAAGGAGACTTGGGTATACCCCCTCTATCCCTGGAAAAGACATAAAACAAGTAATCGCTGCCTGAACAAGCTGTCTCAATAGTATCCTAGGGTATAGGAAGTTTTCCTGTAAAAAGAAAGGCGTTTCGTGACTTCTAAATGGCCCAACAAAGTTTAAAAAGAGAGCCCACCATATCATTTGTAGTTTCTTTGGCGAGCCTGTCACAAAGTAAGCTATTAAGCCATTGGTTAGCTACTGTCATGGGATGATTAAGGGTCCAAAAGGCTTTACCGTTGCCAAACCAAATAGCACATGTCCAAGGACAGTGGAAGAGAGTGTGCTCAATGGTTTTGATCTCATTTTTGCAAATGGGATAGAGGGGAGAGGAAGAGCATTTGCGCTTAAAGAGGTTGCTTTTGCAAGCTATCCAGTTGCAAGCTACTTTCCACATGAAGTGTCAGATTTATTTATTTATTATTTTATTTTATTTTATTTAGGGGGAGGGAGGGGTATGGGCTGTCCGCAATTTGTTCCACATAGCTTTAGGGGGCTTGTAAGAGGAGGAGGCTTAGGTGTGTATGTGGCAATTCTTAATAGCATTGTGATAGCCAGATTTAACGGAGTAATGACCAGATTTGTTGAGGGGCCAAATGAGTTTGTCTTAGGATTTGGAAAGGTTAATGGGAATGGAAAAAATGGCTTGTCTCTTTTCATCAGTGGTATAGGAGTTCAGCTTGTCAAGATCCCAAGAGAGAGTTGATTGGTTAATGAAATCAGCCACCTTAGTGAAGCAAAAGTTGGAGGGTTAGGGGCTGTCAACTTTACCATTACTAAGAGATGGGATCCATTTGTCATTCCAAAAGTTGATCTTCTCTCCATTTCTAACACTCCATCTCATTTCTCTTTGCAAGAGGGCCTTACCTTCAAGGAGACTAGACCATAGCCAAGATGGGGTTGGGCCTCTTTGAGCATCCTAGCAGGAATTGTTGGGGAAGTAGAGTCCTTTAAGAACTTTCCCCAACAAGGAGTTGGGGTTTTCTCCAAGTCTCCAAAATTGCATATCCAAGATAGCATTATTAAAGGTTGTAAAATCTTTGAAGCCAAGGCCTCCCTCACCTTTTTGAGTGGTCAGCTTATGCCAAGCTCCCCAATGGATGCCCATGCCTTGGCTTCTTTTCCCCCACCAAAAATTACCAACGATAGAATTAAGATTTGAGCAAAAAGCAGTTGGGGCTTTGAAGCACATGAAAGGGTAGACTAGTAAAGATTGAATAACTAACTTAATCAGGACTTCTTTGCTAGCATGGTTAAGCTCCTTATAATTCCAACTGTGAGTTTTACCCAAGACTTTTTCGCCGATGAAACCCAAGGATTCCTTTTTTGATCTACCCTATATCGTAGGGAGACCAAGATATTTGGCATTAGGCTCCATTTCAGCCATTCCTAGGATGGATTTGATATCATTTTTCAGAGCTTCTAGAGTATTGGCAAACAAGTACAGGCTGGATTTGTGGGCATTATTACTCAGTCTGGAGCTTTCACTGAAGCAAGAGGCTAGAAACATGAAATTAGAGCAGAGGAAAGGCTTTACTTCCAAGAAAATGAGAGAGTCATCAGCAAAAAGCAAGTGAGAGACCATAAGACATCTACGATATAGCTTGATACCTCTTAATGATTTGTTGAGGACAACTTTGTGTAGGGTGACTGAGAAGACGTCAGCTACGAGAAGGAAGAGATAAGGCGAGAAGGGATTGCCTTGGAGAAGGCCATGACTAGGGGAAATTTCAAAAATTTGACCACCATTGACAATGATAGAGTATTTGATAGTGCATACACATTGTTGATTCCATCCAATCCATCATTGATCGAAGCCCAAATGAGTTAAGACTTGAAGGAGAAAGTCCCAACATATATGGTTAAAGGCTTTGTTGAGGTCAAGTTTGATTGTAACAGAGGCTTTGGGGCCAGATTTTTTATGCTTGAGGTGATGGAAAACTTCATGGGCTACTATGATATTGTCTTGGATTTGTCTATTAAGGATGAAGGCAGATTGTTGCTCAAAGATTAGATCGTTGATGAAGGGTTGTAGTCTGTTAGTCAGGACTTTGGAAATGATTTTGTAAATGAAGCGGCAGAGACTAATAGGGTGGAGATGGTTCATAATTTCATGGTTTTTGACTTTGGGAATGATGATGATGTTGGTATGGTTCCATTCTTTCAGCAAAAGGCCATCTTGGAAGAATGAGAGAACAACATCAAAAATATCACCACCAACCACGTCCCGATATTTTTGAAAGAAGTAATCCTGGGAATCCATCAGAACTAGGGGCTTTTAAGGGCCTCAATTGGGAAACGGCTAGTTTAACTTCTTCAAGGGACAAAGTTCTGACAAGGGAAGTGTTAGTAGCAGTGGAAACAATGGGATTAATGAGACTAAGAATATCATTAAAGGTCTTGTTTCGCGCAGGGGGGATTATAAAGGGAATTGAATGAGATTTAATAATACCCGAGACCTCTTTACTCTCAGATCTTTAGACTCCATTGGTATCTTTGAGCTTGACGATTTGGGTTCGTTGCCTCCATTGGATGGTGGTAAGGTGAAAAAAAATGGGAGTTTTTGTCTCCCATTTGAAGCCACTTAATCCGAGATCGTTGATGCCAAAACATGGCATCTTTTTGCCAAAGGTCTTCAAGTTTTCGTTGATGCTCTTTTTTAGAAACATGCAAATGAGGATCGAAACCTTACTCGAGCTGATTTTGGATAAGGCCCAATTGGTCTTTGGTTGTAGCAATTTGTAGTCTCAGGTTGCCAAAGTTATCTTTGCTCTAGGCTTTAAGTTGTTCCTTCCATTGCTTGAGCTTCTTGCAAACTACAGCCATGGAAAATACTTTAAAGATGTGGGACCAAGCATCTATAATCACTAATCAGCATCCCTCCTCAGTGGTCTAGAAGGATTCAAATTTGTAGAGTTTTCCAACTTTGTTAACTTTGTTGAGAGGGAAGGAAGTATTAAGGAAAAATGGGGGTTATGGTAAGAACTAATGGCAGTTTCAACCATGACAAGGGCTTGGTTGTGGGCTTCTCTCCATTTGAAATTGGCAAAGGCCATATCAATACTCTCCATGATGAAATCACCCCCAAATCCATTGTTCCTCCAAGTGAATTTAGGGCACTTACACTCTAAATCAACAAGGCTATAGGTGTTCAACATTTCGTGGAAGGAGGA
This sequence comes from Vaccinium macrocarpon, assembly GCA_022606695.1. Classification (NCBI taxonomy): domain Eukaryota; kingdom Viridiplantae; phylum Streptophyta; class Magnoliopsida; order Ericales; family Ericaceae; genus Vaccinium; species Vaccinium macrocarpon. The sequence goes on from CM040173.1 coordinate 23,562,981, forward strand.
TAGCCTTTTGGGGTTAGGAGAATTACCCCCAAGTTTGTCAATAGTGCTCAAAAACTCATTAAAATCTCCCATACAAAGCCAAGGAAGAGTTTCAGATTGGGCTATGAACTTGAGATCATATTTCTCTCTCCTTTCATAAGAAGGGCAACCATAAATAAAAGAAGAAGCCCAGGTGCTGTTGTTAGCTTTTTTAGAGATAATAGTATGCATGATGTTCTTAGATGTAGATTCCACCTCGATATCTAAATCATTATTCCACCATAGAGCAAGGCCACCTGAGAGGCTTAAAGGATCGACATAGTTACTGAAATTGAATCCTAAATTACGGTGGATGGCCTCTAGTTGGACCTTATTGTTTTTTTGTCTCCATCAGGAAGACGATGGAGGGGCGGTTTCTGCGAACAAGATCACCTAATGCCTAACTTGTTAAAGCATGCCCAAGACCTTGACAATTCCATGTTAGGATCAACATTGGAGGTATGGCTATTTGGGGCCAGCTACATGCCCATTTTTTAAGAGAGTTATCCACCCGAGAATCAAAGCTTTGGGAGATAGTGGCATCATAGAGATTGACATCATAGGGGATTGGTATTGCTTGCGGAGGTATCAATGTGGGTAGAGAGTTCTTTCGCAGAGGGATTCTTTTTTTGGTCACTCTATTAGGGTTACGGGTGTTCTGGGGGGAGGTGATAGGAGGGAGATGAAAGGTGGTAGGAGGGAGGGTGAGGGTGGAGTTATGGTTTGGGGCACAGAGGCGGAGGAGTTTGGAACCTCTCTCTTCTGTGTCATCATCAGTACCTTTTTTTATGGTAAAAGAGTTAAAAACGGAGGCTAAGGACACCTCTAGGTGGGGGTTAGAGGGGGGGAAGGGTTGGCTGGGGACTTGGGGTTATAATATGGGTGTGGGTTGTATGGGGAGGGGTTAGGTGGGCTTAATTCAAGAATAGAAGGTTTACATGAGAAGAAATTGGTATGGGTTGGGTCAGGTCCAAAGGATTTTGAGCTATCTGGTTCTGTAACAAAGTACCATTTAGGGGAGGAATGGGTTGAAGGTGGTCCTTGGTTTGTGTTATGGGCTAAAGGTGGGATTTGATTTAGAGAGGGGTGGTGTGTTAATTTTGGGACTGAGGCCCATGAGCTAGGGTTGAGGCCTTTATGGGTGTTTTTAAAGGGTGAGAGGGAATTGGGTTTTTTTTTTTGGGGGTGTAATATTCAGGAAGGGAATACTGAGAAAGATACCTTCCGATTGAGGGTTGGTGACACCTGTCCTTGCAAGGACACCGACAACACCTGGGGATTGAGCTCGTCGTGCGTCAACCAACAAATGTTGATGTTGTTGGTTGTACTACCGGGTCGCACGATTAGCCAGAGTTTTAGAGTGGCGTGTGTCATTCATAGATGATGATTCTGGTTGCCTTTCAATCAACGAATTTTCTGGGGACTCTGCATCATTGACTTGGTGCTTGATTTCTCCAACCGGAATCTGGGACCTTCTAACCCAGTTGGCCCTCAAATTTGGTGTATAACTAGAGTTAGCCCCTTGTTCTCTTGAAACAAATTTACAACTCTTGCTGTCATGGCCAAGGCATCCACAGTCGTAGCAAAAGTTGGATAGTTTTTCATATTTGTAAAAGATCCAAAGGTTTGTTACATGCTTCAGCAGTATTTCGTAGCCAGAATCCTTTTGGTAGGGGTTTAGAGAGCTTAACCTTAGTTCTAATTGAATATGGCTTTCTCCCCAAAAGGAGGCCGTTAGGTGATGATTCAATTGCCAGCAATTTAGGGAAGCGATTCCCTATAGTCATAGCGTTTGCCTTGGTCATTTTTTCAATAGGAAGGCCATGAATATGTACCCAAAAAGGACCTTGAGTGAATATCTAGCTAGGGATGGCAACACCGTTAATGAAGTTTTGGAGAACCAAGAGGCTGTTTGATATTGACCAAGGGTTGTCTCTAATGATGGATGCCTTATCCTCATCGTCTTTGAAACGGAAGAGGAAGACATTAGTGCTCCAAGGGGTGACAGAGAAATGGGCTATGGTTTTCCACGTTGTATTACAAATGTTGGAGATGGCTGAGATGTTGAGGGGTTTAAGGCAAAAGACTTTACCCAGAAGGCAGAGATTGGTGGTTTCACCAGAGCCTTCCTTGAGGTCTAAGAAATTAGAATCAGCCATAGGAGTAGGTGGAGGGGGAGAGAAGGTGGAAGAGGGTGGGGTTTGGATGAGAGGGTAACAGGTGGAGGGGAGGGAAGATGAAAAAAGGTAGGGTTGGGACAAAAGGGTGGAAGAGGGTAGGGTTTGGATGAGAGGGTTACAGAGGGAGAAGAGTGAGAGAAAGATAGGTGGTGTGGGGTGGGGAGTGTAAAGAGGGAGGAGAGGGAGGGCGGAAGGGGTGGGTCAAAACCACAAGGGTGAGAAAGCTCTCAGTCTAGAGAGAGAGGCTGAGCTCATCCTAGAGAAAGATCGTGAGCGATCATGGTGGAGGGTTTACAATTGGTAGGCGGGTAGAAAAGTGGTTGAATGTTTTTATACATTTGTTGAAGTAGACCAAAAAAGAGAAAAAGCCACAATCACCATCTCATCTTTATAATTTAGGATATCCGATCCATCAATTATCAATTAATACATACCTTATAAAAATTTCTTTCGGTAAAAATTGTTAAGTATATTTGATTTTGATTATATTTATGCAAAATTAATTTCTTAAAAACAATGTTAAAAACATACTATTTACATTCAATCACTCACATATATTCAGCCTTTAGAAAATTCATTTTCTAAAAATTCCTTGTGGCACCAAAATAATGCATGAGTACAACTAGAGAAAATTCAACTACTATTTCCAACGGGTCTCGTAAAGAACCATTCTACAAAATTAACTTTTCTCTCATACTGAAATTGGAATTACTCATACTCATATTATATTTTAATAATATTAGTCCAAAACATTTTATGCATATTGAGTTTTGGCTTAAAAAGCTAGCACAACTTATTTTTGTCTTTATTTGAATTTTTTTTTTTTGCGCTTGTTAGTTTTGTATCGATTTTTTGTACATTATTGGTTCGTCTCGATGAGAAGAATTCGAAAAAGTAAAATATTATGATTAGAACTTTCAATTTTTTGAATAAAATCGAAAAAAGTGTAAAAAGCTGTCTTTTTTACTTATTTTTCTTTATTCAAAAAAATTTTAGGTTCAATCATAATTTTTACCTTTTTTTTATTCTCTCGCTGAGAATAATTAAAGATACACAAAAAGTAGATGCAAAACTAAACAACACAAAAAAATAAAATGAAGATCCTGATGCATTTGTTTGTCATGGCCACGTGGTCTTTTTTCCAATTTTCATCCGGGAACAAACATAAAATGAATATGTGGGGATTTGAAAGTGAATGAAACGTTGCAAATCTAATTATAAAGGATACGCGGCCCAACATTCAAATTTTTCATCCCAAACAGTCTTCTTCAACGGAATTTGAGAGTTTGAGAGAAAATTTTGTATATCTTTTCTTCAAGAGAGATTTTTCCACTCTACAAAATCTTGTCAATGTTTTTTTGAGAGTTAGCAAAAATTCTCAGTGAGCTACAACAGAATAATATTGGGTTTGTTCTGTGTGTGATTTTTAGAGTTTGATAGATAAACTCTAATGGTTCGGCTAGCTCTTCGGGAAAGTTAGTTAAACAACGATTTCTTAGGCCAGTAGACAAAGCTCAGACCGAATAATTATACATCTCTGTGTGATATCTCTCTTCCTTAACTCTTTTATTTTTGTTGTTGTGGTGCAAATTATTTTCTTAATTGCTTTGCTATTTATTAGTGGACATAAAGTGATATGGATTAGTGAAACTAATAAGATGAGTAACTTGTTTATAGTAGCTTATTTTCTGATTTCAAAGAAGTCGTCAATTTCCTATTACAGTCATCAGTTCAAGATCAAGATTAACTTTTCTCCAGTCATGTTTTGATGCTGCCTTCATTGTCGTTATCAGAAGTGACCCATTCTCTCTCTCTCTCTCTCTCTCTCTCTATGCTAAAATTTGCAAACATGCAATATTCTTAGGTGACAAATCACATGGTGAGCGGAGAAGGGGGCACTCAGAAGCCGACACTTGGAGAGAGTTGGAAAAGCATCCCGCATGTTCGTCTTCAGCTCTCCCGTGAACATGGAAGCAACATTTGCAACATGTGAATACTTAGACATCCATACATGGTAATTCTGTTGCCCAGACTGATATTTAAATAGAATGATGATATCAACAGAACATCCTATTATCTTTACATTGCCATTATTTTTATAGAGTATCCTATTTTTTAAGCTTTCCACTCTTTCCATTCCCGTCATCTTGAATATCACTTTTATCTTTCCTCTTCTTTCTCAGGCTTCTGGTAAAGTGGTGACGTTTATGATTCCATGTCTTGATTCATTTGAATTGTGCTGTAATGCCAATGAGAATCGAAGGACGATGCGACCGGTGGAAAATATAGCAGATGTAAATCAGTTTAGCTCAGAACAGTTGAGCCTTTTTAAAGGGTTTTTCAGTTCTAGCTTGAATTTTTTCTCTGTTAATTCTGTAAATGCAGAATATAAGCTACTTGGAGATCAACGGGCAGCTTTATGACTTCATCTTAATCTACTGGCTTTTAGTTTTTGACTTCTTTCGCCTTTTGTAGTCCTTTACTTTTGCCGTGAAAGGTTTTCCAATGTGGTGTTGGTGCAAGTCGAGTCCTTTAAAGCCATGGCCTGCTTGGTATTCTTGTTGTCCTATGGCTGTTGTTATTGAATCATTAGTGACATTTTCCATTGGAGATTTGATAGGAGTCCAGACCGTGCCTGGCATAGGACCAAGACTCTGAACTCCCAGGACTTTTTGGTATGTGATCATATGATCAGCTTATCCAGCAGTATCAACAGCATCAGAATCAATCCCAGTTTCAGCTGCAGGAAATGTGGTTTGCTTGGTTTGTTATCAAGTGTAATAATAATGAGCAATCCCGACTCTCTGGTTGAAGTTGAACTCAACCGAAAATCTTTACTAAACATTTGGTTCGCTGTGGTCTAATAAATCTGCCAAGGGACCCGGAGTTCATTGTAGATACAACAGGGGTTGATTTTACCCTGATTTTCTGCATTTGGTTCTCGTTTTCCTTTAACTTTTTGTAGATACAACAGAGGTTGATTTTTCACAGAGCTCCAGCTATAGTTGAGAAGCGTTTCCAACATGGAGCTACTTGTGAAGACTAACACCTACAAGAGAGGATCTTTATATGGTTTTTAATCCAAACACGGGAGACAATCCATAGGGTTTGGATTTATGAACAACTCTTGAATCCATTCAAAGTTTTTGTAACACTTCTGTTTGGTTTTGGGTCCATTACAATTGGATATTGAGGAGTTTTTTTTTCTTTTCTTTATTTGTACTTTGTTTGGAATTGATTTTTTGTTTATTCTCTATTGATTTTCTCATTCATTTGCCGCTGTTCACACTAATTATTAATTCATCGTTTGCCAATCTTCTGATTTCAGGTGTACAACTTGGATGACAAATTCTACACTTTGTTGGTGGACAAGTTCTTCAGTACACACTACATTTATGTTAGTTCTTGCAAGATTCAATTTTGCTAATGTCATTTGATCACCTGGGATATTGATTTGCTTCTCATCCTGCCCCCACAAGTTGAGTCAAATATTAGACGTTTAGTTTTTAAAGAACTTGAGGTTGAGCTAGACAAAAATTTGACGAGTCGAGCTTTTTTTTTTTGTCACACGGTATACATCAGTGGAGGTTAGCGGGAAAGTTAATGAGTGAGTCCACTGTCCACGAGAAGTCTAGAAGCTTTCCAAGCCCTGGACCATGTTCCACTAACTTCTTTTTTGGTTTTTTAGTTTTTTAGACCTTTAGTTGTAGTTTAAATCTACAACTTGTTCCACTAAAGTGTTTTTTTGGTTTTTTAGTTGTAGTTTATTGTAAATGGTAGTTGATTTTTTTGGGAGTTTTTTTGTTAATGGAATAGAGTAGTTTTAGAGTTAAAACAAAACTAGTTTTTTGGGGGAGTTTTTTTGTTAGTGGAATAGAATGGTTTTTGGATTAAAACAAAACTAATTTTTTTTAGCGGAACATGGCCCGCTTGAACCCTGGACTCCATGAGGGAGAGCCAAGAAATACTACTGGGCCAACTGCCCTTTGGTATAAGATCAAGTTGAATAGTAGGTTCTTTAAGCAATATTGGAAAAATTAGCAAACTTAAAAATCTATTCCCGCTTCATAAGTCTAGTGACGCTACATTTTTCACTCCATAGACAGCACACTTGTGTCTACAGAGTAAAAGATGCGTTGTCAACTCATTTATTTATGGAAAATTTTCCTAAAGCTTCCTTCGAAATTCTCCACAGTTTTCTCTCTTCTCACTCATGCGTTTCAAGTGTTTTGTCACTTGCGCGTTGTGACACACATACGATTCTGTACATTGAAAGTTTCAAGTGTTTTCTATATTTTGTCACCTGAATGTATCGACAGGCAGATAATCCCGTACATCAAACGGTTTCGGATATGTATATACGTATATGTGTGTGTGTGGAGATCTGCATAAGAAAATCTGTGCACAAGGATTTTTCCTTGGTCATAACTTTTCCCGTACCCTATTTCTTGCCCCACACCATAAGGAACTCTTATTATATGGATATGTATTCAGTGCAAGCCTATAGACATCTTGACTAGGGCTGAACAATAAAAACAAAGAATCGAACCAAATCGAAGAACTGGTTTTATTTCTGGTTTTTAAACTTATCTGGTTCGGTTCAATTTTCAAGACTTCTGAAATTTTGGAACTGGTTTGGTTCTTAGTTCTTGTAATTTTACTCTTGGTTCGAACCAAACTAGTTTTATAAATTATATATAAAATATATATTATATATTACCCATGCTCGAATAATAAAAGGGGCTGAAACTCGAAACCCACACACCATCATGTAAACAACACAAGCACACAACTTACCAACTAGGCTAGCAAGCCGTTGTGACTCAATTAGGAAATAATAATATTTATTACAGTAATTGGTTCCCTTCTATGGCTTAGTTTGGCTAAATAAAAAAAACTAGTTTTTGGTTTTTTGGATTTTGTCCGTATTCAATTTTTTTTTTTTTTACATTTATTAGTTTTTGGTCGATTTTTTGTGGTTTCTTAGTTTGTCTCGACGAAAAGAATCTAAACAGTATAAAATTTTCTTAATTGTACGGATGGTCCCCAAAGTATTCGCGAAGTGTCACTTTGGTCCATAATATTCAAATCGTATCTATCGAGTCCTTAACGTTCATAATGTGTATTTAAATGGTTCCTGGGTCTAACTTCGTCCGTCTTCTCCGTCAAATGCAGGGGTAACTTCGGTACTTCATCCCCATCAAGCTTTCTTCAACCTCAAAACCCTTATCTCCAACCCCCAAACCTTTTCTCTCTCTCTCTCTCTCTCTCTCTCTAGACATAGAAAAGAAAATATATATACTTTAATATTTATCTCACACATACATGTGTATACTTGTTCAACACACTGAAATAGAGATCAAAAAAGAGAAATCCCAAACCGTTGGAGTTATTCACAAAAGACAACGGCGATCTTTGCCGGAACCACACTATCTTTGCCTGCCGGAAACACCGTCCAAACAAAAAACTAATATCTCTCGACTTATAAATGACAGAGTTAGGAAAGACAAATAGAGGAGAGGTAACTGAGTTTCTCTTTGCCGGTGTGATCAACGATGACCGGTGGCTAGTGGTACGGATCTGGTAGCTTTCAAGGTCGGGAGAGAGATAGAGCGGCGGGCGAGTGCCACTACCACCAAAACCACCGCTTTGGAGGCAGTCACTAGCATCGCGAAGCAGCCACCTTGAAGTCCTTCGTCGACATCCAGCCCAAGTGGAACATGCTTGACCAGATCCCCTTCTCTACTTTTTTTAAACTCTTCTTCTCCATGCTCGAGCCCAAAGACCTTATCCTCTACGGCAGCCTAGAGTTTTACGATCAGTCCTACGATCGCGTGGCGCAAACAAACTACCACCCGCTCGAGCGGTTTAACAACAGGAACTTCTTTAAGGTTACAACCACCGATGATCCGATCATTCGTGGACTCGCCAACTAGGATAAAGCCACAATTTTTGCCACTGATTCGATTTTGTCCACTCTAATGTGTGTCCCCATGTCTGTTTACTCGTAGAATATTGTAATTCAGCGTGTTGGTAACAAGTTGTTTTTCTGATAAATGACACAGGTCGCAGCTTGATTTACTTTCTTTTCATGAAACGTCTCAAGAGCCCTTGCCTGAGTTGAAGGAGGATATAAATCTGGGTTTGAAGATAAGTTTGTGGGGATGAGGGTCGTTGAACGATGAAGTACCGAAGTTACCCCTGCATTTGACGGAGAAGACGGATAGAGTTAAACTGGGGGACCATTTAAATACACATTGTGAATGTTGGGGACTCGATAGACACAATTTGAATATTGGGGACCAAAGTGACACTTCGCGAACACTTTGAGAACCATCCGTAGAATTAAGCCGTATAAAATTATTAACCAAACTAAAAGTTTTGTGAATAAAAATGAAAAATTATGGCAAAAAACCGATTTTTTGGTGTATTTTTCGTCTCTATTCACGTAATTTTAAGTTTAGCTAATAATTTTATACTTGTTAGATTCCTCTTATCGAGACAAGTCAAAAAAACCAAGCTAAAAACTAACAAATACAAAAAAAATATTAAATGAGAAAAAAATAAAAAACCCAAAAAACTAGTTTTTTTTTTTTTTTTTATATACGCATGACTTGGCAACTTAACTCTCACTTCCTATTTCCCAAGTTCCAGACTCTTCCGGTCTCATCTCCAGATCTGTGTGTTGCCCCTCCCTCTCTCTTCCCCCCAAATCTCAAATCATCTCTCTCTCTCTCTCTCTCTCTCTCTCTCTCTCTTCCTCGTCTCCCTCTTTCTCCTCTCGTCTGATGATGGATGATGGCGTCTCTCTCTCGGACAACGACGACGATGGATGATGATGTAGACGGCAGATCAATACTCGATAGCTCTGGTTTCGCCTCTCTCTCTCTCTCTCTCTCTCTCTCTCTCTCTCGATTTGTATGTAATATGTATGTGTGGTGTATATAAATGTGTATATACATCTGTGAATCTGAGTTTTTATGTATAAATCTGTGTATAAACTTTAAATCTGAGTTTATATCTGGTTCGATGATTTTTTTTGGGATCAGTATGTGGTTCAATGATTGTTCTCCTCTCTTTGAAGTTTGATTTGTATATCTGATTATCTGGGAATTTCTGGGTTATACGTCTGAACCGAACCGACTTACGAACTGGGACAAACCGGGATGAACCGAACCGGAACCCAACCGATCTCTATAAAGTCGGTTTCGGTTCCATACTTCCTTCGAACCGGTTTTGCTCGGTTCAGTCAAAAACCCCTCTGAACCGGACTGAACCGAACTGGTTACACCCCTAATCTTGACCATCTAACTGCCCAAAAGAGGTGGGTTTTTACCCAAAGTTCAATGTGAACCACCCTAAAAGGCTTTGCTACTATCTTTTCCAAATTCAGAAAAATCTAGCTGTATAGCTTGTTTATGGGGCCAACACAAAAAAGCCTGCAAAATTGTATATTTCGTCTGCAAAATTGTATATTTCGTTGAAAGTACGTTCAAGAAGTGGTTTTCTCATCATTATTCTTTTACTTGATAGTAATAAATAAATAAATAAATAAATTTCCAAACAAGGTTTCCCTTTTCCCTTATACGGAGTGCTAATAATGTTGAGAATAGCGACAGGTAAATTTGTAAGAGAATGAGGATAGCTCCAACCCATAATTTATCTCTGAGTTGATTGATAATCCCTAAAGAATCAATTAAGTCTTTTTGAATCTCCGTTTGACCATGTGCCAAACCAAATACCGAACATGTATAAACTTATATATGTGCATGATGAAAATTTTAGAACTTGCAAATGCATAAACGTTTTACAAATACTATAAACTTATTTATGATGTGATAAAAGAACTAATTTGTGTGTATATTTTCATCATTTATATATGTATGAATTTACTTATGCACATAGTAAATATTTTAGAACTTGAAACGTGCTTAAACGTTTTCACATAAACTTGGATAACTGCTACTATACCTACACAACGTGTTTTTCCACCAAAATAATGTGATTTAAAACCTGCCATGTGATCTTGGATCATATATTTCTCAATCTAGTATACAATACAAGACCAATGATTACTATTTCTCTTTTTCCTCTTATGATAAATTGATAATATTTTCTCATTTTCAGAACTAAGGAAATTTCCAAGAAGTCCTACCATGTCATAAAGTACGTTCTATTTTGGTGATAAAAAATGCCCCAGCTTCACTTTACTCTCTCTCTCTCTCATGTCTCTTCTCAAAATGTTTTTTCGATCCCCAATTTTTTTCTCCCATCTTCTCTCTCAAATATCCGAACAGTCCTCGAGCCGAACAGATTGCTGATAGCAGCAGTGCGGTGTTGTTCTGCACTTTTGTAAGTCAGATTATATGTATGTAGCAAATTCCATTACAAATACTTTTGTGAGACTGCTAAACATGCTTTTTGTCTCTCCTTTTCTTGATTTTGACCAGTTTATCATGTCTGGGAACCAAAAACCTAAAAACTGAAACACTACCAAACAGTATTCTTAATGATATATAGTTTCCAACTCATTTGGTAGTCTTGATTTTGGCCAGTTTACCATGTTTGGGAACCAAAAACCTGAAAACTGAAACACTACCAAACAGTAGTCTTAATGATGTATAGTTTCCAACTCATTTGGTAGTCTCCAATTGAACATCTCCACTCCTGCACCATAAAAACTTGATTTGATATCACCCCTTCCAATGGGAAACCACTCTTTTACCAAATTCTAGTTAAAATTTTGTCAGAAACATTTTTTTTTGGCTCCTAAACTTTCCCACCATTTTGTCAAAACAGTTTTTTTTTTTGCTCCAAATTTGTTTCAACCTGACGATCAAAAGGTGTAGAAAGACAAAATGAAAGTAGAAAAGTGAAGGATTTGGTAGCAGCAGAAGCTTTTCTGATGTTGTAGTGAACAAATAGAGCTGTTGCTTGTTTGATGTTGGATTTGGTGTTGACCAAATTTTGTGAAAAATTTGAGTAAATTTGGTGTTGAGCAAATTTGGTGAAGGATTTGGCAAAGGAGTGGAGTGGGTTTTTTTTGGTGATTTTTACTCAAATATAAATTTGGTGTAGGAGTGGAGATGCTCCAACTGATTTGAAGTTCCCCCTTTGATCGACCTTTATTTTAATTCTAGCTAGTGATTCAAGGTTACAAAAAAGTTGCCATTGTTTCAGGTCTTCTATTTCTCCCTAAAGCAAACCAAACTTTATGTAGTCTATGAAAACTTGAACTTATCTCTTAACGTGTATTCTAGCAAGCATTTTGGTCGCATATGTTAATTTTGGGTGTTTATCCTTGTGGATTAGGGTGAGAGAAGCAAGGAACCCAATCGCTAAGGATGGTGGATGCTGTTGTCTCCTTCGCAGTTCAAAGACTTGGTGACATTCTCATCGAACAAGTTGTTTTTTTACGAGGAGTGAAAGATGATGTTCTATGGTTGAGAGACAAATTGGATTACCTGAAGTGTTTCTTGAAAGATGCAGAAGGAAAGAAAGATGTCCACTATTGGATGCGCAAGTGGATATCAGATATGAGAGATTTTTGTTTACGAGGCTGAGGATATTATTGACAACTTTGTCCTCAATAGTTGAAATAGAAGGAGAAACAAGGAATCGAAAGAAGATTGGGTTAAAAGATTGCTTCGAGAAGTATTTTTGCCGAAACTTTGAGAACGAAGTTGTCAATAATATCCTCAGCCTCGTAAGCTAAATTTTCTTTATATCTATGAAGACATTATATCTATGAAGACACACTCGTTCCCAACTTTCAAAGACTAGCCTCTTATTGTGAATTTCAGAGGTTTGTGTTGTTGGACCATTTTGATATGCGTTTACAAACCCTCTTGTTTTTCAGTGAAGGAGATCAAAATATGGAGATAGCACAGCTGCAGTCCTTATGCAAGAAGTTGAGATTAGTGAGAGTGCTAGATGTTCATTACCATCCATCACATGTTAACCAACCGATGAAGCTGCCTGATGAAATTGGGAAATTGATTCATTTGAGGTACCTGGCATTATATAGCACCAATATACAAGCGCTCTCACTGTTCATTGGTAACTTGCATGCCCTGCAAACCCTGGACCTGAGTAACAGTAGTGATGAGCTAAGTTACAGTGGTAACTTGGATGTCCTGTTTGCCTCAGTCCTGAGTAAAAGTTGTAAGCCAATTCAGTTACCCGACGAGATATGCAAGGCAAAACAGTTGAGACATTTAATTGGATATTTCAAGTGGCCGTTTCGAGTGGACAATTTGAAAAATCTTCGAACTCTCCGAACGGTTTTTGTCGATGACCAGATGGAATTTGACCCAATGGATTTGATCAATCTTTGCGAGCTTCATATAAATTATGTCGGCGAGGGTAACAATAGACTGATCTCACTAGATTCTATTGGTGGATTTAGAAGCCTCCAATCCTTGCAGGTAGAAGTTTCGAATGATGAAGGGAATACCGAGGTCCACTCGCACTCGCTCTCTCACTGCTGACCTCTCGTCCACTTGCACTCACTCTCTCAAGTAACTCTCGGTAGAAGGAGGCAGGTTTACTGAAGATCCTATGCCAGTGTTGGAGAAGCTCCCTTTTTATATTTGGAAGTCTCCATTTTTCTGCCTAACATGCTCCATGCTATTGTGTGAAGTGTGAATGCTGTTCTACCCTAAAGGTATTTGTAATTTAGGAGATGAAATATAACGTAGCAGACAACTTCAATCTTGGACAGGGGAATATATGAATCTCATACTTCTATACTTAACCGCTCTCAGTATCGCACTAGAGTCCATCTACACGTTGCCTACCTTAAAAAAGTTTAGGTTTATTCCCTGCCTAGTAGTGTCTCTACCAGCTTATTTTGAGCAGGAGGCATAAGCATTGGAGATGACCTCCTTTATATGTTTAGTTACCCTTGAACTAGTTCAAGAAGTTCTTGGAAATACAATCGCAAATGGCACGTTATCATGTGGCCCACAAATTGGAACGATAAACAGGTATGTATTAATAGGCTGATGGGTTTCTACCAATTCTCTCTAGATTTTAACTCACTTAAGAGGCTGATGAGTTTTTACTAATCTATACTTCTATTAAAAGTCTTGAGTGTTTGTCGACATTCCACTTTCCCAAAATACCCTTCCCAATTCTTCATTCTTTACTCCTGAAAAACCGCAACCCCCCTTCTGTTCTTCACACCTGAACCAACGAACGTATCCTTTCCTCAACCCAGATGCCGTATGCACCCCACCTATCCAAATACCGAATGGCTCCCTCCAATATCTCAACAGCTCTAACGTTTCAATTCCGAACAGGAACCACTCCGACCTCCTCTGACTCGTCCTTCCTCTTCTTCTCCAACCGTCAATTCGATTTCAGGCTGTTACTAGGAACCTACCCTGCCCACATTCATCAACAACAGCTCGGTTTCTACTACCTTACCTACGTAGTAAGTGCAATCTTTTCTATCCTTCCTTCCCCCATCTTCATCAACCGTATCCTTTAACATATCTTCAATTGTTGATGTTTTGCACACCTATTGTTCGATGGAACTACTGAATGACGTTCACGCCAAATGATCAATTGAATCACTTAATATTTCTGGGTGTCGGGATTAAGAGCTTTCCTTCCACTCATCTCCTGGTTTTTCTAGATTTCATATTTGTAATAAATTTGGTGGGGGTTTAGATTTATGACTCTTTCGAATGGGAAATTTGGAGTTGGGTCTATGGGATGCCCAAATTCCACTGCCATTGCCATTAACACTTGCAAAGTAGGTTCAAAACACCTTTGTCAACGCAACAGCCCAAATTCCCCACCATTACCGTTTGCATAATTAGTTCAAAACACTCATGTTCATGCTCATCAATTGTCTGACTGTTAATTACTTCTATATGCGGACTCTTTATTTTACCGGGGCGATTGTCACATACCAATGTGTTTTCAAAACACTGTGTTCATGCTCATCAATAGTCCAAATGTGAATTACTTCTCTATGCGGACTCTTTATTTTACCCGGGCGGTAGTTGCATAACAATGACTTGTAGTATGCTGGTCAAAGGGTGGGTAAGAAGCTTCAAGAGTATGTAGGATATCATTGCTGGTATTCGTGTAGTGTTGCCAAAGGAAATCGAAGTGTGTTCTGGACAGATCATGGGCTACTCCTCCAGGATAATTTTTTGTTAACATTCCCAATTCCTTCTTTTTTTCAGGGACCAATCATACTATGAATGGAAGAGGATGCAATGAAGTCAGGATTGAGGGTTCAGATAAAAAAATGTCTTCGGCAGATTGCTTAGCCATGTTCATCTTCAGCCCTCGAATGGTTTGTTAGGGAACCAATGCAAATTAGAACCTACTATGTTTACAATCTTTTCATACCACATTAAAGGTTGCATGGGAATAAGAGCTTGATTATAGTACATTGTCTACCTGACATGCCTTCAAAAATTTGACAAGTAAAAGTTACTATTACTTGATGAGATCTCAGATTTATTATTCATGCTTGTGTCTCAAACTAAATATTAAGAGCAAGTATAAAACTCCTTAAAACTCAAGCGTTGTTGTGATATCCTTTCTTAGTTATCATCATGATGCAATCATCCCGATCTTGTTCTCCATTGAGAAACTACTACTTCTACCTTTTTAAAACTGAATGCTCATGCATCTAAATTGAAGGCTTAAATATTGGTGTGCTCGTGATTCAATTCTTGCCAAATTTGAGAGGCATTATTGCATAAAACACCAGCATTGCATGAGTTGATATTAGATAGATGTTCGGTCAATCAAATTTTTTTCTTTTTTACAACTATGTTTGGTCTGTCAAATCACCAACTATTTAATTGCCTTTTACAGATTTGCATGTCTAGGATTAGATTATATCAGGTTATTTAACTATCTTGTATGATCTTATTGATATTGAAGATTCATGCAGTTATTTCATTTATCTCTTCTTCCTTTATTTACCATGGGTGTTTAATGTGTTTGTTGATCACTCTACGATTGCCTTTAGATTTTAGAGTTGTGAAAAGAGTTGCGGAGGGAAAGAAAAGGGAAGGGAAATGATAGGGCAAAAAGGGAAAAAAATGCATATTTATGTTCATGTGTTCTCTTTTTTAGATAGGTAACGTGTTCAGATCTTTTTTGGAAATGAGCATCTCAAAGTTAAAACGAATACTCCTATCATGATGGTTCACCGTTCACTCAAACTGGACCTCAACAGCAATCGGGTCAAATCGATACCAATTGCAGGGTGGGTATTTTGTGTTAATGTTGGTCTGATAGTATTTATTTATTTTATTATTATTTATTTTTTAATGTTTTCTGGGATAAATCTTTGGTTCGTTTATCGTTTTTTTTGTTTGTTTTCCAATTCTTGTTAGGGGAGCAATCTTTTTTTTTTTGCTAGGTAGTTGGGAGAACCATCTTAATGAGGGATATCATATAATTCTCTAACTTCGATGTTTTTTCGCCTCACTCTTTAACTTGCTGTAATTTATAATGAGGTAATATAATTTTCTTTCTTGTCGAAAATAAAAATTGCAGCAAGACCTCATCTAAAACGTTGGGAGAGAATTGGAAAAAAGTATGGGTGGGGGAATTTGCTTTTGTTGCCGAGACATAAGGGGTTTCTTTAGCTGTTGTTCGGGTAAGATTCAAGCTTCTTCACTTGTAATAGAAAATATGTTATTGGGAGGCTATGCTTCTTAATTCGAGCTAGCAGTCAGTTATATTTTACAATGATGCAATATGCATGTGTAGTAATTACCACTATACTAGGATTAGTACCACTTGAACTGGAGATTGAGGTTTTGTCTAGACATGTTGATTTGTTTTATATGTATTCAGGTCATATAGATTTTGTTTTTATGAGGGCTAATGGTAGCTTGGGTGTTTGGTTTTACAGGGATGTCCAGTATGTGGAGAGGAATTGGATTCAATTGTACATCTTTGCTGCACTTGTCCTCTTGCAAAACAGGTTTGGTTTTTGTCGCCTCTTACTGTGACTTCTTTATAGTAATCAATTTAATTCCATTGAGATGTGGGATGCGTTGGTATTGTGGTGGCGAAATGTTCCAAATCAGAGGTGGTGTCTGTCTTTGGCTGCTGCTTTGTTGTGGAATACATGGAAGAAGGGGAACTAGGCGGTTTTATTTAGCAAATATATTGTTTCCTGGGCAAATTAGTAAACGAGCAGTGGAATGTTTGCAGGAAGTATAAAAAAAGCATATCAGAATAGTCATTCGGTAGCTGGGGCTGCAAGTTCTCATTCCGCGAGAGGGGAACGGGACAGGGCGATGTAGCAACGTCCAAGGGAGGCTTTGTAGAGGCCAATGTTGATGGGGCATGGACGAGGGATCTGATGTTGGCAGATACAAATTTGTGGTCAGAGATTGTGTGGGGCAGTTTGTGGCTTGTGCTACGGGCCAAACTTTGAGGTGTGCTAGCACGGTGATCACTGAAGCTCTGGCGTAAATTTTGACTTGCAAAGTGGAACTGAGAAAGTTTGAATTACAACGATATATGATAGTGTAATGCATTTTGAGATAGATATCATAACTTAACCCATGTTATGACTCGTGGATCAAAATGCATCCATGTCCATTCAATTTGCAAATGCTAAAATGACCCGGACGGTGACACCGATTCTAAGTATGACTTGGTGCCAAGGGGTTCTTCTTGTGGAATTCCAGTAACCTTATGCAGTGCACCATACAAAATGTGTCAAAACAAATGATGTGATACTAGATAGAGCTAACAAGACAATAAGTAATTGGCCAGCCAAGAGTCCCAAGTTCAGTGAGAACAAAGAAAGGTTGGATGACCGTTTGATTCATCCTAGAGAAGTAGGAAAAGAATGTTTTTTGAAATTTTAACCAACTATACATTTGTTGATCGTGCAATTCATCTATATTTTGGATTCGGACTAGAGTTATCTGGACAATGAGGTTCTTTGACTTCTAATGAGTCTTGACGAAATGCCTTGATAGTTCAAAGCAACATGCAAGCGTTTTTCGATTTGTTAAACTACTTCTCAGTTCTCATTAGGCTTAATGTTTCATGTTCTTAAAATCTGCAATTCCATCATTACCAGTAGTGATTTTCATGTTCTCAAAGTGCATACGTACATTCTTTTGGTTGTATATTACTGATGCCCTAGATCTTGATTAAAGAAGCAATGTAGCGATCACAGAAATTGAATCATGTCTCTTAGACTACTGTCTCTGATGCCTTCCGGTTTTTTGGGGCATGGTTCTACAGTATAACGCCCTTTGAGTTTCCCTATTTTTTAAAGTGTTGGGGCTTGCTATTTCAGTGGTGTGGTAAAAACTTTATTAGAGTAGCCACTTTGTGCATATGTTACCAAAGGCTATATCTGCCTCAAGTCATCTCTCCTGCGCATACCCTCATGGATTAGTGATTACATCGGTACTGGTATTGTTGCAGAGTTTCTTGTGGACTTGAAACCCCGAGAATGATTTTTCGACAATCAGCCTTTGACACCTGAAATGCAAATAACGCATGTAATTATCCGAGTAGCATTAGTATGGACTTAACAAGAGAGAAATTGGGGAGAAACTCCTATCAGACATTCTAGCAGTGGGTTGAAAGTAGACTCCACAATACTGAGCTAATGAAAGATCTAAACAGCACAGGTAGCTTGCCATTCTGAGACAAAATACCAAGCTCAAAAAGGCTACAAAATCACAGAGAAGGAAGGATCAGATCATAAACATCAGCAAGCCAGCATTAGTCCCAAGCTTGAATTACAAAACAAGCTTCATATTCAAAAAGAGTTATTCCAGTACCATGATCCAAGTCCCCCCCAACATGTCTTCACATATATTCACATACAAATTCGCAAAGACTTGCCCAACACCTCCACACATTGTAAAAATGGTGTTCTAATTATCATAGGATTAGCACAAAATAGAGATACATGATTAGTTTAACCAAATTATACATTCGTGTGGTGGTAATTCCAAAACTGTATTTGTTAATGCCGGAATTCCAGTGCATAAAAGACTTGAACTATGTGCAGGTTCCAAGACTTGTACGCACTAAAGTTTTGGCATTAACAAATATAGTTCTGGCATCATCATCATTTACCAATATAAAATAATGCTTTATCATGTCTTACGGCAGACATCTCCCTCACAAGTCCAACTCTCCTTCGTTTTCCCCCCCTCTTTCGCATCTTTCTTAAGAGCACACTTAGGGTGGAGATCAAAGTCACACCGCTCGCAGGAAAAAGACCAGGCTTGACCCATCTCTTTGCACGCATCGCACCCGTATCCATTTGTTCGAGTTTTTATCAGCTCATGAGCTGCATGAAGTTCGTGTTTCACTTTCTCAGGCCACCCCTTCGCCATCTCCTCCAACATTTTATCCAATTTCTCCAAGTGCTCTTCAGTGAAGGGATAGGCATCTGCGCCATGGGCTTGTAACAGCGGCCTCGCATGTGTAGTCAGAGTCTTTCCACTAGGCCCAATGGCCACCACAGCTGGGATTCCTCTAACTTTGAATTGTTGTTGAAGGAATGCCTTTCTCTCGTCGCCAAAAGGGAGAGCCAACCATGGCATGCTCACAAAGTAGTCATCGAAGGAGAATTGATCACGGTCACTTGAGACGAAAATTACTTCGAATGCTCTGTCTTTGGCCTTGATCTCATCGTATATTGAAATGAACTTGGGTAGAAAATCGCGGCAGGGTGGACACCACTGTGCTGAGAAATAGAGGAGAATGGTCTTTCCAACAAGTTCAGACACAGGTACCTAAAAAGCAAAGAACCAGGTAATATGATCAATACAGTTCCAATACCCAAATACAGAAAATTTATTTAGCAAGTCCAAAAGACCACGTGGCAATGTGCCCATCCAGTAATTTTTTGGATTTACCCATTTTTTCCAATCTTCTCTTATTTTTTTGACAATGTATAAAGGTATACCTCTTGCTATTGGACGAGCACACTACCAACCTCATGTTCCAGTCCTACTGAAAAAAAATCCTCTCCAAAAACAGTTGATTAAAATTGCATTGTTAGTCACTAATCTATGATAATCATACCTTTGAACCACTGGTTTCAATCACAAAATCTCTGTCACCTGAAACTAAAATTGATTCCAACGTTTGAGATTCGTTTTTAGCCTTCTCAATCTCAGCCAGCTCAAGAAACTTTTGCGGTGTAAAAGGGTAGGCCTCAGCACCATGCTCTTCAATGATTTCTGCCACATTAGGATTAAGGGTCTTCCCATCTGGACTTATTATAACGACGGTTGGAAGGGATGTAAGCTCAAACAATCGGACAAGCTTTTCACAGCTCTTGTCCTTGAAAGGCAAAGCTAACCATGGCATAATCTCAAAACCTTGTTTGAAAGGTTCTTCTTCATCGTCTAGAGATATTAGAACAATTTCAAAGTTGTTGCCCTGGCCCTTGATCTTCTCATAAAATTCCACAAGTTTTGAGGTAAATTCACGGCACCCTTTATGGACAGTCATTGAGAAATACAGGCCAACCGTCTTCCCTTCAAGCTCTGAAACAGGAATCTGATATGCAAGATTTAAAGGTAATTAGGGAAGTCTAACTATCCAATCCTTCATCATATTTTCACATTTGGAGAGAAACAGAGCTGAAAATAAGCTATTCACCTTTTTTTACAGTTAGAACCAAATATATCAAGCCAAGTTAGAACCAAATCCTTCAGCAAATCAAGGATGAACAAAATCCTTCATGAAATTCTCAATGGCCCATTTTTTTGTTGAATCCGTTCAAATTTTAAAAGGTTTTAAGGATTCAAGATGGTTTTCATTCATAAAAAAATGGTTTAAAGGGGTTTTGGGGCTAGATTGCGCAATTTGTAGAAACATTTGAGAAACATTTCTATTGATTTTACTCCACTATGATGCATAAAACGGAAGGAATAGGATAGGAAATTCCTTGAACTTGTCAATCCTCTACAATAAAGATAAGAAAGCAAAATCAAAAGTTCAGGAAAACCAAATCCAGAGCAAATCTACCAACAAAATAAAAAATTACATTACCTTGATCCCAGTGTTTGAAATCACAAAATCACGAGATTTGGAAACCAAGATAGACCTCAAAGATTGTTCCTTCTTCGCTGCCTCTTCTTCCTCTCTCAATATCATGACTCTTTCGGGCGTAAATGGGTAGCCCTCTGAACCGTAATCCTTTATGATCTTAACCCCATGATCACTTAAAACCTCACCAGACCCATCAAGGATCACAAGATAAGGAATCCCCCTAACTTTGAACAATGACTTAAGGTGCTTACAGGTCTCAGAATCAGAAAATGGAATTGCAAGCCATGGCATTTTTGCGAAGTAGGCATCAAATGCTTCATCAACTTTATCGGAGGAGATGAAGACAACTTCAAAGTCTCCCTTTGATGAGAGTTCTTCATAAACTTCCACAAAATCTGGGGTGAAACGACGACATGGACCGCACCATGAGGCAGAAAAATATAACCCAACTTTCTTTCCGACCAAATCACTGATTTTAACCTGACAAAGATCAAATGGGCATTCATTTTACTAGTTTGTATAGGTAATTATAGTGCTAGGCATTGGGTCGGGTCGGCTTCACACCATGTCAATTTGGGTTCAAGTCAATACATGTAACCCGAAAAAGACCTATCTACCTAAACGTGTCGAAAATCTCAACCCTAACCGACTCCTGTGTCGATCCGAACATGATACGAATTGACACATCCAGAGCAGGTTAACCATGTCATTTTTGGGTTAACTGTGTCATTTTTGGGTTGGATTCGGGTTAATGTGTTGACACAAATAGATAAATAGGTTAGCCATGTCATTTTCGGGTATGCGGGTTGAACAAAAACCCGACCTGTTTAGCAATCGTGTTCTTGGGTTGTGTCATACTATACATGTTTCATGTCAAAAATAGCCAACCCTAACCCACTAACGTCGTGTTGTGTCATAAAATACCAACCCCTGTGTAAGTACATGTACATCATCATGGTTTGAATCCACATATGCCTCTCAATACATATAGGATAAAGTACAAAGGCATTTGCAGCAACAAACTATTGAATTGCTTCCTTACAACACATCTTCGATGAAGGCCATAACCATAAATTTTATCTTGCATCTCCATATATGATAAAATAAAAAGGGTTTGCATAAACGACTCAATGAACTGCTTGCTTTAGGACTTCAACTATTCAATGACAGCGGCTCAATTTTATATCGGATATTGTACATGGGAACTTTGAGATTGTGGTAGGAAGCTTTACAGAGATGAATTTCAAATAATTGGTTAATGAAAAGACTGTAATTTTAGATCCTCCATAGTAATTGTTACAGATATATAAAGACCCCTTTTCTACCTCTAATCCCTAGTCCACTGGATTTGCTACACCACTTCAACCATTTTGCAACTTTGGTGAAATCGAGCATTATTCCTACATCTGAATCCCATAACTACCCAAACGTGGCCTTAATGATCGATGAGCGACAAAACCCACAAACTATTTCCCTTGCAAAGATCATAAACCTCAAATTACATACCGTTCGTTTCATATGGAGAAACTTCAGAGATGGTAAAACAGAGGGCGAGGAAAGAAAAAGAAAAAAAAGAAAAAAAAGAAACCCAAATATGAAGTTGATCTGGGAGTTGGTCGTACCTGGTCACCATTTTTGCGGACAAGGAAATCCCTTTCTCCAGATGAGAGAAGAGATACAAGATCGTGAGTACCACTTTCTTCGCCGCCAGCCATAGCTTCTTTAACTCTTTCTCAAATCTGGGTTGACCGTTGTTGCACCAAACTCACAAGATTATAGTACTATTAGAGCATCCACACAATGGCATAACCAAAATTAAAAAGTTGCTAAAGTTAGCAACGTTTGTTTAAAAAAGTGCTCACATTGGAATAACCAAACTTAGCAACCTCTTAGCAACTAACCAAATTTTGTCACTTGGATAACCAAAACTAGCAACCTTTTGCCAATAACCAAATTTAATGGACTCCACATCTACCCAATCAAGTACACCCACCATTACACAAAATGACAAAAACCTTCTCTCTCCTCTCTTAACAATGTTTTCAAAAGTTTAATTTAAATTTTTTTTCTTTTTCAAAAGTTTAATTTTAAAAAACTGGTTTTTTTCAAAAGTTTATTTTAAAAAACTGTTTTTTTCAAAAGTTCATTTTAAAAAACTGTTTTTTTTCTATTAAAAACTGTTTTTTTCAAAAGTTCTTTTAAGAAAAACTGTTTTTTTTTCAAAATTTCATTTTAAAAACTGTTTTTTTCAGAAGTTTATTTTAAAAAAATGTTTTTTTTTCAAAATTTATTTTTAAAAACTGTTTTTTTTTTTAAAACCGTTTTGTACTTAAAGAAAATTCAAAATATTTTTTTAAAAAAATTTCAAAACTATTTTTTGTAGTTTGAAAAAGTAATGTGGCAAGTTTTGTTTATCATTTGAATAAGTGATGGAGGGTGTCCATTATTTTTGGTTATGGACAAAAAACACCAATGTGGGACTTGACATTGCTAACTTTAACAACCTCTAAATGGATAACCAAAAGCTTACGTGGCAACTTTTGGTTATCCAATTTTGGTTAGACCATTGTGGATGCTCTAACCAATAAATATATACATACGCCCGGTGCTTCGAGTTAGTGTTTTTTTCTCTTTTATTCTGTAAATTATTCACATTTTTTTCTACTTCATTTTTAAAATATTGAAATCATTAATTTAATTCCTCAATTGTCTGATTGCAAACAATTGATTCCAAAAGTTAATGGGCTTCACTTTTTGAATGGATGACCTTTCGCACACATATATGTGCTCACAAATCCCACGTACTCCCTCCGTCTCAATTTGTTGCAGCTGTTTTCTTTTTGAAATTTCTCATAAAATTGTCTATATTTTAATTTATAATATTTTTTACGATTTCGAAATCTTTGTTTTAAAAAAATAATTGAGATCTATCAAACAAGATCCATATTGACTATAAAAAACATTATAGATTGAAAGATATAGACGATTTTTTGAGACATCCAAAAAAAGAAATAGACACAATAAATTGGGACGGAGGGAGTAGCTTGCAATGAAGGCCCACTCTGAGATCTCACATGAAAAAACGAATTCTCTCACTAATTTTAAAATATGTGTTCGGTTGACCTCTCAAAAAATTAGCTAAATCGAATAACTCTAAATGTTTGTTCTTACATTCTAATTTTTTATTAAGTGTATAGATCGAGTTATCAAAAATTGAAAGATTAGATCAAACACTAAAAGTTATTCAATTGAGTTGATCTTTTATAAGACCAGTCAAAAATATATTTCAAAATTAATAAATGACTCAGATTGTTTATGTGAGACTCCGAGTGAGCCCCATAGAAAGATTTGTGCACGCAAATTTGAACACGAAACAAAACTATTACTTTACTGTTCAAAAAGTGAAGTCCTGTTAATAATTAAACTCAATTACTCAATTGCTTGCAATTAGATGGTTGAGAGATTAGATTGATGGTTTCAATAATTTAGGCATGAAGTTGGAAAAAATATAGATAATTTGAGATAGAGAAGAAAAAAATAAACTCTATTTATGTGTATTTTTTGGTTTTTCCTACGTGTAATTTTCTTCCCATGGAATGCGGAATAAAAACGTAGCGAAGAAGTAATTAAAACTTTTGGCTGGTGGGGTCAACGTCGAGCACGCGAGAACCGGGTTTTTTTTTTTTTTTTGAAAAGTCAGAACCGGCCTTTTGGATTGTAACGTTTTAATATTGTGGATGATAAGAGGTGGACTTAGGGATGGTCATCTCGGCCGACCCGCCCCTATCCAACTCGTCCCTATCCAATCCGTCCCCTACCTATTCGGGGAGGGAATTCGGGGATCGGGTAGGGGATGAGGATTATTTTTAAAAAAATTCGGGGATCGGGTAAGGGATGGTATTGTTAGTCCCCTACCCGATCCCCTCCCCGATCCCCGCCCCTCCCCGTTCCCCACACCTTCCCGACCCTCCCCGCATCCCCGTTCACTCATATATATTCATTTATTATATATATGTGTGTGTGTGTGTGTGTATAATATATATTTATATTATAAATACATAAAATATTCTTTTCCCAGATATTTATAACTTAGAGTTAGGGGTTACTTTTTTTTTTTTCCAGGTAAATATTCTTTTTTTTTTCTTCACACGTTCACAATCACAGCCGCCCCACACTTCATCTCTCAACTCTCGTCTCTCACCCAAAACCCAGGTCATCTCATTGATCTATTTCTTTCCGTTGTTCCGCGCCATGCCAATTTCGAGCTTTTGTTCACGGTCCTTAATCTCTCTCTCTCTCTCTCTCTACGTGTTTCTACTTCGATCTGAAATCTCCTCTCTCCATTCTCTTTCCGGTGAATACATAAGCTTTTTCAGGTATGTATTGAAGCATTCTTAATCTACACTTACAGTTTACATACGTCTCTTTTCTATTCATCTATGCTATCATATTGCCTCGATCGAAAGTGTGGATCTAGAAGTTTCATTTTCGTTTTCATGAGTTAATGTTTGTGAGGATTTTTCCCGTGTATGCTACGTTGATAGAGGTTGATGTCTGTGATTTTGTGGTTGAACCATAAAATTGGTTCATGACGTTTCCCCGCACGAAAATATGTACCTCTTTCATATATTTACATATGACAAGTGCATTTCATTTTGAATCCCCGAATCCCCATAGGGATCCCCGTTCCCCGCATCGGGGCAGGGATGGAGGTTAAAATAAAATCCCCGGTGGGAATCGGGGAGGGGATGGAGATTGATATAGGTTCGGGGATCGGGGATGGAGGTAGTGGTATCCACCCCCTACGCTCCCCATGCCCATCCCTAGCGTGGACTCTTAGGTTGGTGGCCTATCCAATACATATACATCTGCACATGTCCAATTTTGCTTTCTCATCCAAGTGTAGATAGTTGCTCCTCAGAATATCAGGTTTAACCAATTATGTTGGTTGGAGATCAATATGTATCAAAAGGTAGAGCATGTTTGGGCACCTTATTTTTGCTTTTTTCCATGTTTGGCAGTTGGGGCGCTTTTATTTTTGCTTTTCCCATTTTGGTTTTCTCCTTGTGCTTGTTTGGCCGATTTCTCCAAAAACCTGTTCTCTGAGAACACATTTTTAATTTTTGATCTTCCAGGCCAAAAGCCAAAAAGAGCTTCAGACCTCTTTTTTTTTTATTTCTACTTCTCATTTTCCCTTTCCCACAATTTTTCTCTCCCATTTCTACCCCTTGTTTACGTTACCTCTCTTCTCTTTTTCTTCTTCTTCAGACATTCTTTCCTACTTTTTCTATTCCCAAATCCAAAAAAAAAAAATCTACTTGCAAATCAAGCTCAAAATTCCGAAAAATAAATAAATAAATAAAGGGCAGATAGAGGGAAAATGAAAAATATCAAGGATGTAGGAGTATTTCTTGGGCGGAATCATAAAAATTATACAGAGATTGTACCTGCTTGATCTTCAATGACGAGAGTGAGACATAGGCACAGATGGGGGGAGAAGAGAGAGATTTTGCTGGAAGATGCAACACTGCAACCCAATCTAGAGAGAGAGAGAGAGAGAGAGAGAGAGAGAGGAGAAAGTGGGTGTTTCTGAAGAACACTCTAGATATTGTACATCACTAAAGTTGAATCTAATGGTTGAGAAATAATTTTAGTGGGATCATGGGATGCTGAATCCAACGGCTGGGAAATTTTTTTAGTGGGATCATGGGGTAAGAGAGAGAGAGAGAGAGAGAGAGAGAGAGAGAGAGAGAGTTGCACAAAATATTGATAGTCTGACGGCATAGGAGTAAATGGGGAGAAGAAAATAGCCTTTGATTACCATATAGTAATAAATGAATTTTATGAAATAAAATGGAAATGTTGATTTTAGTTGGTGTTTTTATGGATGGGTGATAAAATCACCTTATTTTTCCAATAGATAAAATCTAAGTGATAATATAGTTGTGGACCACTACGAGTTTCAAAAATAGTTGATAAAATCTAGTGTGATAAAATCTATTCGTAAAAGGTGATGATAAAATCAAAGATGACAAAATCAAATAATCCATTCAAGAACTCCCCCTAATAAATAAATAAGGGTAAAATTGTAAACAATCACTTCATAACCTATTTTCATAACTATTCTCCCAAACAATACTCATTTTGTAAAATTCATTCTGCACTGTCTCCCAAACACTCTTATCAAATTCAAAACACATTCTGACCATAATTCAAAAGGCTAAAAAACCAAAAAATGAAAAATGAAAAATTGTAGTCTCCCAAACACCCCGTAATATTTTTAAACAATGCATTTTCTCAACAAGCTTTACAATATTTTTACTTGGAGTAAGTAACAATTCCCTAGCATTTTTTACACACTTTAACCCAAAATATATACTAGTTTTGCATATGTACAAAGGACTCTTTCAATTTTAACATACACACTCTAACCCAAAAAGAAAAAAAAAGAGGACTCCCTCAATTGAAATAATTCTTTTTGTCATAAAATAACTCCCTCCATCCCAAAAATATAGACCATGTTCGGTTTGGTTTTCCAAACCTTGGTTCCCACTTTTTCCAGTGGGCCTCCCACTTTTTGCCTATATTTTCTTTCTTCTCTCTATTTCTAGCAACGCTACTCTAGTGCATATTTTGTGTGAGATGAGTCCGTGAGACCCACTTTAAATACTCACACAAATGATCCGCGCTGGTTATTAATTTTTTAAGTAATTTTTTGAGTCACTCCTAAAAAATCAGCTGATTCGAAAAATTATAACCGGTTGATTCGTCTTCCAATTATTCATTCAAAATTTAGGATCCTAAATTTTACAAAAGTTTAAAAGAAAATTAGACAACTAGATCAAGTACTATACGATTGACCTGATATTTTTTCTAGATGACTTAAAGAATAATTTTAGAACTAATGGACAACTTAGATAATTTGTGTGGGTATTTAAAGTGGACCTCATGGATGCATCTCACACAAAATATGCACTAGAGTAGCATTGCTTGAAATAGAGAGGAGAGAGAAAATATAGGCAAAAAGTGGAGGGCCCCATTGGAAACGTGGGAACCAAGGTTTGAAAAACCAAACCGAAAATGGTGATAGTTCCTGTTCTATTCTAACTGGATAAAAAATTGATTATATATTTCAATCGGTAATACATTTCATATGTAATATGGATCTTGTTTGATAAATCTCAATTAAATCTAAAGTACAAAGTTTTTAAAATTACCTAAAACATTATAAATTACAAGACATATTACATTGAAAAGTGGTACGAAACTCCCAAAAATGGACTATATTTTTTGGATCCGGGGTGGGTGTTATGCGGTAGGTGTTTTGCACTGTGTTATGCGGCAAAACTACGTCATTTTGCTTGATTTTTGTGCACACCTCCAAAGCTTTCAGGGCCTTGTTTGGAGAGGGTAAAAAACCACTACAAAGTGTTTAAACCCAAAGCGCCTAAACCCTAAATCTAAAGTGCCTAAAAGCGAAATGCCTAAATCTAAGTGCATAAGCCTACTATATCTTACCTCAAAGAGCCTAAATCCCCTAAAATTGAACCCCAAAATTAACTCTCCAAACAGGGCCCTTGGATGTACCAAGAAAATGAGCAAAATTATGTAGTTTTGCTGCATAACATGACGCACAACACTTACGGCACAATGCCTCCCCTAGATTCATATTTATGGGACAAAAGGATGGCACTGTTCGTTTCTTAGTTTAGTTTTAGTTTTAATTTTGATGACATCATCATTTCTCTCTATCTCTCTTTACTCATTACACCTTATAACATCATCAAAAATAAACTAAACTAAACTATTTAACCAAATACAACAACTATCATTACTGAGGCTCATTAGGTTCAAATTGCTTATTACTTAAATTAAGACCTAGTTTTCAAAAGATTTTAGCATCTAGGTGCTAAAATCATGATATTTCAAATAAAAAATGAAGTGGTTTCAGGTATCATTTTTCAATTTTTTTTCGCATCAAGTTAAAGTACCTCTTGTGTACTTTAATTTGGTGCAAAAAAAATTGAAAAACGATAAATCGAACCACTTCATTTTTTGATTTGAAATATCATGATTTTAACACCTGGGTGCTAAAATCTTTAGAAAAATTGGGCCTAAGCACATGCCCGACACTTAAGTAGAAGAAGTTCATAATATTACGCGATTACTTATTTGTTTATCTCTCACTTTAATTGTTGATTTTAATAAGTATTATTTAATTAAGCTATCGAGATACCTTCTTAGTTAGTAGTATTAATTATTTAGAAAAATTAGTCATAAATCCATTAAAAATCTCTCTTTGCCCCAGTTTCTTCCGTACCCATTTAAATAGATTGATGTCATTTTCTAAACGCCCTCATCTTCTACTTAACCCCAAATTCAATTTTTTTCTCTCTTAATTTGTTGCGATCCACCAGTACCACCACGATAGCCCTCCGCTAACCACAGGTCCACAACATTGGATACAGTTAAAATTAATCTAGAATCGTGTTGGGCCCGGAGTGTCCCTATAAATTTGTTTGCACAATATTACTCCCTGCAACCGCTTTAAATTAAAACAGACTGGCGGGTGTAATGTCGAATGTTGAAAGTTTAGTTGTGTATTTTGAAAATAAGATGAAAAACTTTTGTCCTACATTGGACAACTAGAAGAACGTTAAAGGCTTTATATATCTCAATGGCAGGTGGAACATGAATGTGTGAATTTAAGGCGCAGGGAGATTATCAGCCTACAAGAAATGGGCCGAGGTCCATGCCAATTTGGGGAACCCGATCCGGAAACCAGTTAACCGGGTGCGTGTTGCGAACCTCACGTGTTTTCTCCGATCCGAAAACCAATTAACCTCGCACGCGGGGAGGGGGGGGGGGGATGCAAATCCGCCAATTTGGGCCTCGCCGTTTTTGCTTAATTTCAGAAACTGTTTTTTGAAGTCAAAACCGAAAACGTGCTCGTTTTTGCTCAATTTCAGAAACTGTTTTTTTGAAGTAAAAACCGAAAACGTGCTCGTTTTTTCTCAATTTCAGAAACTATTTTTTGAAGTCAAAACCGAAAAAAAAATGTGTTCATAATCAGTTCACTAATTGATTCAATTAGCACTCTGAATGATACCGATTGATTTCATTTCGTTTCTAAAAATTGTTTTGACCGTTCCAATTTTTTGCTTTAAAAAGGGAGCAATTCTCCATTGTTATTCACTCCAAAAAAAAAAAAACACTCTTCCACGTTAACATATCCAAAGAGCAAGAAGGTCAAAACAATGTAGTGTAGTCGGTTTTCTTCTGTGCAGAGAAGGCCGAAACAGAGAGTGAACTTCTGGGTTGTTTTATCCTGGGGACGGCGTGGTGTGTTGAACTGCTTGCACGATTTGGGCAGAGTTGCGAAACGTCTTAAAGAGAGCGACCTAGTCCGTGACTCAGCCATTAATTCATTTTGTTTGGTAATCTGTTTTCATACACAGATTCTGAGGTAACACGTTCTTATTTTTCAGCAATTGTTCCAATATCGAATGCCATAAAAGACTTAATTGAAGCCCTTCCAAATACCAGTTGGTGTTAGGGGAGATGGTGGAAAAGCAGTCCGACAAGTGGTATTAGATAAGTAAAAAAGCTGTTTGATACCACTTGTAGGACCGCTTTTCCACTATCTAGTTGGAAAGCGGTCCTACAAATCGAAATACCAAACTAACTTTCTCAATGGTCGCAGCAAAAGCAAGTCACGAAAACACAAACCCAAAATGATCAATTAATCGTTCATATAACCACTCGAGGCTGCCTTATTTTTTACTTCTTCACAGATTCATATCACCTGAGTGGAACACTTGCTGGTTCCTATGGAAATAGTTTATAAACTTTGTTTACTTGCAATAATCACATATATAATCCATCTTCTTCTTTTTTTTTTAACAACCAAGTGATTGGGTCAACTTTTACACATCTCAACTAATTCTAGAGACTAATACCAACACCTTCCAACGGGGGCCCATTGAAAAAACCTGAACAAAGCTCAATATGCAATCCATCTTTATGACAACAATAAACGTGAACATGAGAGGCGGGGAGATTAGTGATAGGTTGATGAGGTTGATGTGGACTTCCATTGATTCATTTAATGGGTACATGTGTAGAGAAATATGGGCTAGAGGGAATTTTTGTGAGTTCAAATAGAATCACCCTTTCTAATTTCACTTGTATTCATAACCAGGTCACATTAGGTGATAACATTGACATTCATGAGGAGTTATTTGGTTACTTTCCTTATTATTAGCTTAAAATAAGTAAATAAGAAGGGCTTGGTAACACTCAATAGCTTAATAAAAAAATATTACATGAAAACCAACAATTAAAGCACAGGAAATAAACAAAGTTATTGGGTAAGAGAATAAACTTTTGGAAAAATCTACAATACACACCCCCTTTTAGGGTGTATGATATGCACCCATTGTGCAGTCCATATTGCGCCACCACATAAAAAATAATTTGGAGAACTGGTCATTTGTAATATTTTTGTTCGTTTCGTAACTTTTATACTAAGAATTCGTAACTTTTAGATAATATGATTTGTAACATTTTCTTTAATTTCATAACTTTTCATTTGTTTCGTAACTTTTCGTGGTTTTCGTAACTCTGAGATAAAAAATTATAACTTCTCTCAAATATGATTCGTAACATTTTTGTATGTTTCATAACTTTTATACTAAGTATTCGTAACTTTTGGATAATATGATTCGTAACATTTTCTTTTGTTTCGTAACTTTTTGTGTGTCTTGTAACTTTTCGTGGAACTCGTAACATTTTTGTATGTCTCGTAACATTTTTGTACGTTTTGTAACTTTTCGCAAATATGATTGGTAACTTTTCGCAGATATGATTTGTAACATTTTTGTTAGTCTCGTAACTTTAGTAATAAAAAATCATAACTTTTTAATCATTTATAATCGATTGCGTAATCAATTATAGTGGTCTTCAAAATTGAGTTATAAAAAAATACTCCCTCCGTTCCTTTTTATTTGTCCCACACTCTCTCTCTTACCTTTTTTCAAATCAAAAAATTAAGTACTTCCATGTATCATTTTTCAAATTTTTTGGCACCGAATCAAAGTACACGATGAGTACTTTAATTTGGTGAAATTTTTTTTCAAAAATGATACACAAAAACGCTTTATTTTTTCATTTGAAAAGTGGCACGACTTTTCGTAGAGGACAAATAAAAAGGAACGGAGGGAGTAGTTGGCAACAATCAAATACGTAATCAATTATGTAATCAATTCCATAATCGATTACACAACACGACACAATCAATTGGGTAATCGATCAAAGTGGTCTTCAAAATTGAGTTATAAAAAATGGTTGGGAACAATCGATTACATAATCAATTATGTAATCAATTATGAAATCAATTCCATAATTGATTACACAACACAACACAATCAATTGGATAATCGATCAAAGTGGTCTTCATATTTAAGTTATCAAAAACGTTTGGGAATAATTAAATACATTATCACTTTTACAATGAACGCTATAATCTAATTATACGACACAATCAATTATGCAATGCAATAAAATGGGTAAATATTGCAACACGATTGTTCAATCAAATTGGGTGAGTAGAGTATTTGATTTAGCAATTGATCGTTATCAATAACCTTTCTGATAGATTTTGGAATCGATTAGTGTGATGACCTGCACCAGTGAACCTACTTACCCTTAGCCTAACTACGTGACTCAAAACGTTACCTGGTGATGAATCCTTATATACCACATGTTGGTATATCAACTTCCCGATGTGGGACTTGTTGACGGGTTCTCAGAGTTAGAGACAACATTGCAACCGGTTTTGCATTCAATCACTCTAGATAACTTCACATAATCAATGATAGATAACTTCACGTAATCAATGATAGATTCTAGATTTCATTTTCACTACGGTTGAAATTCCTCAATTGATTGGTCTTGATAACACGCGACTGGCCATCTTTTAAAATCGGAGTGATCAATTATTTTTAGGGGTGTACAAGAAAATCGAAAAAACCTTGAAACCGGACCGACCGGACCAAACCAGCCTATTTGGATTGGTTCTATGGTCAAATGGATTGGTTCTGGTTCCAAAAAAATGAGAACTGGATATTTTGGTTTGGTCTCTAGTTTCATAATTAGGAACCATGGTTTGAACCGAACCGGTCCATATATATAAGTAAAATATAATGTAATATAATATATACACTCATATATACCCACACACACTTGATAATTTTGCTAGCTTTAAGTTTTAGCATTGCATCTGCCATTTATATCAATAATGATATACGAGAGTACTCTAATAGTTGTTTTAGTTATTGATGGAGTTCTTAATTTATTTGTGGGTTGGTTTAGTGGTAGTAGTTTTACGAAGAAAATACAATAATTTTGTCAACTATTTTTTTGGGCAATTTTTGAATGCTAACATGGTTTAGAACCGGAAACCGAACCAAACCGGACCGGTCTAATGGTTTGGTTCTATATGTGTAATGGTTTGGTTGTTAATTTTTTGGAACCGTTAGATATGGTTTGGTCCCTGGATTTCTATAAAACCAAGCCAAATAGGACCATGTACACCCCTAATTATTTTTAATCGTGTTACAAGCACTAATTTACAAGGCGCTAATAGTGCGTCCTTGATGTTATTTTATTGCAGTTAACATTATTTTGGTAATCTCGTGTCAATAACTTTGTAGCTCGTCATTACCTTCATTGTTGATGTTCCATATTTGTTTAACTTGGATGATCGACTCCACTGTTGCTTAATTAAACTATTATTTCCTTGAGAACTAATTAGGTAAAAAGTTATGTTATCATTTTCTCTGTAAGTAAAAGTGTTGTGCAATATATTGGAAATACCCATTTTTTAAAAAAATACGAAAAAGAAAAAAAATGACCTTACATGGTTCAAACAGTCTTAAAAATGGTTTTAAAAAAAATTTAGCGTTGACTTTTTTTAATTACATTTGGATACTATATGGCCTTTGTAATTGTTGAGGCCAATGTGTTTTAAAGAAGTAAATGAGTTTTTTTTTTTTAAAATTCAATTTAGTTTCAATTTTCCAAAAGAAGAAGAAGAAGAAGAAGAAGAAGAAGAAGATATTTTTATTCTAAACTAATTTTAGATATTAATTTGGGCTTCTCTTCAAATTTGAAAACACTCTTACTATAACTATTGCTCAACTTATTTAAAAATTTAAACTCTTAATTTTTTCGGCAACTTATTGAAAGTGTAAATTGTCTACTCTCCCTACTCTTTGTAGATAACTCAAACCAAAATCATGAATCAATGTTACATTCAACAAAACAATGTAAATGACGCGGCTTTCAAAATATACCACGTAGCCTGCATATGCTTAAAAGATCCAATTCACAGACTTTATGCCAAAAACTGTAACAAAATTGTAAACTTCCACCAAGCCGGATTACACAGAAGCACAATGAACTAAAAAAAATGAAAATTTATAGACAGGACCTCTAAAAAAACTCAAATGGAGTAATAAAAGCATACAACAGGTCACACAATGGGAAAGCTCCCAAGTCTTCCTCCTTTGCCTCTTAGCCCGAGCTGCCCATCACTCCTGCTAGGTCGTTTTCAACCCAAACAATGGGAAAATCATATCAAAAGACAAAAGCAAATCAAATCCCATCACTTCCTCTACTAAAAACACATGATTCAACAACTGTTTCACTTTTTCAGCACCCAAAACAGTATTTTCAGCAACTCAAAACCTTGTTTTAGCACCAATTATTCATGCTTTCAACACATGGTTCGTATTTCTAGCACACAACACAAAGAATTCAGCTCCTAAACAAGGAGTTTCAGCAACTATAGAGGCTTTGATTTTCATCTTGCACAACGAAGTGAAGCAATTAAACATCTAATTAAAGATTAAATTCAGCCCTAGCCCCATAAAAATCAACTCTTATCTCTCAATTGCTATTCGTATCCATTTATTCATCTCCATCGTCACTGTTATCTCCATTTTCACTCTCAGCTCCATCTTCATCGCTCCCGGTTCCATCTTCACTCTCTGCTCCATGTTTGCCCCCACCCCTAGATTCACTCTCTGCTCCATCGTTCGTAACTTTGTAAGACTTAATTAGTATAATTTGGTGGACAAAAGATCTATAGTTGAAGCGGGGAAAGGCAAGGAAAATTTGTACTACAAATTGATCAAAGATCAAGTCGTAAAATTTGTAATCAACTATCACAGTCATCTCATGGCTTTTCCCCCATTTAATTACCCTCTTCCAGAAACATAGAAAACTAAACTTTGAA
Source organism: Vaccinium macrocarpon (assembly GCA_022606695.1). Lineage (NCBI taxonomy): Eukaryota > Viridiplantae > Streptophyta > Magnoliopsida > Ericales > Ericaceae > Vaccinium > Vaccinium macrocarpon. The sequence continues at coordinate 23,597,508 of CM040173.1, forward strand.
GTAACACCAAATTCGAGTTGGGCCAAAGAAATCCACATACATTCATACCAAGGTTATAAATATCGCGTCTTGTCTTGGCGGACGCGTCTACCGTTTTGTATAAAAAGCGTACCAAAGACTCCCTCAATATTGCATCAGGTGTTCAATACCTACGTGATGCAGGGCAAATACCTGGGATGGAACAAAACTGTCACTATATATTTCGCCATAACTTTTTCTTGAACTCCATCGAAGGCAAAGTTATGTATCAAAATTTAAGAGAATTTCAAGATCTACAACATTGTAGTTACACATTTTTTTTCTAATTTGGTATCGGTGAGACCCAAAAACTGTGATTTCTGAACGGGGAGATTATAAAAAAACAGGGTATGTTTTTTAAAAAGAATTTGTGATGCATGGGTTCAACTTCTATCACTACCAAACATCAAATACAACAAATATGTACTAAATATACATAGATTAAGTGGGTTTAAGGGGGGTACCTTGGTTTTTAAGAAAGTGAGATTGAAAATGTCATATTCTGTGACAAATTTTGTGTCTCATGAACTCTCTCTCTCAATATATATAGGTGGATTTTCTAGTCCACACTCCCGGATTTAAGGGGAAAATGGGGTTTTTTTGTGTTGCAATTTTTTTTGGAAAATCTGATCCGTCCAATGTGTTCGAAGGTGTTTTCTGGAGTCCATGCGAGAAATCTTCAAAAATACGGGAAGGGCTTGATCTAGCGGTTTTGCGAAAAATTGTATTTATATATTTTTGCGAAAACTGCTTGGATCAAGCCCTTCCCGGTGTTTTTTTTTGAAAATTTTCCTTGATGGGCCCTTGAAAACACCTTCTGAACACATTGGATGGATCGGATCGTCAAAAAAATTTTTGTATAAAAAGTCCGGAAATTAAAAGTCCGGATTAGAAGTTTACCCTATATATATATAGGTGGCAAATCCGATACGGTACCCGGTATTGACTGGCACCGGTACTGTACCATACCAACAGAAAAATCGATACTCGTGCTGATACAGTATTCAGAATCTTGATTCATACCGAAGAAAAATTGGTACTTGTTGAATAAATTCCTGTGGCATTTTTTTAAGCTCAAAATCAAGCTATTTTTTCAACGACTTAGATGCCTGTTGCCATCTCCAACCAAGGATGTAAAAGTTGACATGGCATGTCAAGTGGATGCATTAACATTTGAGTCAACTCTAATCAATAATCAAGGTGTCAATTGTATACGTGTCATTTGACATGTGTCAAATTTTACATGTGATGTCTGTTTTCATTCCTTACTAAACTTCCCAAAAAAATTACTACAGCAAGTTGAAAAACAACATTTTTGTTCTTTTGAACGACAATCAGAAAAAGTGAAAAAATCATTTTCATACCCAATGATTGACTAGTGCTTAGTGCTACAGCTTGTAATAGACAATCTGTTGCTGCAAGAAAACCCAATTTTTTTGAAACAGTGCTACGCTAGGCATTCTCTTCAGTGGTGTGAAGTATGAACCAATTGGCAAGTGATTTTTCTGTGACCTCGACTCCCATCACGGTTGGCTGTTTCTCTAGATTTTTTCTTTTGCCCTAGAGTACACTATGTGCAATCAGATGGAAGACCAAGACTTCCCAAATCGACAAATCGATTGAGAGAAAGAGAGGAGGAGAGTCAAATAAGTCAATGTTGTTATAGTGGTCGTGGGTCGTCAATTAGGAAGGCAAGTAGGAAACCCCCTCTCAGCGGTGTCTTTTCCCCTACCCACCATTCCAACGTAGAAGAAGAAATTTTTTTTTTTTTTTTTTGAACAACGAAAACGCGGTGGGAGGCGGACTCAACAGAAGAACTCCCCCTGGGCGTGACCATATAAATTTCTCGAATTGTGGAATGTCCGGTTCGAGCCATAATTTAATGTCCGGTGAGGACAAAGCCGTTACCATAAAGACTACCTAACAAGCCCTGGTAGTAGAGGGCCCAACACATAGCCCTCCAGCACAGACATGTATAGTGGCTGGAGGGACTCGAACCCGAGTGCACGCGTGGGAAAGGCACTAAAGCCCCATCACCCCTACCAACTGGGCTACCACTTCGGTGGTACGTAGAAGAAGAAATTAGCCCCCATTATTTTTGACGAAGAATTACAAAACTGGGCTCCTCACCCACAATCCTAAGAAGTGGAACTACAAAAGCAATGAAAATCAAATCTCAGACAAGAAGTCGATTCTGTAAACTTACTTGGCGTGTCTTTAACCTCCTCTATCTTGGTTGCTATTGCTCCTTTGCTACGACCACAACCGTAGAGGCAAGCACTGTTAGGTCTAGAATCTAGGGTTTGGGGGAAGGAGATGGCGATGATAGAGATGACGATGGGTTGTTTTTTCATGTGCTACTTTTTTATTTATTTAATTTGTTAGGTCACCTATTGCTCAGGTTACCAAGTTACCGATTCGTAACTTTTTGTAATAAATTCGTAACTTTTACTGATCCAACGGTAGATAACTTGGGTGCATATCGTACACCCTTAAAAAGGGGTGTGTATTGTAGCGATGTCCTAAACTTTTTTTTTTTTTATTTTATTCAAGCGTCGGGCATGCTCTCATCTTAAGTAGTAAGCAACCATTGGACTTACTTGGAGAAAATTTGTTCACCCTTTCCCTGATTGGTTGAAATGATGCGGGGTCTACCAAAAATGGTTTGGATCCCACTATAAAATGATATCATGTTTACCAAAAAAATGTATTGATTCCATGAACCACATACCATTTCAACCGTGACGGTTTTGTTCACCATCTTTTGGCGAGGGTGAACAATTTTTTTCCCACTTACTCTTTGGTGATAAAATTGCCATGTTTGAACTGATGAAGACTTATTTAGCTTAATTTTCTTATTAAAATAATTAGGGTTACTTAGCAAAAAATCTAAAATATTTGGCAATTTTGAAGGGAATGACAAAGAACTTTTACAATCGAACATAAAAACATTTGCCATTTTTAAAATGAAGGACAAGGAACCTTTGCAATCGAACATAAAGACAAACAAAAATTAGTGAATCGTTATTAATTTTAAAAAAATTCAAATTTCGAACATAAAATTCAAAAAAATCACCACTCCACCTCGGGCCAACCACCACCCCATCTTTGGCCAAGTACTTCCGGTGACCAAAAAAATTAGGGAAAATGACCAAAACATGGTGCTTAGAAAAAATAATGCCAAAAACATGAGCATGGTTTGACAAATGACCAAAACATGAGAAGCAAAAAAAAAATTCCGAATACATGGTATTTTAGACTTGTTCTACCGACAATACCCCTTGTCTCTCTCTCTCTCTCTCTCTTCATCCCCAGAGAAGAGCAGTCTTCTTCTTCCTCAGAAGAGCGGTCTGAGAAGAGCGGTGGAAGGCATATCAGAGAGATTATTGAACCTCGAAAACCTCTACTTCCCTCACGCCATACAACCCTCCGCCTCCAGTTCCTCCTTTCTAGAGTATTAGTGGATTACCTTTTCTTTTATTTCCCGAGGTTCCAAACAGATGTAGCGAAACCCTCGGACGTTGTATAGAAACACAGCGGTAGTGGTTGTTGGGTTTGGTTTGGGTATTTGTAAGGGCAGGAAACGGTGGAATCCTACAATTCTCCTCCTCCTCCTCCTCCTCAACGATGATAGCAGCGGAGGAGGCGCTGCAGATTGTTTTGAGAGTGGCTCAGTGCCTGACACCTATCTCGGTACCCCTTCACGAAGCTCTCGGTAAGGTCTTAGCTGAAGAAATCACAGCCCCTGATCCTCTCCCTCCTTACCCTGCCTCCATCATGGTCTCTCTTCCTAAAACCCTACTTCCTCCAATATATTATCACACACATATATGTATTTCATCTTCACATTTATTGCCTTCGATAGGACCACCAATTCACTCTTTGCAGATAGTTCTTTTGTTTTTAGTTTATTTTCTTTTTGTCTTGGGTTTTAATATTGGGCTTGATTTAGTTATTGCAGATCACGTTGGTATAGTGTTTCGTTATTGTGAATTGTAATTTGTAAATTTCTACTGATTGACACACAAAAGGAAAAGAAAAGTTGAAACATCTTGTGATAATCCATTCCCATTATAGCAATCCACAATCAAGAACACATTTAGATAGTGTCGTGATAAGATGAATCCATAAGAGGGTTCAAGGAGCTGAACATGATGTACACAGGAAAAGATTTTTACATTAAGAAAGAATATTTAACAAAAAGAGGAGGGTTGCTTTCATGCTTTGGGAAGAAGGAAAAGAAGCAAATAAAAAAGAAGTAAAGGAGAAATGCTAGTCGTTCGAGGTTCTATGTATATGAAATCTGAATGCTTCGCCCAAACTGTTTTGCAGGATGGAACGTTATACTAGAGCACTAGCCCCTTGCACAACACCAATTAGGAGTGTCGGACACATGTTCATTCTTTCTTTCTTCTTATCATGTCTTCTTCTTTCTTTTATTCTGTCTTTTGATATTTTTTTGGTTTGTACAATGTGCCCTAATACAAGCTCAAGGTGGGAAAGTTTCAGCAAGATGTGGGGGAGTAACCTTTTAGACTGCAACTCGACATCGCTTCTTACAGTGATGATGACGATGTGTCATAAGAGAGCAGCAGAGGTGAGAATGATGAGGATGAGGACAACAAGAAAGAGGAAGATGGTGAGACATCCAGCCTCTGGCAAAGAAAAATCAAACATTGATGCTAGACACTTAGGTGGATTCTTCTCTTTAGTTTCTATGTAAGAAAGTACATTTTATTTTGAAAAATATTTAATTTGACCTCACACTAGCAAGCCAAGTTGGACTAACGTGAGTGCAGTGCTTTTATTGCACGGTGCAATGGTTTTCATTTATGGTGCAATGTTGTTGCATACACAGTGCAATTTTGAGATTGTCCATCCAAAAACAAGTTTTGATAAAAGTTTAAGATTGATTTGTTCATGTAAAAATTGAATCTTGGACAAGTTCAGCAAACATAGGATCAAAATCGAGTAGCTTAATTTGTTTATAAGTGCTAATGGTGAATATGTTTGGTGCTTATTTATTTCATACACAGTGCATGTCAAGCTTATACAAAGAGCACATTTTTTTGTTGCTTGGAGCAAGTTTTTCAGTGTCAGTGACAATATATTGTTTTGCATGTAATAAAAATAGTGCAAAGGTCACTCCACTGACAATGGAATGTGGAGTGGATGGACTTGTATGCATGATTCATGCCATCTAAGAACCCAAGGAAATGAGAAATAAAATTTATAGGAAGAATAGTCACGTGCTTGTGGTTTCATACACAATGCACGTCAGTGTTATACAAAGAGCATGTTTTGTTTTTGCTCGGAGCAAGTTTTTCAGTGTCAGTGACAGTACATTATTTTTCATGTTATAAAAAGAGTGCAAAAGTCACTCCACTGACAATGGAACGTCGAACGGATGGACTTGTATGCATGGTTCATGCCATCTAAAAACCTAAGGAGCATGTTAGAGGAGCAATGTTGATTCATGTAAGGAGCATGTTATTTCATACAAGGTGCAAATCAACCTATTTGTTCTCATTCGAGTACATAATTTGATAGAAACATTGTTCGAATGAGAAAATTTTTAGATAATTGTGGTGCTTGTTTGAAAAAACAAAGAACAACTCATCTTATTGCAAAGTGCAACAATTTTTCATATAAGGAGCATGTTATTTCATACAAGGTGCAAATCAACCCATTTGTTCTCATTCGAGTACATAATTTGATAGAAACATTGCTCCAATGAGAAAATTTTTAGACAATTGTAGTGCTTGTTTGGGAAAACAAAGAACAAGTCATGTTATTACAAGGTGCAACAATTTTTCATGTACAGAGCAAGCGGTTTTGATTTCGGTGAATTTTTTGGCTCTCCGGTTTTGGATTTAGACCGCACCAAATCTCTATGTTTTGCATTATCCATGGAAACATAATTAAATTCTATGATACAAAAATTGTTCAAATGAGAATTTGAAAACAATTATGGTGCTAGTTTAGAATGTGGAGTGCAAAAGTCACCCCACTGACAATGGAACGTCGAACGGATGGACCTGTATGCATGGTCATGCCATCTAAAAACCTAAGGAAATAAGAAATAAAATTTCTGAGAAGAACAGTCTGGTGCTTGTGGTTTCATATAGAGTGCACGACAAGGTTATACAAAGAGTAAGTTTTGTTGTTGCTCGGAGCAAGTTTTGTTGTTGCTCAAGAGCAAGTTCCCGGGGATTTTTTACCTGGGGGTATTTCTGTCAGTCGAAATATTGGTACCATGTATGTGGAATTATTTTTTTCCTTCTCATGTTATTGGTCATTTCCAAAAACCTTATCATGAAATTGGTATTATTTGTTTTAAAACCCATTTTCTGGGTCATTTTCCCAAAAATTAGTGAAGTGTCACTAATTTTTAAAAATTCAAATTTTGAACATAAAATTCAAAAAAAATACCACCCCACCTCCGGCCGACCACCATCCCACCTATAGCGGAGCACTTTCAACGACCAAAAAAATTAGTGAAGTGTCATTAATTTTTAAAAATTAAAATTTTGAACATAAAATTCAAAAAAATCACCACCCACCTCCGGCCGACCACCACTCTACCTCTGGCCGAGCACTTCAGGTGACCAAAAAAATTAGTGAGATTTCACTAATTTTTGAAAGTTCTGATTTTGTAACTGAGCACCGGCGGACCACTTCCGTTGACCCAAAAACTAGTGACATGTCACTAATTTTTAAAAATCACACTTTTCTATAGAAAATTCAAAAAAATCAACTCCTACCTTGCACAGATCAGTGACCTGCCTTTGGCTGACCACTTCCAGCAACCCAAAAAATTAGTGAAATTTCACGAATTTTTAAAAGTTCTAATTTCGTAACCTCACACCACTCGAGCTCCGGCGGACCACTTCGTGCGACCCAAAAACTAGTGACATATCATTAATTTTTAAAAGTTCTACTTTTCTATGGAAAATAAAAAAAAAAAAAAAATCAACTCCTACCTCGCGCAGATCACTAACCCGCCTTTGGCCACAACCCAAAAAATTAGTGAGATTTCACTAATTTTTAAAAGTTCTAATTTTGTAACCTCACACCACCCGAGCTCTGGCTGACCCAAAAACTAGTGACATGTCACTAATTTTTAGAAAATCTAATTTCATACAGAAAATTCAAAAAAAATCAACTCCTACCTCTAGCTGAGCACCACCCTACCTCAACCCGACCACTTCCGGCAACCCAAAAACTATAGTGACATGTCACTAACTTAAAAAATTCTAATTTCCTACAGAAATTCAAAACTAATGTGGAGTTCATCTTGCAAAAATTAACCATCCACTGTTTTCTAGACAAATTAGAAACTTACGGATATCGGACGACAAAGGTGTGTCAAAGTGAGCCCCACACAGGTTAGTGTTTTCTGGGTGTGGTAATGAGAAATTTTTTGTTCTTAAACTACCCAACAAAGGGAAAAAAAATTTGACCCATTATTGTTGACAACCAAGGAGAAAGAACGAGAATCAAAATAAATACTAAAAAAAAACATCGAATTTGGTTCCTTAAACTTCCGTTTGTGGTGTTCTTCTTTTGTCTGATTTTGATTTGACTGATTGGTCTTCGAAACCGATAATGTCAGTCAGATTTCGGCTAATCTGTGAGATTGTGAATCTCAATTTGCGAAAGGGAGATGTCTTCTTCGTTGAGCCGAGAATAGGTTTTTCTGATTCTTTAGTTCTTAGATGAAGATAAATTCAAGGACACAATGCACATGTAAGAGATTTGAACCTGTAAAGGATTTTTATGTTTAAAATAAAGAGAGAGTGTGTTTACTCTTTTTACTACATGAATACTAAAAACAAATCTTTATGTTTGGTTGTAAAAGTTTCTTATCGTTCTCTTTTAAAAAAACAAACTACAAGGGTTTATATAAAATCATTCATTTAGGAATAGATTGTTTGGTTTTTTTTATTTTTAAATAAATAAATCAAAAAAGTCATATTAGAAAAATCATCTGGCACTTACAAAGCCCAGGGGCATTACATCCCAAATACAAAAATGAGGCCAAAACTACTAACATTTGACAAGAACATAGCTTAAAGCACTAGCTGGCTACCGGCTCCAAAGTCGTACTGCTAGGGCAAGCCGACACTAGGTTAAGGAATAGATTATGGTCAACACTTAACAACAGAGTAACTTGGTTGAATAAGCATCGATGTAATCTAGAGCAAGTAAAAAAATTATTTACCCACCTATACCACCACCAGATCAGGGGAAACTAGATCGGTCCAACACCAGACTAAAGAACGGAATAGCAGAAAACTAAAATGGAAAAAACCATATCCTACCACCTCATTATTACCTTCAAGCCAGCCACAATCGACCAGATCTGCCAAGACGGGACAAAATCGGATACATCAAGCTCACCAAGCGTTGCCCAGAAGCCAAAGAGCTTGAAGGAAGATCACTGAAACCCATCAACACTTGCCACTCAAACCAAAGCAAAGATACACCGAATGGAGAGGAGAAGAAGGAAGGAGGAGAAAGGCTGATTACAATGTTGTACACATATTTTGTGAGTGCTTTAATGCCATCATGAAGATTGCAAGCATGATTGAGTTTTTTTTTATTTTTTTTATAACTACACAATGAGGATTGAGTGTCACTACAATGATGCTTTTTTGATGCGCAACATGAAAGCGGAGATTTTAAATTTGACCTTTTGCAAAATCTACAAGGCTACTAAAAAAGAAATCCAATGGGTTCATGATCTTGCCCAGAAAGTCCCTTTTGTACAGGGGAACGGCGGTTGAGAGAACCTTTACTCTCAAAGTTGACTTTTTGCAGAATCTCCTAGACTATTTAAAAAGAGGTCCAACGGGCTCATGATCTTGCCCAACAAACCATCTCCTCTTTTGTGTGTCATCCTGACAAAAGGGACGGCAGTTGAGGGGACCTTTGCTCTTTTAATGTTTATTGTTTGTTAGTTATCTGGTTGTAGTAGTTTTCTTTTTTCCCCACTTGCAATTGCAGTTGTAAACTCCTTTGTTATTTATGCAATTCTCTCTATTCCTCAGGAATTTTTTTTTTGAATTCTTACCTCATTACGAGAAATAAGTTCTATAAACAACTTGCTACCCCTCATTGGTATGAAAAGTTGTTGATGTAGAGAGAACCCTCATTTTACGGAATTATTTGTAACGAAAAACACAAACAAACTTGAACTAAAGATACTCCCTCCTTGAACAAAGGAAACAAACTATATGAGTAAATACTCAGTTTTCTTTAATTCAATAACAACTAAATTTTAATGTCACGTGCACCCTACAACTTATTTTTTGCTAGAAAAGAAGAGAAGGACCAAAAAGGAAACAACAAAACTGGAAGTTGAATCCCAGCAAATAAATAAATACAGAAAAAGAAAACATTAAACTAGGAAACTAATTACTCTAAGATACCTAATTTCTTGATTCAAAGAATCCTAGCAAGATATAGAAATAAATAGTCCTACTACATTAAAACAAATTAGGAAAGTAAAATCTTGATTAAAATAAAACACATATACTAAAATACTAATTAAATAAAATTCCTATTTTTCTAAAATATTTTCAATATTGGTCTACATCATTCTCCTCAGCTTGAATAAACTCGTCCTCGAGTTTACATAAACTCGTCCTCGGCCACATCAATCTTGTACTTCAAATTGATTGAACCCAAAAATTAAAGAAAAGTCTCGAAAATGTGAAAGATGAATTCCCATCAACAAAACAAATCCACGTTCCTCCTCTATTGAAACACACAGACTCTTGCGTGTAGTTTCTTCATTTATTTTTTAAAACGGATCAACAAAAATCATTACTCTGGTGGAATCAACACCTTCAAGATTTTCATATAAATAAAATCTAATTGATTCTTTTGTATCTGTTTTCAACACAGCCAACTTCGTAACTTTTTTTTTGCAACATTTCTTGATTTTCTCCTTTTGTAATTTTTTTTACTGGTTCTTCGTAAAAAATTGGTGGCTTACTCCAATGCACTACTGGTCTGGAATGTTATTCAAAGTGAAAGGCTACTTAATGGTAGCCTCCTCCATTGAATTAACCTCTAGGATTTTTTCTGGTGTCATACCTCTTTGGAACTTAGAAAAGTTGATCTTTGAACTAGATTCTCAAAGTCGCTGATTTGAAACCTTGACCGCCCTTGTCCTCCCCCTCAGTTGATAGTCACCTACCAAAGGTTAATTTGGTGATAGAAACATCATCTGACACCTCATCCTCTTTCGGAAACCAAGGTATAAGAAGACGGCGAGGCAAATTTCCACTAACAAATAAAACAACAATCTGATCGATCAGCGCTCCTAACAACTCTTCCAATTGTTGCTCAAGTTGTCGTAACCTTTCCTCCATTCGCATTTCTAGAGCAACCTCATTCCGTTCATAGACTTCCTCAACAAAAATGGTACACCTGCCTCTTCCACCTTGGCCTCCAAAATGTCTTCCGGCCATAGTAAGGATTGGAGCTTGCAGCTCTAATACGAATTGATGCAACAAGAAGCCTCCTTTTACGAAACTATTTGCAACAAAAATGAAAAAAACTTGAACTAGAGGTACTCCCTTCTTGAACAACTAAATTTTAATGTCACCCTACAAATTATTTTTTGCTAGAAAAGTAGGACCGAAAAGGAAACAACAAAACAAGAGGCTGAATCCCATTAAATGAAGAAATACAGAAAAAGGAACATTAAACTAGGAAACTAATTATTCTAAGATACCTAATTTCCTAATTCGAATAATCCTACCAAGATATATAAATAAACATTCCTACTACATTAAAACAAACTAGGAAACTAAAATCTTGATTAAAATAAAACACACCTACTAAAATACAATTTCAAATACCAACCAACCAAACCAAGCCTTATGTCCCAATCAATTGGGGTCGGCTACATGAATCCTTTTTCTCCATTGAGCTTTGTCAAATGCTACTTCATCGCTTAAACCCAGTATACTTAGATCTTTGCGTACTACCGCATCCAAAGTCAATTTGGGTCTTCCCCTCCCTTGTGCGTTTTTACCCAAAGCTATCATATCCACTCTCTTAACTACTGCATCCGCTGGCCTACGATAGACATGTCCAAACCACCTTAACCTATTTTCCCTTAACTTCTCCTCTATAGGTGCTACACCCACCATCTCGCGAATTGTTTCATTTCTAATCCTATCACGTCTAGTCTTACCACACATCCACCTCAACATTCTCATTTCCGCTACACTTATCTTATTCACTTGTTGCTTCTTAATAGGCCAACATTCTGTCCCGTAAAGCATCGCTGGTCTTATGGCAGTTCTATAAAATTTTCCTTTCAATTTTGTTGGTACCCTCTTGTCACACAGTACACCAGTAGCGCTTCTCCACTTAAGCCACCCCACTTGGATCCTATGCGTCACATCATCTTCAATCTCTCCATCTTGGCTAATAATAGAGCCTAAATACCTAAAATGGTCCCTCTTTGGTATCTCCTGATCTTGGATTATCACTCTTTCCTCATACTCACTTCTGGTATCACTAAACTTGCAGACCATATACTCACTAAAATACAATTTCAAATGATAAAATAAAATTCCTATTTTTCTAAAATACTTCAAATATTGGTCTGCATCAATTGTTTTCAGAACAAGAAAACCTAATTCTAAAGTTGACAAAATAATTAAAATTCTCGCAACTGTTTCAATAGTTTTTTTTTTTTGATCCATAACTGTTTCAATAGTTTGAGAACACTTATTATGACTGTGAAATCCGTTTCTATTTTTACATTCAACATTTTTTGCAATAAAAAAAGAAAAATTAGCTACTCACGCCCAACCAAATGCATTAACAAGAGCAGTGGCATTCTTGCACCAAAACTAGCACACAATAACTCCTTATATAAAATATACTTGGACCCCTGGATATAGGCCTACAACTTAAAAGCCACATCCGGAGGGGGAAAAATAGAAGAAAATGCATTCAAACCTTAGAACTAAAACTTACCCAACTTTTTTTACAAGTAGGAAGCACACTATCTGAAAAGAAATTGAAGATCACGCAGCCATAGTTTCGAAAACACAAACTTCTTAAGCTTTCTCACAGACATCTCCATCACAAACCCACCCTACTTTAGTTTTTGTCCCCTCCTCCATATCATCTTCCTAGTCCCCTAAGTTTCATCCAAACCACACTTTGGATGCAGATAAAATTCACGCTGTTTGCGACAAAAAGACCATACTTTTCCTTCTTCATCACACATTTTGCATGTATACTCCTTGCGTCGAATCAGCTCAAGTTCGTGTTCATGGAGTCCATGGTTCACCTTCTTAGGCCACCCTTTTGCCATCTCCTCATCATTCAATCGGACTTCTGTGAAGGGATAAGCATTGACTCCATGATGCATAACAAGTTTGTGGGCTTCTGTTGTGACAGTCCTACCTGTTGGCCCAATTGCAACTAGCATTGGAGTGGTTTGGACCTTAAATAAGCGGCACAAATAGTCTTTCCTCTTGTCTTCAAAGGGAAGCGCGAGCCATGGCATTGCGGAGAAGTATTCTTCAAATGAGGCTTGATCCTTGTCACCGGAGATGAAAATCACTTCAAATGCATCATCATTTGCCTTGATCTGGTGATATGTTTCGATACACTTTGGAAGAAAAGCACGGCATGGAGGACACCAGTGCGCCGAAAAGTAAAGGAGGATATTTTTTCCAACAAGATCAGAAATTGGAACCTAGAGAGAGAGAGAGAGTTCTGTATCAGTGATGGAAAGAAAAGATCTAGTCGTTTAAAGAAATCACAACCTAAACTCACATCAGCAAATCTTTATTCTTAATTAAGAAAGAAATCAAGAGAGATTTGAAACTCACAACCTAAACTGTTGTAAAGGGTATTTGCACTTTTGCAGTAACATATAGTATTACTTAGTTTTGTTCCGCCAGGGCACGGGACAGGGACACTCCAGTCTCCAGTGCTTCGAGAGTTGTGCCACTGGGTTTTCCACCCTTTGCTTAAGAGTCCAAATAACTTCAAAAGCCGCTTAAAAACTGATCCTGATAAACACCAATTTTAATATTTTTGGGTCCTTGTTTTGGAAATCGCTTTTGTCAAAAATAAAGTTTCGAAAAAGACACCAAAGAGTCCTAGGAATTTTGTATTTTACGGAAGTGTTGTAAGAGTTCCTGAACTAGACAACTAGGATCAAAGCAGGCTTGCAGAGGAAGAAATTTTCACATGTAAAGATCCATAAAATGGTAAAAACACATATAAAGTTCTCTGTCTCCAAAGACTAATCAACAAATAGTGGCATCCGTAACACCTGAAAACATACCTTGCGCACATCTTTTCCAATTACAAAATCGAGATCTCCCAAAACCAAGATAGACTCCAAAGTTTGTGCATTCCGTTTTGCCTTATCTTTCTCCTCAATCTCGGAAAACTTTTCCGGTGTAAAGGGGTACGTCTCAATGCCATGTTCTTCAATGGCGTCAACAACATCAGACTGAAGAGTCTTTCCATCTGGTCCGATAATAACCAATCCAGGTATTGGAATCTCAAAGTGTTGAGCCAGCTTGACACAGCTCTTGTCGTTGAAAGGAAGTGATAACCAGGGCATTTTTTCAAAGCCTAGCTTGAAGGATTCTTCTTTATCATCTAATGGTACCATGACAACCTCAAATTTCTCCTCATGTGCCTTCAACTTCTGATAAACTTCAATGAGTTTTGGGCTTAACTTAACACATTGCTTGTTTGAAGAATCTGGCAAAATCAGGTGATAAGCCCCATACATTGTATATATCCGGGCTTATCTCGCTCTTTGTGATCATACACACGTGCATTTTGTACCTTTATATGATTGATTTTGCGCGAGTTGTGTTTTTGACGAGTTTCAGAAAATCGGAGCTAAAAGGCGTGTCCAAAGCTCCAAATAATCCCCGGTTGTATCCGGAAGTACCTAAGGTCTCGCAATGCCATGGAGGACAATCGCCGAAGCTTGAAAGTCGATTCAAAGAGCTTTGGAAGGTTCGAGGAAGGCCCGGAACAAAGGAACAAGAAGTGTAGAGTTATGAGGCTCAAGGAAATCCGACCAACCGATAGAAAAAGACTCATATCTCTCATTCTACAAAGGCCATGAAGATGAGGTCAATTGGGTTTGAAAGTAGACTCATAGAGCTTTCCAACGGTTCAAGAATCACCTCATTCCGAGTTCGGATGAAGCCGGGGCGTGCCCGCGAAGTTGGGTAAAAAAATCAGTCTTCCGGACGATTACGGACCGGTCGGAATTATTGCGGACCGATCCGTAATTGCCCAAAAATTTCCAGACGATTCCAGACCGGTCCGGAATAATTCTGGACCGGTCCAAAATTGCTCCGAACCAATTTTTGTGGACTTTTTGCACTTTCCACTTATGAAAACTTACTACTTTTGTTATTTTTAGGATATTTTTGTGAGAGAGAAAGTGTTGTGTATATAATGATCTCTCTCTCTCCCTCTCTCTTATCTCCCCCATTAGTTAGCTTTAGGTATTTTAAGTTTTTCATTTCCATGGTTTTTCAAGCTTCCTCTCTCTAGATTTCTCAAGTAAGTTTTCATTTCTAGTTAATTTGTCAAGGTTTATTGTTGTAGCTACAATCATTCTCTCTATATAAATCTAGTTTATTTGTGTTTTTATTGGTTAAATCTTGTTCTTCATTTCCTAGCTAAATCCTTCTTAAACTCAAGTTTACCATGGTTGTTTGTTAATTTTCCAAGTATTAAAGTGTTAGGCTAGCATAGGATCTTTGTTAAAAACCAAGTTTCAAAGTCATTAATCATGTTCTTTATTTCCTTTATTAAATTAGTTAGCCTAGTTAATTTAATGTGTGAGTAGTTTATTAGGTAGGGTCATGGGGTGATTAACTCCCCATGACCAAAGTTAGTCCATTTCCTCGCGCAATTTAAAAAAGGCTTTCAACTTTTGTCGAGCAATGAATCGGGATTCACTTTTATGAATCAAAATTAGGGTCTGTAAACCTCTTTGATCGCACGTCGCCCGGGGCATAACCACTTGGTACGTGCGATGCTTAGGGATAGGACGACTCAAATCTTTGTCTAAATGGCACAAGAATCCTATTCTTTGTGGAACGCATTTTTCTAGGCGATGGTTTAGTTTCTAAACCATTTGCTCGGGTGCACCTAACGGTGGCTTGAGTCGGTTACCGAGCGTGAGGATTTGGTTAGCTTTGGTTGTGATCGTTATGAACCCCTAGGCTTTACCTTTGTTAATTTAGTCTTTTTGTATTCCGTGTCATTCACGAAGTTAAGTGAATCCACCAACAAATCACAAAAGCCAAGTTTGCCGCTTTAAGGCTAAACCCTCACTCGCAAGTCAACTCTCACGCGTAGGGTGCGTTCGGTCACAATGGATTGACCCGGTCTTACGGTTATTATGCTACCTCCGACCTAGCCCCCCGGCTTTGGGGCAACACTTTCTCATTGACACAATCCAAGGTCGCAAGCATTTCTGGCTATACATTGCCGGGGGTCAAGCATTTTTGGCGCCGTTGCCGGGGACCCAATGGTCCATCTAGCGTGAGTTTTCCTTACTCCACTGTAAGTATCCCACTCTTTTGTATAGTTTTTCTTATTTTATGTACATTACTTGTTTTATTAACGAGGCGGCGGACTAGCCCCTTGGAACTGTTCTTGTGGTGAGGCGGTTGCATAACCCCTCCGCTCTGCTAGTCTTAAGAAAATCCTATAAAAATAATGACATACTTTGAAAGTTGCTATGGAGAGGTCTTACAAGATGTAACCAATTTCTATCAACTAGATCATGAGTCTTTTTCACAATGTTGGGAGCGTTTTAAATGTTCAATTTTCTCTTGGTCAAGGTTTATGTATGAGTTCGAGGATCTTCTAGTTGTTTTCTGTTGAGGTTTAAATCCGTCAATATGTCAATTTGATTTGTGTTCTAATGAAGAATTCTTGAATAAAACTCCCGAAGAGTGTTGGGACTACCTTGAGGAATTAGCCCAAAAGCCCCAATATTGTGAGTTGATTGAAATTGGAATAGGGCAAGCCCTTAGTGATACCTTGGACAAATTTCTCACCGCGAAGCCAACATATTTAATTGATTTTGAGAGTTTGTGTCCTGTAATTGAGGAGGTGCCACCTGTAGCAATTTCGAGTAATGAGTCACTAGTGTGTGATGATTCTTTCAAAAATCCCTTCACCATTGAGGTAATAGAACCATTGTTCTTTAGTGAAGGGGTTGTTCCAGCTCAAAAAGAAATCTCAGAAGTTATATGGGATGATGAGCCTGTTTTCGATTGTGCTCCCCAAGAGGATTCTAGTTGTACACTTGCTATGTCTTTTCATGAAAATCCTTTTGAGGCTCATGCCCCTAGCACTTCCATTGAGTCTGCTCCACCACAAGAACTTGAAAGAGTCGAACTAATTGATTTTCTAGGTGTTGAAAATTATGATTGTGTTTACAATCCACTTTTACTGAATCTTGTCAACACTTTGAAAATGAATTTGGTTCGCATTATGCATTTGGTTGAACTTAATTTCCTTACGCGACTTCTGCTATCACAATACTCTAAGTATCTTATCTTATGGCATGGTCGTGTACAATTTTTAACGGAAGGCTTGGAATGGAGTGTTATGCTTGTACTAATAACTCTTCATAGTACAAATGATGTTTGGATTCCACATGAATGATGTTGTGTATTCTGATGGTCCGGTATAGCCACCCGAACTTGAGCTACGTATGGCTTAGCCACAGTCTCTAGTTTCGGGAAGAAAAGTAGTACCCGTGCAATTGCGTGAAGATTCTTCGGTTGTATTATTTTTGTACATACTGTTATTTGTGAAGCCCGGATAACACAAACCGGGCGGTTCTAATATCGCTTTCTCTTAGTAGGAGTAATGGAAAAGCCTCTCATTTGGTCGAGGTATAAGGTGGTTGACATTCCACCCCTTCGGTACATTTTTATCCCTCCTAGTTCTTCATTTTCATACTGTCTTCGTGCTATGAGGACATAGCACATTTTAAGTTGGGGGGAGGGTTTACTTCGTGCTTTGTTTATATTAAGAGTCTTGAAAAAATTAAAAAAAATTGAGAAAAATTGATGAATCAAGGAATTAGGATACTTGTGTGTGCTTATTCTTAATTGATGGCTTCTAATTAATGCTATGATGTTTGTTGTGTGAGACGGAGTCTTGATACGATTTCATGGATAGATTTAAGCTTGTGAACATGACGTTAAAGGGAATCACTTGGTTAAACCGTATTGCCTATAGTTGGATAGCGTATGCTCACTTAAATTCATGCTTTCGCACACGCATTGTCCCACTTGAGCATTCACTGGCTTTGAATTTGGTTCACGTGTCATTGATCCCTCGGTGTGAATTAACGTGTCTGTGAAATATTTGGAGCCCCTTTCCTTTTTTAAAAAAAAAGAAGAGAAAAGATGATGCATGCTTTATTGTTAATGTTTATTCGGGCGTTCATTGAGTAACCGGGAAATCGGGGTTTGCTCCCACCGTATTGTTCGCGTCAAAAGATGGATAGACCTTGTGAAGGCATTGTCGAATGTGGTTAGCTTGGACCTCACTATAAAGCCTTTTTGACTCGAGCAATTAAGTCTGAGGGGTCTCTCAAAACCTGGCACCCTAAGGCCATTTGGCTTAGGGATAGCCGACCTAACGCTCGCTAAAGGGGTCAACTAAAAAGCCCGAGAGGTCTAGGCATTGCACAACCACATAACAAAAGAAAGAAAGCAAGAGATTCATTCGAATAAAGGAAGGGGTGTGCTTAAAGAAATACCGAGCTATCAATGGTGTGAGAACTGTTTTCAAGATTGGTGAATTTCTTTGTGAGGTTTCTTTTCACACGCATGCCACGTGAGAATACTCTATCCGACCGTAGGTGAGAGGATTGATTTATGTGCTAAGTTTAGATATGAAGTTCACTTGCTTAACTCTTTCTATGAATGAAGTATCTTGCCATTGACTTGCATGGCGGACATTGTGGTACTATGTGAGTTGTCGGTTGGGCATGAGTACATTTCAAGTATTTGATTCCTTTGTGTTTTGTGGGTGTTCACTGCTGAAAACCCTCACGAGACTTCACTCGTCCTACCGGGGCCGCCCGGGGGTTTAAAAGACGTATCCATTTTAGTTTGTTTTCGGTAGTTGCATTTGTTTAGTTTGCTCGGGGCGAGCAAAGTTCAAGTTGGGGGGTAAGAATCTGCAAAATACAGGCCTATGGTGTTGCCTTCAAGCTCAGATATAGATACCTTGAAAATAACATCATAAAAAGAATGCAATGAGATAATGACTTATGAGAGATGTTTCAGGCATGCCGGAGGGAGGGGTTTGGAGAGAAAATAAAAGAAACAGTATGATAAAGAGAAACCTTGGATAGTTTGTGCAAAGAATGCTGAGAAACAATGAGAAACTGAACTTCCTTTTAAGGCATTCCATTTCTCACAAAAACTGGTGGATATTAACATTCTAAAAATCTGCATCAAAATAAATGAAAACGACAAATTTGAAGATCATTTTAGAAGAAGAGTAAAAAGCACTTTCTTTTATTCTGTTTTGTTTTCTATAATTTCATTAAGCCTACAACTCTAACCAACAAAGATTTACCATAAATGCCAGGGCATCTTGGAGAAAGAATCCGTAAATGCCTCATCATCTTCATCTGCTCGGTGAACAAGCACAATCTCAAAATTTCCCTTGGGGAACAGTTCATTGTAAACCTCCACGAGATTTGGGGTGAACTGTTGACAGTCGTACCATGATGCTGAAAAGTACAACCCGACCTTTTTACTTTTCAATGTGTCAATTTTCACCTGTAACATGCAGAAATATCATATTAAGTCCATTGATGTCAACACCGGAAAAACATAGTATTACTTCCATTTGGAACATCACCAATTTCAGCATAAGTAATTTGACGTAATCGTTTTAACTCTTAAGCAAAAGATCTTTCTGCCGAGAAAATGCAAGTTCAACTAGTCCAGTTATACTAACTTGAAAGTTCAGGTACATCAAGCATGCACATAACACTGTGGAACAGATACTACACACCTAGGACAATTTCTCCAAAGATGAACAGAACTTCATACGTCTCATGTCGTTTTAACTTTTGAATCAATGTTTGTCACAGCGGTAATTCTCTGCTGTTCTTTTTTGTTGAAGCAACTTTGGTCATGAACTAATGTTTGCATCCGTTTTAGGAGATGTTCAAAACTATCGCCCTTGGGGGCAGGATTGCATATTGCATAGACACGAGGCAACGTTATCATATGGGTGCATTTTCATTAGCCACATCACCAAACAAATGGCAGGCTGAATTTTCATACTATTTTCTTCACCCCGTAAAAAAAAAAAAAGGTTACTGAATATACCAATCTCTGTAAGAAAATTGCCCAATTCCCTTTCACAGAAATTCCAAATTAGCCAACTCTTCGGAATACATCCCTTCGTTTTATGATCCAAAACATAAAGAAAAAACTAGGTCATCCACTGCAACACTGAGGGGTAAGTTGAGTGCAAATTTGTTCACCCTCGCCTAATGAGAGTGAACAAAACCCTTGCTTTGATTGGTGGAAAATATGTGGAGTCTATGGAATCACATCACTTTTGGTAGCGGTGACATCACTCACATCACTTTTTGGTAAAGATGACATCACTTTGTGGGGGGTCACACCTTTTCCACCAATTAGAGTGAGAGTTTTGTTCAACCAATGAGGGTGAGGGTGAACAAATTTGCACTCCGTATTTTTTGTACTCGTAGTTGTCAAATAAATTGACGTGTGTGAGGGAAATGAGGGTCTAATTTGACAACTTTTAATCCAAAAATATAAAAAATACGTAGCAATTTGAGAGCTTTTAATCCAAAAATATAAAAAATACCTCATCCTTACAAACAGTGACTATACATACAAACACATAGCTACGTAAACAGCAAAGAGAT
Organism: Vaccinium macrocarpon; assembly: GCA_022606695.1. Lineage (NCBI taxonomy): Eukaryota > Viridiplantae > Streptophyta > Magnoliopsida > Ericales > Ericaceae > Vaccinium > Vaccinium macrocarpon. Next base: position 23,617,501 of record CM040173.1, read on the forward strand.
ACCAAATGATTAATCAAAAGAGTTTCATATAAACAAGAACAGAACCGATTACCTGATCGCCGTTGCTGCGAATGAGGAAATCCCTATCCTCACAAGAGAGAAGAGATTGAAGGTCGTGTTTGCTTTGCTCAGTAATACCCTTCGTCGTCACCCTCCATTTTGTTCCCTTTCTCCGTTTGTAATTGATGAAGCTTTACTGGTTAAACGAAAAGGGAAGTGCCAAAGTAAAATGGCGTTTCTGATCATGGAGCTTTCAAAGCCCCGTGTATATAAACACGTGTGTGTGTAAAAATCACAAGTGTGGGAATTGAATATGATTTCTGTAAGCTCCATCAGCTGAGATATTTTATTGGTTGTCACATTTATGTCTAAAACACACATTTTATGGTATTTTTCTGAATCGAGTTGTAATTTTATTTTTCATTTATTCTAGAGTGTTGTATAGGTAAGGCAAGGAATCATCTTTATTTTGTTTTTTGAGTGCGGTAGTCGTATAAGGTAGTTTTGAGAACATTAAGAAATTTGTGAAATTTTTGTTTCCATTGAAGACCAGGGATATTGGGAAGTTTTGGGAAGATTACGGTTGGTGAAGATTTCTTTTTCGTCAAATATGGTTAGATTGCTATGCTGAAAAAGGTTGAAAAGGAATGTGTCAAATTGGAAAAAAATCATAGGAGCTGCAACATATTATGGGCGACTGCATGCTCGAGCGAATTCTAGTGTTGCTGGAGCATAAATAGCTGTCTCTTTTTTCTTATAAATATGAAGGCTTTCGGGTTCAGAATAATGGATTGAGAAAAACTAATATTTCCTGAGGTGAGTTTTACTCTCTTAAATATTTCAGAAGTCAGTGTGTATATTACATCTTGAAGAACTTTGGAGGATCATGGAATCCTAGTGCTAATCACCCAACTTCAAGAGGTTCACTCCATCGACTTTCATTGTCGAGTTAAATCACTTTCGTGGAGTTCAAAAGGTATTTCTGGAAGACTTGAGGATTCAAGAATCGGTGATCATGCAAGGGTACGATGTGCGTGGATTCGGCAGGTAGTTCTTAGGACTCGTGGTGAGGATACACGGTCAGGTGATAAGAATACTTGTAATCGTACAATAATTTTAGTGCATGATTCCTTCCCGTGATTTTTTCCCTTTTAGGGTTTCCACGTAAATTTTCGTGTTTTGCTTTTATTCATATTTTTGTGTGATCAATTATCCTTGTTTGGGCTAACGTTTAATCCTTGCAGTAGTACAAAATTTTCAATTTCCAGACCATTTTTTCTTCATGTATGGCAACCAGGGCCATGTGGAAACTTTATATCCATCTCAAAACCAATTGGCAATGAATGGAGAAGTCCCAACATATATAAAGTGATCACCCATTCCACTCCTAAGCAATGTGGACAATTTTCCTTAACAGGCCAGCCCAAAGGTTTTGACTTTTGAGTGCCAAAAGACCCTAATTATTAAGGAGCAAAATAGCTTCGAGGATTACACCTTGCGAAGTCCAACATATACTCGCTCCAGCTTTACTTTCCAAGGTTCATCTAAAGAAAGGAATGGAAGTGTTGGACGCAAGAGCCCTATGCTCTAAAAGGGAGGAGGTTTGAACTTGTACACATGTCCAAAACAATCTCCAGTACTTCAAAATGTACACATCTCCGAATAAATCACCATAAAGGAAAATTATTTGGTGTATTTTGCTTTACTTAGTTGGAAACGAACAAAGCTCGAGCAAAATAAACACAATATTGTCCACTTGTGTAGCAGGATTTTTCATGAGGGGTGTGTTTAAAAAAAGTTTTTGCCCGATTACACGAAAATTGTGAACTTCGACTTTGTTTGAGGGCAATTTGTGCGGGAGAAGTCACCCTTCTCACAAGACGCGACAGCTTGAGTGGAAGTGGCCGGGCGGATAGGGGAAGTTCCAGAGGAAAGACAAATATCAAATCTTCTTTTCTATCTTCTCCTTTGTGGATAAATTCGGTATACATAATCGGAAATGAAATTTTGAATGTAGCAAGACTCAAATCCTTGACATTGTAACCAAATAAGGTTCCTGTACAACTAGCGAGCCTACTTGGTATTGAAAGTTGTTTTCAGAAGAATAAATTCTACTTCTGAAGTTGGTTAAAGCCTAAAAATTTTCACAGCTGCTTCAATACTTTGAAAACATCTATCAGTGCCAATCATGATTCTATTTTCTGCGATAAAAAAACGAAAATGGGGAACACAAATTTCACCAAACATCACCTTAACAACCAAGGAAATATCCCATACAAAGTCAAACGTCATTTCACTTCAGCCGAATAATCTGTAATGCCCCAGCCATCTCATGGCAACCAATGGCTGGCACTCAAATTCAATCAAGAAGAGTACCTTTATTGCACCAAAACTAGCACAAAATGACACTCTTAAACATACATAAAAGACACATGCGTTCAAACCTTAAACTGTGACTTACCAAACTTATATTACAAGCAGGAACACACTCGGGAAAACAAACTGAAGACCGGAAAGCCATATAGTTTCCACAACACAAACTTCTTAAGCTCTGTGACACACATCTCCATCACAGACCAACCCACCCTCAGTTGTCGCCCCTTCCTCCAAAGCATCTTCGCTATCCCCTTTGGTTGCCTTGTTTTCTTCCAAAGCACACTTTGGATGCAGATCAAAATCACACTCTTTACAATTAAAAGACCATATTTTTCCTCCTTCCTCACACCCATCGCATACGTAGCTCCGACATCGAATCAGCTCAAGTTCATGTTCATGAAGCTCATGCTTCACCTTCTTAGGCCACCCCTTTGCCATCTCCTCTTCCTTTGCCTCGATCTCCTTCAATTGAGCCTCTGTGAAGGGATAAGCATCAGCTCCATGACACATAACAAGTCCGCGGGCTTCAGTCGTGACAGTCCGGCCTGTTGGCCCGATTGCAACTAGCGTTGGAATACCTCGGACCTTAAATATGCGGTCCAAATAGTCCTTCCTCTCATCTCCAAAGGGAAGCGCCAGCCATGGCATTTGGGAAAAGTATTCTTCAAATGAGGTTTGATCCTTGTCACTGGAGATGAAAATCACTTCAAATGCATCATCTTTCGCCTTAATCTGGTGATACGTTTCGACAAGCTTTGGCAGAAAAGCACGGCATGGAGGACACCAGTGTGCTGAAAAGGAAAGGAGGATATTTTTCCCAACAAGATCAGAAATTGGAACCTGCAGAGAGAGTGTGCTGTATTAGTGATAGAATGAAGATCTCCATTCCAGAACCGTAGTTGTGAAAGAGATGTGGCAACAAATATTCATTAATAATTAAGAAATGAATTAAGGGAGTTCATAAAAATCACATCCTAAACTGTGTTTGCAGTAACATCATTTGAATTTGTTCCACGGGGTGCGGCACAGGGGGATTCTATTCTAGTCGCGAGTGTTCGACAGTTGTGCTTCCACCCTTTGTTGGAGTAAAAAAAAACACCTTTCTAAAGCCGCTTAAAAACTGATCCCAAGAAACACCAATTTTAATATTTTTGGATCCTGATTTTCGAAATCACTTTTGTCAGATATAAAGTTTTGACAAACTCCCCATAGACTTGCGTTTTTTGTATTTTACGGAAGTGCTGTAAAGTCGTGAATTTGTACGAGTTTCCCAACTAGGATCAAAGCCGGCTTGCAGACGGAAAAATTTTCACATACAAAGATGCATATAAAATGATAAAACTCAAATAGTGGCATCTGTAACACCTGACAAACTCACCTTGAGTCCATCTTTTCCAATAACAAAATTGAGATCTCCCGAAACCAAGATAGACTCCAATGTTTGTGCTTCCCGTTTTGCCTTATCTTTCTCCTCAAGCTCAGAAAACTTTTCCGGTGTAAATGGGTACGTCTCAGTGCCATGATCTTCAATGGCTTCAACAACATCAGGCTGAAGAGTCTTCCCATCTGGTCCGACAATAGCCAATGCAGGTATAGTTGGAATCTGAAAGTACCGAGCCACCTTGACACAGCTCTTGTCGCTGAAGGGAAGTGATAACCAGGGCAGCTTTTCAAAGCCTTCCTTGAAGGATTCTTCTTTATTATCTAATGGTATCATCACAACCTCAAATTTCTCCCCATTTGCCTTCAACTTATTATAAACTTCAATGAGTTTTGGAGTGAACTTAACACATTTCCTGTATGACGACTCTGCAAAATACAGGCCTATGGTGTTCCCTTCGAGCTCAGACATAGGTACCTTGAAAATAACATGATAAAAAGAATGCAATGAGATTAGCCATGTTAGCCATGTCAGAGGAAGGATTTGGAGAGAAGAGAAACCATCACTTGTTTAGAAGGATAGTGCGAAGAATGCAGAGACACAGTGAGAAACTTACCTTTCTTCTAAGCTCATTCCTTTTCTCAGATGGATATTAAGATTTTAAAATTCCAAAATCTCTTTCAAATTTGAAGATCATTTTAGTATAAAATTAAGAAGCACTTTCTTCGGTTTTGTTTTGCTCTCTATACTTTCACCAAGTCTAACGACTCTAACCAACTAAGATTTCCCATACAGATTATAAATAGCAAATCACCGAACTAAATTGCGAGCACTACACTACATGATCTCTGCATGTAATCTCACCTTATTCCCATTAGCCGATATCACGAAGTCACGAGAACGGGAGGCCAATAAGAATTTCAGGGGCTGCTCCCTCTTCACTTTTTCTTCTTCGTCCTTAATTTCTTTGATTCTTTCTTGGGTAAAAGGATACGCATCAACTCCATACTCCCGAATGAACTCAACACCACCCTCGGTCATAACCTTCCCATCTTCATCAAGGATCACAAGGTAAGGTATCCCCATCACCTTGAATAGCTTATCCAACTGGTCACGTGTTTTTGAATCAGAAAATGGGATGGCAAGCCAGGGCATCTTGGAGAAATAACCATTAAATGCCTCAGCATCTTTATCTGCCGAGACAAATACAACCTCAAAATCGCCCTTTGGAAGCAGTTCATTGTAAACCCCCACGAGATTCGGTGTGAAACTTTGACATGGGCCACACCACGAGGCCGAAAAATACAATCCGACCTTTTTGCCCTTCAAACTGTCAATTTTCACCTATAACATCCAGAAATATCATGTTAAGTCCACTGATGTCAATACTGGAAAAGCATAGTATTACTTCCGTTTGGAACATCACCAATTTCAGCATAAGTAATATGATGTGACCTTTTTAAGCAATAGAGATTTCTGCTGCAAAAATGCAAGTTCAACTACTCCAGTTCCACCAACCTGAAAATCTATGAGAGGAAATTGAACACCCAACTGACGTTTTCTTTTTTTAATCTACACCCTTTCCAAGTTTACTCAGTCATAATTTTGTTCAGCACTTCAGCGTAATTTGATTTTAATAAGTATAAAAACTTAATTTGACCTACAAATAATGCTAAATGATTAATAGACATAAGTTTCTAGTTATAAAACGGGAAATGATTTTGCCACTCCAAATATAAATAGCCACACTCCAATATTTGTCTTCTGGTATGTACGTTAAGGTTGAGTTTCCTGTTTTTAGCACCCCTAACTTCCTACTAAATGCATCAAGGTGATTTTAACAACTTGCTCTTAGCAAAAAGATTATGTGATAGAAAATTGACTTTTAACAACTTAACTTTTAGCTAATGGGAAACAAATTTGCTTTTAACTTAACTTTGGCACTTTCACGAAAACTTGACTTTTGGCAATTGGTGCTAAAAAAGTTGAACTTGGTAAGTGTATTTTGAACACTAAAAGACACATTTTAGCATGTGATTATGAAAAAATGGAGTATCAAAGTAAATTACCTACAAAATCTTATGGAGCTTACATTTCATTTTTGACAGGTAGCTGATACTGGTTGTGTTCGGTTGCACAGTTTAGTTTAGTTTAGTTTAGTTTTAATGATAATGATGTAAGCAGGTGTAATAAGTGGAGAGAAATAGAGAGAAAAGTAAAAAAAATGATCATATAATCAAAATTGAAACAGTGCCAAAACTGTCCCAAAACCCTCAAATGAACACAGCCACTAATATCTGATTATAATTACCAGGGGCGGCTCTACCATAGTTTTAGGAGTTCAGGTGAACCCCTTGGGTTCAAATAGTGTAGTAAAATTTCATATTTTGGTCGTATAATTAAATTTCTCTAATATTGTCAGCATAATGGAGTAAGTAGACTATATTGCTTAACCAAAATAAATAAACCAAGCCAAATAAAGTTCCATCCAAAGTAAGTGCCTTTTAACTTTATATATGGTGATTTGTACCAAAAAAATTTATGAATATTTTTGTCACTGCTTAATCAAAATCCTGGAGCCGCCCTAATAATTAAATTATTTGTTTTGTTAAGCTAAACATTAGTTAACTGCAGATCTGTTAGTATTATTTTTTAAGTTAAGTAATTTTACTTTTTCAACGAATACCTTCGCCAACAAAAAATCAAAGTTACCAAAAAAATAATAATTATGATGACCATAACAACAAATTTTGGAGCGGCCACTGAACACTAGATTTTGAGATTTTATACAATTTTTTTTTCCCTTAACCAAAGTCAGTATAGCTACAAACTAGTGAGGTAGGAACCGAGCCAAACGCGGATACATGTTGCCTACGGGGATAGGAGGCCTGCTATGCTTGTGCCCAAATTCAGTAGTCCTGAGCCTAAAAAATGTGATCTAAACCGCATTCCCAACTTTGACACATTGACCAAATTTCTAAAAGATATGATTGTGTCCTGAGCCCAAAAGACGTGATCTAAACCGTTCACTATGTAGACCTCGACACATTGGACAAACTTTTTAAAGATCAAGTTGATCAGATAACTATATGGCTTCTTTAATTTCATGACAAAAAAGACATGGGAAAAATCCTCGATAAAACTGCGACACTCACTATAAGCACGAATCCACAAATATACACAGCAAAGAGAGAAATTAAAGATTCATACAAAACTGATTGGACGATCGAAGAGAAGGCAGGCCGATTACCTGATCGCCGTTGTTTCGAACGAGGAAATCCCTGTCCTCACAAGAGAGAAGAGATTGAAGGTCGTGTTTGATTTGCTCAGCAACACCACTGTCTTGGCCCTCCATTTTTCCACTCTCTGTCCTAATTGAAGCTTTTGCTGGTTACTGACAGAGCCCTCAAATCCTGAATGGATGAAGTAGAGATACACACATTTCATTTCATATTTCATATATACATATATATGCAGAGTGTGAGGATTGAAATGTCATTTTCCTTGCTAATCAATTTTTTATTCTTTCTTTTTGGTGTTCCAGAATTTTCTTCCTTCGCGGCTAAGGATATGGACATATAACTAACTAGTAATTAATATCCTACGATGTGTAGGAAGTCACGGGCGGATTCACGGCTTTTTGCTTATTTAAAGACCGTCGATGTGAGCAGATGACTCGATTTTTAATTAAATGGACCGTCCTGATGCAATTATATAGCCTCCTTTACGGATTGCTTATGTAAGACCGTCGACGTGAGCAGATGACGTCACTTACCTTGAGGATTACCGTGAGCCGCCGGGTACAAAAAAAAAAAAAAAATTTTTTAAAAGATTTTTTTCCGGGCGATTCTTTAACCATAAATATTCAATTAAAAAATGAAGTGATTCCGTGTATCGTTTTTCGATTTTTTTCGCACCAAATTAAAGAACTCCTCAAGTACTTTAATTTGGTGCAAAAAAAATCGAAAAATGATACACAAAATCACTTCATTTTTGATTGAAATATGATTTTAAGAATCCTTATAAAATCTTTTCAAAAAACTAACTAACCAAAAATTCAAAACATTTATTAACATTTTTAAAAAGAAGGACAAAAAACTTTTAAAATTGAAATAAAAACAAAAACATTTGACATGTTTAAAGTGAAGGACAAAGAATTTTTGTAATCGAACGTAAAAACAAAAAAAATTAATGAGATGTCACTAATTTTTAAAAGTTCTTGTTTCGAATATAAAATTCAGAAAAATCACCATCCAATTTCCGACTTACCACCACCCCACCTTCGGCCGACCACTTCCGGCGACCAAAAAAATTTGAGATGTAACTAATTTTTAAAAATTATAATTTCGAATATATAATTCAAAAAAATCACCACCCAATATTCGGCTGACCACCACCAGTGGCGGACCCAGGAATTTGCTAAAGTGGGGGCACAAAATTTTTTATTTACCAAAAACAAGCAAAATCCATATAAGTAGGAGCTTAGCACAATGATCCATTGATCCTCCACAAAATTATTCACAAGGCTAAATAGGAATTCACAATCAAATGCAATTGTTTATAATTAAACTTCGGTATTTATAAATAAAAAGGGAAATGTAAAAAAGCATATACACCAAATGTAAAAAAACATTTATGATATATGCTTTCAAAAGTTCCTAAACAAAAGCACAAAAAACTTATCATTTCTCACTAATGTTGTTGACATGCACTATCACAATTGACCTTGTCGGGTTTGCATATTCTGGAAGTACCGCATTATAGTTTCATTATCAATGCCAGCAAAAATATCTCTCTCTATGTATACAACCAAGCTAGCATTCAACCATTGATCAGTCATCCTGTTACACAAACGACTCTTCACAATGTTCATGGCTGAAAATACACGTTTAACTGTAGCAGTTGCAACCGGCAGAAGTAATGCCAAAGTCAAGAGCAATTAAACCAAAGGATATACTTTATCTTTTCCGGTCTCGACCATTTTTTTACAAAGGTCAGTAACTCCATTCAACTCTAAGAACCTATTATCAGATAGCATATCACAAATATAAGTGTCAAGTTGATCATAAAGTACCATAAGCTCTATTGGAGAGAATTCTCTTGGATAAAATTTAGCAAGGCAAATCAACTTTTTCTTGTCAAAGCTAGCAAAGGAGTTGTACGGATTCAAGCATGCGACACAAAGTAGTAACTCACTGTTTGCCTCGGTAAAACGAGCATTCAATTCTTGAAGTTGCATGTCAATAACAGTGTAGAATAATTCGGCCTAATAGTAATGCAAATTTGTCCTCTGTTCAACATTTCGTCTTCCTCGTCCACGAGCTACAAAGTTATCTTTCATATTGGGAATATCAATTTCATGTTTCTCACAAAAAGAGGAAACATCATGAAGCAAAGAATCTCATCCAATGTCCCTCATTGCTTGGAGCCTTTTCTTGGATAGCTTAACCAAACCAATAACATTCACAATATCTTGATCTTTTCTTTGCAGCGCAAGTGATAATTCCGATGTGATGGTCAATATTGCTCTCATCAAATGCAAACTGAATACAAATTCAAAAGACTGCAAATTCTCCAACAAAACATTTGCTTCTGATTTTTGCTCTTGGATTGAACCATCCTCCGAGATTATCTCAAGAACATCAATTTCTGCAGAAAACATAAGCATCAACCTACAGAAAGTGCCATTGTGTGAGCCCCAACGTGTATCACTGGCACGTTTGAGATTGGTTTCTTGAAGTAAACCTTGCCGACTTGAAAGCTCCCCAATGCCAAGTGCCTCATTAATTTTCTCCAGTTGTTTCTCCAACCAATCTAGGGTTTCTTTCTTCACAATACAGAAACAGAGATGCAAATTGAGAGAGGGAGGGAGAGTCAGAGAGAAGAGACCTTGTTTTTCGCGATGGAGATGAAGATGATCGCAATAGTCTTATTCGTTTTGCTTCGCCTACAATGGAAAGCTAGGGTTTTTAGATGGATCGAGAGAGAGAGAGAGAGAGAGAGAGAGAGAGAGAGAGAGAGAGAGAAGAGACCTAGAGATGGAGGAAGAAGTCCATTGTTGTTCGTGACTGAAAGGAATCGCCTTCGAAGTTCTTTCTCTCTCTTCTCTCTGTTGAAGACAAAAAGTGACTAGGAAGGAAGTGACCCGATTGTATAATAGAACCCGGGTTTCAACTCGCAAGACCTCTTTTTACCCTGAAATGACCCAGAAGTTTTGTTTTTTGCCCACAACCGTTGGATGAGATCCAACGGCCCAGATTAGAGGTCCGGATTTTTCTAATTTCCGGATGGCCGGATTGGAAGGAAATTGTATATATGTATATATCGATTTATTGAATTTGGATTAGCACAGGACAGATTGGATTTCTACTTCTACCATTGGTTGTGTTTGTGCCCAACTTAAGGGATAGTCCTGACTCCTGAGCCTATTCAAAATAATTTGAGTTTATATTTATTTTGGATTTATTCAAAATAATTTGAGTTTTGACCATAAATTTATACTTGTTAGATTCATCTTGTCGAGAGGAATTTAGAAATTACAAAATCTTGACGCAAAACTAACGAATGCAAAAAAAATTGAATAAGGACAAAATAATTTTTTTTGAAAAAAACCAAAAATAGATTTTTACCCAAAGGATGCCTTACTTGTACTCCAGAAGCCTCTTGACTTTGCACATTGCCGACTTGTACATCTCGGGAAATCTCCTGAATTTTGAATTTGTAAAATACTTCTACATGCCATCATTACATTTCACATTTTTCTAGATTTATTAGATATTTTGCTATAAAACACTACATAATTCTAAATATTTAAAAGATAACAAATTACTTTTTTAACATTTGTGTCTTATCTGAAAATTTTGCTGGTCTATAACAAGAACAGTCAATCTGAAGGAGCTCTCCAATCCATATATATATATATATATATATATATATATATATCCAAGGTGGGTGAATTGAGTACTCCCTCAGTCCCATATTACTTGCCACCTTTTGGAAATCACTTATTTTACACATAAAAAAATGTGTTTATGATAATTATCTTTTTACAAAAATTACACAACTTTTTCTATTCAATAAGATCATTAAGGCTCCGTTTGTTTCGACGTAAAATGTTTTCCTGTAAAATGTTTTCACATTTTTCGTTGTTTGGTTAGATAAAAGTACATAAAAATATTTTTCATCGAATGTTTTCCGTTATATGGGCACAAATGTTTTCATTCCAAATGTGTCGTTAGTCATTTTTCCCGCAATTCTCGCCTTCTGGATTGAAAGCCAATGCCTCATGTTGCCAGCAACCAAAGGTAGAATTCCACCATCCCAACCCCAGCAGCCAATGGGAGACTACTTTTTTGGTTGTCGAAATTTTTTTCCCAATTGCCAACCAAACGCAGGAAAACAAAATCGGAACAATTATTTTCTACAAAATTGGTTTTCCTAGAAAATGTTTTACATTATAAAATATATTTTACGTTGAAACAAACAGAGCCTAAGTTGGGGTGTAAAAGTTTTTGAAAAAAGAAGAAGAATATAAATACATTAATAAGGCTTGGTTTTCCAAAAGATAAAATAGACATTTGCTAAAATCACACACTTGATTTTAGCAAATGAAATGGGAAAGTGATAAAATCTCCAATGAATTTGGACATACATATGTCCAGATTCATTGGAGATTTTATCACCTAAAATGGATATTTGCTAAAATCACCCCCTTTATTTTAGCAAATGTCCATTTTATCTTTTAGAAAACCAAGCCTAAATTTTACGTGCATAATACACGAAAATCTAAAAATAATTTAGGAGGGGGAGAGTATTTTTTTTTCACTAAATTTTTAGAACGTACTTTGTCGTTCTCCAGAACTTTCTTCCTTCGTGACCAAGACATGACTCATGAGGAGCGGGGAGTTGTGGTTTGGGTAAATTGTAAAAATTGATTTTTCGGTTTTTTTGGATTTGTCTTTATTTAATTTTTTTTTTTTGTATTTGTTAGTTTTCAGTTGATTTTTTGTGGTTTCTTGGCTTGTCTTGATGAGAGAAATCTAAAAAATATAAAATTATTAGTCAAAGTTAAAGTTTTATGAATAAAGACGAAGATGACATCTAAAAAATTGATTTTTTGTATTATTTTGTTAATCTTTATTCACAAAACTTTAAATTTAGTTAATAATTTTATACTTTTGTAGATTTCTCTCGTCGAGACAAGACAACAAACCATAAAAAATCGACCGAAAACTAACAAATACAAAAAAAAAATTTGAATAAAGACAAAACAAAAAAAACCAATTTTTTGTAATTGAGAGTATCTTATTTATGGACGTTCCGGTAAAAAGGGGCCATACTTAACAAATTTCCTACTGCCCATCCCGAGATCCAACTTCGGTTCCGCAGTATAGTTTTTTTTTTTAATCTGTAGTGCATTTAAGGAGGAGGAAAAGTATGCACGGCTCCGAGCCGTTGAATCACGAAATGAATAGTGAGAATTTCTTTCAACGAAACCCCTTTACTTTAACGCCCATAAACAAAATGTACCGTTTCATGGCCACAGGGCACTAAAAAATGGCCAATTTTTAGGGCACCCCACCATTTTATACCTATGGGCTTGACTAGAACACTTTTTGGACCAAAATAAAAGAAAAAAATCCATTAGGAGTGACAAAAGAGCCCAACATTGTGGCCCAATGTTTAAAAAAGACCCAAAATTTTAAAAAAGGCCCAAAACTAAAATTGATTTTAAAAAAATCACAATATAAAAAAGGCCCAAATATAATTGATACTTATGCTTCTAAAATTGCAACACTCGTAATATTCAAGTGATACTCATGCGTTATATGTATCTAGAGACTTCGTGTTTTAATTTTTCCGTTATTATGTGATGCTTGTAGAACTTTATATTGTTTTGGTTTTTACCATTATAGTGATTATTCTTTCGAAAAATTATTTGCGTTATCTTGAAGGGGACATGATTCGACACAAAGGCGCAGCAAGACTCAAAGTACTTGGGCCCTGTCCATAAATAAGATATTCTCTCTTTAATTTACACAAACCAAGCCACGTCGGACGTGTCGTATATAGGGGAGTGAACTACTAGTACTAGTCCTAGGCGATCAAAGTAATTTTTTACTATTATTAAAGACCGTCGATCTGACTTCACTTTATTGATGGATGGCCCTGATGCAATTGTTTTTTCCCAACGCATGCCCGCTTGGTTTGGATCCTACAACAATAGTGATAGAGACACAAACTTTGTGCCACAATCAACCACAACCTCACTCACATAGGGTGTGGGGCCCGCACGTGGGGTCCATGTGAGACTCACACCCCATATGAGTGAAATTGTGGTTGGTTGTGACACAAAATTTGTGTCACAATCATTTTTGTTTGGATCCTGCCGTCTAGTCTCCCCATATGTTGCGTCTCAACATATCGGGGAGGCTGTAACACGGGAATCATTTCCTCACCATATTAAGAGGTGAGGCACTGCCACTAGAAAAATGTGTGGGTTTGATAGGACTGTTACAAATTTAGGCTTAGTTTGCTAAAAGATAAAATAAGGTGGAGGTGATAAAATGAGATTGATTTTAACAAATGAAGTGGGGAGGTGATTTTAACTCCAATGAATCTGGACATCTGTATGTCCAGATTCATTGGAGATAACATATGTCCAGATTCATTGGAGATAAAATCACCTCCTCATTTCATTTGCTAAAATTAACCACTTAATTTTATGAGATTTTCATTTTAGCAAATGAGAAACCAAACCTTAATACTATTAATTTTTTTTTTTACATCTCGGACAAAGATCTATGATTCGAACCGTTCACTTTGAAAAATACGGGAAGAATTTTAAGTCTACAAGTATGATTGAAAATTGATAGATGCGTGAACAAGTTGCAAGTTTTTTATGCAAAATAAATGGAAAATATATTCTATACAATTTAACCGGGAAAATATTATTTCCACTGCCGGCGGAAATAACTTACTCTCAATTTAACCTTACAATTTATAGGAGAAAAAAGTAACTCACATATTTATCGATATCTAATCATATTGAGATTTATAGGTTGTTCGTTTGGGTTTTTTAGAACCAATCCTCTCCCCCACAACATTGTCCGTAATAATTTTCTCTCAAATTATTAGACTCGTTTCTTTATCTCTTTCTCCACTCCTTATCCAAAAAAATTTCCCTCAAAAGTCAAAACCCAACCTGTTGTCTTTTTATGTTCTACAAGGTGAACAGTTTGATCACAGTTTTGAGTACATGATTGAGTATTTACAGGAATTGATCCCTTTGAATTGTGGATGCCAAAAGAGTTGCTATGTAAACAACATTTAATTTGAACAAAACTCTCAATAATGTGATGTCCCACAACCTATTTTGATAATTCGAGTTGTTCATTTTGTAACTGCAAACTTCTAAATCATTCAAATAAAAATCAGATTGATCGAAAATCAATAATTGTTTTATTCCAATCAATTCAATCAAAGGAAGAATTTTAATGATACATATTTCTCAAGGACGATGTAAAATTTTAAGATTTCTACCAATGTCTGATCAACCTGATTTTTGACACAAATAATGTTAGTGTCAAAAAATACAAAATGAACAGTTTTGATTATCAAAATGGGTATTGGAACTCCCCCTATTTTGTTGTATATTTAAGAGTTGTGTAAGAAGAATTACTTGAAAGTTTTTTTTTTTTTTTGCCATTTGATATACATCACTGAGGGATTAGCGGAGGAGTTAGAGAGTTAGTCTAGAGGGAGTTTAGAAGCTATCCATAGCCCTAAACCCCAAATGCCTCTATCGAGGCTCAAACTCTGGTTTCCCTTGTGGGAGAACTAGGAGATAACTGTTAGGCTATAAGCCCTTGGTTGAATTACTTGGACGTTAAAACATTTTGTGGAGGTTTTAGCTTGGACCTAACATCTCTGGGAAAAAACTTGGACCTGACACCTCATAAATGAAGGAATTCATTTGAATTTTTTAATTTTTTTTACTAAACCAAACTAAACCAAGCCTTATGTTTCAATCAATTGGGGTCGGCTACATGATTCTTTTTTCTCTATTGAGCTTTGTCAAGTGTTGTTTCATCGCTTAAACCTCGTATACTCAGATCTTTGCATATTACCGCATCTAATGTCAATTTGGGTTTCCTCCTCAATTGTGTGTTTCTACCCAAAACTATCCTATCCACTCTCTTAACTGCTGCATCCGTTGACCTACGATAGACATGCTCAAACCACATTAGCCTATTTTCCCTTAACTTCTCCTCTATAGGTGCTACACCTTCTGAACACATTGGACAGATTGGATTTTCCAAAAAAAATTTGCAACACAAAAAAACCCATTTTTTTTCTTATTTCCGGGAGTGGATAAAAAAATTTCCCCCCTAAAGTTTAGGGGCACCCTAAATTTAGAATGTACATTTTAGAATTTAGACAGTACATTTAGAATTTAGGTTACCCTAGGGTTTAAGTTTAGACACTTTTATAGAGTACCCTATGATTTAGGCACTTTTATATGGTACCCTAGAGTTTAGGTTTAGGGTGTATTTTCCTATTATAGGGTTTTAGTGGTTTAGACACTTTCATAAGGTATCCTAAGGTTTAGTTTTAGACACTTTTATAGGGTACTCTAGGATTTAGGCACTTTTATATTGTTAGGGGTAGCAATGAAACATAGAGAAAAAGACGAGCAGTGTGCAATGGAGTTTTCGGCGCTTCTCCAGAATGGGGCTGGAGCGCGTGGGAATAGCCCATTGATTTCTGGATTGGCCTGTCATTAACCCTATCTGAAATCCATCCACTTTTTTCCCCAGCCGGACAAGGCCCAAGAGACCTGTGCCTAGGGCACTCCTAAAAAGACATCTTTTGGGGGTAGTCACACATTTTTTATTTATAGGCATGACTAGGAGTCTTTATGATCCAATAATAAATAAAAAAAAGGCCCCATCTAACTTACGAAAGGGTCCAAAACTAAACCAACTCTGATCCGAAAAGGCCCAAAACTAAAGTAGAAAATAAAAATAAAAATTTTTGATCCAAAAATTTACTTCATCTTCTCTATACCTCTCGAGACAGTAGACACATACACACGGCACATGCAAGAGAGATAGAAGAGGAAGAACTAGACATCGCCATCTGCCGATCGCCCGCCGTCCACCCACCGCCAATCGCCGTTAACAGCCCCATCACCGTTAGTATCCTCTCCCTCCCTCCCTGATTGTAGTAGATCTAGGCAGTTCAACCCAACAAATAGCGTCATAAAGTGGAGAAATAACCCAAATGAAATAACACCCACACACAATTGGAAAAATTCGAACTCTTGACCTCCTAGTGACTCGCATTTTGTGTTCAATGACCCCATGTTGAACATCTAATCCCTTACCTCATTTTCCCATCCAAGTCCATTCCTATCATTTTCTCCTTCAGCCTTTTCCGTTTTGTTCATTCACGGATCGAACGTATTTGTGAGATTGTTCTCATAGCTAATCTCTTAAAGATAAGTATAAAAAATTTTAGACATTCCATACGTTATTAAGCCTTATATACGCCTTGTTTGCCTTATCACCTCTAATTGATGACTTAGCTCAATCACCAAGGGATTTGGCTAAGAGAGCATGCGAAAGCAATAAGTGCTTGCTTGTCTTCTAAGAGATCGCATTTTTAAATTTCACAAATGCCAAACATTCCAAACATTGGGATCAATAAAGTATTTGCCCGGCTAATTTTAGAGCCTTGGAATTAGCCGAGGTGCATGCAAGCTGCCTGAGACAAAGCTAATGACTCAACTTGTCGAAAAAAATCCTAGCCGCCAAACACTAGAGTTTGTTATAAGCTTGAAGTCGTCATTTCATCAAACTTATAACCCAATATTTGAGGAAATCACAGAAAAAATTGAGCAAAAAGAGTACAAAAATTTAGCGAGTAAACTTTACAGTTTTCCATTTCCACAAACAAGTTAACGGCCTTGTTTGAAAAGCAAAAGTCAAACCATTTCAAAAAGAAAGTCAGGTGCGCTATTCTTTTAGAAGCATGGTTGACATTAAATGGGGAGGTGATTACAGGGGTTAGTGACCAGAAGAAAGTGACCGGAGATGTGACATCAGAAAGTTATGAAAAGAATGAGTAATATATAACGAAACACCACGAGCTATAGTAACTCAACTTTAACCTCTTGAGTCGTATAATTAGGTTAATAATTAGTAGGTAAGCTGGAGCAGGTCGTTACAGGGAGATGCTCGAAGGTAGGGCTCCTATCGCTAGGTTGCCAACATCGGTTGGCTTGAGGTGGGAGAAGTCATAAGTGATGGCTCGATGCAGAAGTGGCGTTTCTATTTTCCGCGATGAAGAACGAAAAAACGAAACATGAACTTACTTCCAACCAAGTGCATTGACAAGAACAGTACCATTGTTGCACCAAAACTAGCACACCATGACACTCTAAACACAAAAGATACATGCATTCAAACATTAAACTGAAACAAACCCAACTTTTATTACAAGTAGGAACCACACTCCAAAACAAACCGAAGATCCGACGGCCATAGTTTCGAAAACATAAACTTCTTAAGCTTTGTGACAGACATCTCCATCACAAACCCAACCTTCTTTAGTTGTCCCTTCCTCCATATCATGGTCCTCATCCCCCTTGGTTGCCTTGTTTTCTTCCAAAGCACACTTTGGATGCAGATCAAAGTCACACTCTTCACAATAAAACGACCATACTTTTCCTCCTTGCTCACACCCACCACATACATACTCCTGGCGTCGAATCAGTTCAAGTTCGTGTTCATGAAGCTCATGCTTCACCTTTTTAGGCCACCCCTTTGCCATCTCCTCATTCTCTGCCTCTATCTCCTTCAATCGAGCCTCTGTGAAGGGATAAGCATCAGCTCCATGAACCATAACTAGTTCACGGGCTTCTGTCGTGACAGTCCGCCCGGTTGGCCCAATTGCAACTAGCATGGGAATACCTTCGACCTTGAAAATGCGGTCAAGATAGTCCTGCCTCTCATCTCCAAAGGGAAGCGCTAACCATGGCATTTGGGAAAAGTAATCTTCAAATGAGGTTTGATCCCTGTCACTGGAAATGAAAATCAGTTCAAATGCATCATCTTTAGCTTTAATCTGGTGATATGTTTCGACAAGCTTTGGTAGAAAAGCACGGCATGGAGGACACCAGTGTGCTGAAAAGTAAAGGAGGATATTTTTCCCAACAAGATCAGAAATTGGAACCTGCAGAGAGAGAGAGAGAGAGAGAGACAGTGTGTTCTGTATCAGCGATAGAATGAAGATCTCAATTCTATAGCCGTAGCCATGAAAGAGGTGTATCAACAGATATTTATTACTCAATAATTAAGAAAGAAATTAAAGGAGTTTTTAAAAATCCCGACCTAAACTGTTGTAAAAGGTGTCTGCAGTACCATCATTTTGTTTTGTTCCAGGGGGTGCAGGACAGGGGGATTCTACACTCCAGTGTTCGAAACTTCTGCCACTGTGTCTTCCACCAGAAACACTAATTTTAATATGTTTGGATCCTGATTTTGGAAATCTCTTTGTCCATTATATAGTTTTGACAAAGACCCCATAGACTGTTAAGTTTTTTGCATTTTATGGAAGTGTTGTAAAGTCATAAATAGAACTAAGAGTTCCCCAACTAGGATCAAAGCAGGCTTGCAGAGGGAGAAATTTTCACATCTAAAGATGCATAAAATGATAAAACACAAATAAAGCACAAGACTAATGAACAAAGAGTGGTATCGGTAACACCTGACAAACTTACCTTGAGTCCATCTTTTCCAATAACAAAATCGAGATCTCCCAAAACCAAGATAGATTCAAATGTTTGTGCATCCCGTTTGGCCTTATCTTTCTCTGCAAGCAAAAGAAAACTTTTCGGTGTAAATGGGTATGTCTCAATGCCATGATCTTCAATGGCGTCAACAACATCAGACTGAAGAGTCTTCCCATCTGGTCCGATAATAGCCAATGCAGGTATGGTTGGAATCTCAAAGTACCGAGCCAGCTTGACACAACTCTTGTCGTTGAAGGGAAGTGATAACCAAGGCAGCTTTTCGAAGCCTTCCTTGAAGGATTCTTCATTATTATCCAATGGTATCATCACAACTTCAAACTTCTCCCCATTTGCCTTCAACTTCTCATAAACTTCAAGGAGTTTTGAAGTGAACTTAACACATTTCTTGTACGAACACTGTGCAAAATACAGGCCTATGGTGTTCCCTTTGAGCTCAGAGATAGATACCTTGAAAATAACAATATAAAAAGAATGCAATGGGATTTAGCTATGTCGGATGGAGGGATTAGGAGAGAAAAGAAAAGAAATGGTAAGAGAAACCACCTCTTGTATGGATTGTTAGTGCGAAGAATGCAAAGAATCAATGAGAAATTTAACTCACTTCTAAGGCTCAGTCCTTTCCTCATACAAAACGATGTTAAGATTTTAAAATACCAAAATCTCCTTCAAATTAAATGAAAAGACAAATTTGAAGATCATTTTAGTATAAAAATAAAAAAACACTCTGTTTTGTTTCTATTTCTTCACAAGTCTAACGATTCTAACCCCTAAGATTTCCCATACAGATGATACACAGCAAATTAACTAACTAAATTGTGAGCAGTACACTACGTTATCTCTGCATGTAAAACTCACCTTATTCCCATTCGGTGATATCACAAAGTCACGAGAATGGGAGGCTAATAGGAATTTCAGGGGCTGTTCCCTCTTAGCTTTTTCTTCTTCATCCTTAATTTCTTTGACTCTTTCTTGGGTAAAAGGATACGCGTCAACTCCATACTCCCGGATGAACTCAACACCATCCTCGGTCGTGACCTTCCCATCTTCATCAAGGATCACAAGGTAAGGTATCCCCATGACCTTGAATGACTCATCCAAATGGTCACGCGTGTTAGAATCAGAAAATGGGATGGCAAGCCAGGGCATCTTGGAGAAATAACCCTTAAATGCCTCATCATCTTCATCTGCGGAGACAAACACAATCTCAAAATCACCCTTCGGAAAGAGTTCATTGTAAACCTCCACGAGATTTGGGGTGAACTGTTGACATGGGCCACACCATGACGCTGAAAAATACAACCCGACCTTTTTACCCTTCAAATTGTCAAATTTCACCTGTAACAACAACATATTAAGTCCATCGACGTCAACACTGGAAAACCATAGTATAACTTCCATTTGGAACATCACCAATTTCAGCATACGTAAATTGATGTAATCTTTTAAGCAATAGAGCATTTTGAAAATTGCTAGTTCAATAATCCAGTTATGCCAACCTGAAAACCTAATAAAAGTCAAGGATAGTTCAGGTACATCAAGCATACATATAACACTGGGAACAGCTACTGCACACCCAAGTAAATTTCTCCACCGAATCCTCAAATTCGCACTTTTGATGAACAGAACTTCATACATTCCATGCCACTACTATTCACCATCCCTCCACCTTTAGGACAAGGTATATGTTCCCATGCCTATCCCTGAGGTTCCCTTGAGGCTTGCGTCAAAGTTAGTCAAGGCTTATCATGAGGTAGCCGTCATGCACTTGAACAAGAAGGGTTCACTGGTGCAGTCACAATGCCGCAAGAATAACAGTCATCGAATCTCAGAGACATCAAAAATCTCAGGATATACCTTCAGGTAAACTTCTTTTCTGTTCTTTTTTGTTGAAGCAAACTTTGGTCAAGCATTAATGAATCGTTATGATTGACCTAAATACAGGGGCATGTATCAGTTTTAAGCGGACGTGATTGAATAGAATGAGGCCATGCTATATTTGGTTCCATTCCCATGTGCCCAGATCATCAAACAAATAGCAGGCTGAGCCTTTATACTATTGTTCGCACCATAATAAAAAATAGATTACTGAGTACACCAATCTCTTCAACAAAGTTACCCAATTTCTCTCATATCCTAAATTTCCAATTGAGGACCCAATTTACTGAAAATCCCTAGTGTTAAACAGAAGTCAGACTTCATAGCTTCAATTAAAAAGTAAAAGATAACAAGGGTTCAACAGACCCAGAGGCAGGACTACGTTCACCCAACGGTGCTCAAATGAATACCTTAGATTAGGAATTTTTACTAGTATGTGCAACTAATTTTAGCTCACTCCACTGTAAATTGAACGTCCTTAGCCAACAGAAAATCCTGAAAGCTCCACATACTAAGACTATAATAACAAAAATTTCTCGGGCCGCCACTAAACAGACCAGATTTTCAAATAACACTTGAGGTTCCTTTTATACCGAGCTTGAACCAACACAAGTAGGTCCCGGGACGGACCTATGTGGGAGCCCCGTGGGGGCACGGACCCCAATCTATTTTGTAAAATTATATTAATACTCTTAAAATTTAATTATACCAAATAAATACTGTATTTCATAGTGTTCCAATAAAATTACTCTAGATATCATTTATCAGTCTAACATATTTCTTTGAGTTATGTGTAAACGGATAGGATGCAAAGGGGCGGAGATCAAATCTGAGCCGTCCATCCGGACATCAGACAGCTCGTAGTGCATGGCACAGCTGTTTTTGTTAATTACAAAATGACGCACCAAAATTTTTTTTTTTTACCGGAAAAAAAACTTTTTATTTTAGAGAATTATTGTAGGACGTATGGGTAAAGTTCAGTACTAATTTGTGGCCCTATTCATCTGATCAAAAACAAAACCCTCCTTTTCATGACAGAAAACATGGGAAAAGGCCTCGATGATACTGCTGACACTGGCTATAAATTACTAACACACATGCTAGACTTCCATGATCCGAATATTTTTTTAACGATCCAAACCGTCCAATGTGTTCAGAAAGTGTTTTCAAGAAAAAACCAGAAAATAATAAAAAAAGAAGGGAAGACTTTGATCCAAACAGTTTTTCACAAAATTGTAAATACAATTTTACAAAAAACTGCTTGGATCAAGCCCTTTCCGTTATTGTTTTTTGAAAATTTCTCACATACGCCTTGGAAACACCTTTTAAATACATTGGACGATTTGAATTTCTCAAAAATATTTTTTAATGTGAAAAAATTATATTTTTTCTTATTTACAGAAGGTCGTTGCTAGAAAATATATATATATATATATATATATATATATATATATATACCGAGAGAGAGAGAGAGAGAGAGAGAGAGAGAGAGAGGGAGAGAGAGCAATCAAGATGCAAAAATTGATTGGACGAAGATAGAGAAGAAGAGTAAACCGATTACCTGATCGTCGTTGTTGCGAATGAGAAAATCCCTATCCGAACAAAAGAGAAGAGACTGAAGGTCGTGTTTGCTTTGCTCAGCAACAACACCATCGTCTTGGCCCTCCATTTGTTAGTTAATTGATTGAAACTTTCCCTGGTTGGACGAAAATGAAAGTGGGGTTTCTGATAGATACACACAAATATATACAGACCAGCGTGAGAATTGAATTTTCACTCACTTCCATTTTCTGGTATTCTCGAATCTTCTCCTTCGCGACCAAGATATGCTCTGCCGAATCAAGTCTGCGTAGGGACAACGTCCAACCCGTCATAATGTAAATCTATTCCCTTGACCCAAATATTTAAAAATAAGCGGTGTTTCACTAGCTCAATTTTTTTAAAAAATTAGCTTTTTAATATTTTTTTATGTGATATTTTGTAAAAAATGACATGTTTCAGTATTTGAAAAAAATATTTTGTTGTTAGTGAAACCCCCCTAAATCTCGTACATAAATATCGCGCACATTTAACATATGCCAAACGGTGTAGCCATAGTTGGGTTAACAGTTGGAGATTTTTCCTATTGGCCTATGGAAGAACTTACGGTACAGGAAAAAATGTCTAGAAAACGTACAGAGCGCTTTCAGAGACCCATTTTTAGATCTCACACGAGTGATTCGAACCGTTCATTATTTTTAGAGCATTTTTCTGAGGGGCCTCACAAAATTTTAGTTCAATCAGACTGTTAAAAGTGCTTAAACCAAAGTTCCACTGTTTCAAACAAAAATGATTCGAATCACTCGTGTGGAACCTAAAAGTGGGTCTCAGAGTGTGCTCTGTGCATGTCTGTGCATTCTTATCCGTGCATGTAGCATCCTCCATTGGCCTATTGGGTTGAATTACCGTTTGACTCCTGCTTGCTTTTGCAACAAAATCTCAACTTCGGGATATTTCGCTAAAGGTGTTTTTAGTTGGCTTTTCACAATTTTTTATGTGATGTACTATAAAAAATGATTTGTCTTAATTTTTATGAAAGTGAGAGAGATTATTAAAGCAAATAAACTTTAGTCGTTCACGAAGTATTTGAGACTTAACAAAAAAAGAAAAGATGTTCGAGTTTGAACTGTTGATCTCAAGCCTTATTTTAAAACTCGTTCGATAAACGAGCAGAGTCTAAACCTAAGAATATTTACTGAAATGAAATTAAAATATGAATAATGAAATAGTTTTTTGGGAGACTATTCACATATGATATTTTAGTGGGCTATATTTGCATTGCAGAGAGACATCGCATAAGGTTTTTGGTCATCATGTTTTCATCCGATTTTATTTAAAATTTTTTTGGTAGTATATTGGGAGTATTTATGCATTGCGATGTAATGATAATTATTGAACTCGATCCTAAGGTTCAAGAATTTTAAATGAGTAGAATTCAAGCCTAAATTCATTAATTCTTCTCACGAAACACAAACGAGTGAAGCCCAAGCTTCGAAAGTTTTAGGCTTTGTTTGGATCCCAATTGTAAAAAAATCTGTTTGGTATTTTTTTTGAAATTTAAAAGTGATATTACAGGGAAAGCGGAAATAAATTGAATGGATCTTTTCTTCGGCTAAACACCAACACATGTTTCACACCAGATTATGCCAAGATCTGTTTGGACCGGGATTAGCAAATTACTACATTTCGGACTCAGCCCATTGGGAAGGAGGAGGCATGGGTTCCCAAACTGGGCCGGTAGTATGAGACAAAAAGCCCAATGTGTTTTTCTGTGTACTGATTTAAGCCAACGATTTCTACCAGGGCCCATAAATGCAAGGGTCGATTAAGGGCCATAAAAGTTCTGTGAGTTTGAGTCCACAATTTCACGTGCCAAACCAGTTGGTAGCCGAATGGTCTAAACGTCAATGGCGAATAAGGTCATGTGGAGTAAAATAAAATAATAACAGCACCCGAAACTGTCCGATCTATGTACTTTGGACGATTCCCGACACATTTGTGTTCTGACTTGTATTTTAAGGTTTCTTACATAGACTTTCTGAAACGTTAAATTAATGCCTAAAACATTAGGGTACATGCAATGACATAGCCAAACAATATTTTTAGCTATTTTAGCTAGTCAAATAGCAAAATTAATGTTGCAAAAGCCTCAACACAATGCTAGCCAATAGGTTCGGAAAAAACCAAGGGCCTATTATTGCCCAGAGAGTCTCTCTCTAAAAATTAGAAAGCCCAAGGGTTTCTATCCCTCTTTTGCCAATTCCCTTCCTTCTGGCCTCCTTTCCTTCCCTTCTCTAATCCACCACCACCCTCCCTCCTCTCGCTTTTTGCCACCAATTCTTTGGGGATGGGGTTGTTGCATTTGCACCCCACCCCCCGCCGATTTTTCCCCTTTGCCGGCTTCCGTTTTTCAACCCAGTGTCGTTTGGCCTCCAGCCCAGCTCCTCCACCACCATCCATCATCACCCTCCCCAGCCTCCTCACTCCGCTAGCCACCATAACCGCCGTTTGGGTCCAGATCTGGTTTTGGGTTGAATCACGGATGCTTTGGCCCCTTTTGGTGAAATAAAGTCCTTAATCTCGTAGGCAGCTGGAACTGGAACTTGGCTCTCATCCTAGAGAAGCCACAGTCAATCAACTCGGTCCAACTTGGTGCATTTGATACAACTCAGTGAGTCAAATCGAGTGTACTAGTTCCTGAGTCTTGATTTGCTGGTTTTTAATTTTATTTGCTTTTTTTTTTTGGTTTTTGAATTACATATGCGCTGTATTCTTCCATGGTTTGAGCCGGGTTCCCTTTTGGGTTTCTCTTTTGCTAACTTTTGATTGGATTCATCATCCCGTCCCGTAAGTGTCGAGTCTGCTTCGGCAAGTGTGTCTAGGAGCCGGTGACCTGTGTTAGCCTAATGTCGTGCTTGTTTCATCTGTTAGTGGATTTGATTTTCATTTCTGTCTTTGATGTAATCATTGCTGGATGGCTTTGTTATGAAATGTTTTGACGTGTTTAAAAAAAAATGCTAGCCAGTAACTCAACCGAAGTGTTGAGTCAGTGTTCATTGGCTAAGCATAAAAAATATTTCATTCATTTTTACAGAAGTACGCTCTCTGTCATATTTTATTTAATTTCTCTCTCCTCACTTTAATTGTAAGCAAGAAAACGTGTGTATATATATATATATATAAGCAAAATGAGGAGTATTCCCTGGGATATTGGCCTCGTCAAAGTGCAAACCAAAAAATGGCTAGTTCAAATAGAAAAAAAAGTACAATTACACTTGCTGTTATGTAACCAATCAAATAAGAAGAGCTGAAAAGTAAATAAACTGTTGGACACAAAATATGCAGAAATGTTAGACTTCTGAACTACTCAAATAGTATTCAGAGTGATAATCTACCTTTTCTTTTCTCTCTATGCTTGTGCATATTTCTTTCTGGCTGATGACCTTCTATAGCCAAAAGGCTATAAACACAGCTAACATATTTAAGGCAAAGGCACACTACCCTAGAATATCTATATAGTTGATAAGTCCCCAATATTGTAAATAAAGGGACTTATCTATCTCATTTTTGGCACACACGCACGCATATTTTAGCTTTTATATGATTGATATTGCGCATGGATAGTTTTTGTTAGTTACAAGAAAATCAAAAGAATAGGCTTGTCTTGACACCATGGTCGAACCAAGGGATGCCCGAGCACCCGAGGTCCGGGAAATCAAGAATGAAGCATTGAACAAGGCTGGGGAAGCCCAAAAAGACCAAATGAATAGATGATCAAGTGAAGAGAAAAGGAAGAAAAAGTTCAGCAATTCTCCATACCAGTATGGGTTTTTTCCCATACTGGTATCCAGCAACCAACAAATTCTCACAGCAACTCTACATACCAGTATGGGTTTTTTCCCATATCGGTATCTAGCCTATTTTTTTGCAGATTTTTTAGCCCGATCTCAGTTTATGTCCAGGGTCATTTTGGACTTTTTGTGCATGTTTTGGGGGGCTATAAAAGCCCCCAAACATCAGATTGTTAGGTCATATCTGATTTCTACCTTCTCTCTCTACCTCCTTTAGTTTGTAACCTAGTTTTGCTCCACCTTCTCTCTAGAATTCCATGCTTGGCACTTAGATTCAAGGTAGACCCTCTCATTTAATCTTGTAGTACGCACTTTGAAGTTTGTATAGCTCTAGTTTGTTTCCGTTTTTATCGGTAATTTCGTTTTTGTGTTTTCCTAGCTACTTCCTTGGAAATCTCTATCTTCTAAGTGTTGTGTGTGATTCTCTCAAGTATTAATGTTGTAGGTAGACCTCTAATCTTCCATAAAAATAAGTTTTTAAAGTCATTTGTTATGTTCTTTATTTTCCTTATAAAAATAGTCATGTTTTACGTAGTTATGATTGAGTAGTCGTTATAGGCTCGGTCATGGGGTGATTAGCACCCCGTGACTTAGGTAAATTCACTCTCCTCGCCAATATTGCAAACTTTGCATGTTAATCAAAGAGTTAGAATTAATTTTATGTATCAAAATTTGGGTTAGTTAATCCCGTTGATCACGCGTAGCGAAGGGCATGACGCTTTGGCACCTGTGATTCTTTGGACTATGACAATCAAAATGTTTGTATAAATGGCACAAGAATCCTATTCTTTGAGAAACATCATTTTCTAGTTAAATGAGTTTTAAGTACCAAATCTTCCGTTCGGGGTTGTTTAACGGCGCCCCGAGCCGGTTATTTTAGAGGAGTATGAATTGACCTAAGGCATGGGTGTTTTGAACCCCTTGACTTAACCTTGTTTTTAATTAGTCTTTTAATCTTCCGAATCTTTCACGAAGTTGAGTGAAATCCATCCCCCAAACTACAAAAGCCAAGTTTGCCGCTTTAAG
Organism: Vaccinium macrocarpon; assembly: GCA_022606695.1. NCBI lineage: Eukaryota > Viridiplantae > Streptophyta > Magnoliopsida > Ericales > Ericaceae > Vaccinium > Vaccinium macrocarpon. Next base: position 23,644,367 of record CM040173.1, read on the forward strand.
GCTAAAACCCTCACTCGCGAGTCAATTTACACGCTCAGCTCATTCGGTCCCTGTGGACTCGACTCGAACTTCCGGTTACTATGCCGCGCGTCACCTGAACCCTACGCTTGGGGCAATTATATTAATTAACAATCCAAGGGCGCAAGCAATGGTCATCCATATATATTTATAACACTTGCAATATTATTCCCAATTATTGTTGCACAAATTCTTACATCCTCAAGTACAAAGAAAGTCCCATGCATGGAAATTGCAACACCTAGCTTATGTTCAACAAGGATGACCTGTAAATTCAGGATGATTTTTTTTCTTTTTGGGGGAAGAGAGAAAAATTTCATTAACCACCGAGCAAATCCTATTACAACCTACTAAAAAATGAAAAAAATAAAAGGAAAATACAGAAAAAGTACTAAAAAAAAACAAGAAGAAAGATCGCCGGAGCATCGCTAGAGTTGTCACGCCGCCGCTGTCACCTATTGCCGATGATGGGAGTCCGGATTTGAAGATCCCAGATTCGGCTCCCCATTGCCTAAAAATGTGGTTCCAAGCCACCCATAGGAAGACGAGAGGAGATCGAACGCCATGGGGAGTCGCTAGAAACTATGGGGGATGTAATAGAGGAGAGGAGAGGAGAGGAGAGGAGGGGAGGAGGTGGAAGAGGGTGGAAGGGGGCGGTGGGGGAGGGTGGCGGCCGCTAGGGAAACCCTAGGGAGAGGCCTCTCCAACCGCCTCCCCTATCTCTCACTTTCTCTCATCTTCCTAGGGGCATATGGAAGTACCTTGGGGCGTATGGGGCCAAGGCATCTCCCACTTGAAATTCACTATAACAATTTATTTATTTTAAAAAATATCTAGGTACTTCTAGTTTTGCCGATGTTTTTGTTTCTATTTATTTATTTATTGTTCCTATTTCTATTACTTTTTGGGACTATTAATGTTGTTGTTTGTTGCTGTGATGCCTGTTATTGCTATCTTGGCATTTGCTCTCAAAGTTCAGGCTTGCTGGTCCGAAACAAAAAGAAAGAGCACATTGATATTGTGTTGTGTTTTGGGTGTTATTTAATATTTAATATTTAATTATTTAGATTCTTAAATCTTGAAATTTCAAAATCTTGCTATTCATGTTGTGGCCTTTTCGTATATGAAATCTTAGTTTTATCCCTGAAAGTAGACATCTTGAATTCAAAACCTAGCAACCTTTTGGGCTAGGCCCTAATAGAATAATCTCTTGTCAATCTCCTAGTCTCGATGTGAATGACCTATCTTTGACTGGATCACGAGATGTCGTAAATTGGCCTGGACACCTTGACTATCGGGAAAAAAAGAAAAAGAAAAAGAAAGGCCCATTGTAGCATACAATACTCGCCCTAGCCTAAAGCCCAAGGTACCTGGGCTTTAAGCCCATAGAAAATGCTAATTTTTTGGGACCTCCAGATATGTTCGTTCTATGTAATCATATGTATCTAGAAAAGTCCACGTAATCAAAGGCCCGACTAGCATGCAATTGAAATAGTGGCCCAAAATGTGCAGTGGCATGATTGTAAATAGTATAATCAAAATACCCATTTTAGTAACCTTAATTGCAGAACTAAAACATCGATTACTATTTATAGGGGGTCTTTTCCTTCTGAAATTGAAAGACCAGTGGGCCCACCACTTACCCAACAAAATTACTCTCTCCCTCTCTCTCTCTGGGGCCAACGAAATTGCTTGAACTCTGAAACCTTTTTTGAGTGATGCTTTAGAAATATTGCAATGTTGGTCTAGTAATATTAAAATGATGCTTTCGAAACACTAAAGTAATTGGTCACTCCTATTGTTTTTGAATTTTTTTGTTATTGATCAATGTTTTTTTGTTTTGAGAAATGTGATTTGTTCACTGGAAAATTTTAAAATTTGGCCATTGGGTTGTCATTAAAGATTATAAAATATATTTTTAAAATAGGTGAAAAACAAACTAAAAGTGTAGTAAAAAGTACACTGAAGCTTTTCCTTTTTTTTTTTTTTTTTTTTTCTTGTATGTTTATTGTTAACCTAGTAAGCTCACTAGAAGGAGGTTTGTTAAATTCGTAATTGGCCCATTTTTTTTCAATTGCTTTAAAGTTTAAACCCTTTAAAATCGGGGCCGACCCTGATAGCTGAGTCTAACAAACATTCCAGACCCCGAAACTGAAAAAAGGAATAGCAGCACGGCCAGAAAATATTCGTTGACCGTGCAAATATTCCCTACCTATCTGCACAAAGTAGTGCATTATGAACCTTTCTCCAAACTACAACAATTGGTAATTCCTTTTTGAACCTTCATGAGTATTTTTGCTTTCGTTGGCTGATAGGCTCCCTGCATGTACATGATTTTTTGCAGTTACCAGTAGCTTTCCCATGCTTTGGAACTATTCCAGTTCCGTTACTGCATGTATAGCTCAAATATCAAACATACAGTATAGATGCACGGACGGTTAATGTTTGGGGACTCGGAAACCTGTAGGGTGAAAGTGCCCTACAGAGTTGTAGGCGCTTTTACCATCCCGATTTTAAAGTTTGAGTTCAAATCTTTGTAGTTGTTTGGTGGGGGCTAAACATACTATATAATCACTTTGTCTCACTGAATAATGCCTATTTACTTAGATTTGCATAAAATGTTGGAGCCTTTGTATTGATTTTCTAGATTAGATTGATCCTTCTTGTAATAGGGTGGGTTCAATATTAGGCGCGGAATGAGTGGGACTTTGTGGAATGCTATTCTTCTATGAGTTTCTTCTTTTTTACGAATATAGACTGTTTCGGTCTTTATTAATAATATTTCTTTTATCATATGGAAAAAATAAAAGAATACCGCGAAGATAGATATGATGATGAAGACAAGACCAATGTAAGTGCAATAAAATGCCTAGAAAATAAGACAATGCTCAAGTATACTCCGTGGTTACTTTTGGTTACCCAAACCATAACGAACCAAGTGGTGCGGTTTATAGCCAATTTTTTAACCTTGATTTTGGTTTTGGTTTTTGATTTTGAAAACTACCCGGTTCGTTTCTAATTATGGTTTTGGTTCTATGTGATATCCGCACTGAAATCGAACCGAACCGTAATCGTAATTGAACCACAATATAATTATGTAAATGGCCGTATACGTGTGTGTGCGTGTTTTTTACTGGAAAACTTACTTCGGTAACCGCAGAGATAATATGCGCATATAAATGTGTGTGTGTGTATAACTGGAATTGGAAGCTGGAATTTGCTAGTTGCTACAAAAGACTATCAACATTAGTTTATGTTATTTTGTATAACGGTTCGAATCTTTGAATTATAATTCCTCGTCGTGTCTTTGAATTATAATCCCTCCGTCTTCATTTTATGGTCCCAATTAGTATTTTTTGTTGTCTCAAAAAAAATGTCCCACTAAAAAACTAAATGGGTCATAGTTAAAGAAGTTACTCTTTAACTATTCCATTTTGAAATTAGAAGTACCAAAAAAGTAAGAAAATTTAATGATTGAAATCTAAAATAAGAGAAATTTTCAAAAGTGCAATGATTGTATTCTCTTATTTCGTTGGAATTCCAAAAAAAAAAAAAAAAATAGAATGTAGGGAATATGATGTATTAATTTTTTTGGCTATTTTTTTTTTTATATTTTCTTGTTTGATATTTAGTGTTTTAAATTCTATTAAATATGTTGACCGCTAATTTCGATGAAAAACTAAACCGAACTGGTAACCATGGTTTTGGTTTCAATAAAAAGAAAACCAGTATTTTTGGTTATGGTTTTGGTATTAGGCATATGTTTCGGTTTCAACTAGGAGTATAATTTTACCAATAACCGAACCGCACCTAAAATGCCATATTTTCACATCAGCTTTCAGTAAAACAGAAAGTAAAATACGACTGGAGGTACATTAGAGACTGAGCCAGAGAGAGTACAACAGAGAGGGAGGGAGAGAGGAGCAATTTTTCAATGCTCCTCGATTAATTTTGAACACGAATCTGGACCATATATTTGCGGTCTCTCGTAAATGTGTGGTTCATATTCGTGCTCGACATTGGCCCAACAGTATTGAAAAACTTCTCGGAAGAGAGAGTACAATATTCTTCTGCCAGAGATTTGGTACTGAACAAGACGATACTCCACTCACCCCTTTAGAAAAAAGTTGGTTATAAGCATTGTGTTCTGGGAGTTACTTTCCCTCCCCAGCAAAATTGGTTAAAAAGGTTAACAAAGGCCTGTGGCAGAAAAAACTTTAGACAGAGAGAGAGGAGAGAGGACAGAAAAGAAGGGAGACATGGAAGTTCTTGACCGAGCACTTAGGTGGCTAAGGCACTTTGTCGAGACTAAAGCTTGGGATTACTGCGTTGTTTGGAAATTAGGAGACGACCCCTCAAGGTACCCTCTAAACAAAATCTCCAAATCTTTCTCCTGTTTTTTGTTTTCCCAAATTTTTTTGGGTGTTCAAATTTCGATTTGGTGATCTGGGTTTCTTTCGTACCCATGTTTGATTGATTAGGTACATTGAATGGGTTGGTTGCTGTTGTGGTGGTGCTTATGGTGATTCTAATGGTGTCAAAATCAAGGAGGAAAGACCAGAGGAAAATCCCCAATTGCTAATTCTCCATTGCAGGGACACTCACATTCTGCATCCTGCCAACACCAAGTCCTGTGTTGCCCTCTCTCATTTTCCTCCTTCCATTCCATTGTATTCTGGGTACCATCAACTCTCTCTCTCTCTCTCTCTGCGTATAGATATTTATATGTATATGTATATATCTAGTATTCCATTGAAGTGCTAATGTTGGAGTAAAACCAGGATACATGGAGAGGCAGTGCTATCAACAGAACCAAGGTGGCTTAGCTGCACCAAGGACTCGAATTCAAATCACTCCCAAGTGGGTATTTTGAATCTACTTCCGTTTTTTTTTTGTTGATCATTGTGTTTTTTTTATTGATTATTTGGGAATGAATGTGATGAGACTATACTTGCTTCTGATTGTGAAAAACAATACCCAATTTGTAAGTTGAAAAGAATGAATAATATTTCGAAGTTGTTTCGTATACCAACTTCTTGTTAAATTTCCTGACTGGAAGCTCATACACTTGCCTACACAAATCCCTCATCAAGTAGCTTATGACTTTCAGCACATTAACTACAAAATCGGTTTCGTGATTGGAAGTTAAGGAAACTGTGACCTCTCAATCTGGTGAATACTAAATTGTCTTTTAATTTGCAGAAATCAAATGGAACGCAATTGTTGATCCCAATTGTTGGTGGTCTTATTGAGCTCTTTAGCTCAAAGAGTGTAAGAATAGTTATTCACTTCACTTTTTATTTGGAAAATGTTCTTAAACTATGAAAGAAATGACTTATTTGCTTCTCAATATTCTTATTTTCAATTTAGATACCGAGAGATCAAAAGATAACAGAGCTCATTGCATCTCAGTGTAACATCACAATGGAGCAAGATTCCATAACTACAAAGAGCTATTCAAATATGAGCTTCGATGTACAATCTCACTATCCATCATCGGGTGAACAATACTTGAACAATTGGCCAGCTCCCTTTGAAGCCATAAAGCTTTTTCCAAGGCTACCATTTCTTTCCCCAGTATCCCCACTCAATTACCGTCCTACACTTGAAGGATCGTCCACCGGTTCCAATCCTCCAAATGAACACTCAATATCCTTCAATTCAGGTTCTGTTCGCGTGTCTCCTAATGTTTCTGTAAATCGAACAATTGGAGAGTACCCAACAAATGATGAGTCCAACAAAAAGAGGAATCTGTCACCAACGGAAGATCACTTGGCTGAGACGGAGAAATTGAAGTCCAAGCAGAGGATAGAAAGGGAACAATACCATTCCAAGAATCTGGTTACCGAAAGAAACAGGAGGAGAAGGATTAAGGACGGGCTGTTCACCTTACGTTCTTTAGTCCCCAAGATTTCCAAGGTAACACCCGAACCACTTTTAAACAATATCCTCGAGTCCTCTCAAATTGTAATCAAGTCATTGTGATTGATTTTGTTAAGATGGATAGAGCTTCCATAGTGGGAGATGCAATCAAATACATAGAGGAATTGCAGAAGACTGAGAAGGACCTTACGGCTGAGCTTGCAGAAATTGAAGATGAGAAATGCTACAACAAGAAGGATGAGTTGGTGATCCCAAAATTGAATGCACATAATGGCAGCAAAACCTCCACTACTACTGCTGGTCGAAAAGAAAAAATGGAGGTTAGGAATGTTTAAAAGGATCTAATCGCTATTTTGATCATAACTGTTGTTTGTACTAAATTATGTCCCCTATTTGCTTAGGTGCAAGTGGAAGTATACCAGATTGGGACGAGAGATTTCTTCATTAAGCTATTGTGCAAGCACAAAAAAGGAGGGTTCATGAGATTGATGGAGGCTATGAATTCTTTAGGACTACAAGTTGTTGATGCCAATGTTACAACACATAATGGCAATGTCCTGAACATTCTCAAAGTAGAGGTAAGACTAAGATCCAGAACTCTGATTCCTACCTTGATATTAAGAAAAGATTCTTTTTTTATTTTTTATTTTATTTTACGAAAGACATATTTTGACATTGGAAACTCATTTGAAGATATAAAAATGTGAAACTTAAAAGACTTGAGTCAGTTTCTGTTCATCCCCATACCCCTCGCTTTTTCTGCTTATCCATTCAACCGAGTTTCTTCTATTGATATGAAATCATTAAAATTCAAGGTAATCCGAGGGGAGATGATTCAGCCGAAGGGACTGAAAGATTCATTGCAACAGCTGATAAGAAAGACATTGCAACAGTAGATCACGGCCATTCCGTTAGAAGGAGAAGATAACGGAGTATCTGAGGAGTATAGATGATGCTCGTATTTTTCCAATACTGTTAACTTTTTGTCTCGCCAACCTGGTTGGCAAACAAACTTGTTGCTACGCTATTTGCCTCCTTCTGCTTCTAAACTATATGTTGTATGATATGTTGTATATCATCATTTTTGCCCAGTTCTTCATTCCTGATAAAAATACAGTGATGTGTTTGATACATTTTGATGGTTTTTCAGAACTTGTTTTCATGGTTTTTTTAAAAGAAAAATCAAATGTTTCTAAATTCTGCTAATTGTTTCTGCGTAAAAAATGAAACAATATATGACAACAATAGTGTTTTTGTTTTCCGAAAATGATTAAAAAACAACCACCGATCTTTTCTCACAATCTGCTAATGTAGAATAAAGTATCTAGCTTGTTGGCTGCCTTCGGTCTTCGGCGCTTGAATTTATGGAGGGATTAGGGATCGCAAAAGAGTAGAAATGTAAAAGATGTACACTGAAATATCTTTGTCGATAAAAAATCCCCAAGAACCTAATACAACCTTTGTCTAGCCAAAAATTGATGTTGCATAGAAATCATTGGTGTTGCATTGCTGTGATTGTGTGCTTGTTACTCAGGACAGGAGAGTATCTCTTGCATGGCATCATCTCTTGCCTTGCACTAAAATCTGAAACATTCATTCGGGACTGTAAGCTCCATAGCCCGAGCTCTTTTTTCGGTTGGCAATTCCATGACACTTTATCGAGTTGTACTTTTTATTTTTATTATTCTAGATGCGTCTGTTTAGGATGTGGAAGGAATCTTGTTATATTTGTAATAGTGCTCGCGCAAAATTTTCTCTCATATCAAGCACGTTAGCTGTTGGCAAAATTTTGCATTGTGCTCAAGCACTTTTCATGCATCAGTCCAGCAAGTAGGCTGTTAGGAAAGTGCTCGAGCACCTTCAATGTGCTCAAGCAGGCGGCAAAACAAGTTATAAAAGGGCAGCAGCTAGGGTTAAAGAAGTTACATCTTGTGCAGTCGATTTTTATGTTAATAAGAACAAGGAGAGAGAGAGGGCTGCAACTTTTGCATCTTTGTGGTATGGCTTGGAGTTCTTGCATGAAGTTTTGAGCAACCAAATCAAATACACCAGGATCTTATTCAATCTTTGATTCAATCGTTCTTTCGGTGGATTTTTGGAAGTATCTCGGAAGGCTTGAGGATTCAAGGCTTGCGGCAATCAATCACTTGGTGCGATGAACGTGAATTCGGCAATCGGGTCTTGGGTCAATTGAGAGGATTTTCAATTGTAAGTATAGGTCGATTGTAATCGCACAACGTTATTTTTAGTGTTTTGATTCCTTCCCGTGGTTTTTACCCTATTCGGGGTTTTCCACGTATATCGCGTGTTTATTGTTTCATAGATTATCGTTTATTTCCTGTGATTGCATTAATAATCGTGATTAGCTAAATAAGATTTTTTCAGAGACCAAATTACTACATAATGCTTTTCTGATTCTTTTTTTTTTGAAAGAGAGAAACTTTATTAATCTTTAAAGAGACATACAAAGATTAAAAGGGAAGAAGCGAAAACGGCATCCCAACTTGGGGAACACTCTCCCACAAGAAGATCAAAGCCACTTCAGACCCAAGGAAAACAAGAGATGGCAAGATGCCAACTCGGGATAAGCTAAAAGAGACATCAATTACATTTTCATATGCAAAGCAGATTATAAGCATTTCAGAATGCTATTAAGTCTGAATAAGAAATCATCAATGGAAAAACTATTGCCGCCAACTTTAGCTTTCACCCATAATGCCACTCTGACTTTGACGGAATCAGCAATTTCATCCCATTTTGGAGTAGTATTGTCAAATACCAGAGAATTTCTAGCATTCCAAACAGTCCAGAGAATAGCAAGATGCTTTTCTGATTCTTGATCGTAGAGCCTGCCCTAGGCTAAGGCCCAAGAGATTCATGCTTTGAGACCTCTAAAAATTGTAAAAATTAGGGACCCAACTATTTATAGTTTCCGTCATATAAGCTCAAAAAAATGTTGGAGCTAGCTTATCCTTTATTGGTTAATTATATAAACAATTACACAAGTCTAGACAGCCTATTCACTCATTGGCAATTGGTGTTAGAGCTTTTCTCTTTATAATAGTTATAACTTTGAAAACTGGTATATGAGCTTGGACGATATATCCACTTATTGCCAATTGATTTTGAGTTGAATGCTTTTAAAAAAAAAAACAAAAAAAACCCAGTACAAAAGCCCAGAAAGCATAACTAGGTCCACTCCATTGAAATTTGCCTTTGGGCGCCGAAATGTTGGTTGAATCAATAATCTTTAACATATTTATCAAATGTTCGAAAAATAAAAAGTTTATCTTGGAGTGACGGTACTGCCAAGTTACTAAGGCTAAGTTTGGCTAAAAAAGTCAACTTAACTTTTTGTTTTGTCTTTATTTGATTTTTTTTGCGTTTGTTAGTTTTGTATCGATTTTTTGAGTATTATTGGTTCGTCTCGGCGAGACGAATCAAAAAAGATAAAAAATTATGACTAGGACGTTTAATTTTTTGAATAAGATCGAAAAAGGTGTAAAAAGCTGACTTTTTGGCTTATTTTTGTCTTTATTCAAAAAAATTTAAGCTTCGGTCATAATTTTATACTTTTTTGATTCCTCTCGCCGAGACGAACCAATAATACACAAAAATTTGATGCAAAACTAAAAAATGCAAAAACAAAATCAAATAAAGACAAAACAAAACGTACGCCAACTTTTTTTTTGTCATAATAGGCCTTATCTTTTGCAGATTAATATGCCTCTCAAAATATAGATTTTGAATGGGGACTACATTAGTGGATTCGTTATCAAGTGTTTGACCGAGAACTATTGAAAATATTGTGCATTTTTGCAAATATAGAACTGAAGTCAAATGATTAAATCTATAATGACCTTTCGCTTCAAGTGTTGATGTGTACACGGATAGTAAATAATAGTAATTCATAGTTCAGTATTTGAGTGGAGACTACACAAGTTAGTTCGATTTCAAGTTTCTGACTGAGAACTATTGAAAAATATTGTTGATTTTTGCATATGTTGTATTGAAGTTAAATCTTTAATGACATTTCCTTTCTAGCGTTGATGTGTACTCTGATGATAGTAAATAAATGGAAAAATTATAAGTGCTCCTTGTAAATGTTTTCCAAGTATAGGTGGATTTGCAACAAGTACTTTTGGAGGGAATTAAATTAACAAATGCTCATGGTAAATGTTTTCCAAGTATAGGTGGATTTGTAATTAGGTTTTATGACAGGGGCAACGGGACGAAATTGCTGTCTTTATACAGTGATTAACAATTTGACATTGTCCAATTAAAGGTGTGTATTGTAGATTTTTCCTTCGGTCTTGTTACTCCGTCCGTCCTGATTGATTTTTGAAATCTGTGTATTTTTATTTTACTTAATTTGTGCAAGGGAAAGATATTTATCGGAATTTTATACAAGTATCGAACCTAGCCACTTCAACATAAGCATACCGATGTTATAAAAAAAAAAAAAAAAACACCGAAAGCATGCTGAAATGAACAATAACATAGAGAATAAGTAAGATAGATAACTTACAATTATATATAAATAGTGAAGTAAAATGAAATTCACAGTATTTGTCAACTGGTCGATCGACAATTCGGTTGAAATGTCGGAAATTGTTAATTAAGTGATTATCCAAATCTATGAAGATTTTGTCTCAGAATGTTTGGTGCCTGGGTAATTTGGATAAAAGGGGAGGTTTAAAAAGTTCCTTAAGGCAAAAAAAAAGTGGATATGGCGTTTTTCCATGAATCTAAACAATGGGCAATTTCAGAAGTGTAATGCTGTGGTCTAAATGTGGTATGATGGAGGGAATTAAATTCACAAATGCTCATAGTAAATGTTTTCTAAGTAAAGGTAGATTTGTAATTAGGTTTTACAACAAGGACAACGGGACGAAATTCCTGTGATAAACATTGTCCAACAAAATATAGTCCCATCTCACGGCATTTAGATAATATGGAATTGCGAAATCCAAATTTGAAAATTAAATAAATGGTACTCCTAAATATACATCCAAAACTTCTCTTTACACTAATCTCTAATGTGTTATAGAGATGTGTGAGAGTAAAAGGAAATTGTGATGATTTTCCATCGGTATTTGCGAGCATTATTGTCTCTTGCTTGATTTTCCATTTGCTAAAATGAAGTGAGTGATTTTAGCAAATGAAGTGGGGAAATAATTTTATCTCTAATGAATCTAAACACATATGTTTTAGCAAATGTCCATTTTTGCAAAAAAAAAAAAAAAATGATTGTGACACAAACTTTGTGCCACAATCAACCACAACTCCACTCATATGGGATGTGGGTCTTACATAAACCCCATGTGTGGCCCTACACCTCATGTGAGTGGGGTTGTGGTTAGGTGTGATACAAAATTTATGTCACTGATATTATTCTTGTGCAAATGGAATTGTCTATAAGTGGTGGGCCAGCATACCATATTGCACAAAAAATGATTATAAGTTGTCTCGTGTCGCAAAAGACTATCGATTTTCTATCGCTTTTTTTTTTCTTCATATTTTTGTGATCTTGCACGTTCATAACTTGTCACGGTGGAAGTTCAATAAAGAATACAAACGTAGAGTTTGGGGAAGTATTCAACTAGCGTAACCCTAAGAAATTGGCAAAGTAGTATTGCCTTGAGATTTATGATTTGCTCCCACCTAAGATCTCAGGTTTTATTTCCTTTGCCAGCAAAACTGTCGAGGCCACTCTCGGTCATTACCTTCAGGGCTCCGAAATTAGTCGAAGTGCGCGTAAGCTAGTCCAAATAAACAGAAAAAAAGCGTATTCAAAATTGGTATGTTTAATTTGAAGCTTAAGTTGATTATTTTTCTTTGCCACGATTAGGTTGTTGGATTTCTCTAATCCAAATTTTGTTTGCATGTTTCTATTTCAATCTACAAAATAGAAAAATGTAATACGACGTGCAACGGAGAAAGAGCATGGTGGGGACAAAGATTTTCAGGGCAAAAGACACTTCTGCGACTGCTTCACATATGCCTATATATAGTGAGTTTGGAATCTTAGGACTCTTCCACCTGCGCTTCTCGGATAAACTCCAAACAAACCTGCTTCTTGTTGAAAAATATGTTTACTTTTTGTGATAAAATCGAAATATGAATGCAATAAAATCAGAATGCAAAACCTCAAAATCGATGAAATGAAATGATAATCAAGGCAAGTGTATAATACTCTGTACTTAAGACAGATTCACCCCCGCTATGGTGCTTACGGTTTCCATGGACATCTATCTCTCAGCACTACTTGATCTTCACCGAACGGAAATAGCACTTTAATCTGTTCGGTAGGCGAACCAAACTTGTATTTTGCACTCTCTCCAATAATGAAAAGACTCTCAATGAAAGTGTAGAAAAAATTAACATTTGAAATGAATAAATGATGCCATATATATAGGCTCTCTGGTGACTCTACGATTAGTCACCAAGGAGAAAAGACACATCTGTTCACGAAAGGACGCGTCAGTCCACAGTGAACAGGTGCCAATGAAAAGATGCAACTCCAAATCAAATCAATTTTCATTCACACTTTAAATAAAATATTATATTCTGATGCAAGACAAGATATACACCCTTATTATTTATGGAAATATTATTTTAGCAATAATTTTTATTTACGATTACTATTAGGAGATTTTATTTGTGCTGCCTGTTTTGCACGTTTTTAGTTTAGTTTTGGGTAGATTTTATTTTATTTCTTTTTAGCAAATAGTCTAGGTTTCCAAGTAATACTTTGCTTGGTCACCACTCTAAGTAATTTTCTTTTAGTTAGGACTTCTACTAATATAAATAAGGATGTAGCATATGGGCATATTTAGCTTTTAATCAAATATAATTCTGAGTTATATCTCTTTCTTCTTGTGGATTCAAGAACCTCGTAGATTCGACACCTATTCTCGTTTGAACTAGTACACAACTAGTTTCTCGTGGATTCCGCTGCGTCATATTCAAAATATTTTTTTCCAACAATCTCTTGCCTTTGCCTTCAAGAATCCTCTTGCAAAGTTTCGTTGTCAGAGGTAAAATCTTTTTTCTCTCTTCATTCTTGAATTTTCTTCCTTCCTTCATATGATTTTCATGAACAAATATTACTAGAGGAGACCAACTACGCATAGTTTTAGTTGCGGACCCATTTGAATTGTTTGTTGAATGAATAGATGGCGCATCGCGAAATGCAGGTTCCTCCTGTTTCCCAAGGTTCTTCAGACCAATTTGCGTTTTTATCACAAAACGGAATGATCAGATCGATCAGAGGAAGGAAACAGAGAAAATGAACTAATTAAGTCCAGCTTTCTTAAGGGAATGGGTTTGTTTGGAAATGATACAAACCTTGTAGCAATTCATAAAAACGCAAATTTTGGTCCAACCGGGCAATTAGCTCGGTTGAAAAGGTTTGAAATTTTTTCTGCGGCGGTGGCGGAGAAATGTGGTGGGAATGCTAATATCAAGCATGCTTGGTGTGGTGCTTCAAAAAGTGAGATATGTGAAATCCTATCTTATGGATTCACTACGTGCAGAGAACCTGAAGATGGTGATGGCTATGGTGTTGGTGTCTCTCTGTCTCCTTTTGACTGTGTCATTGATGGGAAGCACAAAAAAAGTATCTTTTTTCGTTTTGTAGTTTAATCCTCAAAAGTTTTCACTGTGTTGTCGTCCGTGGTTTTTTATCTTTAGTGATTTTTTATCAAATTATTTATTTATTTTTTATTTTTTGGATGTATAAACAGTATCTGTATCCAAAAAGTAAAAAAAAAAATTGTTCTCACGTGTTAAAAAAAATAGACTAAATACAAAAATTACGCTACCTTGTGCAAAACTATTATCTCCAAAACTTATCTCAAAACTACCAACCAAACAACAAAAACTAATCTTTGATTTCTGTTATCTAAATCCTGATGTGCAGTGCTTTGTCATCGGAAGCGGATGAAAATGGGCTAAGGCATCTATTATTTTGTAGAGTCATACTCGGAAAAATGGAAGAAATATGTGTTGGCTCCAACCACTTTGATTCTGGAGTTGACAATATCTCGGCGCGCCGAGAAGACACATAATTTGGAGTGCTTACATGAACTCCCACATCGTACCCAATTGCGTCGTTAGTTTCAGAGCTCCCAATCTTAATGGTGAGGGATCCAATTACCATCCTGTTAATTAACTGGTTATATCTTATATTTAGATTTTCCAAATATTGTATTGTTAATTAACTGGTTATATCTTATATTTCCGGTGGTTCTTGTTGTTTTTAACGTCTTGAAACAATTCAGAAAAATGTGCCAACATCGACTTCAACCGGTTCAACGTGCATGGATGTTCCTGTTCTGTTGTCCAAGCTTTCGAGATTCTTACCTCGTTCAAGTATGGTGTTGATTGAAAAATGCCATGCTGAGTTACAAGTAAGTTCTTACTTTTTTAATAATAATAATAATAATAATAATAATAATAATAATAATAATAATAATAATAATAATAATAATAATAATAATAATAAAGTTTGGAACATCAAGGAGTACTGGATTTATTAGTTTTTCATTTCAATAATGTTTGCTAATAGGAAAATAAGATTTCGCAAGTCCAACTCCTACAAAAAAATAAGGCAACTAGCAGGAGACACATTGTTGTGTTGTCTGCTCTAATCAAGTTGATCAATAGCAACTAGGTATGACGTCTCCATTTATTTACTCATATTTCCCATTTTTCTCATTCTTTTTTCAAAGATGTGAATTCTCTATAAATAATTAAGATGAGTAAAGTTGTTTATGTTTCGCACTTTTGTCGCTATTTCATAAAACTTATTGATTTTTGGTGCCGGAATATATATTTTGTACTACTACATGCATTTTTATTTTTTATTTTTATGAGCAACAATTCTATCCAAAAGAATAGATACGGAGTATGATTTACTCCGTCCTTAATTCAACCTTTTGTATAATTATGTTAGAAAATGAGCATGGTGAAGAACTTTTTTTTCCTTGAACTCTTGGTTCCATTAATCATATTTCGCACGCACCTATACATTCAACATCCGTACAACTAAGAGCTCTTAATTCTTATGTTGTTTTACAGCAACTCTGATGCAAAATATGGACCTCCAACTTCAGTGGAACCCACAGAGTGCAAGATTGTGCACTTTTTCAACCCATGGATTTGTAAATTGTAATAGATATAGTGTCAATTTATGCAAGTGGACTTCACTATTTTTTTGGGTGTATTCTTGTTAAACAAAAAGAGGCTTCACTTCTATAAAAGTGAAAAATTCGGATTTTATATATTCTATTTGGATTTTTTTTCCTGTATCCATTGGTTGAGGTGGCCAAGTAATTTCTTGAGAAATTGAGATGAAAGCCAAGTAAAAGAGACCAATTAATAGGGGAAGAAATTGACATCAAAGGACTGGGCCACAAGTGTGTGTATATATATATATACACACACACTGTAACTGTAACGCCCCGATTTTCGGAATCATTAATTAAGACACCTAAATAGAATTAATTTAATAAAAAGAGTTGTCATCAGAGTACACGTTGAAAAATGTGAAGTGCAGCCCATTACAAAATACTTAGTAGGGTTTGAGAAATTAATATTACAGATCCAATATTAAAAATAAAGGGGTGGGTTCTATAGATTAAGGTTCAACTTTGGATTCCACGGCTCCTCCTGAGCTTGGTCTGTCAGAAAATCCTCGGTTCTGAAATAACCGTCTCTTTCGACACCAACAGTACCTGCTTGATCACAGTCTAGCATAAAGTGTAACACCGTGAGCGATAAATCACTTAATAGCTACTCTAACCCACCCAACCCTTGCTAAACATATAAGTACAACATATATGATTGAAAAGCAGTAATTAAAGGAATAAGCAAGAAATAATTCATAAAGCTGAAATTAAACACATAACTGATTTCATTACTAGCCATTGATTTACATGTTCATCTAAGTTCTCATAGATTCTAAACCTTAGGAACGTCTCTCCAATTCAAAACTGATATTCACAACTCATAGTGGACTTTTCGGTTGGCAAGACTCTGGTTCCGCTGACCCAATAATTGGGACCTTTCGGTTGACCAGGCTTTGGCTCCGCTGACCACAACTTAATTCCCCAGGTGGACTTTTTTACCGACGAGGCTCGTTCCACGACCGATAATTGGGACCTTCGACCGACGAGGCTTTTGGCTCACCGACCACGACTCACCCCCGGGTGGACATTTCGATCAAGTAGGCTCGTTTCACGACCCGAGCAAGTGGGACCTTCGGTGACCAAGCTTTGGCTCCGCTAACCACGACTCAATTCATGGTGGACATTTCGGCTGGTGAGGCTCTGGTTCCGCTGGCCCAATAATTGGGACCATTCTACCAATTGGGCTTTGACTCCCACTGACCACCCACTCAATTCTGGTGGACATTTCTACCGGCGAGGCTCACAGTTCTGGTGACCCAATAATTGGGACCTTTCGGTACGACGTGCTTTGGCCCGCTTAACCACACATACTCTTTACTCTCTGGTTTCCTTTAACTTAGAAACGTCTATGTGATCTACTACGTAAGTACCAACCCGGAGACCTATTTGTCCATTCTAACATTTAACACATTTATGAAAAGTGCACTTAACAGTAAAAGCAAGCGATAACGATATCACAAGGGTCACAACCGAATATCTCGATTCACAAGTTCACGAAATTCAAGTAATCGAAAACTGGGGGTCTAAACGTAATAAATTCAAAGTACAGGGCCAAAACGTAATTTACTAAACTATTGGGGTCAAAATGTAATTTAAAGAAAGTAAGGGTCACCAACGTCATTTTAAGTAAGTGTAACGGTAATCAAAATAATTTCACGGTTCTAGGGTCCTTCGCGAAGTCTTACTAACTTTGAGGGCTTTTTCGTAAATAAACTTTATATAAGGGCAAAATGGTCATTTTGCCACCGCCAAGGGTAAATACGTAAAATTTATCTTATTTTGGTTATTTATGACACAACTTGACTCAAAAAGATATTCCTTGAATTTTAGCAAGTCCAAACTTTTATAAGGGTAATAAATGTAATAAAGGGCAAAACGGTCATTTTTCCACCACCAAGGGTAAATACGTAAAATTACCTTATTTTGGTTATTTATGACATAATTTGACTCCAAAAGTAGTTCCTTGGATTTTAGTAAGTCCAAAGCTATTATAATGGTGATAAAAATAACAAAGGGCAAAACGGTCATTTTACACTACGAAGGGTATTTTAGACATTTTAATACACTCATAAACTTCCACTAATGACATTTAATTGATAAAAAGTAGGAACATAAATATCTTTGTAGATTAAACCACATACTTTATAAAATTACACTTTTAACCCTTAAGTTTAATACCAAGAACGAGAACAAGATTAAACGTATCATGAACACATTAAATCTCACATAAACACTTGAATAAGTCCTAATTATGTTTGAGAAGTTAAACACATAAACCAAAATGAATCTAGGACTTAATATGCATGAAAAACATGGTTTAGGGTCAAAACCGTCGAAACTAGGAACACAAGGGGCCTAACTGTAATTACAGAATTCAAACCAAAGTTAGAGGGAACATTCTGTACCCGTAGTCTGGACGGGGAAATGGTGGTCCGGACTATCGTCACAGCAAAAACAGAGTAACTTGCGTTTTGTTCGGGTTTCGTGAAACCCTTCACCTTGGGCCTTAACCCTTCGACTAAAAACTACCTCTAGGATATACTAACACATACAAATGCTTAGGAATGATTGGGTAAGAGCCTCTACCTTGTTTTGCGAAGATTTGGCGAAAAAATGGGTTTTGGCGAAAAACCGGCGGAGGGAGCTTCTTGGGCTGACTTGGCTTGCTTGGATGGTGAAATGTGGATGCCTAGGAGTGCAATGGATGAACTTGTGGAATAAGGTTGAATGTCGTTGGGTTTGGAGGTGGAAACACAAGTTTTGGTCTTATTTTCTCTCTCTAGAACTCCATAGCCCAACTTAGAGCTTTCTCTCTCTTTCCTTGCTATTTTTCTGTGTAATGGTGATGTGTGGGAGTGTGAGAGAGTGAGGGACGAAATAGAGGGATTTATGAAGGGTGAGGGTGGAGTGTTTGGGTTGGGGTGGTGTGTGGAAGTGGTTAAACTCATGTGGGATGTGAGGGGATGACAAAAGGGTTGATTGGAGTTGTTGGAGGCAGAGAGAGGGTGGAGGGAGGTCTGATTTTGAAGGGGAGGGGGTGGAGTGTGGTGTTGGGTTGATTTGGAAGAAGTAGTGGGGTGGTTGGTAATGTGTGGAGTGGGTATGTATGTATATATGCACACATGTGTGTGTATGTGTACTAGTATTACTTGTGTAGGTGTATGATTGAGTATAATTATGTATAAAATGAATTTATAAAAATATAATGCTTGCAATTAAAATGTAAATGTGCCTTAGGGTCGAATTTGTAGCAATTTAGAAGTATTAGGGTATAAACCGGAGTAATTGCAAATTAAGGGCCCTAAATGAAATTAGAAATTAAATGAAAGTAATTAAAACAAAATTAAATAATCCTAAATTTTATTAAAAATTTCGGATTATTACACACACACACCTCTGACCTGAGAAGTCTTTTTTATGTCAAAAGACTTCTCAGTTGTAGGCCGTTAGGTGGTCAACAACACCATATCCTGAAGCCCCCAAACGGGCAAGTCTCTTACCTTTACAGCCCATTGATGCTAGTGTCACCTAGTTTTGAACACATGAATGTCAACATATATATTGATCAACACCTTAGATGTTCGAAATCGTGGCATGAGCTTTCAATGGAAAATCATGCAAGACCTTTCATTAGTATTTCAATTACAGAAAAGGATAGATATCTCATTTGATTGACGGTTTTCAAAACTTCTTGCTAAAGAATTCCAAATCAGACAAGAATAATATGTTTTAAGATTTTCGACACTGTTTAGGTAATGAAAGAATAATATATGTGAAGTAGATGAGTGATTTTAATTTCAAAATTTGTCGAAGTGTGTTAAGCTTGGAACTAATTAATTTTTTTAAATAACCAAATAATATCAGGGATTTGCAATTTGAAGGAGTTGCCTTAGTGTCAAGGTATAGAGAGTTTGCTCCCTTCCAAAGTCTCAATGTCAAAATCTTTGAGGTGCCTTGAATTGCGGCCTAGATAGGAGAAGGTTGGATTGATGTCTAAGATTGGTGAAGTCAAACAAAAGCTAACCCAAACAACTTGAGTTATCACGGATTCCCTTTTGGATATCTATATTACAATAAAGGGTGGTTTTTGTCCCAGTCATCATATTACATTTTATCGATCGCTCTCCCAACTTACTCTCTCTCCCTCTATCTCTACCCGTTTTCCTACACCGGTCCACCACACACAAAATTTCAAACCACTCTCTCTCTCTCTCTCCTCGTTTCAAAATTCAAACCACATTCTCTCACTGCCTACTCTCCTTCCCCCTCTTTGAAATTCGAAGGACCATAAAGAATGGGATGGACACGGGTATTACTCTAGCTATGCCTTTAGGCACGGGCTTGGTATAATACAAAGCGATTTTTATCACAATCATATTTTTTGTTTCAGTCATCATGTTACATTTGATCCCTCTCTCTGCCAACTCACTCCCTCTCTCTATACCATTTTCCTCTACCCCCACCATACAAAATTTCAAACCACATTCTCTCTCTCTCTCTCTCCCCCTCTCTCCCCTTTTCAAAACTCAAACCACATTCTCTCTCACTACCTCCTCTCCTTCCCCCTTTTTTAAAAATTCGAAGGATCATAAAGAATGGACACAGACACAGGCACATGGGTCGATTACTCAAGCCATGCACTAGTCCAAATACAATGATAAATGGATGAGCTCCCTGTGTATACCCCATCCCTCCATACTATGATTGACACCGTGCATATCCTAAAGCATGCAAATAACTAGAAGCGTAGTAAAGATAAGTATGATCAGATGTCTATAGACTCATAACATAAACACATTGCAAATTGTTACGCAAATGAATGATAAATACATTCTACAGTTTAACCTTACAATTTGCATGACAAAGTATAATTTCTTCACATATCTATTGTTTAACCTTACAATTTGGAGAACAAAGTATAAATTCTTCACATATCTACTGGTATTTGATCATACTTATAATTTGTACACACATAGTTCTTTGCGGATTCTAAGAAGTTAATGGTTTGGATAGTAATTTTAAACAAAGATCCGGACAAAAGTTGATGGTGTGAAGAAGTATGGAGAGGAATTGATCTCAATTATAAATCATCAAACTCTTTGGCATCCTTTGAATCTTTTAGGTATATATGGTACGTACGCTTGCATATCTTTTTAAAAATAAATAAAAATAAATAAGTATGCTTGCATAAAAGGAGTCAAGGTATAGATTATATGTTGGCAAACAGAGCCGTAAGAGCTAATTCAAAATTCTCTAACTTGGTCCCGCCGGCAATAAAAGAAATTCGCATCAGATAATGTTATTGTCACTCACAGCACAAAAACATTAATGTTGAACGTCAACATTGTTGTTTTTAGTGATTGTTCAAGAATTGTGTGAGATGGGAAGAGCGATAGTATAGCAATTGAAAGTCCAAAATTAAGAAAATTAAAAAATGTTAATAATTATTTTCCAAGTATAGCTTGATGTGTAGATAACCAATGCGGACAGTGGGTGAAAAATTACCATCTAGTTCACACAAATATTTTCAGTATTGATGTGGACCGGAATTTATTTACCCTCTCCTATAAGGAAAATTAATAAATTCTTATAAATGGTTTCCAAGTATATGTGGATTTGTAGTTGGCCATAGAAATTTCTCACAATGCAAGTTCACATGTACAAATGGTACCAAATTGCTGTATAGAATAAGTCATATCAATGTTTTTCCTGTTTTGTAAATTTGATTTGAGAAATAAATTACTTCATCCGTCTCTTTTTAAGTGATGCTTTTGGAAAACGTATATTTTTGTGGACGTTAAAAAATGTACTTCCGTAAAACGTTTTTAATTTTTTTTGCACCAAATTATAGTGCTCATTAACTGCTTTAATTTTTTGGGAAACGTGTATTTTTTGTGGATGTTAAAAATGTACTTTCATAGAACGTGTTATATTTTTTTGTTCCAAATTACAGTGCTCATTGAACCGGAATTTATTTACCCTCTCTTATAAGGAAAATTAATAAATTCTTATAAATGAATTCCTAGTGTATGTGGATTTCTAGTTGGTCATAGAAATTTCTCACAATGCAAGTTCACATGTACAGTTGGTACAAAATTGCTGTATAGAATCAGCCATATCAATGTTTTTCATGTTTAGTAAATTTGATATGAGAAATAAATTACAGTATGATCTAGGGGAAGCTAAACATAGTACTCTCTCCGTCCCTTTTTAAGTGATACTTTTGAAAAACGTGTACTTTTGTGGACGTTAAAAAATGTACTTTCAAAGAACGTTTTAAATTTTTTTTGAACCAAATTACAGTGCTCATGAAGCACTTTAATTTTTTGGTAAACGTGTATTTTTTGTAGATGTTAAAAATGTTCTTCCATAGAACATTTTTATTTTTATTTTGCACCAACTTACAGTGCTCATTGAACCGGAATTTATTTACCCTCTCTTATAAGGAAAATTAATAAATTCTTATAAATGAATTCCTAGTGTATGTGGATTTCTAGTTGGTCATAGAAATTTCTCACAATGCATGTTCACATGCACTGTTGGTACCAAATTGCTGTATAGAATCTGCCATATCAATGTTTTTCCTGTTTAGTAAATTTCATACGAGAAATAAATTGGAGTATGATTTAGGGAAAGCTAAACATAGTACTTCCTCTGTCCCTTTTTAAGTAATACTTTTGGGAAATGTGTATTTTTTGGACTTTAAAAAATGTACTTCCATAGTACCTTTTTAATTTTTTTGCACCAAATTAAAGTACTCATTAAACACTTTAATTTTTTGGGAAACGTGTTTTTTTGTCGACGTCAAAAAATGTACTTTCATAGAATGTTATTATTATTTTTTGCACCAAATTACATTGCTCATTGAACCAGAATTTATTTACCTTCTCCTATAAGGAAAATTAATAAATTCTTATAAATAGTTTCCAAGTATATGTGGATTTTTAGTTGGATGGCCCAGATGCATTCAACAATTATAATTTAGTTTAAATATTTTTTTACTTGTAAAAAGTCAAACACATCTGGGCCGTCTAAAACACTATGAAACGGGTGCCCCCGGCCCGTCCTTCTGGGAGTTGAAAGGACCTTTTAGGTTGTCTCTAGAAATTCTCATAAACAAGTAACACTTTCTTGTTTATTACTCCTTCCGTCCCAATTTGTTGCGCCTGTTTCCTTTTTGGAATTTCTCAAAAAATTGTGTATATTTCATAATCTATAATATTTTGAACGATTTCGAAATCTTTGTTTTAAAAATTAATTGAGATCTATCAAACAATATCCATATTGACTATAAAAAACATTATAGATTGAAAGATATAGACGATTTTTTGAGACGCCCAAAACAGGAAGTAGGCATAACAAATTGGGACAGAGGGAGTAATTTAGACAGTGGCCCCATCTCTTAGAAGATACGTTTGGATTCTGAGAAGGTGTTCCACTAACAAAAAACTATTTTTTCAAAACACCGACAGGTCATTCTTTCACAATACATCACATAAAAAATCGTGAAAAATTAGTGTTTTAAAAAAACTGGGTTAGTGGAACACTCCCTGAGTCCATAAAAATATAAATAGCGTACTTTCCATCCTACTCTCACAAGCGATAGTCGTCTGAAAATGAGTCTCATGTCACAAAGGGCTATCGAACCATTTTTTCCACTTCCATATCCCTAGTTTTCGTAAAACATTTTCGGTGAGGCCAGAGTTCCATCACTTGTGTCGATGTAGATTAAAAGTTCGATGACAGAGCTAAGACACAAAATTTTAAATAGATACATGTAGCCGACCCCAAATAAATAGAAAATATAATGCTTCGTTAATTCCAAGCTTGAGTATGTTCTACTTCTCCGCCACTGCTCCGCACGGTGTGCGACAGGAGAAGAGCATGGTGGGGACCAAAATTTCGGGACTTACAAGCCTATATAAAGCGAGCCAGTCCTCTTCCCATTCAATCACTTGTAGACCTCTCGCAACTAACTTGATTATAAGGGGCACTTGGAAACCAACATTCTGCCACTTATATCTCTATCTGTTTTCAAGAGTGTTCAAGACTAAAACAATTCTTTCAGAGGTAAAACCTTTCTTCCTCATTCTTCTTTGTGTGTTTTTCATGAGCAATTAGTTAACGAGAAGGACAACCAAGATTAATTTTTTCTAACTCTTTGAATTGTTTATTGAATGAATAGATGGAGCATTCTGATCAATATGCGATTTGCATTCAGAATGGAATGACAAAAGTAGAAGAAGGCGATAGAATCCATCAAATCATCAAAGATTGCATGGTTAAGGGACTTGGAAATGAAACAGTTAACGTTGTTGCCATACACAGGAACCTAAATTCTGGTCCAACCGGACAAGTTCGGTTGGAATCTTTTCGCATTTTCTCTGAGGTCGTGGCCAGAAAATGCGGAGGCAATGCCAATGTGAAGCATGCGTGGTATGGTGCTTCAAGAGATGAAATCTATGAAATCATTCGTCATGGATTCGGTAGAATCTATGATGAGGGTAGTGATTCATATGGTTTTGGGGTCTATGTTTCTCCTTTAGACTCAGCCGGTGATTGGTAAGTATTAACTAATAGAGCTGTCTCTTTTCCTTCTTCGCAGAATAATTTGATTTGATTTTGTTTTTTTACTCTTTATTTTCCAATTCATGGTGTGCAGTGTGTCGTCTTCGGTTCCTGATGAACATGGAATCAGGCATATGTTAATGTGCCAAGTACTACTGGGTAAAATGGAAGAGGTACGTGTTGGTTCAAACCAACACGAACCAAGTTCTAGTGAATTTGATTCTGGTGTGGACAACATCTCGGCACCAAGAAAACACATCATTTGGGGTGCTTACATGAACTCACACATCCTTCCCCAATACGTCGTGAGTTTCAAGATGCCTGATGTTAAAGGTGAGGGCCGGATCTAATCTAATTACTCCTCTATTTGGGTGGATTTTTGGATCTTAATCAAATTATTCTATTTGAAACTCATCTGTCGTTCTATTTAAAAAATTCATTAGCGGTTCATTTTCATTTTGTTTGATAGATTTTATTTATTTGGCGGAATTAGATGCAGACGAGTTACGAGATGCTCTAATCAATTTCTGGAATAAAAAAGTGAAAATCAAGTTAATTAATTCTTCCCCTCATTTAATTAGCTTGTTGTACAAACTAACCAAGTTAATTTTGTGTTCTTCTACAGCAACTTGAGGCAAGAACTGAACAAGCTGATTGATGTATTAAAACAGTGCAAGGAGGTATTCAGCGGGGAATGCTAGCTTTTGTATTTCTAAGTGAGAAACGGCCATCCTCCTTTCGTCGTCGTTGCTAGGATTGTTTTCTTGAACTCTCGAGTTTCAACCAATGAATTTGTTGACATTTAGTGTGTATTTTCGTGACTCTGTAAGTAATTGTAATATTGTTGTCAAAGAAAAATTTGTTTCATGTAATAAAGTTTGCTTGTAGTGGGCACTTTTTACATTGACATAGTAATTCTTTTGATTAATATTTATAAGGGCAATCTCTTCATTTGTCTAACCAACATGGCAATGCTCAAAACTAATTTTTTAAAGAATGTCACGTCATGAGATTTACGGGGTTTTATCTGCAATGTGGAACATCATTACAAAGTTTTGAGCCACTTCCATCCAAACAGCAAAATCATCAACAAACTGGTCTAACCAACATGGCAAAGCTCTACCTTAATTTCTTGGACTCGTGTCTAATGTCTTCCAAAATCACAACCCATGCCTAACTGGTCCAATTCCTAATCGTAGGACACTTATCTATCATCCTCCCAAGCTCGTGTAGTCCCTAAAGTTTCTCATGAAGTGACGGTACTGTCGTCTATCATTTTCGTTACATTAATTATCTTCTGGAGATTAATGTGCCTCTCAAAATATTACTTTTGAGCGGAGACAACATTAGTGAATTCGATTTCAAGTTTTTGACTAATAACTATTGAATTTGCATATATGGTGTTGAAGTTAAATCTGTAATAACATTTCCCAACAAGTGTTGACATTTCCCAAGTATAGGTGGATTTATAACAAGTTCTTGGGTGGACTCAACAGTAAAGACAAATGTTAAAAAGTAAATTAATAATGTCAAAAAATAGGACACTGTCTATATATAATCCACCCAACCTTTTGTGGTCCCTATCATAATAAAATGTTTACCATTAAGATGGTACTACCACATATTATCACAGTTACATTATCTTCTACAAATGAATGTGCCTCCCAAAAGAGAGGTTTTGAGTGGGGACTACATTAGTAGATTCATTTTTTCAAGTTTTTTACTTAGAACTATTAAAATTGTTGGTTTTGCATATATGGTATTGAAGTTAAATCTTTATTGACATTTCTCTTCAAGTGTTGATGTGTACACGGATAGTAAATAATAGTGATTCAAATTTTATTATTAGTATGGGAAATCTAAAAATGCTCATAGTAAATGTTTTCCCAAGTATAAGTGGATTTGTAACAACTTCTTGCGTGGGCCCCAATAGAAAAGACAAATGTTAAAAAGTAAATTAATAATGTCAAAAAATAAGACACTATCTATAATCCACCAAAGCTTTTGCGGCCCCTGCCATAATAAAATGTTTACCATTAAGATGGTACTGCCATGTATTATCACAGTTACATTATCTTCTACAAATTAATGTGCCTCCCAAAATAGAGGTTTTCAATGGGGACTACATTAGTAGATTCGTTTTTTTCAAGTTTATGGCTGAGAACTATTGAAATTGTTGATTTTGTATTTATGGTATTGAAGTTAAATCTTCAATGACATTTCTCTTCAAGTATTGTTGTGTACACGGATAGTAAATAATAGTGATTATTAGAATGAGAAATCTAAAAATGCTCATAATTAATGTTTTCCCAAGTATAGGTAGATTTGTAACAAGTTCTTGGGTGGACCTCAATAGTAAAGACAATGTCAAAAAGTAAATTAATAATGTCCAAAAATAGGACTGTCCATAATCCAGCAAAGCTTTTGTGGTCCCTACCATAATAAAATGTTTACCATTAAGATGGTACTGCCACGTATTACGACGGTTACATTATCGTCTACAAATTAATGTGCCTCCCAAGATAGAGGTTTTGAGTGGGGACTATATTAGTAGATTCGTTTCAAGTTTTTGACTGAGAACTATTAAAATTGTTGATTTGGCATATATGGTATTGAAGTTAAACTTTAATTACATTCCCTTTCAAGAGTAGATGTGTACACTAAAAGTAAATAATAGTACTAATTCATAGTGTAGTATATTAGAAAGGGAAATTTAGAAATGCTCATAGTAAATGTTTTCCAAGTATATGTGGATATGCAATAAGTTTTGGGGTGTGATGGAGGGAATTAATTAAATTCACAAATGCTCATAGTAAATGTTTTCCAAGTATAGGTGAATTTGTAATTAGGTTTTACAACATGGACAACGGGACGAAATTGCAGTGATAGACATTGTCCAACAAAATGTAGTCCCATCCCACGGCATTTTGATAATATGGAATTGTGAAATTGAAATTTGAAAATAAAATGGATGGGGTTTTAAATACACATCCAAAACTACCCGGTACCCTAATTGTGTTAGAACATCGCTCTAACGTGTTATAGAGACGCGTGAGAGTAAAATAAAATTGTGATATGATTGACCGTCATTGTTTTCAATAATTGTCTATAAGTGGTGGGCCCGCATACCTACACAAAAAAATCGGTTAAATAAGAATTTGGTTTCTCTATTCCCTAAATATAAATAGTACTCTTCTCCGAATTATAAGCCGTCTCATGTCGGAAAAGACTATCGATTCTCTAGTCTATTTTTTGCTTCATATTTTTGTGATCTTGCACTGTCGAAACTTGTCACCTAGGCAGGGCCGGCCTTGGGCACAAACCCACCAAGTCACCGCTTCGGGCCCCCGGTTTTGGGCCCAATAAAAGGGCCCCCAAAATTTTAATTCATAATATAAATATTATATGCTTGAGTCAGTTAGCAGATGAGGCTTGATAGCTAAGTGGCAAGTTTACGAGTTTGTAACATGCAGGTTGTGTGTTCAAACCCTGTCATATTCTTTCTTTCTTTTTTTCCACCGTAGCATGTACAAAAACACTGCTGCCGCCGTGAATAGAACAGCGGACCTTTCGGTTCTTATAAAATTTCCTAGCACAATCCACCAAACCAGAAAGCATCTTCAAGTGATTAACTGAACAACAAAAATTTATATCAATGCTCAGACGCCCCATTGTTGGACGTCGCTTAGGGCCTTGAAAACTTCAGGGTCGGGCCTGCACTTAGGAAGTTCAATAAAGCATACAAACATAGAGTTAACAACCCTCAAAGGATTGACAAAGTGGTATTGTCTTGGGACTTAAGGGTTTACTCTCATATAAAGTCTCAAGTTCAATTCCCCTTGCCATCAAAATTTTAGGTGCCATTGGGAGTTATTCCCGGGTGTTACCTTCAAGGCCCTGGAATTAGTCGAGATGCAGACAAAGCTAGCCCGGACATCTGACTACATTAAATGAAAAAACATATTCAAGTAGCTGACTCAAAAAAAAAAAAAAAAAGAAAAAGAAAAAAACCCTGCTTTGTTTGGTATGTTTAATTTGAGCTGAAGTTTGTTACTTTTCGTTACCAAAATTAGGTTGTCGGATTTCTATGATCCACATTTTGTTTACATCTTATATCTTATATATTATTACAGAATGATTTTTTTGTGAGAAGAGCCGTGAGCGTGACACGTAGCATAAGAATTTTGGAAAAAAGGAAAGAATTAATCATTGACTTACTAACACTAATTAAAATTAGACATTTGAAATTTGACAATAAGTCGGCATTATTTATGGGATTAGCTACGAGGGGAAATTGCAATTTCCAACATAATCCTCACGTATCTCATTATCTATATGGAATGAATGATGTTTTTCAGAAGGAAACTTGAAAGACTATGCCCTTTTCTCTGTTTCACTAAAATGAAAATCCCTGAAAAACGTGTGAAGTCCCTCCTATTCTCTCTTCCAATGAAAAAATGCTAGAATTGTCATCGCAGCATCCTGATTCAATTACAAGGTTAGTATATTGCCCAGACTTCTTCATATTTTTGTTAATAGGAAACCCTGTGGCAACCAAACGAGGTTTGGAGAATTAATACGGAGTATTATCTTTTGCATAGGGATTTTTCTTGCATTCAAACCAATGTAAGCTAGCGGGGGATCAACATGCTCTTCAATAATAGGTAGTGGAGCTTTGAATAGATCTCCTCAAAATGAGTTTTTCCTTTGGATTATGATCATACTTAACTTATCTTGATTTTGCTTTTCCTATATTGTAAATTTAGAGGAGATGCAGTTGAATGGAGATACATCGAAAAACATGACGGTGACGAATAATTAGTTGTGATACCAGAAAGGTAAATCTAAGATGTAGTCTTTTTCTTTAAATGACAATTTTGTAAAGATAACACTTGCAAATTATGTTTTGCTTTATTTGTGACTTTTAATATTGGCATGACTTAATATTGCACGTGACTTTTAATATTGTAGAGCACAGGTTAAGTAGCTTAGCACGGATTTATTCCGAGCATAACAATTAACCTATGCTCGAAAATTTGATATACAAATATGCAATATAGCAAGACCAATGCAGGTTTTAGGACATTATGTGCGGGTTTGGTCTTGAGTATGTTATATAGACATGCGTTGAATAAAACCCTGCTACTTCAAACAAGAGTTTTATTTATAATATTGCATTAATTTTAATTCGTTTCCAAAGATTAATAAAATCTTTTTGCTCTTCAAAAAAAAATTGCATTAATTCCATAGGCATTTTACTTTTTTAAATTTGATTTGCAAGTTTTTTAGGATCTATCTATCTAATAGAGTGTTGCATACTGTTTTTGCCTGGACTTGGGGGCCTCGCCCATATAGTGAGCATCTTGACGTTTAAAAGCGTTTTGAACTATTCAGAATTTATTGCCGAACGAACAATTATGATTGCTCATTACAGGACCTTCGTTTTTCATGTGAAGGCCCCAAAGTTTGACGAGTGGTATAACAGTTATGTTTTAGAATCTAATTGGTGTAGTGGTATAACAGTTATGTTTTAGAATCTAATTGGTGTAAACAATATTTATATATGTTTACAGATATCTAATGTTTTTAACTTAATTACATACTATATCATGATAAGAAAATAAGTCATTCAAAATTTTTTTTTTTTCCATTTTTTCCTTTCAATTGGCGTGCATATATAGCACGGGTTCTTGCTAGTTCTATTTTAATCTACAAAATAGAAAAATGCAATATGCTGTGCGACGGAGAAAGAGTACGGTGGGGGACAGAGGTTTTGGGGGCCAAACAATCCGCAACTGACTCACATATTCCTTTATATAGTGAGTTTGGACTACCATCCAAGCTCCAACCACTTTGACTCTGGAGTTGACAATCTTTCGTCACCGAGGAGACACATAATTTGGAGTGCTTAAATGAATTTCCACATCGTACCCAATTACGTTGTTTGTTTGAGAGCTCCCAATCTCAATGGTGAGGGATCCAATTACCATCCTGTTTGGGTGCATAAATTTTCAGAATTTGACTCGAATATTTTTTATTCTTCAAAAATCCAGTTTAGATTTTTCGAATATTGTACTGTTAATTGGTTATATCATATCTTTCATGGTGGATCTTGTTGCTTTTAATCTGTCGAAACAATTTAGACAAATGTGTCAATACCCACTTCAACATGCATGGATGTTCCTGCTCTATTTTCTAAGCTTTCAAAATGCTTACCTCGTTCAAGTGTGGTGTTGATTAAAATGCCAAAAGATAAGGCAACTGGATCAATAGCAACCAGGTATGACGTCTCCATTTATTTACTAATACTTCCCATTTTTCTCATTCTTTTTTCTCAAAGATAGATGTGAATTCTTTATAAATAATTAAGATGAGTAAAGTTGTTTATGTTTCACTTTTGTCGCTATTTTGTAAAACTTTTTAGTTTTTGGTACTCCGGAAAATCTATTTTATATAACTACATGAATCTTTTATTTAGGGAGCTGATTTTGGGGCTCCCTTTTTTGATGCAAGCACTCCAAAATTTAATGGAGTTACAAAATTACCTTTTTCAAAATATAAAAGTTATTAGGGACACTCCATCCCAAAATTATCTCCTTATTTGCTTGAGGCACTCCTAACGGAAATATGAACCAAAGCCTCTCTCCGTTGGTAGCGGATCCTCTGTCTGAAGCTGCCTGTCTGGCACCTCTATCTCACGCCCTTAGTGCTGCCATGTCACCCATATCTGCCCTCCATTAAACCCACCAACTCTGTTGACGGCATTGTTAAGTACTCAACGCAATTGTTACTTCTTTTTTTTTTTTTGGTTTTGCAATATCCTTTGGATCAAAAAAATAAAGTATTTCCACATACAATTTTTTATTTTTGTTTGCACCAAATTAAAATTCTAGTAGAGATCTTTCTTTTGATGCGCAAAAATTTAGAAAATTATATACAAAAGTATTTTACATTCTTGGTTTATTGAGTTGGCTTTGTACTATCTTTCGGATAAAAAAATAAAGTAAATTTGCGCATAATTTTTTATTTTCTTTTGCTGCAAAATAAACTACAAAAGAGATTTTTAATTCGATTCGAAAAAATTTTAAAAAATTTATACGAAAGTACTTTATATTGCTGGCTTGTTGGGTTTAAATTATTTCGTACAAAAATTTTCAATTTTTTTAGCAATGAAAAATAAATAAAAAATTATGTGCGCAATTACTTTATTTTTTTATCCGAAAGATATTGCAAAGCCAACTCAACAAGCTAACAATGTAAAATACTTTCGTATACATTTTTTCAAATTTTTTTTGCACCAAATTAAAGATCTCTATTAGTAGTTTAATTCGGTGAAAAAGAATTTTTTTTTTCCCACGAAAGTACTTTATTTTTTTATCTGAAAGATATTGCAAAGTTGTTCACAAGCTAACAATGTAAAATACGGCCCAGATATCTATCTATCTCCCAGATATCTATCTATCTCTCTCTCTCTCTCTCTCTCTCCCCTTTCTCTCTCTTAATCTAGACCGTCCAAAAAGTGTTTTGGATGGTCGAGATATGCGCTTGGGCACCATGTAGGATGGTGCCTGCTCAGCACTGAAAAACCCATCGTTAACAAATGAGGAAAAGGAGAAGAGTAATTTTTTTTTAGAGTGCCTGAAGTAAATTATAGAACTTGCAAAAGGGTAGTTTTGGAAAACCATTGTAGCTTGGAGCCCCTCCATTAATTTTTGGAGTGCGATTATCAATTCCCTTTATTTATTTATTTATTTATTTTATCAGCAACCATTTTGCAATTGCTAGGAAGTACATACATACATACATATATATATATATATATATATAAATATTTTATTTTATTTTTTTCATTGCAAGATATGGGATCAAAATTGCCATTCTATCCAAAAGAATAGATCTGATTTACTCTGTCCTTGTTTAAGATATATCAGGATTCAACCTTTTGTATAATCATGTTTGAAAATGAGCATGTTGAAGAACTTTTTTTTCTTGATTTCTTGGTTCCATTAATC
Organism: Vaccinium macrocarpon; assembly: GCA_022606695.1. Taxonomy (NCBI): domain Eukaryota; kingdom Viridiplantae; phylum Streptophyta; class Magnoliopsida; order Ericales; family Ericaceae; genus Vaccinium; species Vaccinium macrocarpon. The sequence goes on from CM040173.1 coordinate 23,676,042, forward strand.
ATGTTTTGCTCATACCTATACATTCAACATCTGTACAAGTAAGAGCTCTTAATTCTTGTGTTGTAATTAATACAGGAACTCTAATGCAAGATATAGATCTCCAGCTTCAGTGGAACTCACGAGTGCAAGATTTTACACATTTTCAACCCATGGATGTGTAAATTTATGCTAGTGGACTTCGCTTTTTTTTTTTTTTTGGTGTATTCTTGTTAAAGAAAAAGTGGCTTCATTTTGATAAAAGTGGAAAATTTGGATTTTATATATTAGATTTGGATTTTTTTCCCTGTATCATTTGGTTGAGGTGGCTGAGCATTGTATTGAAAAATTGAGACGGAAGATAAGTAAAAGAGACCAATTACTAGGGGAAGAACTACAGATGAGACACATCCAAGGACACCCTCTATTCTGAATGAGATACATCCAAAAATACCCTCTATTCTGATGTCCACCATTATATATATATATACACCTATTTTAGCCCAGCTATATTTCAGCTTGAGAAGCTTTTTTTTTATCTCAAAAGGCGTCTTAGTTGTGGGCAAACGCATAGGTGGGCCCACAACACCATATCGCCTATACTCAAGCCCACAAATGGGTAAGGCTCTTGCCTTTACAGTCCACAGAAGCTAGCGTCACTTAGTTTTAAACACGTATAAATATCATCTCAAAACATATTCCTTAAACAACATGTGCTCTAGCATAACCCTCAAACACTAAATAATTTGAAATTTCCTTTCTCTCTTCAAATTTCAAGAATGTTTCTCACCTCTTAAATACCGAAATATTGCTACTTTATTATGCTTTATTTTTGGAAATCGTTGTCCTATAACTACTTTAGTTGAAGATACAAAATAAAAAAACTAGTGCATATCAAATGGTTATATGAATATATAAAGTTTTAATTGAAGTAATTAAGTACTTACTAGTGGTAAAAAAATTTGTAATGTAATAGTCGTAATATTTTATGTTTAAACAAGAAAAATAAGAAATAGATTAAAAGTAATAAAATATTGTTGTTTGAAAGATCTATTACAGAGCACAAGGGAAACTCAACTTTTATATATATATATATATATATATATATATATATATATATATATATATATATATATATATATATATATATATATATATATATAAAATAGCAAAGTACAGTTTAGATGCTAACTTTTAAGGAATCTGTGTGGTGCTTAGCAACTTTCACATATATGTAAAGATAATAGTCTATAGATACTATATGTAAAGATATGAATATGGCATTTCAATTCCCAATATACCAAGAAATTTAACGAGTCAAAATTCTAAAAGTTACTTCCAGAGTGTGACAAATGTATTGAGCATTAGTCCACCTTTGATGTTCGAAATCGTGCCACGAGCTTGCAATGGAAAATCATGCAAGACCCTTTCGTTGTACGTAGGTTTAAGAGAATGATTGAATGTACTTATGTACGTAGTTTTATGTAATCTGAATAGGGCTGACCCTAAGATTCTCGGGGCTAAGACGAATTTGTGAGGGAAAAAAATATTCTTATTGTTGAGGAAAAGTAGAGGCCTCAGGACTTGAACCGGGAACCTATTAGATAACAAAATTAAGCATTTCCATTGGACCATCTAGTTCATTTGTTGTATAAGTATATATTTAATACATATAACTTATCTAGCTATACTTATTTGGGACCCTAATTTTGAGCCTAAACTAGGGAGCTTAAGGAGCCCGACTTGTGCGCCTTAACTTAGGGCTGGCCCTGAGTCTCAAATGACTCACATATATCGGAGCAATATTCTTACGATTATGTCACCCTTCTATTGTGAAAATGCAAAAAGATAAAACACCCATCTTTATGCTTGGTTTAGTATTTTATTTCTTCAATTAAAGATTTTGTCTGTTAAGGAATTCCAACTTAGATAAGAATCATATATATATTTTAAGATTTGCGACATTGTTAAGACTAATGAAATTAAGAACAATATATGTGAAATAGATGAGTCATTTTAATTTGAAAATCAATTTATCGAATTGTGTTGGAAACTAATTACATAATTTTTTAAAATAACAACCAATTAATTATTAATCTCAGGGATTTGCAACATGAAGGAGTTAACCATGTTGTCAAGATCTGGATTCTAGGACTTTCATCCCTCCCAATATCTTAGGTTCACTCTAAGGAGCCTTCAATTGGGGCCCCTCTAGCGGAAGGTTGTATTAATCTCTAAGATTGTTGAAGTTATGTGTAAGCTGGCCCAAACAACACAAAAGACAAGAGATGCTAGAGAGAGAGGAGTATCCCTCCCAATGGGGGATCTGGGGTGTGTGTTGTGCGCTGTGTTGTGTGATAAAATAACGTAGTTTTTGGCACACCTCTAAAGCTTCCAAAAACCTTGTTTGGAAGAAGGAAAAACCCACTACAAAAAGTGCCTAAACCCTAAACGCTCAAATCCAAAGTGCCTAAAACCACTATATCCTACCCTAAAGAGCCTAAATCTCCCAAAATTGAACCTCAAAATCAACTCTCCAAACAGGGCCTATTGAAGTGTACCAAGAAAATGAACAAAACTATGTCATTTTGCCGCACAACATGCGGCAAAATGTACCGCACAACACATCCCCCGAATTCCCCAATGGGGTTCAACAATATTCGTAGATTATCTGCCACATCAGATCAGAAAGATATAGGTCTACAATTTGTTTGTAAGATTCGGCAAAATTAGAGAAGTGTTTATACCCAACAAGAAGAGTAAAATCATAGGCCAGAGTTTTGGTTTTGTTTGTTTTAGAACCAAACATGAAGCTTCCCAAACAATAGCTGCAACGAACAATACATGGTGCTGGGGCCACAGATTGCTTGTTAAAGTGGCAAGATTTCAGAGGAGAAAGGATAATCAAGATTTTAACAACCAGAATTTCACTGGTGGTACTCAACGAAGAGTCTCAGATGGTCAGTTTCATCAATCGTAGAGAAGATTCAAAAACCCCCAATTCATCAAACCCCCGCAATTCAACAACAACAATGGAGATAGGCTAGGGCTCGAAACATGCAAGTCAGAGATAAGGATCGAAGGTTGCATGCAACAAATCTAGTCCAAAACAAGGCAAACATGGAGAAGAGACTTCGAATGGAAAAAGGGGTAAAGAAGTATGGAGAAAAAAAGGAGTGACTGAAACCAACAAACAAGGGGAAGAAAGAAACCCCATAAAGCTAAAATCACAAGACTCGATTGAAGTCAACACAATAGAGCTTTTACCATCAGGTGTTGGGTGGCTTTTGAGAAGTTCTTTGAGAAGATGAAACGATTAATTTCAGCCCACAAATTACTAGAAGTGTTCAGAGTAGAAGGATTTGAAGATTGCTAGATCAAACCTATTGGGGGTAGATAGATGATACTAACTTTTTCCCATGAAAAGGTGAGAGAGATAGCTATTAGAGAGAGATGGATTGAGAACTGGTTTAAAGAGCTAAAACCTTGGGAGCAAGAACCTGCACAAACTGAAAGATTTGTATGGATTGAACCTACCACTAAATGTGTGGAAGGTGACTACATTTCAAACCATTGGTAGCAATTGGGGGCATTTCCTAGATGTTGACAAAGCAACTCTAAGAGAAGAATCGTATGAAAAAGGCAAAATCCTAATTGCAACAGAAAATATCAAAAAAATTGAAGGCGAGATTCAGTTGGTGATTAAGGGGAATAAGTTTATGGTGAGGGTTGAAGAGGTGGAATCATTCAGGACCATCAGACCAGAAAAGCAACAAATGAAAAATGGATCCATGGAGGAAGATGATGAGGTGAATTCAACTGATGGTGACAAGATTGACATGGTGGAAAAGAAAGACCAATCAGGTGTTGACATGGAAATAGAAAGGAATGGGGTAGTTGACAAGGATGCCAATGTGATGCAGGCAAGGAAAGAATGCGAAGAGTCAATTAAGCACGGTTTTATTAAAAAAAAAACAATTGGGGGCTGAAGTATTAATGAAGGGAGCCCCATTTTCTCAAGCCAAAGGAGAGCATTTCTCCTCTGTCCCAATATAGAATAAGCTAATGGATGATGGGGAAAATGAAACATTAATTGAGGAAGATTCAAACTTTACCCTTGGACTAGATTCATTTGTGCAAGACTCGGTAAGCCCAATAAGGGAGACACATGTGGAAATTTTTTGTTGCAACAGATAATCCAAGACATTAAAGATCAGTCATGGGAGAAAAGTGAGGAAGAGCTACATCTAATAGAACCAAGTGTTTACAAAAGAAGAAGCTAGAACAACATGAACATTAAATACTTGAGAGAATTGAAAATTAACTACACATATTGAAAGAGCTAAACAAGAGTAGCAAGATTAATAAACGAGAAACTTACAGGAAATTAATGGTTACACAGGAAATATAGAGAGATAAAGCTCCAAAAGCTCTCTAATGGAGAGCAAAACTTAACTAGAAAATGAAATAGTAAGTATGGGAGATAAAAGAGAGAAAGAAGGAGGGAGAGATATATACAAATACCCTTTCTCTCTCACAAAAAGATCCTAAAAGCAACTAAAGGTGTAAGTTTCCATAAGTAGAAAGTCCAACAAGTGGATACCTATCAATCCTAGTATCAATACCCGTCTTCAAAATATTCCCTATAAGGCCTGGGTATCGATACCAAGGTTGGGGGTATCAATACCCAATGTTCTGTTCAGCTTCTTCTTCAGAGGTATTGATACCTATCAATACTGGTATCAATACCTTTATCTAGGGGTGAAAATTGGTCGATTCGGTTCAATTCGGTTCGGTTTTTGGGGTGTTCGGGACCGAACCGATCAGTTCGGGGTGGTTTTGCTATGAACTGATCCCAATCGAAAAAACAATGGACCGATTGGTTCGGGGTGGTTCAGTTTTTTCCGATTTTTTTGGTCCGGCGTTAAGATTGAGATGGACGGCTAGGATTTGTTATTTTGGGGGGTCAATATCATTTTTTTTCGGTTTTCGGTCTAAATAGGGGTGATTTCGGGGTATTTCGGTCCAAATTGGCATGGATTCGGTTTGGCATGGATTCGGTATTTCAATATCATCTTCCAAAACACTTTCGAACATCGTGTGAGCTTCGGGAAGGGGAGCACTTGGCCTCTTCTTTCTTTGCCATTCCTTGGCCTTATTCATTCCCATATTCCACCGGGAGTCATTGTACACCTTGGATATGCCTTTAGCCTTCCGGCTTGATTTCATGCCTTCTAAACTTCCCAAGCCATAGCCAAATATTAATTTCTTGGTTCTCAAGGCTCAATGGTGGAGTGTCATTGGGTGTCTGGCCCTTGAATTCTTGGGATGCTTCCTAAAGCGCTTCAAAACGCGCCTTATGCACTTGTTTACCTTGAAACTACCAAAAATAACACTACGCGCACATCAATCATATAAAAGCAAGATAAAGCGTGTGTGTATGAACAAAAAAAGCTTGATAAGCCGGGATATCTACAATATTAGGGGCTTATCAACCCATAATATGTTTCCACATCATCTTTTTTGTTCATCTCATCTTTATTCGCTGCCTTGTCATCATCTTCTACCATGGCCAAAACTGGTGCTTCATCTATGGTTCTGAATGACTCTTCTTCTGTAACTCTGACTGAGTAATTAATCTCATTTACGATCAGATCAACACAACCTTCAATCTTGTGGACATGGTTTGTAGCTATCTGAATTTTTGCTTTCACATAAGAATATTTCTTTAATGTAGCTTCATCTACTTGTAAGAAATTACCCAAGTAATCACCAATTTCTTTGAAAGTAGGGTTTGACCATGGATTAAGAGGCATTCCATAGCATGCTAACCAAACAAATCTTTCTTCACTTGCTTGTTCTCCTTTCCATGACCTTATTTCCTTAATCCATTTGAGAATCCATTTTTCTTTGATGAGCAAATCTCTGGATGCCGTATTTGGAAAAGCGATGATTATAAATCTTCCTCCTATTGCTTTGATTTGAACATCTATATCCCCTTCTTTCCAGAATACATACTCGAGATCTTTGGTAAAAAGGTTTTCTCATTTTAGCAAAAGCACTCTTAAATAACCAACCATTTCCCACAGGTTGAGCTTTGATGCTTCCCATATGTACTTCTGTTGGAGGCTCAGGGGGTTTTGTGTTTCTCTGTTCTTCTTGTTTGCTTGTTTCTACCAATCTTTTTCTTTTCCATATTTCCTTACCTCTTTTCTCCTTTGTGTGCATTTGTTGATTTTGTGGCCCTTTCATAACATGCATCTTCACTTGGTGACCCATTTCTTTTTCTTTGAACGGCTGAAATTGGTGGTTTTGCTTCCAATGGTTAACTTTTTCGCATGAAGGAAAAACCTGATTGTGATTGGTATACTACGTCCCTCTGTGGTTTTGCACATCTTTTTTTTCAGGAAACTCAGGGATTTGGCCACCAGTTTGTGATTCCAGTACCATGTTTCATTGATGCTTGAGATGACTACTTTTGCTTCTTCAATCTTCAGAAATCTCACAAAAGAAAAGCTTTATCTAATGATTTTGCTTCTTTTGGTTGGAACGAAGATACTTCTAATTTTGCCAAATCTGGAGAAGAGATTGAAAATCCAAATTTTGCGAATTTGGAAGGGCAGGTTGCCTACGAAAACCGTTGTATTCTATCTCAACGTTTGTTTCTCTCGATCCCTATCCACGCTCTCTCAATCTTCTTCCTCTCTCCATCATTCATTTAATTTCTCGATTGGAAGAGGTGAGACAGATGATGTGACGCCCAGATATCTTTCCCCTAAATCCTTATCCACAGGCTTTAACCATTTTTGGCGATGGAGGTCAAATCTAAGGTCCAGATATCCTTAGCCACCTAGCGGTTTGTCTTCGGCAAACAACCGATGAGATTCTCTCTCTAACTTTCTCCCTTGGGGATGGATTATCTTCCTGTGTCTCTAGTGGCACAAGTGTGTGTTTGTGCATGCATATTCTACCAAGTTGCCTGGGTTCAAGCCTTCATGCGTGCGTTGGTACTTGTTTTTATGCATTTTACCATTCTTTTTTCTTTTTCCACATGGGACAAGAAAAATACTCCAGTACATATACATTGAAAACAATCTTGGTGATCATTATTAAAATTGATTTTATTTTTTTGTCACAAAGATTAATAATCAAATAGTTGTGAACACCCCGCGGAGTGTGTCCACGAAAACGATTGCGGTTTGAAAAACGGTATGATTGATTGAAATGGAGTCGCCACCTGGATTTGAGGACCATATTCGAGAAACCATTTGATAAATGACTCTTTTGCCCTTGGTATGGAAAATATTTTCACCGGTCTTTCAAAATTTGATTTCTAAGGTTCGGGAGCTAGGTTACGAGAGGGGAAGGAATTTAAAGCACCCCTCTCGCCCGGTGCTACCACCAGTCTCTACTCAATGCACAAGGGATTTTAGAAATGTTGTTTGAATGGACTTTGAACACATATTCATGTGAAAGCGCGAAAAATATATCAAAAAAATCAATGAGATCTGGGTGGATGCTTGTGCAAAATGTCACGAGTGAATGATTTATATGCATAGAACATTGAAACTTGATCAAATCATGCTCAAACTGCTCCAAGGTGTCCCAGAAGCTGATCATAAACACCAATCTTGCCACACCTGGATAACCATTTGGGCACTGGATTAGACAGATCTAGGCGCCCTGGATTGATTGAAAGCGCCTAGAATGGGTGAATCCAGGCGCCTGGAATGGGTGAATCCAGGTGCCTGGAATGAATGCATGCGACTAGAATGGGCGAATCCAGGCGCCTGGAAGGCTTACCAGACAACAACTCCAAAACTCCATTTTTCACAGTAAGCACCAAGTGCAATGCTTATGACTTATGCATACATGCTTAGACTGGTGTTCAGTGACTCTGTGGATGATATAAACTTCAAGATGAACTTAATTACTTGATGTGAACTGAGAAAAGATATGACTTTTGATGATTCAATAATGAGATACAATGCATAAGACATATTTCAAACCTGATATACTATACTCATGCATATAAAGTGCTATTTGATCGGATTGTGCTTATAGCTAAATGAAATAGAAACGATCCTATATTAAAAATGCAAGGAAAACGCTTGTATTAGACATTAACAATTGTGGATATATGTGTGTGTGTGTGCGTGTGTGTGTGTGTGTGTGTGTAACATGAAAACTTATCTAAGCACTTTCAGAACTGAATGATCAGATCTTAAAAACATCGTATAGGTTCATATAAACACTTCTTTCTTATGTAACCATTTATAAAGTGTGACTATTACTTCAAAACACTCTAAATACTCATCATGATGAAAATCAAAACATGAGACATGATCAAACTCAGATCCTTGCATGCAAATGATGTACCATAGATTAATTGAAATGCAAAAGAAACAAAAATCATGACCAAGAGAAGAGAATCCATGCGCCTACATTGAGTGAATCCAGGTGTCTAGATTCAATACAGGTGATTAGAATGGGCCAATCCAAGCGCCTCGATTAGGCACTGATGTATAAAACAGATTCTTTCTTGATGTGATTCAGACCTCTCCTAAGCCCTCCACTGGTATAGAAGACCAGTAACAACTTGGTTGAGTTCCCCTCAGGGTCTTTTTGAATACTTTGGTAGATGAACTACCTTTTTGACTTGATCAATGAACTTAAAATGGGTTTTTGAGTGGGTTTTATGGAAGTGTTGTTGCTGATTTTTGAGTTTACAGAGCAATAAAGGGCAGTTTATGAATGCTTTGATGGAGTTGGGTTGACGGGAGTGAATGGATGATGGGTTAATGGGGCAAGAAGATGGTTTTTGGGGTGAAAACTGAATGGGATTGATTGCGATTGGTAGAGGATGAAACTTCTGATGGAATTTCAGCCGAGTAACAATAAAGGAATGTGGGAGAGCTGATCGTCTTTGCAAATGAGGAATGGAGGTGTATTTATAGGTCAAAAGAGGTTTAAAAGGTCCGCTTGAACCCTTAGGAGTCAAGGTAGGGGGCAATAGGGTACCCTATATTCTCTCCACTATCTCTAACAGATTTCTGCAGAAAATTCCTAAAAAAATCCTCCAAGACGCTCCTCCCCACTCACTTGACCTTGGACAACAAGTATCTGGAGTGAACCCGGGCGCCAAGAATAGGGAAATCCAGGTGCCTGGATTGAGTCTGGGCGCTTGGAATAGGGTGATCCAGGCGCCTGGATTAGGAGACAGCACCGCATATGAAACTTCGCGGGGCCATTGCATGCACTACCAAACTCCATTTTGCGCATAGTTTGAAGTGTTGGAAAGCTTGTCAAGTCTAATTTCCAACCCAAGTGGTTTGAACCCAAGATAATTTGTACATCAAAATATGTGATCATTTTACCCTCAGAAGATTGGAAAAACAATTCATTTTGGTAAAACGTTCACATCTCCCTCATTTCAAAATGGATTGAGACATATTATATATCAGTAAAGAGGGTTTTGAATGAACTAGAAGGTTGTGTAGGCTTGGGTTTATTTTGGAGAGATTTAAGAGGGATTTCCGAGTTCACAATCAAGCTTTGCGTGCTCTCATCGAGCATTTTCATCCTTGGGGATGCTTGATAAGTTTCTCGGGTCAAAATTGGGGTGTCCACAATAGTAAAGCGAGCTAATTCTATGATTTCTTCAAAAATGAGTTTCTAGAGTTTTTGAGTCAGTATTGACAATATACTTGAAGCAAGATGTTTTTATGGGATAAGTAACGAAACAATTATTAATATAAGATTTTTGAAAAATGAAAACTTGTAAGGGTCAGTTGTAAACAAAATTACCAACCAATGTGTAGCTTCTTTTTTTTTTTTTTTTGCTTATATTTAGAAGCGTTTTAAAAATATTATGGCTTATAGAGAATGTTTGAACTTTTGTTCTTGGTGCTTCTTTATTTCATGTATTTTGCTGTGATTTTTTTTATTATTATTGTGATAAGGTGCCCCTTTGAATGGAATTTTTGATCTCTCCTAAGAACAACTCTGAAACCAATATTTCCCCGCTATCTCTCTCTGGTTTCAAAAATCTCCAAGGAGAAACTGCAGAGGTATAGCCTACCTTCCTTTTTCCTCTTTGTGGAGATTTTCAAAACCAATCCTTCAGTTTGAAAGTTTTTCATGGACAATTAGTAATGATAAGCATTACCCAAAAAAAATTAGTGACGAGATGAACTATAAACCTTTAATAGTTTTTTTCTAACCGAATTGAATTGTTCGTTGAATGAATAGATGGAGCACAATGCTCAAGAGGAGCAGATCTCAAAAATTGTGGAGGAACGGGAGGTCAGGATTTCTGATTCTGATCAATATGCAACTTGCATTCAGAATGGAAGGACAAAAGTAGAAGAAATACATGGAAACGAAACAAAAGTTGTGGCCTGTTGTCCACCGATTTCCCCAGGGACAGGAGAAGCGGGAGTGGTCAACACCGAGTAGTGTAGAAGATGCGAGGGCGTGCCAGGAGAAGTATATCTCTAAGAGGAATGTAGAAAAGCGCCTGAATATACTGACTAACTTCTTTCAAGCAATTGAGAAACTCGAGCTAAAGTTACAAAGGTTCGTGGGGCCTTGAACAAGGACTTCCACACTTGAAGAAAATTACATAAAAGAAGAAAAGATTCCAGAGGAAGGGGAAGAAAGAACGGGGAAGAGGTAGGAGATAGACATAGGTAGAAGAGATCGATCGACTAACTGCGAGAGTTAGGAGATAAAAACTAAATTACTTTGCTGCAGTGAGCGTTGTTGGTGTTGGAACCCCTGCAATGTTGCACGGAGGCCTTTATTTATAGCCTTTGAATCCAAACGTAACTTCCAAAAATGTAACTGCCCACGATCTTCTACTATTACGCCATGTCTTGCATATATTTCGGCATCCTCTTGAAGATGTGTGAAAAGGTGACATGTGTCCGTTAACTGGCCGAAAATAACCACCCATGATCTTAATGCAATTTTAGCACATGCTAATTCCGGCCCTAACCACTTGTTTTAGATAAACACCAACTTCTATAATTTAGGTAACAAACTTATCACCTAAATTATAGATAATTCGGCTATTAATTAAAATCCGAATTAAAATCAAAATGACTCCTAACCAATTTTTTTGCCACGTGTGAATTTTAAAATTTATGGTACTAACATGGCCATACACAGGAACCTATGTTCTGGTCCAACCGGAGAAGTTTGGTTGGAATCTTTTCGTATTTTCTCTGAGGTCGAGGCCAAAAAAGGCGGAGGGAATGCCAAGGTGAAGCATGCCTGGTATGGTGCTTCAAGAGATGAAATCTATGAAATCATTCTTCATGGAATGTACGTGGTTCTAATTTCTAAAGTTGATATCTACGCATTAAATGTAAGAATCTATAATATATCACATTTGTTTCCCGCATGGTAATATTATTTTCAGATTTCGCCAGTTAAGTGAGAAATTGAAGAGCACGGGGTTTTTTCGCGAATATTTACTTCTTACCATGTGGGTGACTTGCAAGAGTATTCAAGGAGCTGTACTCTATATATACGGACCCTGCATTTCTACCATTTTTGAAGGTCAAGAGACAAACTCATTTCTGACCGAATAAACCTTTAGTATTTTTTCTGACCGAATTGAATTGTTTGTTGGAAGAATAGATGGAGCACAGTGGTCAAGAGGAGCAGATCTTAAAAGCTGTGGAGGAACGCGAGGTCAGGATTTCTGATTCTGATAAATATGCGACTTGCATTCAGAATGGAATGACAAAAGTAGAAGAAGGCGATAGAATCCATCAAATCATCAAAAGTTGCATGGTTAAGGGTATGGGAATACATGGAAACGAAACAAACATTGTGGCCATACACAGGAAACTATATTCTGGTCCAACCGGACAAGTTCGGTTGGAATCTTTTCGCATTTTCTCAGAGGTCGTGGCCAAAAAATGCGGAGGGAATGCTAATGTGAAGCATGCCTGGTATGGTGCTCCAAGAGATGAAATCTATGAAATCATTCGTCATGGATTCGGTAGAATCTATGATGAGGGTAGTGATTCATATGGTTTTGGGGTCTATCTTTCTCCCCTAGACTCAGCCGCTGATTGGTAAGTATTAACTAATAGAGCTGTTAATTTATCTTTCCCTTCTTTGCAGAACATATTCTTTTGGAGGTCTCATTTTGTTTTTGTTTTTGTTTTTGTTTTTGTTTTTGTTTTTGTTTTTTTGTTTTTATTTTTTATTTTCCCATTCATGATTGGCAGTATGTCGTCTTCGGTTCCAGATGAACATGGGCTCAGGCATATTTTAATGTGCAAAGTAATACTTGGTAAAATGGAAGAGGTACAGTCTGGTTCAAAACAATACGAACCAAGTTCTAGTGAATTTGATTCTGGTGTCGACAACATCTCGGCACCAAGAAAACACATCATTTGGGGAGCTCACATGAACTCCCACATCCTTCCCACATACGTCATAAGTTTCAAGATGCCCCATGTTAAAGGTGAGGGATCTAATCTCATTACTCTTCTATTTGGGTGGATTTTTGGAACTTAATCCAATTATTCTATTTGAAATTCAATCGTTGTTCGATTTTAAAAATTTATTCTCGGTTCATTCATTTCTTTCAATAAATTTATTTATTTGAAGGAATTAGATGTAGACGAGTTACAAGATGCTCTAATCGATTTCTGGAATAGCAAAGTGAAACACAAGTTAATTAATTATTCCCCTTAATCCCTTCAGCTTGTTATACAAAGTAATCAAGTTAATTAATTTTATTTCTTTTACAAGAAGAGTATTTGCTAATTTTGCGTTCTTCTACAGCAACTTGAGGCAAGAACTGAACAAGCTGATTGATCCCCGGGTTCAATGAAATTAAAACAGTGCAAGGAGGTATTCAGCGGGGAATGTGAAAAACAGCCTTCCTCCTTTCATCGTCGTTGCAAGGCTTGTTTTTCTGAATTTTCGAGTTTCGACCAATATATGAGTTTGTCAACATTTAGTGTGTATTTTCGGGACTCTATAACTATTTGTAATATCCTAACTCAAGATGATATATTCAGATGGAAAAAGTGAAAAACAACCTTCCTCCTTTCATCGTCGTTGCTAGGCTTGTTTTTCTGAACTTTCAAGTTTCGACCAATGAATTTGTCGACATTTTTTGTTTTTTTTTTTTTGTTGTGTTTAGGCAGTTAGGTTATAGGTTTGGACTTTATGTAATTGGTCCAATTCCTCATCGTAAATAAAACCACTATCTTCTTTACAACAAACACAAAATGCGAATGATAGTTTATGCAAAATTTAGGTAACTCTACTCTTTAGTGATATTAAATTCAAAACTCTACACTAGGAAAAAAAATAACTACTATTCAGCAATTATAAGGCAAACAAGACAGTGCCCAACCCTTAATCAACAAATAACACAATTCTAAATTGTCCACTTGGATAATTTATATATCTCGGGAGGTTCGGTCAGTTTCGGTTCCAAGTGACTTTTAATGTCTCCAACCTCACCGAACCGCAAAATCCGATTTTTTCCCATAATCCAATTCCAAACCATCCAGACCAATGAAATCTAAGAAAGCAGAGTCAAACGCTGTCGATTTGGTTCGGTAAATACGTTTTGAAGGGTTTAGTCGGTATTCTTTACATAATTAACACATTGACCAAATGTTCAAAAGATAAATTATAAATTATTAATAAATTAAAAAATGTCAAAAAGTATGACACTTATTATCATCCTTCCAAGCTGGTGTAGTCCCTAAAGTTTCTCATGAAATGACAGTACTGTCACCTATCTTTTCGTTTTTTTTTCGACAATAAAATTTTATTTAAATTCAACAAAGGGTACATCGAGGGTTAGAGGCCACAACCAGACACATGTGTCAGGTGTAGGCAAAATTTCCAGCAAAGTTCTAGAAATAAAAAGACAAAAGGGAAAAGAGTATTAATGTGCGTCTATCTTTTCAATACATTAATTATCTTCTTGAGATTAATGTGCCTCTCAAAATATTGCTTTTGATACACAACCTTTCAACCACAACCAACCACAAACCCTCTCACATGTGATGGGACCCACCCGGGTGGGGCCCACTGGTGGGTCCCATCACATGTGAGAGGGTTTGTGGTTGGTTGTGGTTGAAGGGTTGTGTCACAATCATTTTTGTTTTGAATAGGGACTACGTTAGTGAAATTGATTTAAAGTTTTTGACTAAGGCCTTGTTCTTGAATGGGTTTTATGAGATAAAATCTAATTTTGATAAAATGTAGTTTTTTTTAGTGGTGTGATAAAATGGCATTGTTTTCCTAATTGATTAAATCTATGGTTGATTAATGTGTTTTGTAATTGATTTTGTGAGATAAAATCTAGTGTTCATAAAATCTAATTTTGCTAAAATTCGTTGAAAGTGTTAGATTTGATCAAAACTAGATTTTATGGGATAAAATTCATTCAAGAGCAAGGCCTAATAACTATATAGAATTTTCATATATGTGGTATAGATTTTATGGGACAAAATCTGTAATGACATTTCCCTTCAAGTATTGGTGTGTACACGGATAGTAAATAATCATAATTCAAACTTTATTGTTGGAATGGGAAATCGATAAATGCTCATAGTAAATGTTTTCCCTAGTATAGGTGGATTTGTAACTAGTTCTTGAGTGGACCCCATTAGTAAATACAAATGTTAAAAGTAAATTAATGAGCCAAAAAATAGGACATTGTCTGTAATCCACTCAAGCTTTTGCGGTCCCTACCGTAATAAAATATTTACCATTAAGATGGTACTGCCATGTATTATCACGGTCACATTGTCATTTACAAATTAATGTGCCTCCCAAAATAGAGGTTTTGAGTGGGAATCGACAAAAAATAGTAGATTCGTTTCAAGTTTTTGACTGAGAAGTATTGAAATTGTTGATTTTGCATATATGGTATTGAAGTTAAATCTTTAATGACATTCCCTTTCAAGAGTACACTAATAGTAAATAATAGTACTAATTCATAGTCTGGTAGGAGTATATTAGGAAGAGAAATTTAGAAATGCTCATAGTAAATGTTTTCAAAGTATAGGTGGATTTGCAATCAAGTTTTGAGGTGTACACCAATTGTAAAGATAAATGTGGTGTGATGGATGGAATTAAATTCACAAATGCTCGTAGTAAATATTTCCCAAGTATAGGTGGATTTGCAATTAGGTTTTACAACATGGACGACGGCACGATCGTTGTGATAAACATTGTCCAACAAAATGTAGACCCATCCCACGGCATTTAGATAATATGGAATTGCAAAATCCAAATTTGAAAATTAAATAAATGGTGCTTACACATCCAACACTTCCCTGTACACTAATCTCTAACGTGTTATAGAGATGTGGGAGAGTAAAATGAAATTGTGATATGATGTTTCCAATAGTACTTGCGAAATTCATTGTCTATGATAATTGTCTATAAGTGGTGGGCCCGCATACCATCCTGTACAAAAAATGATTAAATAAGAATTTGTTTTATGTATTCCCTAAGACCTTGTTCTTCAATAGATTTTAGGTACATAAAATCTCACATTTTATGACACTTCAATCTCAACACATAAAGTGTAAAAGTTATTTTATGAGATTTTCATAAAAGCCTCCTAAAATCTATAGGAAAACTACTACATTTTATTAATTGCGAAAAAAACTTCACTTTATCACATCTCCATAAAATGCTTATTTTATGAGATTTTCAGAAAATCTACCTAAAATCTATTGGAGAACAAGGCCTAAATATACATAGTGTTCTTCTCTGAATTATAAGCCGTCTCATGTTGCAAAAGGCTATCGATTCCCTATCGCTATTTTTTGCTTCATATTTTTGTGATCTCGCACTGTCATAACTTGTCACCAAGTAAGTTCAATAAAGAATACAAACATTGAGTAGGCAACCTGATAGGCACGTGAAATCCATGCATTTAAGCACCTAAGTAGGTTAGAGTTGGCGCATTAGTCATGCATTTAATCCTCATTTTTCATTTAATGCATGCACGTGGTTAGATTTGGTGTTTGTGCTTAATTTGCAGGAAGTTGAGGTATTCTGGCGCTAATGGAAGGTAGCCGGGAAGGCATGCACGTAGACCAAGAGGAGACAAGTTGTGGAGGCTAAGTGTTTAAGGGAATTATTCGAGGAAACGAAGAAATGACGTCGGGAGCACTACCCCATTTCCCTAGAGCGCTAAGTGTTCAAGGGAATTATTCGAGGAAACGAAGAAATGACGTCGGGAGCGCTATCCTATTTCTCTAGAGTGCTCAAAAGTGACAAAAAGGGGAGCAAAAATGACCAGAAGGCTGGCTATCGAAGGTTTAAGGTGGGTCAATGGTCAAGCCGGTCAACTGGTCAAAGAGGGACTTAAGAGGCTCTGTAGCGCTACCTAGGATTAGGTGTAGCGCTACCGGTTGGTTAGGAAAGCCATTAAACACCATTGTTATAGGTCTTCGCGTGGAATATTTTTAGACTTTTGTTTATTTTTAAATAAGATGATAGGGATTCGATATAAATACTCTTTTTAGAGCTCGAAATTAGGGTTCCATAAGTTAGAATTGCCACTTTATTTTTCTGAACTTTTGTTGCTGCTCTTACGATTATTTTTGCAGATTCAAGTTTAATTCAAGTTTTCAAGTTTTTCAGCAATCCAATTCTTGGTGTTCGAATCCGTTCTTCCCTACAAATTTGTGGTATCGTGTTTTGTCTCTATTTCAGTTATTAGAATCCTGGTTAGATCTAGGTTTAATATGTTTGCTACATTTATTAAAGTCATGAGTATGTAATTTTGTAGAGTGCGGCTGCGGGGCGAAGGCGCTCCGTGGCTAGTTTGATTAATGTTCTCACCTTGGGATCGAAGTAATTTAATTTTTGAGCAATTTTAGAAGACGAAAAAAAATTTAACGAACAAAACCCAAGCATTGCCGGAATTCAAATGCGCACGGAATCTGGTGACAGTTGGTGCGCATTTGTTAGGAATTCTTCTTCCTATTCTAAAATCAATAAAATGAATAATTGTGGCCCGAGTAAACATTGGTTAGACTAGTTGCGGATGCTGGGTTCCCACGGCTGTACTTCTCTTTTAAATCCATATTTAATCAAGTTAGTTGGGTAATTTAGTTAGTAAGTTAATCTCATTGAACAAGAGGTGGCTACCTAAGAGCCGGTTAATGCACCGAGAGCAACTCCTAAGATTGTTAATGTCCCTAGGAAGGAAGTAAAGGATGATGAGGAGTCACCTGAGGTGGTGGTGCCTGCAGTTGCAGCTCCCACGACTCCAATGCTGCCAGCAGTGCAAGTAGCTCCATTTCCTCAAAGGCTGGCGGTGAAACCTAAGTAGA
Organism: Vaccinium macrocarpon; assembly: GCA_022606695.1. Taxonomy (NCBI): domain Eukaryota; kingdom Viridiplantae; phylum Streptophyta; class Magnoliopsida; order Ericales; family Ericaceae; genus Vaccinium; species Vaccinium macrocarpon. The sequence goes on from CM040173.1 coordinate 23,693,363, forward strand.
GTATGAATCTTAAGATGTTAGAACTTTTCAAGTGAGTGCAATTCTCTATGACTTTGATGGAGGTTATTGATTATTTTTTCCAGTGTGTGAAGGTTCTGAAGGACCTTTGTACGACAAAGCGCAAGAATCAGAACAACGCGGTTCTGACAGAGCAAGTGAGCTCCATTCTTCAAACTAAGATTCCTACCAAGTGCAAGGATCCAGGGTATCTCACCATCCCCATAGCCATCGTAGGTCAGACATTAGATAAAGCATTGTTGGACTTGGGGTGAGTGTTAATTTGCTCCCTTATTTCGTATATTTGAGGCTGGGCCTAGGCGATTTGAGAGCTACTCTTGTTACGCTATAGTTGGCAGATCGGAGTGTTAGAGTGCTGAAGGGAGTGGTAGAAGATGTGTTGATTCGGGTAGGCGAGTTCCAATTTCCTGCTGATTTCATTGTCCTAGATATTAGTCTAGGTCCCGATGTTCTATAGAAGACTCCCATCATTCTAAGTCGTCCTTTCTTGGCCATCTCCAATGCTGTCATGAACTGTAAAATTGGTAAGGTCCAGTTGTCAGTTGGCGAGGAGAAAATGGAGGTGGATGTTTATAGTGTTAGTACTTTGGGTGAGGATGATGAGGAGTCAGAGGAGTTGTGTTTGATCAACACGCTCATTCAGGATCACATCAATACAGTCTTGTATAATGATCCTCTGGTGGTTGATCTTACCATCGAGGAGGTGTCATTTTTAGATTCGGCAGAGGTAGGAAACTTGTGGGATATGTTAGAGGTTGAGGATGTGTGTGAGGATTTGTGTGGGGTCGCTCAGGACCTCATTTTCGAGCCTTTGGGCAACCCTCTGTCCAAAGTTCTTCCGTCGTCAGTTCAGCTACCTAAACCAAAGTTAAAACCTCTCTCGGACACACTCAAGTACGCCTTTTTGAAGGGCAATGATACTTATCCGGTTGTGATCTCCTTATCCCTTGAGGAAGATCAAGAAAGGAAGTTGTTTGACCTATTGAGAGAACATATAGGCGCCGATTGCTGGACTATAGTCGATTTACATGGTATAAGCCCAACGATTTGTACACACCGAATCATTCTTGAGGATAGTGTGAAACCTTCTAGGCAGCCTCAGCAGCGCTTGAATCCCAACATGAAGGAGGTGGTTCGAGCTAAGGTTCTTAAGCTTTTAGATGCGGGAATTGTTTACCCAATCGCCCATAGTGAATGGGTGAGTCCAATTCAGGTAGTGCCTAAGAAGGTTGGGGTGACAGTTGTTACCAACGAGCAAGGTGATTTAGTGCCGACCCGGATTCGTACAGGTTGGAGAGTATGCATAGATTACCGAAAGCTCAATGCGAGCACCCAGAAAAATGACTTCCCTCTCGCTTTCATTGGTCAAATTCTTGAGAGGGTGGCTGGTTGGGCTTTTTATTGTTTCTTGGATGGGTATTCAGGATTCAATCAGATAGAGGTCGCATTAGAGGACCAAGAAAAGACCACTTTCACGTGTCTGTATGGTACATATATGCCTACCGTCGCATGCCCTTTAGGTTGTGCAATGCACCTGGTACCTTTCCCAGATGTATGATGGGAATCTTTAGTGACATGGTGGAGAGGATAGTAAGGTATTTATGGATGATTTTTCGGTCTTCGGGGACTCATTTGATGGGTGCCTCAAGAATTTAGGCAAGGTGTTGCAGAGATGTGAGGAGAAGCACTTGGTGCTAAATTGGGGAAAATGCCACTTCATGGTGACCCAAAGAATTGTGTTAGGATACATTGTGTCCTCCAAGGGTATTGAGGTGGACAAGGCCAAAATAGACTTGATTCGTAATCTTCCTATTCCCAAGTCTGTTAAGGATATGGGTTCATTTCTTGGACACGCTGGTTTCTACCGGCGGTTCATTAAAGATTTTAGTGCTATCTTCAGTCCATTGTGTCAGTTGTTAGCAAAGGACGCACCCTTTGTGTGGTCCGATGCTTGTGAGGAGACATTCCAAAAGCTGAAGCGGAGTCTCACTACTCCGCCTATTGTGTAGTCTCCTGATTGGAGTCTTCCCTTAGAGTTGATCTGTGATGCTTCTGACTATGCAGTCGGAGCTGTTTTTGGACAAAGGAGAGGGAATGACCCATTTGTGATTTATTATGCGAGCAAGACGCTCAATGAGGCACAGATAAATTACACCACTACTGAGAAAGAGTTGTTAGCGGTGGTGTTTGCCTTAGATAAGTTTTGATCCTATCTGGTGGGTTCGCAAATCATGGTGTTCACCGATCATGCAGCCCTGAAGTATTTGATGACCAAACAGGATGCGAAAGCTCGCCTTATTCGGTGGATTTTGGGCGCGCAATATCACTGATATAAGCGCCTAACAGGGTAGAATTAGCGCGTTGGACATGCGTTTAATCCTCATTTTTCGTATAATGCGTGCACGTGGTTGGTTTTGTGTTTTGGGTTTTAATTACAGATATTCGTGATATGTTGGTGCTAATGGAAGGTACCCGAAAAGGCCGTGATGGAAGCTTGAGAGTGAGCAAGGCTGAGAAGACTAAGTGTTGAAGTTGATTTCGCGTGGAAGTGCTCGTAACCCATCGGGAGCGTTACACTATTTCTCTGGAGCGTTCAAGAATGGCACAAAAGGGCACAGAAACAAACAGAAGGTTTTGGAGCGCTACACCAAAAGTGGTGTAGCGCTACCGAGAGGGGTCTAGTCAACGGTCAAACGTCAAAGTCGTACGGGGTAGCAGAACTTAAGCCAGTGGTAGCACTACCTAGGTTTTAGGGTTGCGCTACCGAGGTCCTTATCACGGCTTCTGAACGGCAGCGTTTTGGGTTTCGGGTCGAGATTTTCCAGACCTTTGTCGTTTTTAATTAAGATTATGGGGATTGTGATAAATACCCTCTGAACACTCGTAATTAGGGTTACACACATTCATAACTGAAGTTTAGTTTTCTAATTTCGGCTGCCACTTTTCAATTCCAATCGACATTCAAGTTTAGTTCAGAATCTTTAGGTTTTCGGCTATTGGATTGGTGTTCTAGCGTTGATAATCAAGTGTCTTTTCTTCCGCATTCTATGGTATCGTGTTTTTCTGTTTTCTTTTTCTTATTTCAATTGTTTGAAGCATGTTTAGATCTAGGTTTAATATTATTGCTCCGTTCAATAAGATTATGAGTGAGTAGTCGCATAGGTATGGTCGCGGGGTGATGAACACGCTGTGGCCAGGGCTGGGTATGTTCTTGCTCCTATTTTCAAAATTAATAATGGGAAAAACAATTTTAGGTTATTGAAGAACTTCCGTTGGACGAATCCGAGCATTATTGGAGCCCATGTAACTCGGGGAACAAGGGACCAAAACTCGTTCTTCGATGTACCCGGGTAATGGCAACTGCGAGGATTCGCATCTTTCAGGGTATCTTTTTTTCTCTAAAATCAAATGTTTTCTTTAGATCATTGGATGGAGTGGAAATGTCTGGGCCTGGTCACTAGTGTTAGGAAACCCACGACCGTACCTTCTTTTAAGTAATTTAAGGAAAACCAAATTTACTTTAGTTTAGTTAATTCTTCCCATCATATTATAAGGGGTGGCTACCTAAGAGCCGTATTAAATCTCACAACCCGAGTTTTTAGTTAAGCACTCTCCACCATCCCTGTGGATTCGATTCCGGTCTTACCAGGTATTGTGCTACACCGGTCTCAGCCCTACGCTTGGGGCAACCCATTAATTTAGGTCTAGGATTTGGTCAAGCACTTCTGCAAGAATTCCACCTCGTTATTAAGGATAAGAAAGGGGTCAAGAATGTAGTAGCCGATCATTGGTCTTGTCTGGAGTTCGAGGACCCCACCTCAGATCTTTCCATTAGAGATTCCTTCCCAGACGAGCAGTTTTTTGCTGCTAATGAGTGCCCATGTTATGCTGATATTGCTAATTATTTGGTGACTGGGCAGATTCCTTCCCATTGGTCTACCCAGCAAAAGCAATGATTTTTTAGGAGTGTCTGATAGTACATCTTCGATGACCCTATTTCTTCAAGTACTGTGCAGATCAAATTGTGCATAGATGTGTCCCTGAGTCTAATCAGTAGTGGGTCATAGAGTTTTGTCATGGTGAGGCATGTAGGGGTCACTTATCTGAGAAAAAGACCACTGCTAAGATTCTGCAGTGCGGGTTCTGGTGGCCCGATATGTTTAAGGGTGTGCATGTATTTTGTAGGTCATGTGACCGTTGCCAAAGGCTCGGCAAGTTGTCTTCACATCATGAGATGCCCCTCGGGCCTATTCTTGTGCTAGAGGTGTTTGATTGCTGGGGTATCGATTTTATGGGTCCATTTTCGATGTCTCATGGTTTTGAGTACATCCTGTTAGCGGTGGATTATGTGTCAAAGTGAGTGGAAGCGATTCCCACTAAGTCGATGGAGTCTAAAGTCGTGTTAGAGTTTCTTAAGGCTAATATTTTGTCGAGGTTTGGTGTGCCACACACCATTATCTCGGATTAGGGCACGCATTTCACGAGTTGGTCATTTGAGAAATTAATAGGGGAGTTTAGAGTCACTCATAAGGTGTCCACTTCGTACCACCCCCAGACTAATAGGCAGGCTGAGTTAGCAAATAGGGAAATTAAGAGGATTTTAGAGAAGACTGTAGGTATGACTTGGAAGGATTGGTCCACCAAATTGAACAATGCGTTGTGGGCCTACCGCACTGCTTATAAGACCGTGTTGGGTGTTTCACCCTATCAGCTTATTTATGGTAAGGCTTGCCACCTACCTATCGAGTTAGAGAAGAAGGCCTATTGAGCCATTCAGAAAGTCAATTTCAGTTTGAGTGAGGCAGGTGAGAATAGGAAGTTGCAGTTGTGTGGGGTTGAGGAGCTTAGGAATGACGCGTATGAGAAGGCTAGCATTAATAAAGCTAAGGTTAAGGCGTATCATGACAGGAATATTCAGCGCAAAACCTTTAGGATTGGTCAAAAAGTGTTGCTCTATAATTCGCGTCTCCATTTGTTTCCAGGGAAGTTGAGGTCACATTGGGACGGTCCCTACGTAGTGCTTAAAGTGTATCCAAATGGTTCGGTTAATAACCGCTATTCTAAGGATGATCATGTGTTTAAAGTTAATAGGCAGCGTCTCAAACCCTTTTTGGAATTTCTAGAAGTAGGTGAACCTGATGAGGAGTTGGTCGATCCTATCTATTAGGACGACCCAGTTGAGTAGGCTTGATTAGCCATGTTTTGACGAGTAGCTCACGTGTACCATGCTCTTCATTGAGTGTGGACTCGGCTCCTAGCATTAGGGGTACCCATCATTGACTTGGGTTTTTATAGCTTCGCACGCCGCAATTAAAATAAGGATCGTGTGCCCAACTTCGGTTAGTAAGGGTAATTTATGTACATTCGTGTCTATTCTTAGTTTTCACAAAAAAAAAAAACTGCATCATGATGGTCTTGTATAGCCACCCACCCTTCCATTTACGTGAGGGGATGGGGAGAAAAGTATGACACGTGAGATTGCGTGAAGGTCTGGTGGAGTTCTTTATATTCATTCTTTCTTGTTGTGGCCCGGCTTCCACGAGCGGGCGGTACTGATGTCATTTGTTGCCTAGTAGGTAACTGGTTCTTCAATTTTTTTGCAGGTTGAGTATGCTACCACCCTAGCCTTGGTAGTTTGGGCCTCTCCACCGGAGTGAGTAAGGCATTCAGGAGCCTTGAGCAGGGGTGCCACGAAATGTGGCAGTTGTAAGTCCAATAAAGCTTTGGCACGGCTCTATTTGACTAGCTGTGGACCTCTTTAGGTCCAAAGGAGCGGATCCTAGAAGCAGTTCTGATGACGAAACGCAACGGTGACGGCAAATTCCCCATATATCGGTCAGGGTCATGATGGTTGGCTGCCATCCGACAGTCCATCTCCTTCCCTTGTTTTTCCATTTATATGCTTGTCTTCCTGCTCTGAGGACAAAGCAACTTTCAAGTTGGGGGAACGGGTGTACTTAGTACACATGTATTCTTAGTTTGAGCATTGTTAATAAGTTAAATTTTAAGGGATACGATTGTTATGCGTGCTTGTATGAGTTTGGTGAGCATGCTAGATTTTTGCCTTAATGTCTACCTGTTTAACTTGTTCACATGCATATATCTGGCATCCCTATTTGAGTAGTTTCGTATCATGAGCAATATTGAGTAGGTGTTCCCACTTTGTGCACAGTATATCCTTAAAGCATCCCATGTTTTCTTTGTTCTTCAGTTTTCGCACTTGCACAAAATAGTAGGCGTTTGTACCACATGTCACAGTTTAAATATTTTGCATGCATGTGTGAGAGTTGGTGACGTGCTTAGGGGATGAAATGAGGCAGCTCTTGTGTGATTAAACCACTATACGAGTCCCATTGATCCCATTGTAAACCAGTCCGTGTCAATTCCTATGTCAAACCTAGCAAACTAGTGTTTGGATGGTGTGTCAGTTTGGTGGCCTAGCTTTGTGCGTGTTAGAGAGGCCTCAAGTTAGGGGAATAAAGGAGCATTGTCATTTTGGGGGAAAATAAAATACTGCTTTTAGGTGCTGTCTTTGGTATAAAAAAAAAAAAAAAACAAGAAAAAAGAAGGGCATTCAGTAGCACTACACCAAAGAACATCTGGAAAAAAAAAACAGTCGAGCACCGAACTCTTTCTCTCTTATCCCCACTTCTTCTTCTTCTTCTTCCTTCATCTTATTCTTTCTTCCTCCATAGCCAACCAAACCTTAACCCTAAAACTCCATTACTCCCTCAAAACTCCACCATTCCTCACCAAAATCTACAAAAACCCTCCTCTCACTCTCCTCTACCTTAATATCCAACCAAAATTCTCCCTAAACTCCACCATTCCTCACCAAAATCTACAAAAATCCTCGGATGCTAGGATTGGAGAGGAGGATTGAGCACAAAGTTGGACATGGTTGGGGTGGTGGTGTTATTTTGGTTGTCATTTCATGTGTTAATTAGGTCACAAACTCTGTTATTTTATGTGTCATTTTATGTTGGTGGTGTAACAGTTGTATATGGGTTGGTGGTTGTTGTTTAAAACTTTATTTGTTATGTTTTAATTAGTAGGATGCTATGGTGCTTGTTAGTATTATGTGTTTATCGTCATTGTAATGTGTATGTCGAGGTGGTGGCCAGTCAGGGTAGATTATCCGCACGCTTCTATAGGTCACCACCCTTTGCATGTTCTCCCTTTCCCTTGTTAACCGTGGTCGTTATAAGCCGATTAAAGCCCTTAGTTGACCAAATGTACGTTATTTAACTCTCTTGCATGCATGTTTTACATTTAACTATGGACGTGTGGTATCTTGAATTGTTGAGCATTCATTGCATATTTAGCATTGTCTTGACTGGCACGTAGTGATTTTTTTTTCGTCCCACGTTGTTTGCCAGGCGCCTCACATGGGATGTAGAGTGTTCCGGTTAGTATAAATGATATTGTGACTTGTGGGAGGATTCTATTTTAAAATTTATAGAGGGGTGGAATTATTCGAATTTTAGCTAGGGCATGCATGTGAATGAGTTGGGGGTGGTAATAAGGTGAAAATTTGGTGTTCACTTGATTTTTGTACAGGTTACATAACCTTCGTATCCTCGGTTGTGTCCCTTGTGAGTTTTTTTGTGTTCCTTATTTTTTTTTATTTCATTCGTTACTAAGGACTAGCAATGCTCAAGTTGGGGGATGTGATAGGTGCGTGAAATCCATGCATTTAAGCGCCTAAGTAGGGTAGAGTTAACGCGTTAGTCGTGCATTTAATCCTCATTTTCCATTTTAATGCATGCACATGGTTAGATTTGGTGTTTGTGCTTAATTTGCAGGAAGTTGAGGTGTTCGGCGCTAATGGAAGGTATCCAGGAAGGCATGTATGTAGACCAAGAGGAGACAAGTTGTGGAGGCTAAGTGTTCAAGGGAATTATTCGAGGAAACGAAGAAATGACGTCGAGAGCGCTAACCTATTTCTCTAGAGCGCTCAAAAGTGGGAAAAAGGGGAGCAAAAATGAACAGAAGGCTGGCTACCGAAGGTTTAAGGTGGGTCAATGGTCAAGCCGGTCTACTGGTCAAAGAGGGACTTAAGAGGCTCGGTAGCGCTACCGGTTGGTTAGGGAAGCCATTAAACGCCATCGCTTTGGGTCTTCGCGTGAAATATTTTCAGACTTTTGTTTGTTTTTAATTAAGATGATGGGGATTCGATATAAATACACTTTTTAGAGCTCGAAATTAGGGTTCCACAAGTTAGAATTGCCACTTTATTTTTCTGAACTTTTGTTGCTGCTCTTACGATTATTTTTGCAGATTCAAGTTTAATTCAAGTTTTCAAGTTTTTCAGCAATCCAATTCTTGGTGTTCGAATCCGTTCTTCCCTACAAATTTGTGGCATCGTGTTTTGTTTTTATTTCAATTATTAGAATCATGGTTAGGTCTAGGTTTAATATGTTTGCTGCATTTATTAAAGTCATGAGTAAGTAATTTTTATAGTGCGGCTGTGGGGCAAAGGCACTCCGTGGCTAGTTTGATTAATGTTCTTACCTTGGGATCGAATTAATTTAATTTTTGAGCAATTTTAGAAGACGAAAGTTTTTCAAACAAACAAAACCCAAGCATCGCCGGAATTCGAATGTGCACGAAATCCAGTGACAGGTGGTGCGCATTTGTTAGGAATTCTTTTTCCTATTCAAAAATCAATAAAATGAATAATTGTGACCCGAGTAAACATTGGTTAGACTAGTTGTGGATGATGGGTTGCCACGGCTGTACTCCTCTTTTAAATCCATATTTAATCAAGTTAGTTGGGCAATTTAGTTAGTAAGTTAATCTCATTGAACAAGGGGTGGCTACCTAAGAGCTAGGTCAAACTAGAATTCAACACTTTTGAGTCAAACACTGTTCGTCTTTGTGGTTTGACTCCGGTACTTCCGAATATTGTGCTACGCCGGTCGAGAGTCCTACACTTGGGACGTGTCTTTATTTTAAGTCACCCTGTTGGTCAAGCACAACCCCAAAGAATTGGCAAAGTGGTCTTGCTTGGGACTTAGGGATTTGTTCTCACCTACGATCTCAAGTTCAATTCCCCTTGCTAGCAAAACTCTATTTGCAGTATATAGAGGAGGGATATAAGATTTGGCCAGGTAGAGTATATCCTTTGTTTGTTACTTTTTGTTTTCCGGATACATATATGCTTGGATATCCATATACCCCTGTGGGGGGATAAGTTTGAGACACCCCTCCCCCAGGTTATATTATATTCGGCCTTTTTTACAACCCACCTTTGTGCGCTGGCTGCGCTGTGCCCCACCACTGGCAGGAAAGAAAGGGATTCGGGATCCCCTATGACAATTTCTCTGTGAGAATCTTGTGAGGGTTTTGTTATGGCTTGACAACACATTAAAAAGGAGATCCAATGGCTCACAACGCCCCTCCTTGTCTCTAAATCAAAATGGCGTGGTTTAATAGAAAAAAGTTGACGGAATGGCAAACTACCAAATGGCAGTTGTCTTCTTTTGTTAATGTTTATTTTTTGAATGAAAATTTTGAGAAAATTAGATCGATTGTTACAGTTATCTAATTCAAATGATTTTTTACAAGACCCAAAAAAATGAGGTAATAGAGAATCCAACAATCTAGGAAAAAAAATAGAATAAACGAAAAGGAAATGACTATAATACATACCTATTAAAAGTGTGTACTATATGCACCTATTGTATGGTTCAGATTGTGCCACCTCATAGGCAATCGTAACATTTTTTAGTTTTTCGTAACATTTTCTATGCTTCGTAACTTTTATAAAAAAATAAAACCATAACTTTTGTAGGGGTATGTATCATATACACCTAAATAAGGGTAGTGTATTGTAGCCTTTTTCGAAAAAGGAAAAAATTAAGCTAATTGAAATTGAGGTAAATAAGAAGAACAAACCTGGGAAAGAAAAGTGAATTAAAAAAAAATAAGCCACTTTGAAATTTGAGGTAATTAACACTAATAGAGAAGAATAAACATTAACAGAAGAGGGTTGTGAGTCATTGGATCTCCTTTCTGGTGTGTTGTCATGCCTACAGCAAAACTCTCACAAGATCCTCATAGAGAAATCCTCATAGAGAAATCCTCATAGAGGATCCGGATCCAAGAGAAAGAGAGATGTGCTCTGTGAAGGCAACAAACGCAAGAGAGAGAAACAGAGTGTGTCAAGTTTCTACCCTACTTTTTCATTTTTCTATTTTTTAATATGGGATAAAATGGGAATCTCACAAAATTTAATTATCAAACCTTCTCATATCCCCCTTCTACAACAACAACAAAAAAAGTAACTTTTTATCTCCCTTTTTAAAGTAATACCCCCTCCAACTATATCCACCTTTATATACCCCTCTTATTTTATCCTCCTTCTTCCCTCATATACATATCCTGCTAACAAATAGGGGCCATTGGCAGTTTTGCCCGGTTGTTACTTCTAAGACTGCAAAATTAGTCAAGATGCACGTAAACTGACCTGGACATCCAGCTACTATAAGAACTAAAATTCTGGTCCAACCAGGCAATTAGCTCGGTTGAAAAAGTTAGAAATTTTGTCTGCGGTGGCGGAGAAATGTGGTGGGAATGGTAATATAGATAAGCTTGCTTGGTATGGGGCTTCAAAAAATGAGATGTGTGAAATCATATCTTATGGATTCATTCAATGCATGCAGCCAAGCTGAAGATGGTGATGGCCATGGAGTTGGTGTCTATCTGTCTCTTTTTTACTGTGTCACTAATGAGTAAGCACAAAAAAGTTATCTTTGCTTGTTTTTTTAGTTAATTTAGTTATCCTTGAAAGTTTATACTGTTTCGTCTGTTTTTTTATTTTTGAGTTATTTCTTATCAAAAGCCTTGTTTTTCATTTGTTATAATGGGAATCCCATAAAGTTAAGTGAACGATTTTAGCAAATAAGAAAATAGAATTCCCATTATCAACCCATTTTAGCAAATGAAAATGGGTTGCTTTTAGCAAATGGTTTTCTCATTTGCCAAATTACCCCATTTAATTTTATGCAATTCCCATTTTATCAAATGGGAAAGGACCAAATTATTTATTCTTTTTTAATTTTGGATGTATATTTTGTATCGCTATCCAAAAAGTAAAAAAAGAATTATTCAAACGTTAAAAATATTGACCAAAGGCAAAAAGTTACACAACCTTGTACAAAATTATTATCCCCAAAACTTATCTCAAAATTACCAACCAAACAAAGCCACTTGTTGTATCGCTTCTTTGCAGAATAATTTGTGAGCTAATATTTGATTCTTTTCTGTTATCTAAATCCTTATGTACCGTGCTTTGTCATTGGAAGCGGATGAAAATGGGTTGAGGCATCTATTATTATGTAAAGTCATACTGGGGAATATGGAAGAAATATGTGTTCGGTTCCAAACAGTACCAACCAAGCACCAACCACTTTGACTGGAGTCGACAATCTCTTGGCGCCAAGAAGACACATACTTTGGAGTGCTCACATGAACTCCCACATCGTACCCAATTACGTTGTTAGTTGCAGAGCTCCCAATCTCAATGGTGAGGGATCGAGTTACCATCCTGTTTGGGTGCATAAATTTTCAGAATTTGACTGGAATAATAAATTTTTTTTCAGAAATCCAATTTACATTTTCCGAATATTGTTACTCCCTCCATTTGGATTTGTTAGTCTATTTTGGGAATTTGTACCAATTTTCAAATGATTATATATTGTAAGTTACAATGTTTTATGTAATTTTAAAAATATTGTCTTATAGAACTAAGCAAGATCTATCAAACAATATTCATATTAGATATATAATTACTTACAAATTTAAAGATATCACTAATTTTTTATCCGGTTACAATAAAACGAGGGACAAACAAATCAAGACGGAGGGAGTATTAGTTTTGCAACGGTTGCTTTATAAATCCAACTTATTAAAATAATATTATTATTACACCTTTCTCATCAACTTGCACTACTACCACTTTTCAAATTTATCATTTACTTTTCTCATTAACTCTTTAGTCACTAACTTTTCCAAAGGGTAAAATAATAATTGCACAAATTTTAACCATAAACCATAAAATGGAATAATCAACAATAAAAAAAGGGACAGATGGAGTACTTCATTTTAAGTCTTTTTTTTTTTCTGGCCAAATATCTGACTTTTTATATAGCTAAGATGTATAAACTTGGCGTTAACTCAAAGATCTGCTTGCCTCTTGAAACTTTTACAAGAAAATTTTGACCAAATTTCCATTTTTTTCTTTTCTTCATAGAAATCTTGCTTATGACCAAAAAGATAATATATCAGGACATTTTTCTTTTAATTGTCCCATGCTATTTTATTCCAGCGATACTCATCAATCACCAATTCCTTGTATTTGAAGACGCCTAGTATTGATATCCAGTAGCTATTTTTGTATTCGAATAATTGAAAAAACTGGCCAAATTTTTATAGTCATAAACCATCTTGTTACGGTTCATATTGGCCACTTTTGTAACGTCTCACATTTTGGGAAACGTTAAATTATTATTACAACCGAAATACTTAATAAGTAATAACAACAACAATAATAATAAGTCTACTATAAATAATTTTTCCTTCACAGATTACAAAAAGCAGACCGGGTAAACTCTATGGCTTCTCAATTTCCTCTGTCTAGTCAATCCCCATATTGGCAGCTCCTCCAGCTCCAAGTTCTCCATAATACTCCTCCTGTTCATCACGATAATCTAGCTTATATAATACGTTAGAGTTGCAAAGCAACATCAAGGTATTATGTCAAGGTCGCACAAGTGCAACACCGTGAGCATGGTAAACAATTGAAAATCATTTATGGGAAACAGTAAGTTCATATGTAGTCAAATATCAGTTGTCAAATCAAATCAAAGTGCAGTGTCAATATCTCGTATCGGTTTTCATAACAGCATTCTTCTTTAAATTTCATCCATGTTATCATCTCTCATCACTCAAAAATTATTGGCCCTTTCTGACAGTCACCAACCTTTCTGTTCGAAGTCCCGACTACTCATATCACTGAATTCAACCAGTCTATTTATAAGGTCCATTCACTCCGCGTCTCACACGACATAGTTCTGGCCGCCTTATATCACTGAACTCAACCAGTCTATTTATGAGATCCATCCACCATGTGTTGTACACGTTTAGCACCAAAGACAATAAATTCTCCCGTGAATCTGAGACAGCGCTCAAATGATACTACCGCATTCAATTGTACACACTTAGCATCAAAGACAACTAGTTCTCCCTCGAATCTGGGACAGTGCTTAAGTAGTACTACCGCATTCAATTCAAACAATTTCATCAATTCCGTTTTCATTCTCATTTCTCATTAATCAATCAATCGTTCATGTTCTTGTAAAACGTGTTGTGTCGTATAGTCTCGTGAAGCGTGCACACACCATAATTTTCATAAAAATCCTCCGTTTCAAATCATTTCATGATAAATCTTCCATTTAAAAAAATTTCATGGTAACCGTGTTACTTTAGGTATAAAATCTCATTGGTGACTTTTTTTAGATAAATGAGATAAGCAGGAAAGTCTCAGGTTGGATGGTCAGACGAATCCAGTTACTGTCACCATTCCTTTCTTAGACAACGCGAGGCTCATCTTTTTTGACAGACCCTCATGGGTGTTAGCCTTGGGTTATCTCACAGTCCAAGTACAGTCAAAATATTTTGAGGTTGCTTTAAGAAAAAGTTTAGTCGGTTGCTTTCCAAAAATCAGTCAGGCATTATAACTGCATAATTTTGTAAAGTTGATTTTCATTTGGGCATTATAACTGCATAATTTTGTTTTCCAAAAGTTCATCTAGCATTATAACTATGTATTTTGATAAGTCAATTTCAAATCGTGCATAGTAACGACTATGTGTGATTTTCAAAGTCTAATTTTCATAAAATCGCTAATCATCCAACATAATCTTGTCTAATCATATTTAAGCACATTTAAGCATAATAACGACATATTTAAAATGAACTAGAAAATACTAATTTAGAGTTAAGATAAAGTATCTACTTTAATTCCATTGTTTAGTCGGAAGCCAATTAGCTAGGTTGATTCCGACGGCGTAATGTCTACTTGACTTGCTCAAACTACTTTTCTACTACTTTAGGATCGTAGGGTGGTCGAAGTGGTGGAGGGTGGTGGTTGGAGGTTGAGTTTTACGAAGAACACTTCGAATCTTTCAAGAACACATGAAGAACTACAAAGGTGGTGGATGAAAGTATTTTGGCGTGCCTTTCTAAATGAAGAAACCTTGCTATTTATAGGCAAAATAATGGGTACACCGTACACCCTCCCCCCAAAATGGCCAGCCTTCTCCCCTCTCCACAAGTGTTCAAAAATCCTTTTGTAAAAGTAAAAATGTAGGCTCTTTAGGCTAGTTTTAGGATAAGGTCAACTTGCTAGGTTTTGTCCAAGTAAAATGGGTTCATAGGTTCATAGGAAATGACATATAGTGTCTAGGATCATTGGATTGTGGCATAGACAACTTATTATGGAAAATTTTGGGTACTAGTTATACACACGAAACTAGTCATGGGGTGTCAAATATATATATATATGCACATAACTTTAGTAAAAGAAAACGTATGGTCAACTATTTATAGCCTTATGTAGCTATTACTAATAGGATAAAAAGTATCTCTCATTTATTCGGAGATAAGTTCCCCTCCGTCGGGACGAAAAATACCACGTAGAGTTGGTTTTGTGCGCGAAAAATACAAACTAGTATACCACGAAAATAAACAAGGAGCTACTGATTTTAAGGAAATAAATAAATGTGTTTGAAAATCCCTTGTTAATCTTCCTACTAATTAGGAGAATCTAAAAAGTATAATGTTTAGGAATTTAAAAGTAAAACGATGCCGAAATATGCGAGAAAGCGCGTGCAGAAGCATGCCCGTAAAATTATACGGCGAGGGAAGTAATTTTGTCCCTTGTTCAACTCCCAACCAACCCCTCTCTCTCCCTCTCATAATTTCAAAAAATGCCAAAATGGCATGTAGTAAAAGTGTAGTCAAAGTCAACTTTGAAAAGTAAAAGTCAAAATTAGACATATGTCTAATTAGGTTTCCAAAATTAAAAATAGGTCCAAATTAGGCAATTAATGAGGTGGTGCTAGTTATAAGGAGACAAAATAAAAGTTTGGGGATTTGTAAGGCTTTCTGGATGCTATATGGTGTAATACTCGGTGTGCACACGTTGATTTACAGCGCGAAAAATTAATAAAGCAAAATAATGAATTTTTATTTGAATTATTTAAACTAAATAATAAATTATTTTAATTGGCGAGATTAAAATTTAAATACTCGAATTAATAAATCGAAATTTTTATTTACGAAATTTCGAGTTATTACAACTTTTGTATCCGTACGTTAAACAGCCTAATGTAATAGTGTTGAACTAAATATAATTGGTTAATTCTTCCCCTTACTGCCTTTAGGTTGTTGTATAAACTAACTAGCAATGCACATGGTTTGGATTGGACCAGTTTCCTAGAAATCCAATAACCAGACCATTCCAACCGGTTCTAGAAAATTTAGAATTAAAACCTAATCAATACACATATAGAACTTGTCCAGATCCAAACCGCAAGACAAGACTGATTTTGGTTCGGTTCCGGTTCTATCTGATTAAGGAACACTTTATCATAACACGTGTGTGTGTGTGTGAGAGAGAGAGAGGGAAAGAGAGAGCAACTAAGAATGCACCCATTAAATAGTTTTAACGTTGGAAGAGATCAAGAGATATTGTAAAGAGAATTATGAAAGGAAGAAAAAATTAGCAAGCATATCGAGATTAGAGAAGCAATCGTGAAATTAAGGTGGAACAAAAGAAAATTGAAATTAGTAATTTGGTATTACTAGATTATGTAGTAATATATTAAAAACTTCTTCACAAAATAAATTTTCATTCTAAATAGACATATATAAAAAAAATTAAAATAAAATTTAGTAATATATCTAATATTAATGCTATACAGTCCGGTTCGGTTCTAACCGTGATTCTTAAATTGAGAACCAGTAACTGAACCATAATTACTGGTTCTTTGTTTTTTAGAACCATAACCAGACCAATAAACCGTAGAACCTAACCAAATAGACTGGTTCAGTCCGGATCAGATAAGTTTGACGGTTATATCGATTTTCTTGTGCACTCTTAAAACTAACCAATGTAAGGCTAATTTTTGTGTTTTTCTACTGCGACTTTAGGCAACAACTAGATTAATCTCCAGGTTGAATGAATTCAAAATAGTGCAAAAACCCTTCTACCGGCACCAATGGGAGTGCACCGACCACGTAGCGAGAGCATCAGAGACGCCGTTATGGGTCTCAACTGATCAATTCGAGCCGTTCATCCTTCTCAAAATTGATTTTGGATCGAGCTCATTTAGCCATCTGATTGCCTCGATTCCCGCATGGGGCCCACTCAGAATTCGATTTTGAGAAGGATGAACGACTCAGATCAATCGATTGGGACCAACAACAGCGTCCCCGATGCCATCGGTACATGGTCGTTGCACCCCATTGGTGCAGAAGGAATTATCGATAGTGCAAGGTGGTGTTCAGTAGACAATGTTTTGTAGGATCCGAGGTGGGTGTTATGCGGTAGATGATGTGCATCGTGTTGTGCGTCAAAACGACATAGTTTTGGGCACACCTTTGAAGCTTCCAAGGGTCTTGTTTGGGGGAAGAAAAAAATTAGGGATTATTACCTCTACGTCTAGAAAAGAAATGTCTAATTACCAATAAAGTAAGTCATTTTTTTTAATTACCACTAAGGTAAGTCACTCTTTTTTTAAGTTTAGGTTTAGGGTGCACTTTCCTATTATAGGGTTTTAGTGGTTTAGGCACTTTCATAAAATACCCTAGGATTTAAAGTACCCTAGGATTTTAGGCACTTTCATAGGGTATCCTTGTCATAAGGGTACCCTAGAGTTTAGATTTAAGGTGCACTTCCCTATTATAGGATTTTAGTGGTTTAGACACTTTCATAGAGTATCCTAGGATTTTAGGCACTTTCATGGGGTACCATAGTCGTAAGATACCCTAAGATTTTAGGCACTTTCATAGGATAACCTAGTCGTAGGGTACCCTAGAATTTTAGGCACTTTCATAAGGTACCCTAGGATTTTAGGCACTTTCATAAGGTACCCGAGTTGTAGGATACTCTAATCATAAAGGTACCCTAGTCATAGGGTACCCTAGAGTTTAGGTTTAGGGTGCACTTTTCTATTATAAGGTTTAGTGGTTTAAGCACTTTCATAGGGTATCTGAGAATTTTATGCACTTTCATAGGGTACCCTATGATTTAGGCATTTTTATACGGGTTGGGGAGTTGATCGAAATTTTTCAGAGTTGGGCTTGACCTGATGGTAATTATGGGATCCAAGGATGACCTGATGGTAAATGTCCCAAAAAATTACTACAAAGTGTCAAACCCAAAGTGCCTAAACCCGAAGTGCTTAAATCCAAGTGCCTAAAACTACTATCCTCTACTTTAAAGAGCCTAAATCTCCTAAAATTGAACCCAAAATTAACTCTCCAAACAAGAGCTTGGAAGTGTACCAAGAAAATGAGCAAAACTACGTCGTTTTGCTGCACAACACGGCGCACATCACCTACCGTACAACACCTACCCCGGATCCGTTTTTGTATGTCAAGATGATGTATTCCGATCATAATAAAGGTAGAAAGTTGATGACTTCCATCCGCCCTTCACTGTCGTAGGCTCGTGGTTCTAAATCGGGATTCCTCAGCATAGATTGTATGAATATCTGCGACGCTTTAAAGTTATCATTTCATTTAATAAAATTGAGTGATTTAGAGTCAAATTCAAATTTTATGCGTTCACTATTCTCTTGTTATTTTTCTTTTCGGAGTGCTTAATTTGGTTGTAGTGAGCACTTTTTAGGTTGGCATATCTAGTGATTGTTTTTAATATTAATTTGAAATCGATATGCAGTGGAAAACATCGATCATTGGAAAGTTTGGAACCGATTCTCTAGCTAGCTCTGTTCTCTTTTGCTTTCTCCTGGGGTAATTAAATAGTAGTAGTAAATTACGGGGATACGCCCTGCGCGTGTCAATACATATTCATGGAGTTAATTAGCAATTGGCGATGGAGTATCTCTTAACCGCGTGCTATCAATTTATGTTTCATATTACAAGCCTGTTTATTATGTAGATCATGTATACATTTACCCCAACGCTTGAATGCACCAAGCAAAAAGTTGAGCTTAAATAAAATAAAAAATATTCTTATTACGAATTATGGCCCTTGCCCCAATTTCCAAATATTTAATCATGTAAAAAATATTATGGCCTTTGCTCCAATTTTCAAATATTTAATCATGTGACAGCTTTAATTTAACATATGCAACTCATCTAGCTGGGGTCATGTTCAATTGTTACCCTCAATGTACGTCCCGAAATTAGTTGATTTACGTGTAAACTGGCTTGAACATCCAGTTTAAAAAATAAAATAAAAGATTTTGCAAACCTAAAAGTTGACTACAAATCTATTCAATTGACATGATAACCATGTGTTGCCCATATATACGTGGTTCTGAATTAAGCAAATAGCTCAATTTAAATCAGTACCAGCAAAACTCGAAAGAATGTACGTGGTTTTCTGGAGTTGATATATGCGCACTAAATGTAACAATTCATAAACATTTGTTGCCCGCATGGTATTATTGATTTCAGATTTCGCGAGGTGAGTGAGTAATTGAAGAGCACAGCCGGGGGTTTTCGCCAATATTTAAGTGTCCTCTATATATATGGACCCTTCATTTCTACCATTTTTCAAGGTCAGAGAGAAAACTCATTCCATTTTTTTATTAAACTTTTCTCATTACAAAGGGGCATCTACAATATTTTTTTGATCTAGCAAGGTTATATTCAGATGGATCCAGCAGGTACAAATACTATGTTTATGAACTTATATATCGTTTAAAGTTCCCAGGAAATTAATTTTTCTAATTTGAAAGATATTAATAATTCTCACACAATAAAGAAATTTACGGGAAAATGACATATAATTAGGACAGCTTGCTTACAGAAACTCTTATTCCACATTTCAATACTTTATATTTTCCTAGTGTACTCTTTGTTTATATCCTTCATATGTTTGCGTGGTGGTGGTGTTTTTTAGGTTACGAAAGAGGTCAGTCATCTTCGTCCCGCTCCCCAACTTCACCATTCATAGATTTTCCTAATTTGATGTCAAAGCTATCGACTCTCTTACCTCCTGCAGAAATGGATTTGATTGAGAAATATTACAATGAATTCAGAGTAAGTTCATCTTAAATTGCTTAATTATCAAGTCAAATATCGCAGGGTGAATCAATAGTAAATTTCATTCCTCAATCAACCTTTACTTTTGGAACCCTAGGGCTTCGACCATTATATAGCTTATATTTTTGGCCATCGACTTGACCGGTCCTTATGTTCCCACCAGCCATGGTTACGGTATTCTCCTTTGTCCCTTTTTTAAGTGCGTTGCTTTATAAATTCAATTCATTAAAAAAACATCATTATTGCTAATTTAACATCAACTTTTATTTTTGACTTTACACTAGCTTTTAAATCAATTTTTACCTCCACTTTTACCAATCGACTTTTTCCAATAACTTTTCAAACGGGAAAAATAATAATTTTACAAATTCAAATACTAATTTTTCAAAACACAAAGTTATGAAGGGACAACTCAAAATAAAATACTCAGCAATTAAAAAGGGATAGAGAGAGTATTAGTTTAGGGTCCCGTAATGGATGAATACCTTTTTAATTAAGTACTATACGGATCAAATAGAATTGGGGCTAGGGGTAAGAAAGATTGGTGTCGTAGCATTACTAACATCAGGCACGTGCTCAATACTCATCACAATATACTATTAAAATTTTGCTAAAATTATCATTGTTTTTTTGTTGGGGTACTTAAATATTGGTCCTCCAACCTAGCATGACTTATGTCTTCATCCAAGTATTTTTTTGGAGTTATGTTTTCATCCTTAAATTCAAATAAATCCCAAAATAACCTTTTCTCTCTCCTAATCTTCTCTATCTTTTCTCTCCAGTTTTCGCTCTCCCAAAAATTTTAAAATAAAATGTGAGATAGAATTATCATAGAGCATAAATAGGATAAACTTATCACATATAGGATAAATTTATGGCAGACTAATCAAACCAACAACAAATTCAATAACTTACCGGAAATCATGTTAAAATATGGTAATTTTATTATACACGAATTATGGTAAATTTTGCCAACGAATACAAGAAACATGGTGAATTTACTACATTTGTACACCAAACAATACGACAAACATCATAAATTATGGTAAAAATAATGATAAAAATATGGTAAAAATATAATACGAGAATTATGACAAGTTTCAACAACAAATACATGAAACATGGTAAATTTTAACAATCGTATCAAACATTTCGACAAACATCATAAACTTGTCGAAAAATCATGCTAAAAATAAGGTAAAAATATAATACAAGAATTATGATAAATTTTCACGACAAATATAAGAAACATGGTCAATTTAACATTTGTGTATTGAACATTTCAACAAACATTATAAACTTGTCGAAAAATCATGCTAAAAATATAATACAAGGATTATGATAAATTTTGACAAAAGAAATACAAGAAACATATATTTTAATATTCATGTGTACCGGACATTTTGGCAAAAATTGTGTGTTTCAAAGGCCTCACTCGACTATCATAGCAAATCAGGTCCAAGAAAGCCTCAAGTCAATGCCGGTCGAAAGATGATTTTTGTAAGCAAACTCATCGAATCTCGCCGAAGGGATTATCAACTAAGAATAGACAAACCCACTAAAGATATTAAGAATGATGAAGAAGAAGAAAGAGAGTACTATATTTCCATTATTAGAGTGGGATGATTTCGGGTGAATGGTTGATGCAGATGCAATTTTTTGATTCTTTGTCTAGGAGTAATTAATCATCTCTCTCGTGAAACAAACTTGGTTGGTGAATGATATAGCTCTTAAGAAAAGAAAAAATAAAGTGTTCATGGGATCAAAGCATATGGCACCTTCGGCAGTTTCTTTAAGTAAGGGATAACAACATGAGGTCTTGGAAGTTACAAATATATATCTATTAGATAAGGTGAGGAATCCCCAATTTGAATCCTTCCCAATATTTTATTTTTTTTGGTCCAACTCAAAAAAATTTCCATTACTCAAAAACCGCTCAAAGGGCTACAAATGCCAAACCAGAGCCCATCAAAGGGTATAAACCCTCGATAAACAGGTTATCCATGTGGTTTGGATGAGAATACTCCAAGTACAGCAAAACAACCACCTCAAAAGGGAGTACTGAACAACCACCCTCAAAGGGGGTAAAGATTCCACACAAGGAATAGAGCAACACCAAAATAAACAAAAAAAAAAAAAAAAAAAAAAAAAATTTGAATAGATCCATTGCCAAATCCACCGCCTTCGACCCCATCAATGGTCACCATCAGCCACAAAAAGGGTGAGGAACGGCAGCGGTAATTTGACCAGCCTACACCGCTCACACCCCTGAATAAACCAACAGCGTTACCGCTACAAGAAAGAGAGCTAACAAAAAGGGAAGAAAAGCTAGATATAACCTACTCAGAGAAGAAACCGAAGTCGCCGCCGCCGGAATGGAGTCTGACGGACTCCACCGCACCAAATTCGGCGTTTTTATTTGGTTGAACAGTAGACCAGAGCACCCTCAACCCTAGATCTGCCCCGAAACATCTCCAAACTCGGCCGTGAAGAAGAAGAAGGGGATAAGTTATTGTAGCGTGAAGTTGAGACGAAAATGGATGATGATTATGGAAGTGGCCGGAGCTGTAGAGTTTTAGGCAGAGAGGTGAGAGGGAGAGAGAGATCTGTCGCTTGAGAGAGGGGTGGAGGAGAAAGAGGCGGCTACCCCACCTCCCCCCTAAGTAAACCTCAAGTTTTGTATTCTAGAGAGGAGGAGGAGAGAATTCTAGAGAGAGTTGTGTTTTCCCAATATTTTATAGAAACCATTGTTATCTCGTATCATAGATACCATCAAATCCCACAAATCAAGACCAGCAATATACTCATATATGTATAGAGATACCATATTAAAAGGGTAACAAAGGTAATTCACACACTAAAGGGATGAAAACATAACTCGGTAAAGTAAGGGGGATGAAAATCTTGGTGTCCAAAAAGTGGATGAATATTTGATTACCTCTTTTTGGTTTAATAAGGTCAATTGCCTCAATCAATGTGCTACAATTTTCATTATCACCATTATCCGTCACCTCTAATCATGTTGCATCTAAATTTTAAAAGCTTTGTCTCCCAAGACCAGACTCATATTTTGGTACTTCCAATCTCATACATTATCAATCTCGATCGCCTTCATCAATTTTTCAATTTTTGAAACGTAGCCATCAAATTAAACTTGTTATTAATTTATTATGTACAACTTTATATTATATCAAAGTTTAATGTAGCGGATCCTACAAAGCTTAACGAATTATATGCCAACAAAATGTAACGAGAACCAGTATTGGATCATGCAAATTAATTTAAAAGTAGGCGATAAGTTTATCGATACATGTCTTAAAACACCCCTATAAAATTTACGATTTTTTTTTATAAAAGTTACAATGTTTTTTTATAAAAGTTACGAGACATATCAAAATGTCATGATTCATAAAAAAATGTTTCGAATCATATTGTTGAAAAGTTACGAAACACTAAAAAATGTTACAATTGCCAATGAAGTGCCACAATCTGGACACACATTTAATGAGTGTGTATTATTGTAGCCATTTCCAAATTTGGAATTAAGTTGCATAATGCGCGTAGGTAGAGAAAGTGAAAAGAGCCACTGTATATGTGGAGATATTCTAGGCATGATTTCATGGAAAAATTAGGTATCAATTAACTTGTGTAGGTTTTTTTTTTTTTTGTCATTTTAGCACTAGGATTGATCTTTTGATGTATGCTTGTTAACAGAACTATAACATTACACGAAAGGAATTTGTAATGAGAGTGAGGCAATTAGCTGGAGACAAGATGTTATCCAATATTATCTTGGACCACAATGCGGAGGTATGATGTCTTTATCTACTTCGTTCGTAGGTTATTTTATTCATTCAGAATGAATCTGGGTCATTAATTTTCACATTCGAGGTATAGTTAATCGAGGCCATTTATTGAGGTAAATTCTAGATGCCATTTCCTGACACTTAGACTCTCTGCATCTCTTGCCAATGCTTAGCGCAATTTTTTTCCCCTATCAGCAAGCAATTCATTTCATCAAATGCCGTGAGGCAAAAATCTCATCACAAAATACCTGCCCCTTCACTAACATACTTAGGATTCATTCACCCTAAATTTATTTTTGTACTTTTGTCTAATTGATAGTACGCATTCTCCCTATTTTTGATCTTTTCTGTATTAGTTACTTTTCATCATTTTTTGTTTAGTTTTTCGTTCCACTTTTTGTGATTAATCATTCGTCTTCAACTGAATCAGAAAAATATAGAACTCTAGAAAGAAATTCAAAAAAGGTCAGATCAGATTTAACGCCACTATGAACATAAAAACACTAGCATCTGTTTCAAACTCTCTTCTTTTTTTTTAATCTTTAGTGAACTTTTTGGCTTTTGGTCATGGATTTTTATTTTATTTTATACTACTCTCGTCAGGATAAATTATTATCCAAAGAAAATAGCATTAATTTAAAAAACTTTAAAAAAGACAAGTAAAATCATGAAACAAGGGAGAATGCACCCTTATAATATATGGTGAAAGAAAGTAAAATCTTCCAATCTCGGTGAAAAAATTGAGATAAACAACATTGCTCTTCTTTTCCTAAGAAGATCTTTGGTTTACTCCATGCCAAGTTGTTCAAGATTGTATGATCAAATAACTATTGACCATGCATGCGAAGTCCTCATAGATGTTCAATATATGATACCCTTCCTCCTATAAAGTAAGCCCCCAACGAAATTACGTGTAAATTTTCAAGTTTAAAAATAATGTATTTATCGAAAAGTTTAACAATTGCTCGTAAGGGACCAATTTATAGGACGGAAGGAGGAAGTTCTGAATAAATCGCCGATTATTTTTAACTCTTGCTTTGTTCTGCAGAGACTTGAGGAAAGGCTTTCTCTACTAGAACTCGAGGCAAGTATCGAGGAAAGAACTCCAGCTACAAGTACTAGCTCAAGACCAGCTTCAGGAGAACACAATGAGGGCAGCACTTAATTACCAATTTCCGACATTACAACCGAATTGTCGATCGACCAATTGATCAGTTGATAAATACTGTGAATTTCATATATACATATAATAAGTTATCTATCTTACTTATTCTCTATGTTATTGTTCTTTTCAGTATGCTGTCGGTTTTATTTTTTTTATAACATTGATACGCTTATGTTGAAGTGGCTCGATTCGATACTTGTATAAAATTCCTATAAATATCTTCTCTTGCAAAAATTAAGCAAAATAAAAATACACAGCTTTCAAAAATCAATCAAGACAGACGGAACAGGATCGAAACAAGATTTGACATCATTGTAAAAAATTATTTTCCAAATCATGACTAATAAGGGTGTCAGATCCCCTGTTCAAAAAAACACTTCTTGGTCCTATATTGCAGGGGGATTTGGACTGATAGATGGTACTTCCTCCGTCCCAATTTTATAGTCACTCGTTCTATTTTAATCGAATAAAAAAATGATTATATCTCGCAATCGGTAATACATTTTATGCAATATGGATCTTATTTGATAGATTTTGATTTAATTTAATAATCAAATTGTTCAAAATCACTTAAAACATTATAAATTATAAAATATAATACTTTAAAAAGTGACACAAACTCCTAAAATGAACTATAAAATTGAAATAAAGAAGCAAATTTTATTTTTGTATTTTAAAAGATATGTATATGATCCAACGGCCTAAACTTCTCCGAAACAAAGGAACATAGAAAATTTGGAAGAAGGGATGTGGTCCCACTAATAAGTGCTCTGTATTGAGCACCAGTGAACCCTTCAACTCACGACATCCATAAACTCCCTATCCGATTCGAGTCCACTCATTGCCTCCGGCAATAAACATACCTCTAAATCCATGCTTCCGCCGCCTTCATATCCTGGGTAAAACGCCACAATCCCGTCAGACTTATTCGCATACCCACTCCGAATCGCCACCGCTTTTCCCATCCCGAACTCATTCTCATACATCGGAAACCGCGGTGAGCTCGCCATGATTGTACTAAACGGGTTGAAAAGCTGCCTGAGCTGGTACACACACGGATCTTTTATCCACTTCTCCACCCACTCCCGCACCACTACGTCGGAGTGGCTGGCCACCGTCTCGTGCAGCCGCCTTGCCGCCCACCCAAATCCGTGCTCCATCAGTTCACCAGCGGAGGCTTTTGCGCCCAGTATTTGCACCGAATTCCCAAAATACTCATTGGGCAACGGAGGTTCCATTCGGCACCGGTTATTTACAGCCATCATGCAATAGGTTTCTTGGTCGTGTGGATGACCCCGCGCGCGTACCATACTCCTCCAGACGAGGCCGGATACGGCTTGGAAAGAAGAGATCTTGTTTGTTTTGCATTCCGAATTGGCCTTGGATTTGAGTTGGGCTATGGATTTGGACGAGAAGTGGAAGATTCTCTCTCTAATTGGGGGCACTTCGAATCTGCTGGTGAACTGATCGCTGTGAGAGTAAGGGAGGTTGAGAATAGGGCCATACCCATCTGGAAACCACCGAGTAAGAATCGGAGGGCGAGGAATTTCGGGATTCTTTCCTAGTGCACGGAAGGTGTTCGAAAAAATGTTCAAGAAATTCCAATATGATGTCCCATCAGCAACCACGTGGTTAATCGAACAACCAATGAACATCCCATCAATTAGCTCCGTCACTTTTATTGACAGCAGAGACAGTGAATGGCCGTCGTGGTTAATCGCCCTATCATGATCAAAGAAAGATTGAACAACTAAAGGTACATCGACGGGCGAAACAATATCAGAAATGGTTAAATTCCCAGTTGCATAGATGAACTTTGCTCCGGGACTATTGTTGCAATCGATGTACACCGAGTAAGAAGGTGGGTTCTCTTGTTTCTGGGTCGCGAGCCGACCGGCAAGTGGGTAGAAATGAACAAGGGTGAGAGACAGAGACTCCTTGAGCTTCTCAAGAATAGATTTGACAGGGTTTGGTTGCAGATCACCACTTCTTGTGGTGGGCTTGATAAAGAGAAGACCCTTTTGGATGTAATGCATAGAAAGAAAGGCTAGATCCCATGGGGCCAAGTAAACTGGTGGACGGGTTGGCTCTTGTGACGAATATGGTGGTTTGATGAAGCATTCTGAGATGTTTTGAACAATTGGAGGGTTCATTATGCATGGAATTCGTAGGTGTTATTTGTTTCTGTGGTAAAGCTTTATAAAGTTGCAAATGTGAATGTGCCAAGAAAAGTGAGTGGACCAGGTAAGCAGGGTCTTCCAAGCAGTGTTGGTAGCTGAGGAATTCGTGGAAGCAAAAAAGATGTATTTATTCTGTCCTAATTCCTAAACTTTGAGAAATCCAACTTAATAAGAGACCATTCTAAAATTTTGAACATTCTAAAAAAAAACTTCTGGATGCTCCGGATCCCCATTGGTAGGCTCCACTGTGCGTTTGTTCCAATAATTTAAACCATTAATTTTGTAAAGCCCACGGAGTAATAAATTTATGCAAAAAATCAGCTTGATCTTATGTGGTAGATCTCACCGAGTAAGTTCTAAAAATGTAAATATGTTTTTGCAAATTTTGATAATCTACAACAAAACATATCATATTTTGAAATTTGAACACTATGTTATTACAAACACATATATAGATCTATATGTATATGTGTGTGTCTTTATTTTGATAACATGTGAAACTGGAGAGAAAAATGTAGTAATGATTACAAGAAATTATTCAATGGTGTTGAAATATCTTGAAATACTATTCCAACCATTGTCACGTATTAATTTCTTGCTCAAACTGCAAAAAAAAAAAAAAAGTAAAAGGTTTCTAGCATACTCATAAATTAATGGTGAACCATATTACAATGTTCCATGAGTATCGAATAACTTCCAAATTTTAGATGCACATGAGGAATGGATATATTTGCAATAATGAAAGCAAATTACTGTCGAAAACAGATTTTTACGAGTTGGGATAAAGTTTGGACCAAAATTTTGAATTTTGAGTTGGGCTAAGTTTGGACCAAAATTTAAATGGATTGGACTTAAAAATATATATTGGGCGGGCTAAAATGTATTGGGCTAAAAGTTTATATTTATGTTTAGGGGTTTTTTTTTTTATCCACCTACGCTGGAGCCCACCTTAGCCCCTCCACCCTTGCATGATTTTATTTAATTAATTAGACTTAGTTTTCCAAAGATTTTAGCACCCATGTACTAAAATCATGATATTTCAAATAAAAAAAATGAAGCGGTTTTGTGTATTGTTTTTCAATTTTTTTGCACCAAATTAAAGTAATCTTTTGAAAAACTGGACCTTACTAGGGGTGAATGAAAGGATATTAGAAAAGTCATAGACTAAACAACAATAATTTAAACTTTGTTCGAACCTATACTAATTCACTGAATCCAACATCAATTGCAGATGTTGACCAGAAAATAACAAAAAAATTGGTAGATGTAAAACAAACATAGAAATGATTGATCAGATTTGTTTCTTTCGAAGGTGTTTTTATTGAGATCACAGCCAAATTATATGATCCACGACTTAAATAGCACATATTACTTACCAGAAAAGATACACACCAATAATGTGCTGTCCCCATAGCAATAAAAGTGTTTCTCAATAAGTGGCGTTACTGTCATTTAAAATACTAGTGGGTTATTGACTTCGGCCAACAATTGTATGTACGTTCTTTTTTCTTTTTTTGTCCGTTGTAGAAATTAGATGCAAATTTGGAAAGGCTTTCACATGGAATGCTCTTGCTTAAGGGCTTATTTTTACGAACGGTCCTCAAGGTATTAGCAAAATGTTAATTTGGTCCCTAATACACAAATTATGTCTATTAACGAAATGCAAAACGCTGGGGATGCAATAGACGCGAGTTGAATATTAGGGACCAAATTGTTTCACTAATACTTTACGGACCATATATTCGTAGAGAAAAAAAGAAAGAAAAAATTTAATGGTATTAAAGATAGATATGTTCGTATGTACGAAAGATACAAACCAAATCAAAAATATTTGAAAAGGTAGATTATACATGATTTTGATTAGTAGGGTTAAATGGAAGGACATTGGAAAAGTCATAGACTAAACATCAATAATTGAAACTTTGTGGCATATTCGAACCTGTATGATTCACTGGATCCAACATTAATTGCAGAGTTGGCCAGAAAATAACAAAAGTTTTGATATTAAATGTGAAACAAACATACAAGGAAAGATTTGTTTCTTTGGAAGGTATGTGTAAATTTATTGACATTACAGCAAAATTAAATGAATCAACATATTACTTACCAAATAAGATGCACGGTAAAGCAATTCAACATCCTCATATTCATATAAATAGAGAGGCACTAGAGAACATCAAGTATTGCCAACAACAATGGTTAAGTTCACCGCAGTTTTCGTCATTTTGCTCATGATTCTGCTTCACACCACAGCTGGTATGTATTCTTGTTTCATAAAATCTTTCCTGAACAAATTACGTTTATTTTTCTTCTCTTTTCTTTTGAGGGTGTTCATAGATTCTTACTGACGATTAATTTCAAGGCCACATAAAAATTGTCCAATAAAATGTTATGGTTGTTTTAATCAAATTAAACATGTGAAAACTAGTGAAACCCCCTGGATAGACTCTAAAACAAAAGGGAAAACAAAAGCAGGGAGGAAAAAAAAAAAAAAAAAACACAACTTCATCTTGCTATACTGTTCTTAGTTCCTCAGGTTAAGAGTTAGTTTGGACTTACTTTTTAAGAGCTTATTGGCACGTTATTTTGGATGTTTAGTCATATGGGACTTTTTTTTGTCTTATATAAATTTTTTTAAATTTTAGACTATTTTTATTTATACTTTTTCAATTCATCTTGTTGAGAGCAAAACGAAGCTTGCATCGATTAAGAGAAAATAACAAAAACGATTGTGTCAATAAATTTCTGAAAAGTTAATCCAAACTCGATCACCCTAAGCTAAGGCAGACACATGATATATGGTTTGGCTAATCACTGATATCACAATACATAATATAGATACTAGCGGATGCCCGTGCCTAAAGGTACATTTGAACGTAATATAGTTCTATCCCTCAAACCAGTTGCTTTCACCCATCAAACCAGCTCCTTTTACCCATCAAATGTAATCTATACAGAACAATTTTATTTTATCATAAAGACAACATTTAAATAAGGATACATTGCCTAAAAAGTGAGGATAGAAGAGGGGTACGTAGATTTACTAGGAAAATAAATATTCTATGTATCACGTTAGATATAAATGATAATCAGCTACAATCTTAGCATAATAATATAATCGGACGGCTGTGGATATTAGTATTTTGTTTATATGCCTCGATAGTTTCTAAAAAAATCGCTCAAATATTTTATGTTATCTGCACCCATACAATGTCAAAACCAAATACAAAATTTAATTTGTTCTAGTAGTACACTTATGTTGGGCTGTCCTTTATATTCTAACCCAATAAAGTGGGCTTCTATTCTGTAAGGTTTTAGCACAATCAGTTGGGGTTTTCATTCATTCTCCGATACAAAGGAGTAGGCTCTATTCCATAATAATAATAATAATAATAATAATAATAATAATAATAATACACAACAACAATAATAACATAACTCATTTAGTCCCCAATAATTGGGGGTATGGGCGGGGGATGGATAGGAGAGAGACCTAACCTTTGGCAATAAATACGCAAAGTGGCTGCTCCCAGAATACCATTGAAACAGATGGATTGAAGACAGACCTAACCTTTGGCAGTAAATGCACAAAGTGGTTGCTCACAAAATACCACTGAAATAGTGGTCCCCCTAAACCGTCGCGTTTGCTGCGGAATCATGCCCTCAAATCAAAGCCAAAAGATATCAGAGAGGGCAAACCCAAGAGTCATTTTGGAGAAATAATAATAATAATAATAATAATAATAATAATAATAATAATAATAATAATAATAATAATAATAATAATAATAATAAACCTACGGGAAACCATGAAATTTTGGAGAAATGAATTTTCTCACTCAGTAGATGCTATTTGAGGCTTGAGACTTGTTTTGGTTAAATAAGCCACATTGTTTTTTTTTTATTCAGTTTTTTTCTCGCGTACGTTAATTTCGTAGGAGTATTAAATTTTTTGGATTATTGATTCTTCTCAACAAAAGAAACCAGAAAGGTAAAAAATTACTATGATCCAAACTTAAATTTTTTTGAATAAAGACAAAAGTAGCCATAAAGCTAGATGTTTTGCTTTATTCAAATAAATTTGAGTTCGGAACATAACTTTTTATCTTTCCGATTCCTCTCGTCAGGAAGAAAAAATATTTCACAAAAAGTTGACGCGAAACTTACAATTACGAGAAAATTTTAAATAAAGAAAAAAAAAAAAGCCAAAAGGGTTAGGAAATCATCCACAGTGATGTAAGCAATCCACCAATTACGAAAAAAAGTAGTCTCCCGTCTCATATTATTTGTTCTTTTTTGGTTCTTCGCACCGAAAAATAAAATGCTGCAAATGTTTAGTTTTAAATCTTTAAATATTGTAACAGAAAAAATCAACAAAAAATTATGAACACATTTTTTTAGTTTTTATTTGTTGAATAAGTTTAAGAATCAAAAAATAGAAAACAAATGTGAGGGAGGAAGTAATATTCTTCGACTTGCGCAGGCAAGATTCAAGAGTCCATTGATGAGGGCAAAGTTGTACGCAGAACGAGAAGGGTGATTGGAGTATGCACGTCTCTACAGTTTTGCGCAAACGAGTGCAGATTGCTGTTTCCTCAAGGTTTTACAGCAGGATGTACTCGCACCAATCCTTCCTACTGCTTTTGCATCTACAGCTTTAATGTCCCTCCGGCGTCCCCTCAGCTCGCGCAGCCATAATTTATGGAAAATCCAACAAACCATGTAGCACGCTGCTGTATCCCCCATGCAAAATAAGGAGATAGTAATGCATGGTGTGGTGTATAAGGTGTTGGAAATGTGCTTAATTCAATAAAATTGTTCTTCTATTATTTTTTTTACTGGCACTGAAACCGTACTATGTATGCTACCGCAAGTTTTTCATTCAACACATAAGATTTTCGCTGGCCGGAAAAAAAAAAATGAAAGAGAAGAAAAAAACATGATTTTAATTATTCTTGAGACTCCGATGAAGATTTATGGAATGGGTGTTGGACAAAATATGACTATTTACTAAAAGTATTAGAGAATGTTAGACAACAATTCTGTTCACCCCGTGTTGTGTTCACCGTTGTGTGAGTATACTTATTCCGTGCCTTACTTCGATAGTTGAAAACCGCTCATTTCTTCCATATTCATTTGTTAGGACGCTCTGCAAAAATCATCTTAATCGGATGTATATCGCTTGATCTGGAAGTTTAATTTTTAAGTCAAGAATATTAAATAAAATGTGCAAATTCCTAGATGAAACACTTAACAATACTCGATTTAGCTGAATTTTATCACGGTCTCCTAATAAATGAATTTGGAAAAATTGAACAGTTTTCAATCATCAAAGTGAAGTGAGATGTGAAAAGAACAGACCCTCATTAAGAGTGAACAAAATTGTACTACTTTATTGGAGTACAATGATTTCTCTCATCCCATAATAAATCTAAGCAAATTAAAAACATAGAAACAATTAAACATACCTAGCAAATAAGTTGTGATTTTCTTTGGAACTAGGCCGGTCAATGAATCGGATTTAATCCGGATCCGATCTAGATCCGATCCAGAAAATAAGGGTCCGAATTTGATATTTCAGATCCGATAATCCGGATCCGATCTAGATCCGATCCAGAAAATAAGGATCCGAATTTGATATTTTCAGATCCGATAATCCGGAACCGAAAATTCTAATAAAATTCGGGTCAGATCCGGATCAAATCCGACCCATAAGCAAGCAAGCTAGCTGGAAAGGACAAAAAATTAAATTACGGATTGGATTCATATTTTTCGAATCGGATATCCAAAATTCGGATCCGGATCTGGATTAACATTTTTGGATTTGTGAATATCGGATCCAAGCTTATTGGATCCGACCCATTGACAAGCCTATTCGGAACTCCTTGAAAATGAAGCTTCACCCACAAAACGGACATATATATCATTGGTATCTTCAATAATGGGCGATTGTGTGTAATACCTTGATAAATAAAATAAAAACCCAAAAATTTGCACCCATGTGTTATTTGGCGTACAAAATAACAACAGAAAAGGTGAGAAGGGGCGACCAGCACAGCAACCCTCCATGTATGCCCTGTCAACGAGTCGGATCCGGATCCGATCTGATCCGAGAAATCCGGATCCGATATTCCAGATCTAATAACCCGATAATCCGAAACTGAAAATTCGAATAAATTGCGAATCAGATTCGAATCTTATCCTATTAAGATCCGAATCCAGATCATCAAAACAAAACGAAAATCCCTTTCAGTCTTTGACACTACCCTCTCACAGCCACCTCTCTCTCTCAAAACAAAACCATATTCACGCTCTGCTTCAACTCCATAGACGATTCCAGTCGACGGAGGCTATTTACAAGTGAGAGTTTCTGTTCTTCTTCTTCTTCTTCTTCTCTCTCTCTCTCTCTCTCTCTCTCTCTCTCTCTCTCCCCATTTGTAGCTATGTTTGCGGTCTGTAAATGAACACGAACACATGATGCTATCAGATCCAGTTTTTCCAAAGAAAATAAAGACACCTTATGACAAGGATGCATCATTAAAGAACTTTTTTCACCCGTTTCGATGAAAATAATCTTTAGGACTAAAGTACAATTAAATTTACTTTTACAGGTAGAGATGAGGAGACATCGGAAAACTTTTGATCATTGTGCAGGTTGCTAGTTGCCCAAAGTATTTGTGAGTTAGATTTTCATATTCACTATTGGTAAAACTGTGTTACTTGTTTGGATTAATGGTGGAACTTTTGGACTAGAATTTGTTTTCATCAGATTCTCCTTGAATTATTGAAGTTCTTCTACAAGGACTTTCCCTCCCTTTTCCCTTTATGTGTGTTTTTGAAAGTTATATTTAATTAGTTGGTCAAAATAGTACATTTTGTTGGTTAAATTTACAGCCAGGGGATCCATCCTTTGGAAAGCCAAGAAACCATCTGTTCTGGTGGATGAGCCAGGAGTTTAGGGCTGTCATCAGCTATTGTTCCTACAAGTGATGTTCTATTTTCATTTTGGTTCTACCTTTTTCTTAAGTATGTTTTTTTCCCTTAATGGTTTAAAGAACCAGTTCTAACAAGTGAAATGTTCCCAGACTATGAGGATTTCTTCTTAGACCTGCTTCATTGGTTTTGGTTTTGTGTAATTGCAGGTTGACATTCTTTGGGATGCTACAGACCTATTGCCAATAATGTAAATTGACCCAATTAGGACGCATTGATCATTCTTAAGTGTTGTATCAAATTATCTGATTATGGGATCCGGGGACCCTACATTTCCCCCCCTACATTTCTACCCAAAAAAAACACCAGCAATATCACTCAAAATGACGTCGTTTTGAGCCTTAATAAATTCCAACAAAGAAAAATTCCTTTTTT
This sequence comes from Vaccinium macrocarpon, assembly GCA_022606695.1. Taxonomy (NCBI): domain Eukaryota; kingdom Viridiplantae; phylum Streptophyta; class Magnoliopsida; order Ericales; family Ericaceae; genus Vaccinium; species Vaccinium macrocarpon. The sequence goes on from CM040173.1 coordinate 23,727,205, forward strand.
ACCCTGAATTCCAAAAAAGAAAAGAATGAGACCAAAAAAAGGCTGAACAACACTTTCAAATTTATAAATTTTCAATCAACAACATAGAAAACTTCAAAGAAACCCCATCAGCATTCAGAAAAGACCAACTAGCAGCCATCACAACACTTTCTGGACATACTTCTCCTCACATCCATCATCATCCATTCTAACATTCAATACGTAATATTCATCAAAATTAGTACTAGCGTGGTTGGTACTGAATAAATTAACAAATGTCTAATAGTGCATGAAAACCAAAATACCACTTAAGTATTATAATACCAAATCATAGATTAATGTCTAACAGCACAAACCCAAAGCTCCATTAAAAAATTGGATAAATTGGAAATAGCTCATTGAAACTAACAAATAACAATAACTTGATGCAAATGCTAGTCCTCGTATCAATATGTATTGTTTATTCTAAGTCCACATAGACACTAACATGTTTGTTCTTTTATATCTTTTCGAAAATCTCATCTACTGGGATTAGCTTCATGGCAACGAAAAACCAAGTGTGCCAATCATTCCTCTCTTCAGTCACTTTTAGTTTCTCTAATTTTTCAATAAAATTCGAACAAATACTTGGTGGAAGATGATGATTCTGAGAAATCGTTCGATTCCAGTGGTGATTCAATGAATGATCGGCGAGATTAGTTGCAGATGGAGGAAGATGAGTCATCCTTCGATCCTTCTAGAAAAGCCAAGAACTAGCTCTTCAGACTTCAGTTTAGGTGCAAAAGGGTTTGAGGAAGTTGTCAATTTTTTCCGTGAGTTTTGATAAGGTGAAGGGGTTTTTTAAGGCTTAAAACGACGTCGTTTTGAGTAATATTGTTGGTGCTTTTTTTGGTCCCCAAAACTACGTCATTTTGGAGAGAAAAGTAGGGAGAAATGTAGGGAAGGAAATGTAGGATCCCCGGATCCCTGATTATTAACGTTCCAAAAGTACAACTTCTTAATCTATTTTAGCAACACATAGGCAATTGCTCTCTGTTGATTGTTTATCCCTTGGAAATTCAAGTAGAAGACTTCTAGTTGTTAATGTTTCTAGTGTTGAATGTGGCTATTGTGAAATTGGAGAACTAATTTTGTTGTTATCTTCTCTGAAACATTTTTTCAAGTATTTCCTTTTTTCCTTTTTTTGTCGTAAAATTGAAGGTGAAAAAAAATATATATATAAAAAAAAAATCGGATTCAAATTTTGGGATCGGGAATCCGACATTCCAATCTAGATTAACATTAATAGATTTCTTAGTATTGGATCCGGATCCGGATATGAGCTTATCGGATTCGGATCCTATTAGATTCGAATCATATCTGATCCATTGATAGGCCTACCTCCATGGGCATGACCATTGGGGTTCTTTACTCGCTGTGGAATGTCCGGTTGAACCATAGCTATTATCTGAATAGCACATGCCGTCTCCATACCACCACATTGGACGGTTCGGATCATAAAAATTTGATTGGGAAAGTGAATATATGGACAAAGTCCACATTTTAAAGGTGTAAACTAGATCTATGTTTTATAGATCTATATGTATGTATGTGTATCTTTATTTGGACATAATGTGGGAGAAAAACGTGAAACTAGAGAGTGAAAAAGGTAGTCATGAATTACGGGTGTCTATACGTAGAGCCGAGCTTATACAAGATTCTAACAAGAATTGTGCAAGGGTTCTTCCAAGCCGCCCCAATTTTGACAAGTAGTGTAGGTATAGGCCCTCTATCAGCAACATCCCATCCAACCCCTTTCTACACGCACGCTTAATGACTTTTCCCTTATCATCATTTCTACACACGCGCCTTTGATGATGTCAGTGTCATTACTTCTCTCTCTCTCTCTCTCTCTCTCTCTCTCTCACACACACACACACACACACACACACACACACACAACTTTTATGTTGTGTAAAACAATGGGCATGTGAGAATTGAGATCCATGCCTTTATTAACTCTCTCTCTCTCTCTCTCTCTCTCTCTCTCTCTCTCTCTCTCTCTCTCTCTCTCTCTCATGTTATATTTTAAAATAAAATAACTTTTATTATACACAATTATTTTTTATAAAAATTATGTATTTGGAATCTAGTTAATGAGATCTTTCAAATAAGATCCCATTTGAATATAAAATTATGTACATGTAAAAAAAATTTGTCTTATACCCACTAATTAATACTAATTTACACCAATTCTAAACAATTCGCATCCTCCAAAATAAAACAATTCACAGACTTTAAATACAGAATTCACACAGATCACAACTTTGTCTCCAAAATACACAATTCACACAAAAAAAAAATTCACACCCCTTAATACAAAATTCACAGCACCTCTAAATAATTCACAACTCGCAAATGCACACAATTCACACAACCAAAATAGCTAATAATTCACACCTCTTGTAAATATTCACACCCCCAATAACACACAATTAACACCCTTAATATCACACTTTATTTTTGGGAATCAATTTTGTATTTTGGAGAGTGACTTATGATGTGTGAATAATTCAATTCAGGTAGGTGAATTTTTATTTTTTTTGGGTGTGTATTGTGTTTTTTGTATAGTGAGTTATAATATGTGAATTCTGCATTTGAAATATGTGAGTTTTTGTTTTTGTTTTGGGGGATGTGAATTATTTGGATGGGGTATGAATTCTTAATGAATGAGTATAAAAATATTTTTTTTACACGTATAAAATTTCATGTTCACAATGGATCTTGTTAGAAAGATCTCATTGAGTAGATTTCAAATGTATAATATTTATAAAAAAATAAATGTGTGAAATAAAAGTTATTTTATTTTAAATCTAAAATAAAAAAGTGTGTGTGTGTGTGTGTGTGTGTGTGAGAGAGAGAGAGAGAGAGAGAGAAGGACAGAGAGAGCGAGAGAAAGGATGGAGAGAGGAGAGAGGGAAATAAATTCTAACGTGGAGAGAGAGTGATGGAAGTTGATGGAACTTTTCAACTGTAACAAATGTACTCACGCACGGCATGCATTGAATGATACACACATGCTTTAATGTAACATGCACATCAGGGCCTATGCGGAAGGGAAATACAAAGATTGGCTCGCATGGGACAAATTAAAAAAGGCAGGACCGGCCTGGAATTTCCTGAATTGTGCATGCCCAAGCCTAACCCATTAAAAACCGAGCTTCATTTTATATTGCCAAAACCCAGTCAAATTAAAATTATATTTTCCATACCTGACCCATACCCGTCCAACAAGCCCATTTATTTTTTTAAAGCTTGATATAGCAAACATAAATAAATCAACTACAACGATCACAAATTAGAATTCACAACTGTAAATACTTAAAATTTTATGTTCTTGCAATACTATTAAAAACAAACCCATAAAACATTATGGTGCTAATAATTAAATTGTCTCTCGAAGGCAAAAAAAGTGTTCAAAAAGTGGAACTCTCCAACATTCATAAAGCTTGATATGAAAAAAAAAAAAAATTGGTCACTCTGTTGTTACTTCTTCATAGCATTTCATGTAGAGAACATAAAAAATTAAAAAAATAAAAAAGGATAAAAGGGGAGGAGTAAAGAAAATGAAGAGCAGCAGAGTGGTAGATTTCTAGTTTTCTACGCGAGTACAGGTACATATATATATATATATATATATATATATATATATATATATATACACCGGCGATTCTATCAAGGATCCCGGATTTCCCGGATGGGAGATTTTTTTGGTGTTTTGATGCTTTTAAAAATTATTTTTGGGAAATCCGAGCCGTCCAATGTGTTCAAAAGGTGTTTTCCAAGGTCCACGCAAGAAATCTTCAAAAAAAATACCGGAAAGGGCTTGATCCAAGCAGTTTTTCACAAAAATTGTATATATACAGTTTTATGAAAAACTGTTTGGATCAAGCCCTTTCCGGTATTTTTTTTTTTTTTTGATGATTTCTCGCGAGGACCCTTAAAAACAGCTTTTAACACATTGGACGGTTCGGATCATGAAAATTTGATCTGGAAATAAGAGTCCCGGATCCGGGATCCTTGACTGAATCGGGACTTTACATACATATATATATATAAGTAAACTTCTTATCCGGACTTTTCATTTCCGGACCTCATGATCCAAACATTTTTTTTGACGATCTTTGCGAAAATTGCTTGGATCAAGCCCTTCCCGGTATTTGTTTTTGAAGATTTCCCGCATGGACCCTTGAAAACACCTTTTGAAAACATTGGACGGATTGGATTTTCAAAAAATAATTTGCAACACAAAAAAAAAACATTGTTTTCTTATTTCCAAGAGGTGTGGATTAGAAGTTTTTCGATATATATATATATATATATATATATATATATAATTATAATTAATAATATTACATTCGAGTCGGGCTCGGGATGGGCATTGGGGGTTTTCCCAAGGGCTTCTTCCAGGCCGGCCCTTTTTGGCAGGAGCGTCCCTTTCAAGTCCACATCATGTCAAACACATTTCTCTTAAGTCCTTTCTTACGTGCGCCCATCGAAAATTAAGAAATACCGGTTCTCGGTAATAATAAATGGGATAAGTGGCGTGACGTAGACGTGTGCAGTAGACGTAGACGTGCATTGTAAATGGCATAAATTCTCTCTCTCTCTCTCTCTCTCTCTCTCTCTCTCTGCTATCAATGCAATAGATGTGTACCTCCTCCTTTGTCTCTCCTGAGAGGCTGAGATATCGATTGGTGCAATAGACTTGTACCTCCTCTCTCTCTCTCTCTCTCTCTCTCTCTCTCTCTCTCTCTCTCTCTCTCTCACTCTTCTAAGGCATTGATTGGTGCTATAGACCTCTCTCTCTCTCTCTCTCTCTCTCTCTCTCTCTCTCACATACATTTTTTTATTTTAAAATAAAAAATAACTTTTGTTACATATATTCATCTTATATAAAAATCATATATATGAAATCTACTCGATGAGATGTTTTAAATAAAATCCATTGTGAATATATAAAAAGTTATTTTATAACCCTTCTAAATAATTCACATCTTCAAAAAAAAAAAAAGAACTCGTACCCTTCAGATACATCACAACTTAATCTTTAAAATACACAACTCACACCCCAAAAAAAAATTCACATAACTGAAATGCAGAATTCACGTCACAACTCACTCTTCAAAATACAAAATTCATACCCAAAAAGAAAGCGTTCACGCCCCTTAAAATGCAAAATTCACACCCTTTCTGAACAATTCACACCATACAAAATGAAAGAATTCACACCCTCAATTACATAATTTACACATCATCTATACAAAATCACTCGCCAAAATACTTCACGGTTCAAAATGAAAGAATCCACACCCTAAAAATGCGAAATCCACACCCTCTAACATGGAAGAATTCACAACCCTAAAAAAAAAAATTACACACAATTTTATATTCAATATGGATCTTGTTTGGTAGATGTCGTCGAATAGATTTTAAATATGTATTTAGTTTTAAAATCGGATAAATAGATTAAAAGTTATAAATATTTAAAGTTTCAAAAATAAAAAGGAGAGAGATGAGAGAGGAGAGAGTGTCAGTTTATGTTAAATTCAATACATGTGTCATGCGTGTAGAGAGAGAGAGAGAGAGTGAGAGAGAGAGAGACAAGAGAGAAGAGATGGTGCCAAGAGAAGAAAAGTCAAACGGCACAGGTGGCTAATGCAAGCGTGCGTCTAAAATATACTTCCGCGCGCGCCCAAGAGATTTATAGAAGAGAAAAGCAAAATGGGGTTTGGTTGAAATCCCCCATAAAAAATGGGGGTGGCATGGGATTTCCTATTTTCCCAAACCCATTCCATTAACTAATCAAGCTTAAAATATTAACACGGCTTAACCCTATTGGCTTAAATTTATATCCCAAACACTAAAAAAAACAGGTTGGACTGGGTTGGCCACCGGACCGGTGTGCACCCCTGTAATGACTATGAGAAATTATTAGTGTTGAAATATCTTGGAATATTATTCCAACCATTTTCACATATTAATTTGTTGCTTGAATTTAACCAAAAAAAAAAAAAAAAGGTAAAAGGTCTCGAATATTAATCAATCATAAATTAATGGTGCACCATAGTATAATGTTCCATGAGTATTGGATAATTTCCTAATGTTAGATGCGCGTGAGGAAGGGAATATATTTGAAATAATGAAAGTAAATAATTGTCCAAAACAGAGCCCAAAAACAGGGCCGGCCTCTAAATCCCCCTTTGAACAAACCTTTAATCATTTGGAAGATTTTTTTTCCTTTTAAATTTACTCCCTCGGTTCAAATTACTTGCCCTTTATGAAAATTCTTGTAATTTTCGAATAGAAACTTGATTAATCATTTGAATTTCTTCGTACCAAATTAATATAATTCACGACTTTTGATAAAGGGGCTAGTGATAGGTGCCAATATATATATATATATATATATATATATATATATATATATATATATATATATATATATATATATATATATATATATATCGCCAACTATCCAATCCGGGATCCCGGATTGGAGGTTTTTTGATGCTTTAATGCTTTTAAAAATTGTTTTTGAGAAATCCGACCCGTCCAATGTGTTTAAAAGGTATTTTCAAGGGGCTGCGCGAGAAATTTCCAAAAAGAATACCGGGAAGGGTTTGATCCAAGCAATTTTTCGCAAAATCTGTATATTTAAAATTTTGCAAAAAACTGCTCGGATCAAGTCCTTCCCAAGATTTCTCGCATGAACCCTTGAAAACACCTTTTGAGCACATTGAACGGCTCAAATTTTCAAAAGAATATCGGGAAAGTGGAGTCCCGGATGAGATCCAGACTCATATATATATATATATATATATATATATATATATATATATATATATGTGTGTGTGTGTGTGTGTGTGTGTGTGTGTGGAAATCTTCTTATCCACACCTCCCGGAAATAAGAAAAAAAGGGTTTTTTTTGTGTTGCAAATTTTTTTTGGAAAATCCAATCCATCCAATGTATTCAGAAGATGTTTTCAAAGATCCACGCGAAAAATGTTCAAAACAAATACCGGGAAGGGCTTGATCCAAGAAGTTTCGCAAAAACTGTATTTATATATTTTTGCGAAAACTGCTTGGATCAAGTCCTTCCTAGTATTTTTTTTTAAGATTTTCCACGAGGACTTTGGAAACACCTTCTGAACACATTGGACAGATCGGATTGTCAAAAAAAAAATTGGATCAAAAGTCCGGAAAATAAGCGGAACCTATATATATATATATATGATCAACTTCTAATGAGATATCCCTCATTTTAAATAAAATCAGAACCAGACAATTTTTTCACTTTCCAAACTGAATTTTGACGATCCAAACCGTTAAGCGTTTTTAACAAAAACTGATCGGATGAAACCCTTACGGGAATTTTTTTTGGACGAATCCTAGAGGTGGACCTTAAAAACACATTTTAAACACATCTAACGGTTCGGATCGTCGGAATTTGGTCGGGAAGCATGAGGTCCTCATTTTATTTAAAATGAGGGTTCCCTCATTAGAAGTTGATCTTATATATATATATATATATATAACAGCCCCTTGATTTATATTTGTTGTCTGTTGAGTTCTTAATTCATATTTTTAAACATTAGGCTTTGAAGTTCGCGAGAGTAAATCCATTTCCCTTTTGGATTAAGGAGCAAGAAGATTTAAGTTTCCATAATGTGGTTAGGTAAGGAAGTGAAGAGAAGTTGTATGGACTTTTTTTTTTCCATCATAGAAATTATATTCAAATTTGGAAAGGCTTTCACAAGGAATACACATCCTTCCAGGCTTATTTTTATTAATAGTTTCCAAGTACTATACCGAAATGTCAATTTGGTCCCCAAAAATATAAATCACGCCTATTATTAGCTAAATGAAAAGGTTGGAAATGTAATAGACACGATTCGTATATTGGAGACCAAATTGACATTTCACTAATACTTTGGAGACCATTCATAAGAATAAGCCAAAACTTAAGGCCTCGTTTGATTCGAGTATTAGAAAGCTAGGATAGGATAACACTAGTCTAATCCCGCACAATCCTGTGTTTGGTTCCCAAAAAGCATATGGGATTACTAATCCCGGGACTAATTTAGTACCTATATGTGGGGTATTATATTATCCCATGGGGGGGTGGGACTAAATAGTCCTGGATAAAAAAACACACGGAAGTCTCTTCACCAAATTGCAAAATTACCACTCATTAAACATCTCCTCTTCTTCTTCTTTTCATTTCAACTCTCTCTCTCTCTCTCTCTCTCTCTCTCTCTCTGAACCAGAGTCCAGATGACTTCATCGGCCATCTCGAGCAGCTCCATCTTTTATTTGCAGCTCCAAACCGATCGACCCTCTCTCTCTCTCTCTCTCTCTCTCTCTCTCTCTCTCTCTCTCTCTCTCCGTCTTCTCCATAAACCCACTTGGATTCTTGCATTTTTTCTCAAAGGAGTTCTAGATCTACACTCCTCCGGTGAGTTTCGAATCAATTTAATCACCAACCTCTGGATTTGTATAACCGATTGTACTCGGAAAACCAATTTTCGAGGTTATGAGTAAATGACTTTGGCCTATCTTTGTACTAGCTGGCATTGTTTTCATTGTTGGGGTTGCTTGGTTTGTATGGAATTTCTGGAATTTCACGAAAACGAAAAATGAAATTTCGATGGTGAAGTGGAGATCATTTCATATTGATTTTTCTTTTCCTTTTCTTTTTCTTTTGTTTGGTTTGAGAGATGGAGGGAGAGAGAAAGAGATAGTCCTGAAATTAATCTTGAAATGTAGTTTAGGGTACCAAACATGGGATTAGCCGAAAAGTGGGATATCCCGATGTTAATCCTGCGTGAATCAAACAGGAAATTGTGTGAGATTCAGCACTATATTAGTCCTAGGACAAATAATCCAGAACTATTAATCCCGGGATTACCAATCCCACCTATTTTAGTCCGTGAATCAAACGAGACCTAATGGTATTAACCTTTACAGATATGTTCCTATGTACGAAAGATACAAGCCAAATAAAAAATATTTGAAAGGGTAGATTATACATTATTTTAATTAGTAGGGGTATATGAAAGAACATTAGAAAAGTCATAGACTAAACAGAAATTATTGAAACTTTGTTCGAACCTATACTGATTCACTGAATCCGACATCAATTGCAGAGATTGACGAGAAAAGATTTGGTAAATGTAAAATAAACATGCAAGGATTGATCAGATTTGTTTCTTTGGAAGGTGATATGGATTCACTACTTAAATAGCACAACAGCAATAATAGAAAACGGTAATCCAAGGGGTACAAGGCAAATGCACAGAATATGCACAGACCATGCTCAGGGACCCACAAGTGGATCCCACACGACTAATCCCAAAATAAAACGAGGAAATTTTGGATCAACCACTTACGCATATTGGATTGAGAGGATTTCTCGCGAGACCACTCAAAAAAATGTTTTAAAATGAATGAATGGTTCGAAAGAAAATTTTCTTTGCATTTCCCTCTGTACCCCTAGTCGGGTCCGAAAGAAAATTTGTACGAACCTATACTTTGAATCCACCATCAAATGTAGAAATTGAGCAGAAAATAACATAGGATTTGGTATTCAACGTGAAACAAACATACAAGGAAAGATTTGTTTCTTTGGTAGGTAGGTGTAAATTTACTGAGATTATATCCAAATTATATGAATCCAGTACAAAAAGAGGTGGAAATTAAATAGCACATATTACTTACCAAAAAAGATGCACACTAGAGCAATTCAACATATTCATATAATTATAAATAGAGAGCACTAGAGAATATCAAGTATTGGCAACAACAATGGTTAAGTTCACCGCAATTTTCGTCATTTTGCTCATGATTCTGCTTCACACCACATGTATGTAAACTTGTTTCATGAAATCTTTCCTGAACAAATTACGCTTATTTTTCTTTTATTTTCTTTTCTTTTGAGGGTGTTCATAGATTCACCGACGATTAATTTCAAGGCCACATAAAAGTGAATTAATAAAAACTGATGGTTGTTTTCATAAATTTTTAAAAATAAAAAAAATAAAAAATCGTCTTCCTATACAGTTCTTAGCTCCTCATGTTAAGAGATTATTGGCACGGTTTTTTGGTTGTTTAGTCTTTTGGGACTTTTTGTCGTCTTATATGAATTTTGTTTAACATTGCAGTATATTTTTATATTTTTTAAATTCGTCTCGTTGAGACTAAAACGAATCTTGTTATGATTAAGAGAATAACAAAAAAGATTGTCAACAAGCTTCTAAAAAGTTAGTCCAAACTCACACTAAGCTGAGGCAGACACACATCGTATATGGTTTGGCTAATATAACAACACATATATACATACTAGCGGATGATCGTGCCTAAAGATACATCGGAACGTAATATAGTTCCAACCCTCAAACCAACTCCTTTTACCCATCAAATGTAATCCATACATACAAACCACTTTTATTTTATCATAAAGGCTAAATAATGATACATTGCCTAAAAAGTTAGGAGAGAGAAGGGGTAAATTTATTAGGAAAATATATATTCTCTGTATCTCATTAAACATAAATGATCTGATGGCTACAATGTTAGCATAATAATATAATCTGACAGCTGCAGATATTATTTTGTTTACATGCCTAAAGATTTTCCAAAAAAAACTGTTCTATTTATACTCCGTGGATGCAACAAGTTTTTATATAGTGGAGTATATGTCATCTGCACCCCCTACAATGTCCAAACCCAATGTAAAATTATGTTAGGCTGTGCTTTATATTCTAGCCCAATAAAATGGGCTTCTATTTTTGTCGTTTTCATTAATTGTTCTAGGGTCTAGAAATGTAGACTTATTGGACCATTTAATCCATATTAAAGTTTTACAAGGTATAAGGTCCACAATTGTATTTTTTTTGAATTTAGGTACTTTCAAAGGGTGTCCTAGGGTTTAGGTTTTAGGGTGCGCTTTCTTACTATAGGGTTTTAGTGGTTTAGACACTTTCATAAAACACCTGAAGGTTTTAGGCATTTTCATATAGTACTCTAGGATTTTAGGCACTTTCATAGAATAAAAACTTTTTTGGCATTTTCATAGAGTACCCTAGTATTTAGGTTTTAGGGTGCACTTTCCTATTATAGGGTTTTAGTGGTTTAGGCACTTTCATAGGGTATTCTAGGATTTTAGGCACTTTCATAGGGTACCCTAAGATTTTAGGCACTTTCATAAGGTACAAACTTTTTTGGCACTTTCATAGAGGTTATAAACTTTTTTTTGGTAAAAAAAAAAAAGAAAAAAGATGTCAACGTTAGAACTGGATAAGTTATAAACTTGTTTGGTAGATTAATGGGGTTACAATTTTTTTGCCTAGGACTTTTGAACAAGTCGCCCGTTACCTTGAAATATTTGGATAAAAGATATTTTCTCGCTCAGTAGATGCCATTGGAGGCTTGAGACTTGTTTTGGCTAAATATGCCACCTCGCTTTTTCTTTTTCTTTTCCTTTTTTTTGTCTTTGTTCAAATTTTTCTCACATTTGTTAATTTCTTATCAAATTTTTGTGGATTATTTATTCTTCTCAACAAAATGAACCTGAAAGTAAAAAATTATTGTGTCCAAACTTAAATTTTTTGAATAAAGACAAGAATTAGTCAAAAAGCTAAATTTTCTGTTTTATTCAAATAAATTTGAGTTCAGAACATAATTTTTTATTTTTTCGATTCCTCTCATCAATAAGATAAACTATTCCACAAAAGTTTGACGTGAAAAAAAAAAAAAAAAAAAAGAGTAGGCGCGCATCCGCAGTGATGTAAGCAATCCACAATTTCTGACAAAAAGTAGTCTCCTGTCCCATATTGTTCTTTTTTTACAAACAATGTCATTCTTCTCACCGAAAAATAAAGTGCTGCAAATGTTTAATTTTAAATCTTTAAATTGTAACAGCAAAAATTAACGGAAAATTACGAAAACATATTTTTTTAGTTCTTATCTGTTGAATAAGTTTAGAAAAACAAAAAACAGAAACAAATGCAACGAAGGAAGTAATATTTTTCATCTTGCGCAGGCGAGATTCAAGAGTCCATTGGTAAGTTAAAGTTGTACGCAGAACGAGAAGGGTGATTGGAATATGCACGTCTCTACAGTTTTGCGCAAACGAGTGCAGATTACTGTTTCCTCAAGGTTTTACGGCAGGATGTACTCGCACCAATCCTTCCTACTGCTTTTGCATCTACAGCTTTAATGTCCCTCCGGCGTCCCCTCGGCTCTCGCAGCCCTAATTTATGGAAAATCCAACAAACCATATAGTATGCTGCTGAATCCCCCATGCAAAATAATGAGATAGTAATGCATGTTTTGATGTATATGGTGTTGGAAATTTGGTTAATAAATTAAAATTATTATTCTATTAGTTTGTTACTGGCACTGAACCCGTACTAATGTATGCTGCGCGCCGAATAAGTTTCTTTGTGTATTCAACGCATAAGATTTTCACCAAGCAAAAAAAACGAATAATTTTTTTTATTCTTGAGACTCCAATGAAGATTTATGGAACGGGTATTGGACAAAACATAACTATTTACTAAAAGTATTAGAGAATATTAGACAACAATTCTGTTCACCCTTGTTGTGTTCACCCTCGCAAGGGTATACTTGTTCCATGTCTTACTTCAATAGTTGAAAATGCTCATTTCTTCCATATTCATGTGTTAAGAGGCTGTGCAATAATCATCTTAATCGAATATTGATAAGCGCTTCATCTAAAAGTTCAATTTTTAAATCAAGGAAATTGAAGAAATACATAATTCCTAGATGAAACCACTTACTGATACTCGATTAGCTGAATTTTGTCATGGTCTCCTACCAAATGAATTTGAAAAAACTGAACGGTTTCGATCATCTAAGTGACACATGGAAAGAACATACGCTCGCTGAGGGTGAACAAAATTGCTCTACTGTATTGGAGTACAATGATTTCTCATCCCATTAAAGGCCTGCTTGGATGGAGCTAAAGCTCCCCTCCAAAAATTATGACCCCTGATAAGCTGTAGGTCCCACCGTATGCCTGGGTTTGGCAACCAAAAAACCTCCCCGGATAATCCTTTACCCCCGCTTAGCTTTCACCGATCAGGAGCTTTCTCCTTGATAATTTTTGGGCACCCCTTGACCTGCCCAAAAATTATTCGGGAGGAGAGGGTGTGTTTTTTTACCATTAAACCCCTCCTTATCCCTCTCCTCCATCAGCCAACACAAACCAAATAATAAAAATCACAAATTAATTGCAAAAATCGTATTCACAAGGGAAAAAAATCCCTAAAATTTGTATTTTTTTTTTTTTTACATTCCTAGAAATCAAGAGTAAATTGCAAAAAAGAACCATATTGGATCGTACTTTGCCCATCTGATTACTGGTCGCCGAACTTCAAAGCAATGACTAGCACTCCTGAAACTTGTCGGAGACGCAGTTGATGACGCACAGATTGGGTGAGGCCGGAACATGGGGTTTCAGTTTGGCTGAAATCACAAGGTGGGTTTGATATGATGGGTTCAACTAGAGAGAGAGAGAGGATGTATGTTAGATTTGGGTCGGCAGACCCTAATTTCACAGAAAGCAGAGAGAGAGATAAGAAGAAGAAGAGTAAATGAAGGAGTAAAAGACTCCTTTCTTAAACAATTTATGAGTACGGTGGGTCCAACAACACAATTTTATTTTATTTTTGTTCTGAGAAATAAAGCCATAAATTGGAGTATTATGCTCGGGAAAGTTAGCATTTTAGACAAACATATATTAAATAATAAGACAATTAAATTTTCAATGAAATAAATTAATATAATTTTAAATTGTCCAAAATTTATTAAATAGATTAAATTTTGTAATTATATAATTAATTTAACTCATAATCAAGTTTGGTATATTACAAGGGCAAAAGAGTCATTTGACAACTTTTTCTATCATTTCATCCCCTCTTATTTTTAAGTTATCCAAACTAAGTCAAAAATTATCTTCATGTTTAATCATTCGTCCAAATCATTTACTTTTTTATCCTCCTCCATAAACATCACATCAATTTGGGGTCCCCTCCAAAAATAATACCCATTTTATCTTATCCCCCCTCTAAAACTTATCCCCCTAAAAATAATACCTCATCCAATCGGGGCCTAATAGTTAAACATACCTATCAAATGATCATGAGTTAGTGATTTTCGTCATAACTCCTCGCAAAATGAAGCAAGTGTTATTTCACCTGTAAGAGTAAAATGGACATACATTTGTAGCTTCAATAATGGGCGATTTTATCTTGTGCACTTTTTACAATTTTCAATACATTTAAATTCAATTTTTACATTTTCACATATTTCAACACATTCTTTCAATCAATCTTAACATAAATCTACTAGACATATCTTATTAGCATTCCTGTTAAAATACTCTCGGCAACCGTACCACCTGTTTCTAGTCGCCCAACACTCACGGTCCACAACCAGAAATGTACTCCCTCCGTCTCAATTTTATAGTCTCTTTCGGGAGTTTGTGCCGCATTTTAAAATATTATATCTTATAATCTACAATGTTTTAGGTGATTTTAAATACTTTGTTTATTAGATTAAATCAAGATCTATCAAACAAGATTCATATTACTTATAAAATATACTACCGATTGAAAGATATAATCATTTTTTTATCCGATTACGATAGAACGAAGGACAATAAAATTGAGACGGAGGGAGTAGTTGGGAATACTTTAAAGCCCAACGGTGAAAAATCTGATGCTGGCGCCAACGCTTCAGTGTAAATTAATTGGTGGTCGCACCAACGTCCTTTTCTTGCAACCAACAAATAGCATAAGCAGATGAAGGGCTAATTTGGCTAAAAAGTGATTTTTGGTTTTTTTGTTTTGTCTTTATTCAAATTTTTGTATCATTTGTTAGTTCCCAATAATTCAAGTATTTCGGCTTTATTCAAAAAAATATTTTGTTTGACCATAAATTTATACTTATTAGATTCATCTCGCGAGAAGGAATTCAGAAACCACAAAATCTTGATGTGAAACTAACAAATACTAAAAAAAATTGAATAAAGACAAAATGAAAAAACCAAAAACCAATTTTTAGCCAAATTAGTTTGAAATCTCTCCTTTTTTTTCTTTCAAAACTAACAGAGAACCAAACACAGTGTTAGTTAGTCCTAAACTGATAAGAAAATATTTACAAGTATGATGATAATCAATTTTCACATAATAAGCCCAAAGAGTAGCGCCACTTGTAATAAAGATGAACTGTAAATTAAAACATCTTGAATTTGAAAATTGAAAATCTCCCTGGGCCAATTTGCAAAAACTTCTCTTGTAAATCATCTAGAACCGAAGTAGATAGCCTTTGACCAGATTGAACAAATACTTTATTAGTTAAGGACCCTAGGCCTTGTTTGGATGGAGATGAGAAGGAGAATTAATTTTGGGCCCATATAGCTAATCATGGGCCCACTAATTATCTTTGGTTTGGGTAAATTAAAAAAATTGGTTTTTGGGTTTTTTTGGTTTTGTTCTTATTCAAAATTTTTTTGTATTCGTTAGTTTTCGGTTGATTTTTTGTGGTTTCTTGGCTTGTCTCGACGAGAGGAATCTAAAAAGTAATTATTAGCCAAACTTAAAATTTTGTAAATAAAGATGAAGGTGACATCCAAAAAATCGGTTTTTTGGATTATTTTTCACATTTATTCACAAAACTTTAAGTTTGGCTAATAATTCTATATTTTTTTAGATTCCTCTCGTCGAGACAAACCAAGATACCACAAAAAATTGACCAAAAATCAACAAATACAAAAAAAAAATTAAATAAGGACAAAACCAAAATTTTCAATTTACCAAAACCAAGCCTAAGGCCAGTTACTATTTAGAAGGGGTCAATGAGTTATCCAGTTATTCCCCCATGTTTAATACCCGTAAAAGCCTTCTAAGCCCTCGATATTTAATCCCACCACAGACCCAGTAACTCGTTACTATTTAGTACCACCTATGAGTCTTCTCTAATGCCCCCAATTCACTTTAGGCCCTTTATCTTTTATCCCCCCATTCCAACTATTACTACTACTACACAAATCAAGTATGATTTTGTTCACCTTTTATGGAATGGAGGGAGTAACTATTTTATCACCTCTTATTATTTTATGTACTCAAAACTCATCTCACATCCAATCAATCAGTTTATCGAATGTCCATTTTAGCAAATGAAAAATCAAGCCTTAATGTCAAAAAAGAAAAAAAAAAGTTCTGATGATAACAAAATTCAAGACTGAACCCCTCAGCCCAACACGTCAACTGCTTCACGCAAAAACTAAGGCCTCCACCCCTTTGTGCCCCCAATGCAAATGGTCTTGTTAGGGTCAATGTTTATGATCGGAGGTTAGATGGGAACGATAGTCTGCAAGCGTATTTTGTATTCCCTGTGGATTGTCAGTGCGAGTTAATCTACTACGGGAATGGATATTGTTCGCTTAACGAGAAACAGGTTTCGTGACAAACAAGAAGACTAGTGTAAAAGGACAACTGTATTCCTTCTTGTTTATCTATGCCCCCCCATTTACAGTTGTCTAGTGTAAAAGGACAACGTGGGGGTAAAGTAAAGGGAAAATGAGTGGCGGAAAATTAAAGTGTTTGTAAGGTTTGAATTATTTTGAAAGTGAATCTTGCTAGGGAAGATTCGTGATCTTTTGGTACATATATAGTTGCAGAAATACTAGTGGTGTTAGACAAACAAGAAGGAATATGCTAATAGAGTGTGGCAGCTATTGCGGTGATTTTGTGTTCTGGTATCTTGTCTCTGCCCTTCTTTTTTGTTTGTCTTTGTTTTTTATTATATTGGCATACAATGTTGTACTGCTTAGAAGACTATCCCGTGAATTACGGGCAGTTCACTCAAATGTGTGTAAATCGTTTTTTGACGTGGCAAATAGGACTGTGGGAAGAGAGTCGGTCGACAGCTCCGGTGAAGTTTGTTCCAGCGTGCGAGGAAGAGAGGGAGCTAATTTCAAAGCTAAGGTGTCTCAACCGGAAGGGGTTAGTAGAGGTAATAGAGTGGGTAGAAGTGTTAGGATAAAAAGAATTGGAGTCTTTTATTAGAAATGGAAGGAGGAAAGCGGCCCGGTTTGGACCCGTTAAGCGTTAAAAAAATGAGAACTCCGATGGGCAAAGGCTTCTGAGGCGTAGTTATCGTGCCGTCGCCCCTATGATGCGTCATTACAAGGGAAGGCGTTATGTCTGAGAATATCCCTAGGCGGTTAAAAGGACTAAGAGGGGAGTTAGGAAGCTACAATTATTTGATGAAGCATTAAGGGATGTTACTTTTTAATAATCAAGGTTGTTGAGATTGCTAAATGGGATTAATTTGGGAAATAAAAGGTCAATAATCAATCGAGACAAAATTGTTGTGAAGGGCATTAAGTTAATTGGGAATGTGCAACTGGGTTAAGATGCAAAAGAGGAAGCTGTTGTGCACCATGTGCTATTGTTCATTATAAGTGACAACAGTCCATCAGATTCTGTCCCTACACCTGATAAGATATTTATCGGTGTCGGTGAGTGCAATCTAGAAACTTGGATTGTGGATCCAGATGAGTCAGATAGATTCAGAATGCTGAGGAAAATGAGGTTCAAGCTTATGGGTGGCAAGGACAAAGATCATCCTCGTCACGGAATAGAGGTTGTGGATCGCTTCTGCATTATTGACGTGTGGACGGATTACAAAGACATGTTGATTGGGAATGTGGGAAATATTCAGAAGGGTGCCATATATTTAGTGGCTGCCTCCGTCAGTGGGAAAGAATGTAAATATACATTGAGGAGTCAAATGTATTTTAAAACTGTATATTAATCAGTTTTGTAATGGAGTGTTTAACGAATGAATTGATATTGTAATGTTCAGGTAAATGGAGGTTGAGGATATAAGAACGGGTGTCGTGGAAGGTGTTTCAACAAGTGATTTCAGTTGTATCGAACTTGAGTTGCCTAATTTGTTTTCACAGCTGAGGTTAAGAATGGGTAAAAACAGTATTAAAGTGGATAAAATATTGATAAAATATTCACCCCTTTGTGCCCCCAATGCAAATGGTCTTGTTAGGGTCAATGTTTATGATCGGAGGTTAGATGGGAACGATAGTCTGCAAGCGTATTTTGTATTCCCTGTGGATTGTCAGTGCGAGTTAATCTACTACGGGAATGGATATTGTTCGCTTAACGAGAAACAAGTTCCGTGGGTAATTAAGTATCGCATCGAAAATTCTAATATTAAAAGGGGTGTCACCTATTGTAAAATGAAGGGGTATTTGAAGTATTCTACTAGCGAGATACCGGATGAGCAAACTATGAGACCGCCATCTATTGTGGTGTTATCAAAAAAATACACCCGAGAGAATGTTGATGTATGGCATTGTGCTCCTAGTAAAGTTGTTCCAATTTTGTCCCGAACTATGTCATTGCGTTTGCCAGAAAAGAGGAACGATATGTTATTAGGAGGTTTTGGAGAAAGTGGATCAGTTGTTGAAGAACGTAGAGGTCGTCTTAGTGTATCTGAGGCTGACGTACGTAGAGGTGGTGTTAGCTTTACAGAGCTTGATCCTGGACCATCTGTTTCGAAAGTTGGTGCTAGAAGAGATGAAGTTGATAGGAGAGGATCTGTTGTTATGGATCCTCAGGAATTTTCTGATGTTTTACGGAATGTAATAATGAGTGTCAAAAAATGTGATGATTCAAAAGATGTAATAGTTGATGACAAGGGAAATGTTGTAACTAAATGAGAGATTCGGAGAAATAATATATTAATAAAATTTTTCATTAATCATCACCGTGGTTACATTAACATCAAACAATTCTTTCATTTTTGGGGACATCGCATCTAACCAACTGCTGTCGCCATTAACTAAGATAATAGACGGTATTCCGCCTTTAATTAATAGGTCTGGCTGAAACTTAATGAAGATGTTGAAATCTCTTTGGCAGCCAACTAGATTCTTCATTAATTCAGTTTGGACTGTGGAGTATTTGATGTCATCGATGACGTTGTAGCATGCTTCTTGGTCGTAATCCTTGAAACTTATTCTGCCTGAGAAGTAGTTGTGTCGTCCGAGACTTCTGGCCCAGGCGGTTTTTCCCGTTCTTGACGGTCCTTCGAGGTAGAGGGAGATTGGGCGGATTGGCCGCTGGTTCGGGTTCTGTTAGAGTCAGATAGCATTGGTTCGTTAGCATAAAAATCTGGCATTTCATTTTTATGTAGCTTTAATCTAATCCAGTCGTCTTCACTGTATAGTGAGATCCGGCAATTTTGACAAAGTTCATATTGTGCGAAATTCGTACTTACGAACAAAATATTTTGTTCAGCCCAATGTTTTAGCTCTTCAGGAAGAAAAGGAAATAAATTAAAAGGACTTGTATATGGGGGCCTTTCTCTTCTGTAATGGTACCTAGAAAATGTTTTTAACTAGGGATATCTTATAACATAATCTGTGGGACATCTCTCTTTGCAAAGAGAAAAGAATTGCTCTTCTGTTTCTGCTTCAGCCAAAATACCCCTCCACATGGCGTCTCTATTTTTTGAGGGGCTCCTCCCCTTTGACGAGAATTCTCCATGTTCGATGAAATCTCCCTCTTTTTGTATGTAGTTTCGACTTGCTGTTGGTGAGTTGAGAGTTTCCATCTTAGGATGGTAGATTCGACCGTTTGTTGCTGTTAGGTCGAAAAACCTAGGGTTTGTTGTTTCAATTTTTTTGGTGCATTGCACCATGGCATGGAGGTGAGGGTTTTCATCTTGGTGGAGCTCTCGGGCAACTAGGATGTAGTAGGGTTGGTAGGCTAGTTGGAGTAGTGAGAGTAAGAGTTCTAGTAGAAATTCTTTTGGACATGGGCATTGTGGGTAGGTGAGGAATACATTTTTTGCTTGAAATCGAAAATTGGTTCGGCGTGGCATTTTTTCAAGTATTTTTAGAAAATTGGGGAAGTCCCTCCCACCGTACAAGGCTCAAACTTCTTAAAAAACTCGGAGGGACTGGAGGGACTAGAGTGAGTAGTGATTGGGGGGCGCTGAACCATAATTTTATTAATATTATGCTAACGAACCAATGCTATCTGACTCTAACAGGAACCAGAACAGCGGCCAATCCGCCCAATCTCCCTCTACCTTGAAGGACCGTCAAGAACGGGAAAAACCACCTGGGCCAGAAGTCTCGGACGACACAACTACTTCTCAGGCAGAATAAGTTTCAAGGATTACGACCAAGAAGCATGCTACAACGTCATCGATGACATCAAATACTCCACAGTCCAAACTAAATTAATGAAGAATCTAGTTGGCTGCCAAAGAGATTTCAACGTCTTCATTAAGTTTCAGCCAGACCTATTAATTAAAGGCGGAATATCGTCTATTATCTTAGTTAATGGCGACAGCAGTTGGTTAGATGCGATGTCCCCAAAAATGAAAGAATTGTTTGATGTTAATGTAACCACGGTGATGATTAATGAAAAATTTTATTAATATATTATTTCTCCGAATCTCTCATTTAGTTACAACATTTCCCTTGTCATCAACTATTACATCTTTTGAATCATCACATTTTTTGACACTCATTATTACATTCCGTAAAACATCAGAAAATTCCTGAGGATCCATAACAACAGATCCTCTCCTATCAACTTCATCTCTTCTAGCACCAACTTCCGAAACAGATGGTCTAGGATCAAGCTCTGTAAAGCTAACACCACCTCTACGTACGTCAGCCTCAGATACACTAAGACGACCTCTCCTTTGGGTAAAAAATTGGTTTTTGGTTTTTTGGTTTTTCTATTTTGTCATTATTCAATTTTTTTGTATTCGTTAATTTTGCATCAAGATTTTAAGATTTTTTTACTCCTCTCGACGAGACGAATCTAACAAGCCAATAATCCAGCTATTTTGGCTTTATTAAAAAAATTTGAGTTTTAACCATAAATTTATACTTGTTAGATTCATCTCGTCGAGAAGAATCCAGAAACTACAAAATCTTAATGCAGAACTAACGAATGTAAAAAAAATTTGAATAAAAAAAATTAAAAAATCAAAAAACTAATTTTTTATCCAAAGGAAGCCTAAAGTACTCCACGCGGAAACTAAAGTACTAGGAGTATTAATCACGTGGGAGTGGGTCCCTTCTTTAAAAAAACACACACATACGTACACATGTGAGAGGGGGACCTGTTTCACACGCACTTTTTTTTTTTTTTTTTCTGGTTCTTATCTTTACACTTGGCCTCCAAGGAAAGTTTCTTTATGGACACGTTTACGGCATCCATATCAGGAGCACGAAATTTTTTATTAAATTTAACTTTAAAAATACTTTTTAAAATTTTAGCAAGTTATTTATCCAAAATTTCAAAATGAGACTCTCTATTCAAACTTAACTATATTAAACTATTCCCTTCAAATCTATAAAAAAAAAAAAATCCCCCTAAAATGAAATCTCCCCACTTGGGGAGATGTTTTCGGTGGATTTGGGGTGGCTACGCATAGAACCTTTGTGCACCATCTGAGCCATCCGTTGCTTTGATAGACGACTCAGATTTCATCTAGCATGCGCGACAATGGACGGTTCGGATGCAAAGGTGTTGAGGTGAAATCTGGGTCGTCCATCTGAGTAACAGACGGCTTAGATAGTGCACAACAGCCACCCGTGTCGGTTAGTGAGCCACGTGGTCCTACACTACCCTGCTGTTCCGCTCCCCACTCTTTCTTCTGACGCAACCGAAAAAAAACAATAATAAAATAAAAAGGTTAGTGAACAGTAACTTAACAAATATGAGGCATTACTATAAATTTAACAAATTTGCAAAAGATTGTTAAGTCTGATTTTGAAGGATTTTGTTATATTTCACTCAACAAATTTAACTTTTAAGGAATTTGATGAGTGAGATATTGATGCTCTTTAGGCTTGGTTTGGCTAAATTGAAAAAACTAGTTTTTTGGATTATTGGTTTTGTCCTTATTCAAAAAAAATTTGCATTTGTTGGTTTTCGGTCTATTTTTTGAGGTTTCAATCTAAAAAGTATAAAATTATTAGCCAAATTTTAAGTTTTGTGAATGAAGACAAAAAATAATCCAAAAAACCGGTTTTTTGGATTATTTTTCGTCTTTATTCACAAAACTTAAAATTTGGCTAATAATTTTATACTTTTTAGATTCCTCTCGTCGAGATAAGCCAAGAAACCTCAAAAAATCGATCGAAAACTAACGAATACAAAAAAAAATTTGAATAAAAACAAAACCAAAAAAATCAATAATCTAATTTTTTCAATTTAGCCAAACCAAGCCTTAGTATACAAATTTCTTCTTGTTGTCAATATGATTACTCTTGTCATCGGTGGCGATGCGCCCTTTTTTCATTTTGATAGCCCCAAAAAGCGTACAATTTTCTAGTAGTACAAAATAAAATAGTACTTCTATTAATAACCTTAAAAATTTCTCTTAGTAAATGGATTTCGAAGGCGACACCTAACTAAGGCTAGTTTTGGTTAAAGAAGTAAAGTCACTTTTTATTATTCTTTTTTTTTGTCTTTATTCTTATTCTTTTTTTTTTACAGCTTTTTTGGACTTATTCTGTATTTTTCAAAAAATTTAAGAGTTTCGGTCAAAATTTTTTACTTTTCCGATTTCTCTCGTCGAGACGGATCAATAGGTCGCAAAAGTTTGACGCAAAACTAAAAAAAAAAAAGAATAAAGACAAAAAAAGGAATAGTAAAAAGTGACTTTACTTCTTTAGCCAAAATGGGCCTAAAATGCTTAAATAGTTTAGATAGAACGCTGCTACGTGAACATCCGTGTGTGCACCGATTTTGCATCGACGGCGTCAGGGACGTCGTTGTGGGACCCAAACGATTGATCCGAGCCGTTCATCATTCTCAAATTGAATTCCGAGTGGGCGTAAGCAAGAATCGAGGTAATTGGATGGTTGTATGAGCTCGATCCAAAACCACCCCATTTCGTTTAAAATTTTTTGAACGAAATGGGGTGGTTTTGGATTGAGCTCATACAGCCGTCCGATGCCTCGATTCCCGCGTGAACCCTATAACCCCCTGATTTTCGGAAGCATTAATTAAGACAACTAATTAGGATTAATTTAATAAAAAGAGTTTCCATCAGAGTACATGTTGGAAAACGTGAAGTGCAACCCATTACAAAATACTTAGTACGGTTTGAGAAATTAATTTTACAGATCTGACATTAAAAATAAAGGGGTGGGTTCTACAGATTAAGGTTCAACTCTGGATTCCACGGCTCCTATTGAGCCTGGTCTGCCGGAAAACCCTCAGTTTCGAATTAACTGTCTCTTTTGACACCAACAGTACCTGCTTAATCACAGTCTAGCATAATACGTCCGAGTCATGAAGCAACATCATAGTATTATACCAGGGTCACACGAAGTGTAACACCATGAGCGATAAATCACTCAATAGCTACTCTAACCCTCCCAACCCTAGCTAAACATACAAGTACAACATATATGATTGAAAATCAGTAATTAAAGGAATAAGCAGGAAATGAATTGTAAAGCAGAAAATAAACACATAACCGATTTCATTACTAGCCATTAACTTACATATTCATCTAAGTTCTCACCTAGAGAACTTTCCTCCCGGTTAACCACTAAGGAATATGACCAAACTGTGATTTACTCCCCCCTTGTTTGCCCTTCACTCGGGGGGCCCCAACGAAAGGTATAAGTTATGTACTTAATCCAGCCGTCAGCCGCCTCGCAAGGATGAATTTCCTAGGGACAAATCTGTACCACTGGGCTACGTATGGCAACTGCCAGGTCTTGTAGGTATATAGCCGAAACTGGTCTATAATACTTCCACCCTTATAACGCCTCAAATTTCAAATGAAGCAAATCATAGAGTGTCATATCCTAGGGTTTCGAAATCAAAGCAAACTGCCAAATAATCCTCCGAAACAATCACTTAGCGGAACTGTCATTCAACAACAATCTCGGGGTAACTCACCATCAATCAATTCCAATTCTCTTTTCCATTAACCTCATCGTCTAAGTGATATCTGCATGTGATCACCCAACCTGGGAACGTAGTTGTCCATTCTAACATTTCAACACGTTTATGAAAAGTGCACGTAACAGTAGAAGAAAAGTGATAACGATATTCTAAGGGTCACAAACGAATGTCTCGATTCACAAGTTCACGAAATTCAAGTAATCGAAAACTAGGGGTCTAAACGTAATAAATTCAAACTACAAAGGTCAAAACATAATTTACTAAATTATTGGGGTCAAAATGTAATTTAAAGAAAGTAAGGGTCACCAACGTCATTTTAAGTAAGTATAAGGGTGTCCAACATAATTTCATGACTCTAAGGTCCTTATTGTAATTTATAAACTCTAGGGGCCTTTTTGTAAATAAACATAGTACAAGGGCAAAAATGTAATTTTGCCACCGACGAGGGTAAATACGTAAAAAATACTTCATTTTAGTTAGTAAAATCCTAACTTGTCATAAAATGCAATTCATTGATATTTTTATTAAGCACAAAACTACACATTATGTAATTTACACTCACAAGGGCAAAATAGTCATTTTACATCCGAAGGGCATTCTGGTCATTTTGTTACACTCCTAGATTTCTAGCAGTGACACTTAGTTGATAAAAATAGGTTTTGTAAATAATAGACAAGTACTCACGCCAACTTTCACAAAATTACACTTTAAACAGTTATTAAAGTGTTTCGTACTCACAACGATCAAGAACAAGGTTAAGCACAATAAATTCATTGAGGAAATCATATAAAAAATTATTAAATTATTAAACATGCTTGGAATAGTTAAAAACATGAACCACAATGAATTTAAGGTTTACTAAACACGAAAAAACGATTTTGGGTAAAAGGGTCACATCGCGTTTTGGCTCGGGTTTCGTGAAACCCTTGACTTGGGGCTTTAACCCATCAACTTCAAACTACTCCTAGAATATTCTAATACATTCAAAATATTGTAAAAGGTTGGGTATGAGTTTTTACCTTGCTTTGCGAAGATTTGGCGACAAACGGGTTTTTGCAAAAAATCGGTGGAGGGAGCTCTTTGGCGGGCCTTGGCTGGATTTGGTGGTTAAATGTGGATAAGTTGGAGTGTGTTGGATGATCTTGAAGTGGAGGATGAGAGATGGGAGCTTTTGGTTGATATTTTGAAGTGAAAACCCAATTTTCTTGATTTTTCTCACTCTAGAACTTGAAAGATGTTAATGGGACTTTGTGTTCTTAGTTTGAGAGTTCTTGGGAGAGTTTGGAGGAGGAAGAGAGTGAATGAGAGGGGCAGTAGCTGTTCTGGATGAATTTTGGGGTTTGGGGTAGTATAAAATGAGTTTTGTGTGGAGTTGGAGTGTAAGATTGGTGAAAGGAGTACTACAGTGGGTTAGGAAGTGATGGGGGAGGGTGGTGGAGTATATGACAGTCAAAGGGACTGATTTTGTCTGATGGGAGGAGGTAGAGTGTGGTATTGGTAATGGTTGGTGGTGATTGGGTAGTGTAGAATGATATATAAAGTATATGTATACATATATGTGTGTATGTGTACTAGTATTGCTTGTTTATGCATGTAAAAGTATATAATTTTGTATGAAATGAATTTATAAAAATCTAATGCTCGCGATTAAAAAATAACGTGCCTTAGGGTCGAATTTGTAGCAATTAGGAAGTATTAGGGTATAAATTGTAGTAATTGCAAATTAAGGCCCTAAGTGCAATTAGAAATTAAATAACGAAATTAAAGTAATTAAAACGAAATTAAATAATCCTAAATTTTATTTAAAAATTTGGATTATTACAAGCCCACTCGGAATTCGATTTTGAGAATGATGAACGGCTCGGATCGATCGTTTGGGTCCCACAACGGCGTCCCTGACGCCATCGGTGCAAAATCAACGCACACACAGACGTGCGCATAACATTTTTGGTTTAGATATCTAATTAAAGTTTGACAAAATTAAAATGGCTGTTAAACGTTAGGGCTAAAGTTCAAAGGTATTTTGAAAACAAAGAATGACCGCTAGAAGGCACTTGCACGAAAAATCTTTTCTACCCCACATAAATACGCATATAGCTGATGATGAAAAGGACTCAATTTAGAAAAAATGGACAAAGTTGGGAGGACGATGGATTTCAATTTAGCCTTCTTAAAGTATCTCCACCAGCCTCAACTGAATCCTCAACAAATTAGCTAGAAAATGTGTTACACACATAGCTAGGTAAAAAATATCATCTCTAACTAACAGACTGACCATTTAACTCAACAAAAAAACTAAAGAAAAATAATTAAAAAAAAAAATCAAAAGGCTCAGATCTATATCATCCTTGCCCAAGGAAAATTCTAATTTGACTGGAAAATCAAAAACTATGAAGAATTATAAGGTTTTCAAAACAGATGGCAAATAAAACGGAATTTCCTACTAAAAGTTATAAACAAATCAATTATTTCCTAAAATGACAAAATTGCCCGTTTGAAGGCCTAGACACTGTCAAACTGCTGAAATCCATCGTTGATCATTGCTAGAACAACAATAAGAAATGCGTAGAAGCCCGTTTTGCTTCAAAACGGGGACTCAGAGCCTTTTCGCCAACGTTGGCCCATGTGACTTATTTATTAATGTCATTTGGGCCGCGGACGGGGCCGTAGTCTTTCCAACCAAGTCTCAACAACCTGGTCTGCATCATCCTCCCTTTCTTGAAAAGAATTCGCCCTCGAATTGCAATCATGAAAAGATGAACTATCCCCCAAAAATGGAATCAAATGCTTGACATTGAACACATTAGACGTGCGCACATGGCTAGGCAGCTTCAGGCGATATGCATTTGGATTGACCTTTTCAAGAACCTCTAAAGGCTCAATTTTCCTGGCCTTCAGCTTGTTGTATTCCCCCTCAGGATAGCGGTCCTTGGTCAAAACAGCGTACACACAGTCACCCACCTCAAATTCCACCACTCGTCTTTTCTTATTAGCCGCCTACTTATACTTGAAGGTAGATGTCTCCAACTGCTTCTTGGTTGATTCATGGATCTCCTGTAAAATGAACCATAAAATCTTGTGCTTTCTAATGGACACACTTCAGTTTTGGCACTAGTGCTAAGTCAATAGGGGACCGCGGTTTAC
Organism: Vaccinium macrocarpon; assembly: GCA_022606695.1. Classification (NCBI taxonomy): domain Eukaryota; kingdom Viridiplantae; phylum Streptophyta; class Magnoliopsida; order Ericales; family Ericaceae; genus Vaccinium; species Vaccinium macrocarpon. Next base: position 23,754,369 of record CM040173.1, read on the forward strand.
AACCATAGACAATCTGGAATGGGGAATGGCTAGTACTCTGATTCACAGAATAATTGTAAGCAAACTCAACCTGTGCTAATTTGCGATCCCAAGTCCCCAGATGATCACCCACCAAACTGTGCAACATATTACCCAAAAAACGATTGACCACTTTTGTGTGATCGTCGGTTTGGGGATGATAGGCACTGCTAAAATTAAGCTGGGTGTTAGCCAGCTTCCATAGACACCTCCAAAAGTGGCTCAAGAAACGAGTATCCCTGTATGAAATGATAGAAATTGCGCCACTTTAACAGCATCGGTAGTCTTGGTGCAAGGAATAAAGTGGGCCATCTTAGAAAACCTATCAACCACCACAAAGATAGAATCCTTGCCTCTCTCCAGAACGAAAATCCATACTCACATTTGCCCAAGGCTATGACAGAATCGGTAAGGGCATATACAAACCATCATTAGTCGCCCCACCCTTAGAGATACATCAAACATGACAGGTTTCCACATACCGATAAACATCCTTCCGTAAAAAGGGCCAAAAGTAGGAGCCAGCCACCAGCATAAGGGTCTTATCTCGACCCACATGATCCTCATTATGCAAATCGGTACTCCCTTCGTTCCAAAAATATAGTCCCTTGTTCCATTCTAACTGGATAAAAAATCAATTATATCTTTCAATTAGTAATACATTTCATATGCAATATGGCTATTGTTTGATATATCTCAATTAAATCTAAAATACAAAGTTTTTAAAATCACCTAAAACATTATAGATTATAAGATATATTACATTGAAAAGTGGCACGAACTCCCAAAAGGGACTATACTTTTGGGACAAAAGGAGTAATAATTTTGAGCCATAAGCTCGACTCAGGGACGCACAACGCATTGCCTTTAAACAGATAACCATTGCAGAGGTGGAATGCACTTGGTTTACCCTCAGAAATATCAGCTAACACATGCGAAAAGAATGGATCTTCAGTTAACAGTTCATGAAAAGAATCAAAACCAGTTACCTCAGTGTGCATGTGAGTTAGTAGGGAAGATCGACGGCTGAGGGCATCAACAACTCGGTTAAGCACTCCAGCCTTATGCTTTGATTACAAAGGTAAACTGTTGAATATAGGCTACCCACTTTGCATGCTGGTGGGACAGTTTATCCTAGCTGTTGAGATGCTTCAAGGCTTCATGGTCATAGTACAACACAAAATCGTTGTGAATAAGGTAGTGATACCAATGTCACAAAGCTTGCACCACTGCATAAAACTCCACGTCATATGTGTTATATCCCATCTTTGCCCCATTAAGCTTTTCATTGAAGTATGCAACCAGTCTAGTATTTTGGCTAAGGACTGCCCCAATTCCCACTTTAGAAGCATTGTAGTGCAACTCAAAAGGCTGCGAAAAATCTAAAAGAACTAATACCAGAGCGTTTGTCAACTTCAGCTTAATTTCATTGAATGCCTCTGATGCTTCATCTGACCAAGAAAAGCGCCCACTTTCATACACTCAGTAATTGGGGCCATAACGGTACTGAAATGCAGAATAAAACGACGATAGAAAGAAGCCAACCCATGAAAACTTTGAATTTCAAACAGAGTCTTGAAAGTAGTTTTCCACTCATCCCCCGGCCTAATTCGAATTTGGTGATAACCACTCCTCAAGTCCAGCTTCAAAAACACCCTCGCCATTGATATCTGATGTAACAAATCATCTAGTCGAGGTATGGGGAAGCGGTACCATACAGTGATCTTGTTGATAGCCTGGTTATCCACACATATCTGCCATGTTTCGTCCTTCTTTGGTGTTAGCAAGGTCGGAATCGCGCATAGGCTTAGACTCTCCTAGATAAAGCCCTTGGCCAACAGTGCCTCCACCTGTCTTCGGAATTCTTCGTGTTCTTTCGAACACATTCGGTAATGGGCTCGGTTTGGCAAACTAGAACCTGGAACCAAGTCAATTTGATGTTGAATGTCTCGTAAAGGTAGAATCCTGTCTGGCAGATCCTCCGAAAACACATCCTTAAATTCTGCCAATAGAGATTGAATAGCTGCTGGAACAACTTTTTAAAATTGTTCCTGCTCCACATCTTTCCCAATCAGCGCAAACACTACCCCAGACATAACTTCTTTCTCCATCTAATCCCGAGCCAACAGGTTGGGACCTGAAGGGGCCACCTCTTTTGACGGCAAAAGCTTAATCTTGGCATCGCCGAACACCAAACTGTATGTGTTAATTCCCCCATCATGTGATACTTTCTGGTCAAATTGCCATGGACGCCCCAATAGGAGGTGACAAGCATTCATAGCCACCATGACACACCACACACTATCTTTATATTTGGAACCCACGGAAAAGGAAACTAAATAGCGCTTAGAAACCTTCACATTGTTACCTTTCTTCAGCCAGCTCAGCTTGTAGTGATTTGGGTGTGCCTCTGTTTTCAAGTTCAGCTTCTGAACAACCTCCTCAGAAACCACATTCTCGCAGTTGCCCGAGTCAATGACAAAGTGACAGACTTTACCACCAACCATGCAAGTTAACTGAAAGATGTTGTTACGTAGCCATGATTCCCCAATAGACTCTCAGGGCGCATAACACACCCTTCGGACCACCAGCAAAGGCCCCGTGTCCTCCTCAACTACTATTTCCTACATCTCTTCACTACCATCATCAAACAAAGCCCTCGATCATAATCCTCAGGTGAGTCATGAATGGCCCCATTAGGTTATACAAACAGGGCCTTTCCAGGACGGTCTCCCTTCCTACAATCAGCCATATGATGCCCTAGCTCCCCACACTTAAAACATTTATAAGTCGACGCCCGGTTGGATTACTGTCGGCATTGCGGGTTGAGAAGGTACTACACGAGTTGGTGGTGCAGCCCTTGTAGATGCTCGAGCAGTGCTACCCCAACTGCCTGCTGATCTCCTACCAAATCATTTTTCTGACACCAAAGCCCGCTTATAGGAATTCGAAGTAGAACACAAATCATAAATAATCAATTCATCCTGAAATTGTGCATGTAAACCACCAACATACCTCAGAATCAGCTGCTCTTGCGTCTCTAAAAGATTGTTCCTGGCCACGAGTTGATAAAACTCGTCAATGTAATTGTCAACAAAACGTGTGTTCTGGCGAAGATTTTGCAGTTACTAGTACATCATACGAGTATAGTTATGGGGTAGAAACTTAACCTATATCTTTTTCTTCAACTTCTCCCAATCTGTGATCTTGGTTTTCCCCTGCTGATTCCTACTGATCTTAAGTTGCTGCCACCACGCAGAGGCTCAACCCCTGAACCTGGTAGCCACAAGAGGGACCCTCTTTTCCATAGGAACCTCTTTGAACACCATAATCTCTTCAACAGCATTCACCCAGTCCAAGAACTCCTCTGGCGACATCGTGTCGTGGAACTTTGGTAGTTCAATCTTCATACTGTTCTCCCAATGACGAGAGTCACAGGTTCTAGCCGCAACATCGCTATTCCGTCCCCCTTGGTAGTTTCTGCCACCAAAAGGATTGATATCTTCATCGTTTGAAAAACCATCCTTAATTGGAGGGTTAGGTCTAACAGGGCGATGGCAAGTTGGGTCATCGATCTCTAAAGCATCCATGCGCTGGACAATATTTCCAAACATGGCTTTGAGTTCAGCAAAACCCTCCTCTATCTGAGTATCCCAAGCAGCATCATCTCATTCATAGACTTTGTCGATACCAGCGGTTCGACCATCCCCTCTTGCACGTCTTACACCGCATCTCGCTGCCATGACAGAATTGCTACGTGGGCTTTGATACCAACCGATGTAGCGCAGCCTTTGGAAATGAAATCGATCGTGCAAGAGAAACACGAGCAATAAGATCATCCCGAAGGTACTCCCTCCTTAAACGACTAAAGTATGAGTAAAACTCATTTTCTTTAATTCAATAACAACCAACCTCTGCCAATGGGCTTACAATCATACTTATACTACCAAAAAAAACCCTAGGCCAACAAAGAAACAAATTACGAAAGGATTTGACTTGCAAATCAAGTCGAAATCAAATAAATTACGAAAATTATCAAAAAAAGGAAAATACTCATTTGACTGAAAAATAAAAACTAGAAAGAATTATATGGTTGCCAAAACAGATGACAAATAAAACGGAATTTCCTACTAAAAATTATAAGCAAATCAATTATTTCCTAAAACGGCAAAATTGCCCGTTTGAAGGCCTAGACGATGTTGAACGGCTAAAATCCATCGTTCATCAATGCTGGAACAGAATATGAAATGTGCAGAAGCCTATTTCGCTTCAAAACGTGGACTCGGAGCCTTTTCGCCAATGTTGGCCCGTGTGACTTATTTATTAATGTCATTTGGGCCGCGGACGGGACCGCAGCCATTCCAACCAAGTCTCAGCAACTTGGTTTGCATCAGAAAACCTCGCCATTTAAGTCTCGCCGGAGCAATGTCGAGGCAATTGGAGATGGTCTTAGTCTTCTAGGTGTTTTGAAAAGTCTTTTAGCCTCCACCGCTTTCCCACTAGAAATTTTCCCAAATAAGGTGAGGCTCTATTAGAATACTTTCAGCAACAGTATCACGCACCTGTTTTTTTAGTCGCCCTACACATACGTTCCACAACCAGAATGTTTTTGGGATCACTTGTTGAAGCCCTATGGCGCAAAATCTGATCCTGGCGCCAACGATTCAGTGATTAACTAATTAAATTGGTGGTTGCCGCACCCCATCTCTGTATTGCAATCAACAAATAGGGTAAACAGAAGAAAAGCATCGATTATCCATAGATTTATAAGAAATTAAAAATAAGTATGATGAGGAGAATCAAACTTCCAATAATAACCCCACGGGTAGTTCAAGTGATAAAAAAAGGAAAAAGAGGGCGGTCCTCCCCGAGAAACAGACAAGATTTGTCATTCCCCAGGAGGATTCCGAGTAGCCCAGCCTCGATGATCGGAAAGGTTCACGTCGAAGAGTTCGCCGAAGTAGAAACAAGTTGCATCAAAAATTGGATTCAATCGGATACCCGACGCAAGCCTGGATATAACTTCAAAGAATAATGGGTTTGAGTGGGTATGATCTAGTGTTTTGGATGCATTCTCTTCGAGATAAAAATGTTTCGGTTAGATGCTACTTGATATCGATTGAAATTTAATTTTTGAGACACTTGTTTTTACTTCGGTGAAATTTCTTCGACGCTAACGTTTTTTATTATCGGCGTGAGGCCAGGAACTTAGGAATAATCGCCGGCGGCCAGATGTTGTCCTTAAAGAATAAGAATGCCCCTCTGTCCTAAAAAAAAGTGAGTTGTAAACCCAAATATTTTGAGTTCTAAATTTCGCAATCTTTTGAGACCACGCTGCAGATATTTCGAGTTCTAATTTTTGCAATCTCCAAAGATTGGGGTCTAGACCGGGGGGAAAAAAAACGTCTGTGAGAGGGGGACCAGTACTGTCACACTTTTTTTTGTTCTTCAACTTTCACACTTCGCCTCGAAGGAAAGTTTCTTTATGGCAAGTTCCTTGTTGATGTCAATATGATTGCTCTTGTCTCGTCATTTTCCCGAATAATTCCTTTCTCAAATGCTAATGACATGTTCACGCAAGTACAATATTGAGCTTTCATTTGATTTGGTATTATTATTAGAGATTAAGGAGGTGTTCCGCTAAGAGTATTTTTAGAATAAGGGGGAGTTTTTGAATGATTTTTATGAGATAAAATGAGAAATTTAATTTTAGTTAGTGTTTTATGGAGGAGTAATAAAATCACCTTATTTTCCCAATAGATAAAATCTAGTGTGATAATAGTTGTGGATAATATAGTGCGATAAAATCTAGTGTGATAAAATCACCTTCCTTTTATCTATTTGTAAAAGATGAAGATAAAATCTAAAATGATAAAATCAAATAATCCATTGAAAAACTCTCCCTAAATTGATTTTTTATGATTTTTTACGTGATGTATTATGAGAGATTAAGGGGTTGTTCCGCTAAGGGTGTTTTTTTTTGTTGTGATAAATTGGTTTTTCACGGATTTCACTGTTTCTTTACGCCCTAGGTGGAAACCCTCATAGTTTATATAATAGAAGGTAATGAAAAGTTTAGCTTTAAAATTATTAACAAAATCATACCATCTATTTTACAAAACGAAATTTAATTTTTGATATACTTATTGATATTCGATCAATTTGATTTTATGCGTTGATAAACTAGTCTGCAGACTTTACAAGATGAACAATACGTATTACTAAAATGAATGTATGGTGAAACCACATGATAGTGGTGGAATGGTTTCCCCAGGTATTAGCCAAGAATAATACCCCATCTCCCCGGGTATTAGCCTAGAATAATACACCATCTCTCTTATTTCAACTACAAAACAACCTTATCCCCCCATTTTATCTTCCATCCAAATTAAGTATTATTTTATGCATTTTTTTAATACATCATCCAAACCAACTACTTTTTTATTCTCCCTCCATAAACATCACATGAATGTAGGGTCAACCCTAAAAAATACCTTTCTTATCTTATCCCCTCGATAACTTATCTTCCTAAAAATAATCCATATCCAGTCGGCCCCTAAGGTGTAAAAAACATAATCTCTTATTTTTAATAGTTTTTCATGGTGATGCTTTGATCACCTTTGCAATTAAATTGATGGGGGACGAAACTCATAAACCCAAGCTAGAATGCTGATCTATGTTTTCAATACAGAAATAAGGGGGGGAAATGGTAAAAGGATTATTCCGTTACATTCTCTTTATTTTCATTAACATAATAGACCTTTATCATTAACTTTTGCCATCCCAAAATTTTAGAAAAGTAAAACGAGATTTCAATTGAAAAAATATGTATGGAAATGCAACATTATTTATTTGAAGTCGGAAATAGATAAATAATAATATTCCTCCATCCCATATATATTTTGGACCATAGCAAAATGTCTATCAAAATTAAAGAACTTTTACATATAAAATTTTAAAATTTCCTCACACATGTAAAGTTCACAATGAACTTTGAACATTTCCAAAAAAAAAATAAATTTAAACAATATTTTCTTTGTTGTGTTTTTAAAGTTATTGAAAATTTTGTCTTATAGAACTAATTGAGATCAATCAAATAAGATCTATATTACATATAAAATACAGTATAGATTGAAAACTATAAGAGTTTTTAAAAGGCATACATAACCGTAGTGAGTATACAAATTAGGACAGAGAGAGTATTTTTCTGATTGCTCTTGTCAATGCAAATTATTAATCCCAATACAACAACGAAATTTTTTTAAAAAAAATGACTAGAAAAACACTCAATAAAAAAATTAGGAGAATGGAGCCTAGTTGACTTGCTATTATTATTGATATTTCATGTCCCTGCTTGATCACCATTGCAAATAAAATGAGGGCGAATTATTCACTTTTATTCCTTTACAAACTCATAAACCCAAACTATAATGCGGATCTATTATGTTTTCAATACAAAAACAAGTACAATAGTAAAATGATTATTCAATTATGATCTCTAGTTTCTTTGATTAAGATATTATACCTTTATCATAAAATTTACATCTCGAAATTTCTACAAAACAAAACGACATCTCCAATTGGAATATTAATTAAACGAAAAAACTTTAGAGAAAATGAATTATTTTTAATCTGAATAGTAAATGAGGCTGAAAATAGACAAATAATATGGCATAAACAAAAACCATGAATGGCGTAACATTTTCAAACCACTCAATGGCATAATATGTACAAAAAGGAGACAAATTAACATTTTACCATATCATGACATAACATTTTTCAAAATTTTATGCCATTTTATCACTCACTTCTCGCTGTGTCCTCCGTCAACATTAACCATTCAATAGTATAGTAATATTTTCTTTGATAAGGCGTAGCATATTATGATTGGGGACATCATAAGGGGAATATATTACAATATTTCTAGTTTTAGTCCATTTGAAAACATTTTTTTATTTTTGAATAAAAGTTAAAGTAAGTTTACTTATAATTTTTAAAATGTTCTCACACATTTAAAGATCTCAATTATAGCTCTTAATTTTTTTAAATAATTTGTAAAAATGATTTTTATCTGTAAAATTAACAAAAAAAATAAGGGCCAAAATGAAATATGCAAGGGAATATTCTCTACAAATTATCGGGCTTTCAAATATTATTCTCCATCGAAGGAAGTTTTAGCTAGGGTGCCTTCTCTCTGAGTCTGAGGTCCTTCTCATAGGCGCGGCTCCCAGCCTCCCACAATGAAATGGACTTGGCGAGGGAGGGCGCCAAGTAGCCGTGTTCGAGCAACCAGCTCTTTCGTTTAAAATATTTTTGAACGGTTCTCATTTTGAAAAAAGAGAAAGGAGAGAGAGAAAACAAATTCAAATTGTCTAAAATACTTTTAAAAGACCGGAGTGAGTACTTAGATATGGCCATATGATGCCCGTCCGGCATCCAAAAACTTTTCGTATTCGTGAAAAAAGCAAGTAAAAACCAATTTGATATCAGACTATTCACGGGCGTGTTCCTTCCCCATACCGGGCAGGTGTCAGCAGTGACCCGTTAGACAGGTAATAGGAATATCTTCTCCGCAACAACAAGTAGAATAAGATTATAAAACTAAACTGAGAGAGAAAAGTCAAACGTTTCTAGATGTTATTATACAAACGTGAACCTTTTTCTTTCCGACGGTCCGGTTCGGGTGTCTGAGCGACTCTATTCACATCTCAATTAAAGCATGTTTGATGTTTTGGCTAAGAAAAGTAAGACGTATTATTGACTTTTACTCCCTTCGTTCCAATTTTTTGGTCCTTCTTTTTATTTTGGAATGTCCTAAAATATTTTTCTCACTTCTAAAAACATTCATCAAAATTGGGTCACTTTCCAATTTTACCTTTAAAAAGTATTTTTCCCATCTTAATTGGCTAATTTATTATCTTTTATTTTATAACGGTTTTTATGATTTTCAAAATTTTGTATAATAAAACTAATTGATATCTATCAAACAAGATCCATATTGAATATGTTTTGACTTTCATATAATAAATTAGCCTCACAAATTTGGGCACAGTAATATTAACTGAATTTAGGGACAAAATAGAAAAGTCAATACAAAATTTTCACGCCCTTTAAAAACTCATTTTCCCAATAGGGGCAAGAAATTGGGTTGGAGGGAGTATTCAATTAATAAGCTAGATTTAGCATACCTGTTAAATTATTTTTAGCCAATAATCTTTTTGACAAAACATCTTTATTTTTTTTTTTTCTGGTTCAATCAAAGTCAAGTTATTCACATCGGAACAAAGGGACTCACAAAATATTTATTTCTTGCTATCTGACATCGAAAAACAAACACTAATTTATGGGGGTGTTTGGCTGCCTCCTTTTCATGTTTTCATTCTCTTTTTTTCATTATAGATGTTTGTCATTTCTAAGCCAAAAACATGTTGTCACACAATGAGTTCTCAATTTATCAATTTAGAGAAGAGAAGTTAGAAGCAGAGGGAGAGAAGTTTTTTGACTTCTCATTTTTCACCTTTCTCAATTTGGTTACCGAAAAAACCGATAGATGTACCTTGCACACGTCTGTCAAACACTACTCCTATTATTAATTACATTATACACATATCTCGCAAACACTATACAAATTCAACAATACATTCTGGAATAATTTAAAAAATAAAAAATGTAAAATGTTAAAAATAAAAAACACAAGGCTCTCAAACACCCCTACATACGTAGCCAACCCACCAACGAATGAGAGGTAATTTCCGAGGAGTTACATAAAAAAACGTGAACCGCGTCCCCATCACACTTTTCTTAGTCTCCAAACAACATCTGCTTGGGTTAAAGACGGTAACGCCCCACCCAAAAACTTCCCCGATCCAACTCGTCTCCTTCCTACCACTCACCAACCACCCATATTAAAACCCACCAGATCATAATTTATCCACCGCATTGTTTTTTGTTTTACGTAACATAGACAACCCCCTTCCATTCAATTCCAGTTGTACTAAATACCATTATCTAGAGAGAGAATCAGATCGTTCACACGGTTGGGAAATTTTGGTTGGCGGTGGAGGGAAGAATATGGAGGCGATTACGCAATTAACCTTGTCTCCGAGATTCATCTCAGATTCTGCTGAAATCAGCGAAGAATTTCAACGGAAGACAACACTCAACGGATCTGATGATGGTAATGATGTAACAGGGGAATCGACGACACCGGCTGATGAAGAGTCTGACGACTATGATGATGACGAAGAAGATGAAGAAGATTTCTCTTTCTCTTTCGCGTGCGCAGGTAACGGGGATGAATCTCCGATTTCGGCCGACGATTTGTTCCAGAACGGTCAGATCAAGCCGGTTTACCAGTTTTTCGACCAGAATATTTCCAAGGCCCATTTGCCGCGTAGGCCGCCGGTGAAGAAGGTCTTCGTCGAGGCAGAGGGTGTTTCAACTGCTCCAGTGAGGGCTGCGGAAGGAGGAGAGGAGGCGGCGGAGATGTACTGCGCGTGGGCTGGAAAGGCCGTGGAAGCCTCGCCGGAGAGATGTAAGAAGAGTAACTCCACGGGATTTTCGAAGCTATTTAGGTTTCGAGATCTGCTAAATCGGAGCAACAGTGACGGGAGGGACGCTTTCGTCTTTCTGAACGGATCGGCCACGACAGCGGAGAAGAGAGAGAGTACGTCGGAGAAGCGAGAGAGTACGTCGGAGAAGAAGATCGGCGGCGAGGTTGGGGCAGCGAAACCGAAGACGAAGAAGGGAGAGAAGGGCGAGACTTCGTCGTTGGCGGATCATTACAGAAGGAACAGAGCGTTGAGGGAGGGAGATCGACGGCGGACGTACCTACCGTACAAGCCTGAGGTCGTTGGGTTCTTTACCAACGTACATGGTGGGTTAAGCAGGAACGTACATCCATTTTAAGCGCAACCCAATCGATCTTCCCTTCGATTTTTTTATTTTTATACTCCTAATCGTCTAAAGTTATCGAATTTTTTAGTACATCTTAATCCGTTCATGTAATTAGAGTGAACGAGTTGATTAGTATTGTACCCCTTTGTAAATTTCTCTATTAGATTAACCGATAACTGATTTTCTTGCACATTTGTTTTATACTCATTTTGATCCTCCTTCTACATGGTTTAAGCAATCGGGGAAAATTTTAGTTTACATTGTTGGTGTACAAAATGTTCTCATAAGTAGGGATCCTTTCCAGTGCACAGTTCTGTTTGGGTTATTTTCGGACACTTTTCATTCCGTTTTAATTATGGAAACTTTAGATAATATTGGCTGGGATTTGTTAAATAGTTTAATTTAGTTTTGATGATGTGTACTGAGTGGAAAAAGATAGAGAGAGAAATGAATAAAATGATGTCATTAAAACTAAAACTAACAAGGAAAAAATGAATAAGGCCATTGAAACTTTTGATATTTTATACATTGTTGAGAACTTTTTTTTTTTTTTTTGAAATTAGGTCAAGAGTTTCATTGCAAACGCCAGTAGACAACTATTCACCGAAAGACAACAATGAAACAAAAATCACTAAAAATAACAATAACAATGAAACAAAAATCACTAACAATTAAAATGAGCATGGCTTGGTAAGACTTTTATGGGCCACTAGCTCTCAAAAACATCTGTAGAAGCAAATCCAACACTTTCGGAACGTGATGATGAATCATTTCAAAACTTAGCAGTAGAGAACCCCAACGAATACCCAACTCAAATCATTACATAATACAATACAAATATAATCAAAACACAAACCACCTACCAAAAAACAAATAAAATTAAAACCAGCCAATCTGACAGTTTACTGGTCATTTTGGAAACATCAACTTGTGCAAATAATATGTGTTTATTTTATTGCAGTGCTTTAATAGAATATTTATGTGCATTCACATGACCAAAAAACAGCGGGGATTGTCAGTGCATTTTTTAATTAAGAAACGTCCTAATCTCACAAGAAACATTTGTTAACAACAATTAACATAGCGGAAAAGGCTACAATAGACACCCCTTATTTGAGTGTGTATGATACACACCCCTTTAAAAGTTACGATTTTTTGCGAAAAGTTACGAATTTTTTGGAAAAGTTACTAATTTTTTGTAAAGGTTACAATTTTTTTTGTAATAGTTACGAAACACACCAAAATGTTAAAAATCATATTGCTGAAAAGTTACGAAAAACTAAAAAATGTTACGATTGTCAATAAGGTGGCACGATCTGGACCATATAATAGGTGCATATGGTACACCCAAATAAGGGGTGTGTATTGTAGTCATTTGCCGACATTATTATCAATAGCAGCGAGTATATTCCCTTCCCACACCGGTTTCAGCGATGAATGTGCAAGCTAGGGCCCTCTCATCATCAATGCTCGTGGTGTTAACCAATATTTGCTTTTATTTAGAGAGATTGTAGCTCGAACGAGTTGAGCTCAAATTTAGGATTGTTTACGAACTTTATACTTCAAAACTTAACTCTGCTCATTTGTAGACTTGGTTCGTTTATAGAGTCTCATTTAGTAAATAAAGCGGGTTCTGTTCGCTTATAACTGAGCTCAAATACAACAAAGCTCAACTCAACTCGACTTTGCACGTTTGCATCCTATATTTGAATGAGAGGGGTAAAAACTTGTGTGTGAATCCTCATTTTTTGAGAAACCAAATCACTGCTATTAAGAGCGAATCTGCTATTTGGATTTATGGCCCTGACTCCAATGGTTGTTCTCGTGAATTTAACAATTCACATTATATAATCACATCTATTATCTTGTAGATCACACAATTTCCTTCTCTCCCCATCTATAATCTCATCCTATGTAGAATTTCCTACAAATAAATTGGTAATGAAACGTGCCCCTTGGGTTGAAAATAAAAAAATCCTATTGCCCTGCTTCGAGGTGCTTTGGCCAAAAAGAAGATTATGATTTTTTGTTTTTTCGTTTCGTCTTTATTCAAAAAAAATTTGCATTTGTTAGTTTTGCATCAAGATTTTGTGGTTTCTGAATTCTTCTCAGTGAGACAAATCTAACAAGTATAAATTTATGGTCAAACCAAAATTTTTATATTTATAGTTTTTGCGAAAACTGCTTGGATCAAGTCCTTCTCGGTATTTTTTTTTGAAGATTTTCCGCTAGGACCATTGAAAACACCTTCTGAACACATTTGATGGCTCGGATTTTCCAAAAATAATTTGTAACACAAAAAAAATCAATTTTATCTTATTTTCGGGAGGTGTGGACTAGAAGTTTTACCTATATATCAAAAAAAAAGGGACTTCTGAAATTGTAGCTACTTTTTGTGGAAAAAGGAAATTTTGAAATGCATGTCAATTACCACTTTTTTAAGGACTGCCAAATCTTTGCTTTATCCTCTTGCCTAACATTAAGGAAATTTTGAAATTGTGAACGATTATGTTTCATAAAATCAAGGAATGTTTGAAATTGTGAAGATTCAAAATTAGGGATGATATTTCACTTTATTCACTTCACATTTTAAAAAAAATTCAAAAAGATTTTGTCCTCATCTCTCATCTCTTTAATCATTAATCACATTTTTCTCTCTACTCATACCCCTCTCTTCAATCATTATTCTTATTTCTCTCTCTATTTCTCTCCACTTATTACACATCTCTCTAATTATTACTTTTTCCAAAAGAAAACATGGTGAAATTGGATCAATGAAACTTTGGATTCTTGAGTCCTGATAAAATTATCCATGGAGGAACCTATTAACAACCATTATACTCCTTCAATTTGTTTCTGATTTCAAAACTAATTGTGTATATATAAAGCTATTAAGATTGAGACTAAAAACTAAGGGCATCCACAGTGGGCTCCCTAAAAATGGCTCCCAAGTTGACTCATAAGGTGTACACATAAGCCTAATTGGGGTCCATTTGACACTTCTAGAGTTTGCTAAATATAGAGAGCATATGTGCACCCAATGGACTAGTAAGAAAATTTTCTATTTTGTGAAGAAAGTAATAAAAAAAAGGTGCGGGTCACATAAAAAAAAAGGATTAAAAGGGCTTGGGTCTCACTTGGAGCTAGCTACAAGGCTAGTTAAATTTAGCTAATGGGTTAAGAGTCATGCTTAAGAGCCACCATTGGGAGCTTGTATTGGGAGCCTATTGAAGACCATAATTGATCAAATGACTTGCTAAATTTTAGGAGCCTCACCTACGAGCCATTTTAAGAGTCTACTGTGGATGCCCTAAGCTATATAACTGTGGAAAATTGGGCTAAAAATGGTATATGAAAGTCCCCTACCATAAATAACGGGATTTTGGAAACAAAATCGCCTCCTATTTCGATGGAAGCAATTAGTGAAATTTTGAAATTGTGAATGAAGAAAAAATTAGGGATGATTGGATTTTTGAGTTAAATGCTCTATAGATTATGTGATCCTGGTTTTTGAGTGTTAGTACCAAACTTTACCATAATGGCTGAAACAATCATGTGTAAATATTGTTCTCCATAATTTTCGAAAAGCAATGGTTGTTTGCCTATCTTCAATTTCTTAATTATTTTGGGCCTGCACAACAACAATTTAGCCAAAATATAGAATTTAGAAGAGAAGTATATCAATATGCACATAAATTAGAAACAAAAATGATATAACAAAAAATTAGAAACAATATTAAATGGAATGAATTTAATAAGGAAACAACCCTAAATTGCTTTCTCTTTGCAAACCCAAAGGGATTCAAGAAAGTTGTTCTATACCCCAGTTGAATATTCCTTGTAGAGAAGAAAGCCCCCATGTTGAGATTCTTCTTGGTCCTGTAATTCATCATAAACTACAGGGTTAGCGTGTCGCCCTCCACAATTAGGAGCTTGCAGTGAATGGGATTGGGACAATCCTATATCCATGTGCCTTGTGCTCTTGAATGTATCCATATGCCTCTGCTCTCGGACAATCTCTTAAACCAACTACCTTAGTCCTGAACTGAAAGAAAACGTGGTAAATTTAGTTTATTCTTCAACTTGAATTATGGTAAAAAAAATATACATACATGTATACCTTAAGCCAACTACCATGGTAAATATTATACTTTTTTTTTTATCGGCAACAAAAATTTATTAATATTCAACAATTCATGATTTGGACTTATTGGTACCCTGAGTATTATATAAGATGTCTACTTATTGTTACCATGATTATTCATAAAGTTTACTATCTTTACTGATGTGTATAAATTTTCACCATGACCATCCAAAATGTAAGTCTAGCCAAATCGCTGCTCCGCGAGCCCAAAAAAGAAAAGAAAAGAACCGCAGTGACTATTTGACCAAACTTATTCCATGAAGTAGCAATCATTTAAGTTTTCATCCCCAAATATCTTATCATGGCAAAAAAGGACTAAAATTAGTCCCGTTTTAAATGGGTAACAGAGTGACTAAAAATCACATCGTGAACTACTGTAATCATAGAATCGACAAAAAAATCTACTACAGTTGTAACCATTACATCAACAAACAAAAAACATGGTGTATAGTGATGAATAAATACTTACGATGCCATGCCATTATACCTTGAAGGTGTGTCCTATTTCCAATTCTCCCAAAAAATTGAGGAGATCGAAAATGCGACGAATACGAGACTCTATCGGAAAGTCGACATAGAATCTATCGAGTAGGTTGACGATGCCTTGTTCACTGGGAAAAGAGGATTGTCGATGGTGACATTGAATTGTGATGGGTGAAGGTTTCAATCCGGGATTTGGGATCGCCTAAATTTTTTCAGTGGTAAATGAAATCTTTCTCTCCAGGGTTTAAAATATAAAGGAGAAAGAAAGCATAATTTGTGGGATTCTGATATATCTCAATCCCTAAATTATGGCTTAATTCCTATGGACTTTGAATTTAGTCTACCCTATATATATATATAATTCAATCAATTCAGTCCTACTCCGAACTTTGAATTCCATCCTAACTACCCTATATATATACAAAGCGGATCCAGTCAGGACTCCTGCATTTTAATAAAATCCAGACCTCCCTCTCCCAGTCAAATGGTTGGGATCTGAACTGTTGAATGTGTTTAAAATGTGTTTTCAAGGGCTTAAGCGAAAATTCGGCAAAAAAAAGAAGACCGGGAAAGGCTTTATCCGGGTAGTTTTCATGAAATATATATCCTACGGTTTGTCATGAAAACTACTCAGATGAAGCCCTTCCCGATCATTTTTTTTTTTGCCGAATCTTTGCTTCGGCCCTTGAAAACACATTTTAAACACATCCAACAGTTCGAGTCCCAACCATTTGGCTGGGAATTGGCCGGGAGAGGTGAGGTCCAGATTTTATTAAGTCCTAACTGGATCCGCTCTGTATATATGTGTGTGTGTGTGTGTGTGTGTGTGTAATGTATGTATATAGTATATCCGTAATTCAATGAATTTAGTCCTAAAAAAATTGAATTTAGTCCCCTGAACTCATTATAAGGGCAATTTTGGGATTATTTAAAAGTCGGTATGAAAACATAACTCCAAAAAGAGCAGAGGATGAAAATCTAATTTCAAGGTGGTTGGAAGATGATTATTTAAGTGGCCCTTCAAACGTTTTGAAAAAAAAAATTCACAATTCTAAAAACCCTGTTTTTTATTTATTATTATTTTTAGGAAAAATGACCAAAACATGGTGGTTGGGGCAATTTATTCCAAAAACATGACCATGGTTTCACAAATTCCAGAAGCATGGGAAGGGAAAAAAATGACACATACATGGTGTTTTTGACATTCACTAACAAAAATACCCTCCAGTGTAATTCTCCCTTCCCTTACTCCAAACCAAACCCCATTTGTTTCCCCACCCATTAATTGATCGACGACAAACACCATCTCCCCCCTCCCCTTTTCCCCCCCTCTCTCTCTCATGCGATTAGAGGAGGGCATAAACAACCGTTAGCAGCAATCGACCACCAGTATTACCACTGCCGACCTTGGTTCCATCATCTCGAAGCACTGTGTAGCTGCCTCTTCTTCTTCTCCCTTTGTTTTGAGACGTTAATTTTATTTCAAGATCATTGTTAAACCTTTGTAGATGTGCACACCAATTGTTTGATAATTGTTAAAGTTGTTTTGGCTGTCGACTTAGTGTGTGGTTAAGTTATTGAACTTGTGCAACAGTATGACATTTTATTGGCACCCTTTGTTGGTTGTTTCTATATCCTCTTTTTTGGTACATCGGAAAACAAATAACAAAGAACGACCTGTGATAGTACCCGTTTGAAATCACATTTGCAACTTAAACGAATAAGGGTTCAGTCTGAGCTAGACGAAAAGTCAATGGCGTGCTCCTGGTGATTTCAAGCCCTGTTTCATTGAACGGGCATGTCAATAATATAGATATAGTTTGAATTAATAGCAGTTGCATTTCAATTTGCTAGTATTTCCATGTTTTTATCTAATTCCCACGAAACACCTTGTAGAAGTGTGTCTTTGCTGTTCATTTGGGTTCATGGTTAGTGTTTGGGTGGAAAAGTAAGTGTCTTTTGCTTGATTACTATTTGGGTTCATCAATAGCCTTGAATTAGATGTTAGATATCTAGGTTGTACGTAATCTACAACGACTTTAGTGACAATTTGACAAAACACGTTTGCGCACTATTAATCTTTCCATTTCTTAACACTTCACATGTTTGGTACTATTTTTTGGCATGATTTTTTGTTTTCCTATTGATTTATACATCATGGACCCGTGCCATCTCCTTTTTGTAGGTGCATTTTGGAGGATATCTAGCTAACATCTTGACCCCTTATGAAGGTGAAGATAGTCTAACATGGAGCATTATTAACTCACTAAAATAGGTTTGGTACAAGTGTTTGCTTATTGTGGACTTTTTCTTTTATGTTTTTAAATCTCTCTTATTTTACTTCTCTGATTATTGTAGTCAAACTAGTTGATGCATAGTACCTATCTTTTCCATTCATTTGACGTATTTTGAGGGGACAATCATTGCTCTTCGAAACCTATGAATTTCTAAAATTACACTCTTTTTTAAAATGCAATGATAACATTTTACTTTTTAGACTCCAACACTTTTTCCCATCCACTTATGTGTATAAATTTGATGTGGAAGGGCTAAGAAAATGGTTTAGTGTGGAAGTACACAAGACATCCCAAAAAGTGAAGATGAACTAACTTTTTGGGAAAGAGGGAGTACTAAAGTAGATTTAGTGTTGATGAAATGGTTTAGTGTTAAACTATGCTAGTGATGGTCATAAGTAATATGTCACGCCCTCAAATTTAATAAACCAAATACCAATAAAATCCACGGAGGATAAATCAAAAGCCATATATTTCACCGTTGAAAGGTCAAAGTCAAAGTACACCAGGTTTCTACAAGAGGTACCCATACCCATGCATAAGTAATGAATAGTTAAGAGTTATTGCATAAACTAAGTTTTGTCAAAAGATTGAAGGAATTTAAGTTACAAGATCATCTCCCAAAATATATTAACGATAGATAGGATAAAAGAACTTCATGTCAAATCAAATGAGCTTCATGATATGTGTCCACATGCTAAGCATTCCAATCACGTGCCTTGCTGAGTACCTGAAAATGATAGGTTGAGCTCACTAGCCCAGTAGAAAACTTTTCTACTAACGCTAAGGGTATAGAAGATGAAACATGCACATGGAGATGAGATACACATGAATCAATAAGCTAAAGTAGACCAACATAGATCGACTTGATGAGAGAATATCCAATAGATGTCCCAAAGATTGAATCAAACCCAAGTGTCCATAGATTTCCTCAAAAAAAAAAAAAAAAAACCGTTACATTTCATGTCGTAGGTCCAATTCTTTCAAAACAGTCATTTTCATAAAATATTTTCTTTTTCACCTCTTCACAAATAACCACTTATTTAAATAGGGAATGAATCCCTCTGCCGGATTTCATAGGCTCCGAACACCCATGCTGGAGTTCATGAGCTCCGAACACCCCTATCGGATTTCATGGGCTCCGAACACCCATGGCTAGAGACGCACTAAATGGTAGCCCTAGAATAAGCAAATTATCCTTTTCAAAGTTTATCAAACAAACAAGTGTCCAAAAACATCCACGTAATTCATTTAGTTCAAAAACTCGTAGTGTGTCGGTTGTGACAAAGTTAATATCTGTCCAAGAACGTGAGAGATCATGACAAAACATCATTCATACCACGATAGGCTACCAAAGCTTAGAAGTTGATTTAAGAAGCTAAGGAAAGACCAATAAAGGCCCGGCGCAAAGAAACATGAAAATGGAGTTACAAACCTCGATAAAACTCGACACCTTGATAGAAAAAAGTACATTTCTCTCAAAATACAAACGCTATGAATATGAGACCAATTGGGTTTGAAAGTAGACTCATAGAGCTTTCTAACGGTTCAAGAATTGCCTCAATCGGAGTTCAGACGAAGCTGGGGCATGCCCGCGAAGTTGGGTAAAAAATCTACCTTACAGATAGCTGGGTATCGATACCCATGAAAGTTGTATCGATACAAGGTAACCAAAATCTCAATAGAACGTTGGGTATCGATACACCAGGCTATCTCGAGCAAAATTTTCAGATTTTTCCAAAATGGAGGGGGTTTCAACCCAAGCCAAAAATTGAGGTTCCAAACAACAACTAATTCATGACTTTACCAACTAAACATGTAAAACCCAAACTCAATAAAAAACCAAGCTCATTTCCATGGTGATAACAAGTTTAACAAGAAGTTTGGGAACAAGAACACCAACAATGCAATCATTCAACTAATATACACTTAGAGGAGGTAGAAGATTGTTTTCTACCTCAAGGATTAAACTTGAAATGGGTAGAAAATGAAAACCCTTGCCCTTGAAGGTTCTCAACCAAAAATGCTTTCTCCAAGGTGGTTCCAAGGATGCCCAGACTCCAGATCACGCGTAAAAGATTAAAATGAAGGTGAATCTTGAACTATATGAGTGTGGAGAGTGGATTTTGTGGAGGATTTTTTTGGAGGAAGTTTGAGAGAATACATAGGGAGAGAGAACAGTATGTTTTGGGAGAGAATTG
The DNA here is from genome assembly GCA_022606695.1 of Vaccinium macrocarpon. Taxonomy (NCBI): domain Eukaryota; kingdom Viridiplantae; phylum Streptophyta; class Magnoliopsida; order Ericales; family Ericaceae; genus Vaccinium; species Vaccinium macrocarpon. The sequence continues at coordinate 23,774,405 of CM040173.1, forward strand.
GAGAGTGTTTGTGTGTAAAAAAATCTGATGCACTTCTCTCTATATATGCCCCTAAATTGCACACTTCCTAATGTGTAATAAAGACACCCCAATGTACATGCTCATTTCACATTGACCCCATAAGCACTTTATAACATTTCACACACTTCCCCAATGTTATTTTTGAAAAATTTATAGAAAACACGGGTCCTTACATAATAAGGGTCAGAAGCTGGCTAATTGGTACATAAGTTGTCCACCTCATCGATGCTCTTACAAGCATACAAAATATATTATGTTGTTATTTTCTTTCGTTAGTTTTATAATGTTCGGAACTCTCATGCAGCCCTTTTAATTTGTTTGTGGATAGACTTCTATCTAGCATCTAAGGTAGATATTACTTAATTGGGACTTGGTATTTAGATTTTCTATCAGTAAAATGTTGACAACAAAGATGCTTATCAATTTCTATAGAATACTCCATGTATTTTTTATATTCGACTGTTTTTGCAAACTGAACCATCTAGGCGTATAGCATGTATTTTGGTTGTGTTTGACATATATATTTTTTAACATAGATTTCAATCATTTGAGTTCAATAGTGTTCAATTTAAGGGAATTGGACGCAAAAGAGGCAGCTCATAGGTCATGAAAAGTCTGGTGATGTGGCCAACTTGGCTTCAAGGAATATGGGCGATGCAAAGAGCTATGTTGATGAGAAGGTAGATCGAGCCAAAGACATGACTGGTGATGCTAAGAAGAAGATGAAAAGCACAATGTCATAGGAGAGAGAAAAAAGACTATGGAGAGAGCCAATGATGCCAAAGATTCAATGAGCGAAACAATTTCCTATGGAAAGTTGCTTAGTTATTAGACTAGATTAGACAAGGCTACCAATGAACCCAGTTCTATAAGATTTTCATTTGTAATTTTTGGGCTTATGACTTTTTTTTGTTGTTTCGTGGTGAAATTGGTAAGAAAAACTATTGTAATTATCAAGTTATCAAGATTTCCTTTTAGGATCAATGGATGAATAACTCGTTTTATCTACTCCTATTTGATATTGTTCTAATCAAATTATATGAACGGTGGTTTCTATGGTGTTGATTGTCGGATGAGACGCTGAGACGTCGGGCTAAGCAAGAAAATAGGGGATACACTGTCGAATTTTTTTCCAGAACAACCTACTTTTTAAGATCACATGATACAGACACAATACGGCCATAAAAGCAAGTGAACCATGTCAAATTTTTTCCAGGAGGACCAGGACTACCCATGAAAGCAATGGACATGGACATGGACACGAACACGGGATATACACACAATAGGTTGGCCTAACATGGATGCAAACATTGTGAGATACACTAGTAAAATATCACGTGCGATGCACGTGGACAATTCTATGCAGCATATTGAAAAAATAATGAAGAGCCACTGCCTCTCACTCAAAACCCCAAAAAATTGCTCATATTTAATGTCGTAGAGACGTGTTACTATTATTTCAGAAAACAAACAAAAATACCATTTAGAATAAATGTTTATTTGCAACCCCAGAATAGAGTTAGACAACTAAGTGTAAAGGCCCTTTGCATAGCATCAACAACTTACATTAATGGGAAGTCTTCAACAATCCTACACGAGCCTAGAAATATCTAATCATCTAGAACCATAGAGAAACCAAAAGCAAAGAAACGTTATTTGGCAAAACTTTCTGAGTTTGCTCACAAAGTTCTTATCAACGAATTTTGATAAATTCATGGAAAGAACTTGTTCAGGATATGAAGAAAACAATTTGTTCATTCCTAATCCCTATGCAAAAATGAATTACCCAAGCAAAATGGGAATTACTCCTTATGATAAATAACCTCATGTTCCTCTGCGGAATACAAAACCTAATGAAGTCGTCAAAACCAAAGGACACTAACTCTTTAGAAAGTAGAAATGTAGATGACTACTGTGTTTTAATAGCTCATTTCTCATAGAAGAGGCCACACGGTATATAAGATAATATTGCAGTGTGCATATTCTAGTTTGGGTACACAAATGAAGTTCCATCTCATCCTCATCTATTCTTTGAGTTACCACTTGCAATTAATTTTGCGATTTTGTAACCTCAACTCCAGCTCATGGGAAATAGTTTCTATTTATGATTTCGTCTACCTTTTGTACCTGCCCAACAACTAAATAATTGCAGTCAATCATGGCTAGTTTGTAACCCATTGTTTGTTCTTTGCTGAAGAGGTTCATGCCACTCATTCTGAACTTCAATTATCAATTCCCAAAACTACAAAAGATACACACAATTGAATCTTCTAATACTTCCATTTGCCTTTTCTTCCGTTTTCAGATTTGAAAGCAAGACGTGGTTGTGGGGTGTGCACTCGTTCTAAGGTAATTTTGTCGAACAAGTGGAAGGCCAAAACTAGAATCAGTGGGAAAACACAAGGAGAAACTCAAAAAATACACACGTTATTGTCCTTCTACGTCGTCCTGACCCAGCTTTCAACTTTCCTCTTTTCTGTCTATTGAGTTCATTTGGTGGAGAGCAGCAAGTTGGATCTCAGAGAGAGCGAGAGAGAGAGAGACGGGGGATGAGTGAGAGATACAACAAAACTTACTAGTTGCTTGATTGCTTCAATGTTCGATTGAGATTGAGGGAGGAGGATGAAGCTTTAACATCCAGATTAGGTTTCTCCTGATCTTCTCCTGTCTTCTTCATCGTCTATGTTTTTTTTCCCTTCTCCTTCATTGGTTTTGAAAGAGTTAACGTGGGGCCGGAGAAGATAGAAAGAAAAAAAATTAGGGCTTCAAAGGAGAAAGGGTACTTTGGACAATTCAGGTATGTAGAATTTCTTTTTTCCTTGTCATGATATTGGTCATTTTCAATAACCTTTCCATGAAATTGGTATTATTACTTTTAAATATCATGTTTTGATCATTTTCTCTTTTTTTTTTATATTATTTATAGAGTGATTCACTTTTTTGGTCCGCAAAATTCGCTGGATATTGCCAGTAATTCTTGGGCACATTGATTGGAAGTTATGTCGGAAAAATGAGTTAACTTTTCTTTATAATTGCATGGGTGCTCCAGTCAATTTGTTAGTCAAGGGAATAGATAAGAGAGTTAGCTATTGAGTGACTTATCGCTCAAAGTACTATTGTTGGTCTTAACAGATTATGCCAGGAAGGTGAAGGTGAGGAGCCGGAAGATCAATTTGAAGATTAGGCATCAGTAGAAGACTTTGGATTTGAACATGAACCCTCAGACAACCTTGCTGCCTTCTTTATGTTGTGTCGGACAAATGTAGTTTAAATAATTGCATAGTATTTTACTTTGTTGTAATAAAAAATATGACCACTCTGTGTTATTTCCGCTCTGTATTAATAAAGTCTATTATACATAAATTTTCATATATTAAATAATCCAAATAATGCTTCTGAAAATTAGAGCCTCACAAACATTCACCTTCATTGAGTATGTGTGAACAAAATCACCCTCAAATAATGCCCTCAAACGTGATGTCCCAGCGTTGCAAAATTGATTAGAACACATATGACCTTTCGCTTTCGCTCTTAGTCTCACATGCATTAATTTTCCAATTTTATAAAAGGAAAGACAACAAAATTAGACACTTGATTTTACTGAAATATATATGTTAGGGGTGAACAAAGAAAACGAGAGAACTGAACTGAAGAATTGGTCAGCACAAATTTTTATTTTTACGGTATTTCAGAAACCAGCTTGGCTTCCGGTTCATGATAGTTTAAAATTTCAGAACTGATTCGATTCGCCGAAAACTGAACTGGTATACAAATATTTACCTTGGAAATAATCCAAATAATGCTTTTAAAATTTTTTACTGAAATGTATACATTAGGGGTGAACAAAGAAAACGAGAGAACCGAACCGGATAACCGGTCAGAACAAATTTTTATTTTTACGGTATTTCAGAAACCACCTCTGTTCCCGATTCATGATAATTTGGGCTCTGTTTGGAAGTTAGGGAAAGCAAGAGAAAAAAAGAGAAAATAATTAAGAAAGAAATTATAGAGAAAATTGAAGAGAAAATGGGAGGAAAGTTAGATAGCAATTTGATTATTTTCCTTTCTCTTCTTTTAGAACCAAACAAAGGAAGAGATTTTTTTTTTTAATTTTCCCTTCCTTTCTATTTCTTTCTCCAACAACCAAACAAAGCCTAAAATTTCAGAACCGGTCTAGTTCGCCGAAAACTGAACCTGTATACATATATTTACCTCAGAAATAATCCAACTAATGCTTCTGAAAAAGGTTAAGGGGCAGGGTGGTCAATCCCCCAACCTCACACATGGAGAATATGTGCCTTGCCAACTTCTCTGACGGCTATCGATCCCCTAACCTCACAAATGGAGAACATGTGCCTTGCCAACTCGGTTGACAGCTGCTGTTCATCTTTTACGAATAGATTTTATCGCACTAGATTTTATTAATTATTTTTGAAACTTATAGTGGTACATAACTATTTATCACCAAAATTTTATCTATTAGAAAACCAAGGTGATTTTATTAGTCATCCATAAAACACCAACCAAAATCAACTTTTCCATTTTATTCCATAAAATCAATTCAAGAAAATATAGTGGCGGTGTTCGGTTGGGAGTTTTGGGCAGGTTTTGGCCCTGTTTTAATTTTGCTTACATTTTCATTTTCCTCATTTGCCTCTTTATCTCTCTCCACTTATTACACCTGCTTACATTATCAAAACTAAACTAAATTAAACCTACTAACCGGACAAGACCAATATATGTATCTAAGAGCAAGTCCAATGCTAAATGGAAAATGGCTATAACCATTGCTATAATTTGGCACAAAAAAGTAGTTTTTGGTGCTAAAATGCAACCCAATATCCAACGCTTGGCTGTAAAATAGAACCAAATAGTTCCAAATTTAACTAACTTTCCCACCAAATGGTTCCAAAAATATTAGTATAAGTTCAAAAGAAAAAAAGATGAATTTATTACCACATTTTGATGGGTCATTCTACTTTGATTTAGAGCTTCAATATTTCTTAAACATTCACGGAATTTGTTGCAACACTTCTAGATATTTTGCCAACAAAATTTGATATTTGCTTTCTTTCGTTAAACATCGTTTGTTTTTTCTTCATACTATTGTAACATCCACTGCCAGAACTGCCATACTGTTGTAACATCCGCTGCCAGAACTGACTCTGCGGCCAAGAGTTACCAATAATCGAGGTTGAGAGTTACCAATAATCGAGTCTTTGGTAATGCACAAATAAGCACAAAGGAATCAGACCGTCGATTTCCTCCCGTTGGGTGACACAGCCACGTTCATACCCCTCTCTCTCTCTCTCTCCTTTGTAAATCAACCAAACACCCCCTCCTCTCTCTCTCACCCATCGGGATGACCACTCCTCTCTCCTTCACCGATCAAACCCCCTCCTCTCTCTCTCTGTCAATCAAACCCCCCTCCTCTGTCTCTGACCGATCGGTTTGGTGAAAACTCTCAAAGTAGATCTCATCAAAACCCCAACTTTTGGTGCACCGATCAGCCATGGTTGCAAGATTTTGGTGCACCATGGTCAAACTGAGGTCGTTTGATGGTGACTCTGGTGCTCCGGTGATGGTGACAACACGAATTTCCGTCGACCGTAGGGGATTTTTGGCGGCAAAGAATAGGTTCCGTGAAAGTATAAGCGTATTCGCCATTTTTCGCAATATTCAGGTAACTTTCCGGTTTGTTTTGTGGAAGATGACAGTTGAGATACATGACGTGGTAAGAGCAAATCCAATGCTAAATGGAAAATGGCTATAGCCATTGCTATAATTTGGCACCAAAAAGTGGTTTTTGGTGTTAAAATGCAACTCAGTCTCCAATGCTTGGTTGTAAAATAGAACCAAACAGTTTCAAATTTAACTAACTTTCCCACCAGCTCACTTTTAATTACGTTTTTAACCCCCAATTCAATTATGTACGTTATTTTCAACCCCGTTGTGATCCAATTTTTTAACCTCCATTCCTAACTATTTTTTAATTACGTTTTTTTTAATCCACTGTTTCAATTCTAGTAAATAAAAAAATAAGGTTGTGTTGAAGTTAAAATATTTTGATAAAAGTTGTGAAAGAAAAAAAAATAAGGAGAAAAATTATTTTGACAAAAGTTGTGAAAGAAAAAAAAATGAGGAGAAAAAGTATTTTGACAAAAGTTGTGAAAGAAAAAAAAATGAGGAGAAAAAGTATTTTGACAAAAGTTGTGAAAGAAAAAAAAATGAGGAGAAAAAGTATTTTGACAAAAGTTGTGAAAGAACAAAAAAAATAAGGAGAAAGTATTTACCCCGAGAAAATAAATTAACCTAAAATAACAAATAAAATGGGGAAAGGAAAAGAAGAAAAGAGCTAATAAAGGAAGTAAAGTGTGAAGAAAAATTACTGCTTCTACGAACTCATCTATGTCTCTCTCTCTGTGTGTGTGTGTGTGTAATGGACGAACTCTCTCTTCCCCAATTCTACCCGATCGGAAGACCTCCCCTCTCTCTCATCGATCAAAACCCATCTCTCTCTCAAACCCACCCCTCTCTCTCTCTGTCGATCAAAACCCATAATTTTCTCACCAAAACCCTAAGTCCGATCGGCCATGGTTGCAAGATTCTGGTGCTGAATGATCAAACCGAGGGCGCCATAGCAAGATTCCGATGCTCCAGTGTTGCAGACAGCAGCAGATTTAGGCGACCATAGTAGATTCCGGCGACAGGAGCAGATTTCGGCGAGCGTATGAGATTCCGGCAATTTTCCGGCCATCTTCAGGTACACTCCGGTTGGTTTTGTGAAGATAACAGTTATCCTTGATGATGTGGCAAGGATGGCTATCCTTGGTTGTATATTTGCAACCAATTATTCAACTGATGCATTTTGCAACTGAATATAGCTATGCACTAGATTGAAGATTTGCATTTTTTGGTTGTATAATAGCAATACAATTGGATATCCATCCCCCATTGGATTTGCTCTAAGGATAGCTTGGTTCTATATTTGCAACCAAGTATCCATTTGTTCAATTTTACAAATTATAGCTATGCACTGGATTGATGATTTTCATTTTTTGGTTCTATAATGGCAATGCAACTTGATTTGCATACCCCATTGGATTTGCTCTAACCCAAATCTTCACACGCTTTTTACCCCAACTCACTCTCAGCCCTAAACATTTCAACCAAGAGAGAGAGAGAGACAGAGGAGAGAGAGAGAGAGACGACGACGAGATGGCACCAGCGCACCACGATCCAGGCGACGCCGCCAATCGACGCCGTTGGAGTCGTTGACGTGCATCATGGTCATCGATTGAAATGCGTATGTTTCGATTTCTGTAGTTCTGAACCATTATGTGCTCTGTGTGTGTGTGTGTATCTACTGTAGACTGTAACTCTGTAGATCTGTTGTATAGCTACGTGTATGTATGTACATATATATACACACATTTAAACTGATTTGTGATTCTGTATGGTCTCTCCCTTGAACCGAACCGACCTCCAAACCGACCGGAACCGACCAATTTCTAAATACCGGTTTCGGTTCCATGCTACTCCCGAACCAGTTTTTCCCTGTTCATCCCAAAACACTGGAGAATCGGGCTGAACCGAACCGGTTACAGCCCCAATATACATAAAGGGATAGTTGGATAGAGATTTGCCTCATTCCAGCAAGTCTTATAACCTCGAAAGTTAGCCCCTCATGCATTAATTTCCAAATTTTGTAGTAAAAATGTAAAACAAAAGAATCTGAGGTGAAGAGAGTGTTAGAGGGGTTATGTATATCATGGGTATATTATTGAAATGGTGGCAAATTGGAGCTGGAATCAAAGCCAGCAACGGTCATGGAAGCCTTCCCGCAGTGGGAGGAAGGTGTTCACAGAGGGATGGAGAGTGCGAGAGAGAGAGGACATCTTGTAATGAAGGAAAGACTTTAGGGGTCATTTCATCAAAATACACATTCTGTTAACAGAGTTACACTCATTTATTTTGTGCATCTGTTTGGGCATGGTTAAAGTGGAGGGGTGCGCGTGAGAAAGTGGTATAGATGAGGGGGTCTCCATGGAATTTAACCAAAAAATAATGGGTACGAAAAAATAACGTGTCCAAGGATTATATCCTATTAGTTAAATGACTATATTACTTGTCTTTTGTACCTTTGTCCTAAATTTATAACCTTACATATGGAAAGAGTTCTTACCAGTTATAAAAGGATGCAAGGCTTCCAGTAAGTTGCATCCAACTATCCGTCCAAAAGATTACTACACATTTTGCAGATAGCATGATAGTTTGTGCCTTGGTTCATAGCCCTTTTTTATTTATACTACAAACTAAAAGAGTTCTTGGATTGCATAGCTAAGTAGGCAAAAGGATAGAACTATTCCTTCTTCATTTTTGGTGAATTTAGGATCAAGTTCCTGTTCTTCAATTTCCTCTATAATGCCACTTGATTCATTGATTCGTGAGTGGCGCTTTGGTGGAACTTCAATAAGCAACATCTCAGTATGCAACTTCTTGTTGGGTGGGCATTAATTGTGAACCAGCAGGGGGAGCTTCCCTATGTGTCTTACTTCGATGCATGAACGTTGATTGCACATACCGTAGGAGTGCTGAGTTTTTCAATATATTCAGGAGAGAGCTGTCCCTGTAAAATTAACATTTCATCAGATTCATATCTGAACCTTACATCATATGAGATCTATCTCTGTACATACATTAATTGCATTGTTGTACAACTTTTTAGTTTTTGATGTTAGCCTCTGTGCCTTTTCAGCAAAAGCCGTCACAATAATCAGTCCAGTGGAATCCTTTAGCTCTAGATCAAGTTTCCACCTGCATGGGAGCGAGTCTGTTTTAGGTTCTTGACTGCCATCACTCACAGTAAGTAATATTCATTCTGAAACAAGGAGTTGGTTCGACATCAGTTTTTTTTTTTTGCTTTTAAGATATGTGTAAATATTATAGTGGCGACAACTGTGGGGAGCTGATTGATTTTTATTATATTGTCCACTTTAGGTGGTGATGTTTTAGTTCTTCTAGTTTTTTTTAGCTTTTTGATTACCAGCCTCTTGATTGCTGCTTCATGAGCCGTGCACCTGTTCGAATTTGTTTAACAAGATGTAGTATGCATATTGATATTAAATCGAACTAAAGCAATAAAAACACATAGGTTATGTTATTTCTTGGGGAAGTTGGATTACTTGTGAAAATTAGGTAGTTATTTTACCCAGTGTTCTAAAACTCGGCCAACTTGGCCGTGTAGTTGGCGACTACTAGCTTGAAGGTGCCTAACTGAGGCGACTATGGCCTGGTCGATGGATGTACAAGCCGGAAGGTCAAGCGGGGACTAGTCGGAATTAGTTGCCGACTAGTTGCTGGAACGTCAAGACGTGACTAGTCGGGAAGAAGTCGAACCAAGGCAAAAAAAAGTCGAAAAAAGTCGTCATCGTCTTCACGGACTTCGTTAGTTGTCGTCTTCACCGACTTCGTCACCCACTTCTATCACTGACTTCGTCAGTCGTCTTCATCACCTCACTGAATCGAGTGTTGGATGCTCTCTCTCTCTCTCTCTCTCTCTCTCTCTCCCCCCGATGCTTATGCTTATTGCAACAGTAAAAGAGAATCGAATAGTCTTATTTATTTATTTTTTTTTTCTTCCCTGGGTCTTTGTCTTTGGGTAACAATAAAAAAGAAACACTCCGTGCACTGTAAAGGCAAGCATTTAGTGCTATACAGCTGTTCACTCCTACTTCTGTACAGCTGTGACTCGGCCTGGAAGCTAGAAGATGCCCGACCGACCTGGGAGCGCCTGGTGAGTTTTAGAACCTTGATTTTACCATTATGATGACTCAGCTTCATGCGCGATCCAAGTACTGTGGGGAACATCCTTGTTAGCTTCGACATGGAAGTTTCTTCTTTCCTACTTAATTGGTCCCACAATGTCAAGTCAATTGGTTTCATGCTGTATTGCATATTTTAAGTCGGATAGATTCTCTTTGAGGTGGAAATGAATTGCAAAGGATTGCCATTGATAAATGACAGTTGCGTCCCTAAGATGGCATTCGGTCATTTTCTTGTACTGCCCAACGTCTATAATTGCAAATAGTGCATCTGAAATGGTTTAAAACAAATGTCATAACCCTGTTTTTGGAATGTAGAAAAAAAGAGTTTTTTCTTCTCTTCCTAATATTGTGTCTACCAATAGATTCTCCTGGATGATTGTGATTTGATGGGTCTCTTAATGGGCAAGATCATATTTCAAACTTCGTACAGTGAGCGCCTCCACTGATGTTTCCTCAATTGGTGTTCTTTTGTATATAAATTCTCATTAGATTTATGCTGCAAGGGTATCTTCTAAACAGTTGCGTTGCTGATGGAATATGTTGTATTTTTGCAATCTTCTAGACAAATTTGTTGATGTCATTGCCAAATATAGTGGCTTGAATTGTAGTATTCTGTTTTTATACTCATATGTACACATTGTTAATTTTCTTGGAAAATGTATAGTTAAGAAAGAGTGCCTGAATTGACGGTTAGCTCTTAGTTAAGCAGCATTAACTCCTATTATGGTTTACCTTTTTCAAGAGGTAGGTTCTTTTTTGCTACCATCATGGAGGCAGCTGAAGTACTAAATATCGATGCTTTATGTGGATCACTAAGATGGCATCCATATGTTTTGGAGAAAGTAGATAAAATACCTTTTGCTAATACCCTTCTTCGCGTAGCTGCATCAAATTGACAGACACATTTAGCATTGGAAATCATGAACTTAAAGCCATCACTCGCTAGGAAGCTGAATTTTAGATGGTCTTATCCCTTTGTCCCTAGCATTGTTGAACGGGCACTTTGACTCTGTAAAACGGCTAATAAAATTGGACAAAGAACTTATAAGGGTAAAAGGAAGGGGGATGCTCACCCCTTTGCACTACGCAACTGAAACCGATGATTGCGTCGATGTTCTGACTGAGTTTCCATTTGCTTGCCTTGAATCAATTAAGGACCAAACCATTCACGGTGAGAACTGCCCTCCACATTGCTTTGAAAAACCGCAAAATGAGAGCTTTGGGAGTCTTGATGGGATGGATTAAGAAGAGTACCAACAACGATGCCCATAAGCGTTGGATGATGGCAATTCAAGATGAGGGAGGCAATACAATTCTGCACACGGCGGTGTCAACTTTAGATTTGTAGCGCATGTGGTATTTGAAGATAGAGTGGTAAATTCAGTCACTTTTAATCTTTTACCCTTTTTTCAAATAATGAATTAACAAATCAAAAGACCAATTTATCACATAAAAAAAGAGTATTGCCCATTAAAGATTTCCCTAGAAGATTACTAAACTGCCTAACAAAAAAAGGAAATTTATGTTGAAGAATCCATTTTTCATGGAAAAAAGGGGGTTTTATAGAAAAAGAAAATCAATCGTGGAGAGAATGAAATCCCTTTATATTTTTTAGAAAGTGTTGGGAAGTGACAAAATTCTCCCTATATTTTTAGAGTTTGAAACCCTTTATATTGTTTTGAAAGACTTTTGAGTCGAGAATGAAATTTCGAATTGATTTGAATTGTTTGGAACATTCACCTCCCAAAATTTACAAATTGAATTGCTTATTTTTTACAGCAAATTTTAGGACTCAGTTTATTAGCTAAAAATTGGAATGCTCATTTTACAAATAGATGGAGAATGGTGCCGAGTCCCAAAAAAATGACTTCAATTGATTTAAGGGTAAAATTAGAAAGACATGAATTATACAAAGCAATCATGATACTCCCTAAAAAAGTTGGAAACACCAAAATGGATTGACAAACATGGACGGAGGGAGTAATAAATTAAAGGTTTTTTTTTTTTCCCGTAAGTTCACCTTAAAAAGACGACATAAAGTCATAAGCTATCAATTGAGAAAAATGATCTTTTGCTTGTGAGAAATTTTTTTACCACTCTATCTTCAAGTACCACATGCGCTACAAATGTAAATTGAACGGAAGTATACATACCTCAGGCTCTAAAGTTGACACCGCCGTGTGCAGAATTGTATTGCCTCCCTCATCTTGAATTGCCATCATCCTACGCTTATGGGCATCGTTGTTGGTACTCTTCTTAATCCATCCCATCAAGACTCCCTAAGCTCTCATTTTGCAGTTTTTCAAAGCAATGTGGAGGGCAGTCTCATCGTGAATGGTTTGGTCCTTAATTGATTCAGGGCAAGCAAATAGAAACTCGGCCAGGACATCGACGCGATCATCGGTTTCAGCTGGGTAGTGCAAAGGGGTGGTGAGTATCCTCCTTCCTTTTTACCCTTATAAGTTCTTTGTCCAATTTGATTAGCCGTTTGACAGTGTCAAAAGTGCCCGTTCAATAATGCTAGGTGCAAAGGGCTAAGACCATCTAAATTCAGCTTCCTAGCGAGTGATGGCTTTAAGTTCATGATTTCCAATGCCAAATGTGTCTACCCAGTTGATGCAGCAACTGAGGAATTGTTCCATTAGTTAGGTGTGGTGCACAATGGATAGGCAATCAGGTAAATATGTGTACTCCATGATTATTCATTTACCTTCCATTTCAACAGTTACTTCTTTGTTTTTCATTTACTTTAGACTTATTCACTGAAAAATTCCATTTCATTGATAGGTCAACATTCCCACAAACTATAACTAAGCCACACAAGGATCAAAGGTATCAAATGTCACAGAAACAAGATTTAGGCCATAACAGTCTGAACTACTGATGTGCATGGAACTAAGCTATGTTTTTATGCCATCAGTTAAATATGTAGGTTCCGACTGTCTGACAATCATGTGTAGTAAAACTTATTTTGTGGTGCTTTACATGGCACGTGGAAGTAGACATAGCTTATGTATTTCTGGTACTTGGAATGGCTACTAGGCTGATCCTTTTTTGCAACGCATCTGGAATGGCACATGGATGTTTCTTGTTTTGTGGTTCATTGTTTTTTTTGTTTCTTTTTTTTTTTTTTGTTCTACGGATTTTGGTTCTTTGTTTAGTTACTGATGTTATTTTGAATATGCTATTTCTAGAATCATATGGAATTGATATATGATACTTCGTCTTTTTGTTTGGCATTGTATTTGTTTAGTCTGCTTCTATTTTCACGTGCATCTATTTGTTCTTATTCTTATGTGATAAACAACTTCAACAACTGAATGATTGCTTTTTGAACTTTGATCCAGGTTTTAGTGGGTGAGATTAAAGTGGACAAGGATGCACGACCAGCAAAAAGGTCTTGACAACCGTTCTGGTCAAATTGATCAGATACTGCCAAGTTTTGTTACAGCGCTACGTGAGAAACTCAAAAGTCCCTTGAGGTTAGTCATCTCTTCTGAAGCAAATCATAGTTAATGCATACCTGTTTTGAGATATTAAAGAAATATATATTTGTTGCAGTTGCATATCAATATACCAATGAAGAGTGGTATGAAGTCGGTAGTTTCAATCACGGGGAAGGAAAAAGTTTCATCTACTGAAGTGGACGTCAATCTAGAGAAGCAATTGCAAGTTTGGAAACAAAATCCTTCTCGGATTGATTGATCCCCATCTATAAAGGTACACTTGAGTCACAATGTAGCAGGAAATATGGTTACTCCAAAGACTCTAGTTCTTTAGCAGTGATTATTAGATTGGCTCAAAGTTATCAGCATCATCGGACTACATATCTGCTTAAAAATAGAAGCCAGTCTGATGATTAGATTCCCTTCCAATGTACACCCCACACAGTGTGTCCCATATGTTCCAGCAATGTCTAAATTTCAATAAAACACCTAGACGTTTGTAAAGCTACTAGATTAGTCACCCACTGTCTCAATCCATTAAACAGTTCATGAAATTTCTGAGATGGATTCTCAACTCTGTTAGATGAGAACTCAAAGCTCATGGCTCACGGTTTGGAGGCAAAAGGCATCAACTTTATGAGTAGAGAAGCTAGAAAGTGTTTTTCCTCTCTCCCTTGGGGGGAGCTGTGAGGTGGCAATGGTGGTATGTGGTGGACCCGGGTGGGGGACAAATTTAGGGGCTGAAAAGAGCTCCCGGTAGCTTCAAATCAACCAAACAACCCCCAAAATTCAGGAGATACGTTGGGTTTTGTGTGGGAGAGAATCGGTCATCTCTGCTGAAGCTGCCCAAAACAACTGAATGCAACAACAACCTATGCTGCAGTGAAACTGTGGTGGCGATGATAGATTTTTTTGTAAGAAAGAGGAGGGGAACGGGAGATTAGAGGTAGGGGACAGAGAGAAGAGAGAGTAGGTTTCGGTGTTTGTTAGCGTCTCTTCCTTAGGGAGAAAACCAAAGAAAGAGGGAGATAGAGGAAATTGTGTGGGGAGTGAGATAAACAGCGGGTGTTTTCCCTTTTCCCTTCAAATTTCCCATTTACCAAAGACAAGACTTCATCTCATCCGCACTTTGATGAATTGAGATGGTGGGTTCCTCATCTCATTACGCTAGAAAAGTTTCAATTTTCAATTGAAGTTTATCATAGTTTGGGGTTATATGAAACATTTGAAAGTTTGAGGTTAATTTCCGAAAATTCCAAATATGAATTGACATTGTTGTTTTTAAGTTAGTGGACATATTTATTCCTGTAAGGTGGTAGCCTAGATGGCAAGGGTGAGTGGGTTTAAGTGCTCCTCCCTCCCCGTACACAATTTGACAAGGTTGAGTGTAGGACTAGCGTGTAGGGCTCTTTGTCCATCTAGTACTTAGGTGGTGCTGTGGTGACTGCCTGTCCTTCCGGACAATAGCTATGGCTCTAACCGAACATTTCATAGCTAGTCGGGAGCCTCTATGGTCACTCCCAAGGGAGGTTGCTATTCTGGTTGCCACCCTTTTTCTGTTCAAAACAAAAAACAAAAAGTAGTCATTTAACATTGTGGAATCTGTGACGTGCCGACATAAGCCAAAAAGTGCCCAATGTGTGGCATGCTGGCGTATGACATGACATGGCCTTCTTCAGAGTTTATCCTTCCGAGCTTAACCTTGGATTCCCAAGGTCTAAACAACCAGAAAGTTCACGTCATGAAGTTTGATGTTAAGAATCTGCAGTATCAATTTGTAGTAATGTGAAAATTGGTGCATTGTGCACTATGAGTGAAGTTCGGCATGGTCATCATTGTTTGGGCATAACTCTTTGACCCTAGAAAGGGTCAGATTTATCCACAAATATGTTGTTTCTGCATAGCAGCTTGCCCACAAATGCTGATTTGGTGTTCAAAAGTACTTAGCGTCAATAACCTTTTAAGCAAATGTTTTTGTTTTATGGGGTACAATCTGTGCAGTCCTTGTTTCATGCAAGTAATACAAACACACCTGTTTGTATGTATTCTTTGGCCAAATTGTGTTGATCGGAAAACCAAATAAATTGATTACTCTCTTTCGTTCAGTCATTTCTGGTCAAAGAGGTGGATCAAAAGAGTTGAGATAGGTGAAAGTGCAGCCTTGAAAAATAATTTGTTCAAGAATTTTCTGTCGGTTGGTAATTGTTTTTGGATGAAAAGATTAGTTGGTGCAACGCGTAAGTGATGTGAAGTGTGAGCTCCTTTCAGCATCGGTATTTTTCCATTCTTGCTTAGGTTAAGAAAAATACATAATATGCAATGCCATGTCAACTTTTGCAACCTTCATTTACCTTCTATCCCAATTTTATTTTCGTTTGCCATACTCTGTATGCATCACATGTCGCAGTTGTGCATCTGTGTAGTGCTAACAAACAAGATGGTGTGTGGTTTGCCATAAATTATGGCTGTAACTGGACCAACTAATTGAAAAATTCAGATACCAGACATTTATTTTTCAAGTCAGTTGCATCCGATAAGGACATTTTTGTGTAGCATCACAACTATACGACCGTAAATCTCTTTTCCCGAGGCCTGGGCCACAGGCTCAATCTAAAAGTCATCATTTGTATGTCACCTTCTTTTCATGTGATGCCATTACTTAATGGGAATTTGGTTAAGGGTCTCATAGGAACATCTTTAATATTGACGTATTAGGCAGCTCTGGAAGGTTAGCAATGTTGATAACTTTTCACATGTAAACCATTTTGGCGCTGAAACCAGCTCTCAGTTTGACTGGAATAAATTATGCTCCCTTTTTGCATGGCTGGCTTGTCCTTTGAGTGGATTCTTCAAATTCTATCAAAGATTAATTTTGTAAGACTATAATTCTCGGTTGTGTTATATCTTTAGGGAGGGAGAGACGGAGAGATTTCGCCATCCATTGTATTTCCCAAAACGTATTCATAATTGGTTCCCCATCTCCTTGTGCCTAATGTTTTCCTCCCTGTTCTGTCAACCAATGCACCTTCTGAGTCTTTGTAATGGATACAGGGGAAGTGCAATAATTTAAGAGTTGACAGTTTGGGAAGTGCAATAATTTAAGAGTTGACAGTTTTACATTCTAGTTCTAGAATACAATTTGGCAAATGGAAAAAGGATCAAGATGTACGTACCATGTGAATTCTCATAATAATCAGCTTGGTCTTGTCTGTTCTTGCCATCCAACTTCAGCATTTTTACCATAAGATGTACTGGTACTTCTCTTTCCTTTCATCGAGTTTCAACTGTTGCTGATTTCACGCCTTCAACTTTTACTCCCCTATATCTTCATCTATATAGATGTGAAGCTGTCATCTCTCAATCTGTTGGGCTTTATTTACACTTGGGGATTGAGCCTTCAATTTGTATGCGTGCACTAAAACTGGCTTAGTTTCCAAGTGTTATGGGACGGTATACACTTCTTATAAACTTGTATGCCTGTGTTGATTTGTGTCATTTTGTACTTTTCTACTTTAGAGTCAAGTTCACAAACTATATACTTTTAAGAAATGAACTTGCAGAAAGCAGCTGGCTTGACATACCAGTAGAAATAGTGAACACTGCCATGTTATCTGATCTAACATTCTTCAATGCAACATTGGCATGTTACTGTTCTAGTATTCTCTTCCATAACCAACCATATGCAAATGCTTAGATAAAGTCCTAAAGTTGTAATCAGCTGGGAAGTTGGCGGGCTTCCTTGAATAATAAGGAATTATGCCAATGTGTTGTACTTGTTTCATGTTCTACAGAGATTTAGTCAGATGTTTTATATATAGTTCCAAATGCCTTTGCTCCGGTGCTTCCATACACTGGTGTAAGATTGGTTTTCTGTTAGCATGGAATGACATTTAGTTCCTGAAAGAACTTTGCTTCTTTGTCTAAGTATCTGATTACACAATCTTGCAGATCACACTGCGTTCACACTTCTGCTTATTTGCTTATGCACACACAATCCTTGCATTTCATGGCATGCACCATCCGCAAATGCATCATGCTTGTTCTCACTCACACACGAAACCAAACACCTAATTTTTATTTTTAATTTTATCTTTTGTCGAATGTTAGTTTCTTACAAGGAAATGTCATTCCTGTAATGGATGTGATCAAAGAGGGTACTGCTTTGATCCTATGCAATATGATAATCAACATGTTCAAGGGATCAATGAGGCTTGCGGTGGACAAGTCAGGTTGCGATGATTGGCCGAGTCCGCTGTTTTGTCAGTAGAAGTGAAGAACAATTTGTCAGTTGATCGAGTTTGAATGCGTGGACGTTGTTATATAGAGGCGTATGAGGTACTTCTCACTTCACAGTCCCACCACCTCAGTTGTTTCTACTGCATTCAGAACTCTGTAGAAAGTAACAATTTGTGTCACAATTTTTGGACAACAGTTTCTACTGCATTCAGAACTCTGTAGAAAGTAACAATTTGTTTCACAATTTTTGGACAACAGGTGATTAATATAATGGAGTAAGTTGCTCCTATCACATGTCTCATCAATACAAATTTTGTATCTTGTCTTCTCTATTTTGTGTACCTCTTCAGCCAGCAATTCAATTCTGATTTATGAATATGTGGGGATAATACTTGTTGATCAGGTGGTGTAGCCTTCGTTAAGACTAGGTACATTTTTTAGGGGATTTATACTTCTTACTTGACCAGTTGGCTCATTCGATAACAGCAAAACGCCAGGTGTGAGAACTTTATGTACGTACCGTATTTAAAGTCTTGAAATGTTGATTGTACGGCATGTTTAGTTTGTACTGCTAAACAAGTTAATTGTAATAAGCATTTGTGACTTGACTTTGACTCAATGTTCTAAAACTAGGCCAACTCGGCGACTATGGCCTGGTCGATGGAAGAAGTCAGTGGAAGGTCCACTCGGATAATTGTCGGAATTAGTCGCCGACTAGTCGGCGAGGCGGTGAGTCTCGATTATACGGCGACTTAGTTAGTCGGGAAGAAGTCGGACTAGGCGGGGAGAAGTCGGAAAAAAGTCAGGGAAAAAAATTAGAAATTTAGCCAATTTTAGGGGGCTTGGTGTAATTCGAGGTTAGATATGCTAACCTAAATCGTGTTCTTTTCCATTCGAGCACAATCGCCTCTTCTGTCTTCTCCTCTTATCGTATTCTGCCTCGATCAATCGTCACCTCGTTATCAATCGCCGCCGTTGTATCGCCGTCGATCGTCGACCAACAGTAATCTCTCACCTCTGATCGTCAGTGTCATCTTCTTCAATCGATGTTTCGTAAGCTCTCATCGTCGACCAACAATAGTCTCTTCTCTCTGTTTCGTAAGCTCTCTCTCTCTCTTCTCACCTCTGATCGTCGGCGTCATCTTCTTCAATCAATGTTTCGTAAGCTCTCATCGTCGACCAATAGTAGTCTCTTCTCTGTGTTTCGTAAGCTCTCTCTCTCTCTCTCTCTCAAGTGTCACGTGTATACACTGCGGTGGCCAGTGCCCACATGGGTGAACGAGGTTTTTCTTTTGTAAGACTTATATGGTTTTTTTTGAATGGTAATCAGTCCAGTTCTCTAATTTATAGTCCAGTTCTCTAATTTATAGTAAACTAATTATTTTTTTTCCTGTCCAGTTCTCTACTTATATTACTACTAAATTGACATGTTTATTTTTAATTTTTTAGACTAGTAGTGGCAGTCGTATGTGGACTAGTATTGACTAATTGTCTAATTCACACAGTAAATCACTAAATTGGAACTATATTACTCCTAAATTGGAAATTGGAATTCACAAAGTGTTGTGTTACTTTGTAATTATTATGGATTGACTAGTTATTTGGTACTTAGTAATATTTAATTTACAATTTTACATGTCTCTACAATGTCTACATACTACAAAAAATTAATTTTTTTTTAAAAACCGAGTAATTTCTCGAAGGCCGAGTACTACTCTCCGAGTACTGGGGCTAGAAGCTCGAAGGTCCCCGGCCGCCCGCCCTGGGAATGCCTAGCGAGTTTTGGAACCTTGCTTTGACTTGACTAATTAAGATCCATGCCACCTTTTTTTTTTTTTTTTTTTTTTTTTTAACAATTGAGGTTTTTGGTCAGCAATTAAGGTTATAGGTACCAAATGACATTAAAAGGCCAGTTGTGAGAACTTTATATAGGTACCGTATTTAAAGTCTCTAAAATGTTGATTGTACGGCATGTTTAGTTTGCACTGCTAAACAAGTTATTGTAATAAGCATTTGTAAAGTCTTAAAAATGTTTATTGTACGACATGTTTAGTTTGGACTACTAAATATGTTAATTGTGTAAGTGGAAATGCCTCTTCATAGAAAAATTGGCATCAAGTTATAAGCATTTGTGACTTGACTAATTAAGACTTAAGATCCATGCCACTTCTTTTTTGTTAGCAATTGAGGTTTTTGTTTTCTTGCGTGGCAAGAGTGGTGGATGCTTTTCTTGAGTGATTTTGGAATTGTTGATAATTCAGCATATGGATACTTTTGGTTTTGAATTCCAAATTAGTTCAAGTAAGATTTCCGTAAAGCAAAGCACTACATTGAGTACATCGGACATTTGTTTCACAAGATACAAAGCAGGGGCGAATGGAGGGGGTGCAAGCGGGGCTCCGAGCCCTATACACCTCCAACTATCCCTTTGACTATGCTATACTAGGTGGTATGGCTCGTGCTATGTATGAGTGCCGTGCCCGTAACTTTGAATATGAATTGAGTTCTTGCCGGTAGTTGGGTGTGAACCCTATATTGTCTGCAATTCAAATCACGTGAAAATTCATTCAGTATACAAGATCTTAAATTCTGAATGAGTAATTTGAAGACCAGATTGATTGTTTACAATTATCTAATTCATGATTTTTTACAACACCACCTAAATAGTTCTTTTAAAATTATTAGATGTCTCGGATTATTTGTGTGGGACTCCGAAGTAAGCCCCAGTGCCCACACAATCATCTATATCATTGGAAAGCATATGAAAGAGAGAGGAGGAAAAAAAAGTATGTGGCTGGGAATTGAGAGACCTTTTGTAGACCAAATTATCCATAAAACTAGACCTTAATGGAGAGACAAAATCTGAAAAATTATGCCAAAATTGGCGAGCCATCAATTTGGCCATCTCTCTCTTTTAATACACGGTGTTGATTTTCAGGTTTTATTTGAAAAAGTTCTATAGATGTGTGAAAAGAACCCCTAAAATTTCAAGTTATTTACCATTTCTCGGTCTTGGTTATAAAATTAAATGTGATTATGTATTTCTATGCATCTCATCTTCTTCTCAGAACTAGTAATTAGCAATTTTTATAATATAGACTATATTTTTGTTATTAATGTAAAGATACATTTGATTGGTGCCCCTATAAGTAAAAATCTTGCATCCGCCACCGAGACAAAGCATCATCCTTATACAGAGTGTCATCAAGAGCAGAAAACGGACTAGGATGTTTAGAGGCAACTGATTCTGCCAACCCAGGACCTAATTTCCAAGATGGAAAATGCCAACAATCACCTATTCAATCAAATTCAATAAAATATACTCGATCAAAATCACCTACCTTTTTAACTAAGCGAGAAGCCGATATTTTGTATTCTTCATGAATGGCTTCTGGCTGCTATTTGCTCTCGGCAGCGGTCCAGATCTGGGACATCAGTATCTATCCTCGAATCCATGACGACGTTTCCATTTGACCGTTACCATAATAGCATTAGTATCAAATGCATCACTCTCCATATAAGTAATCATGCAATCGTTTATCCACTGATCTCCCATTCAATTGCTCAGAATTTCAAGAATGGAAGATCTTCACAACCCTTCACAGCTTGGTTATGAGCACAATTGATGCCTCCCACATGAGATTGAAACTTCTACTTCCTATTCCAAAGTTTAAAACCATCTATGATTGCTTCTGTATCTGTTTAAGAGCTATACCTTTCCAGATTGAGATAATTGAAGATCTTTCAATCTTTTCTCAATCTGAATATTAACAAAGGGGAGGAGTTAGTTTCTCTTGCCAAAGTTTTTAGATGCTTAAGATCTGGCTTCGGAGAACTCCCAACTGGCGGTTTCTATGGTTCTCGTTCAATTGGTAACCTTGAGATAAGTTTCTTGCCTGATTCAGGATTTTTCTGTGAACCCAATTCCTTCCATGAGTTCCTCAAAGACGTTGAGGAACCCAATTCCAATCCCATAAGCTTTTCTATGACACTAGGAGGTTGTTTTCCACCCTACAATAAGGTTTATTGCCCGTTTATTGCTTGAAGCTAAAAGGGTAAGGTAGACATCAGGCCGATTTGAACTCTAAGAATGTGATCAGAACCTGTAAGGGAATGGTGTTATTGGAACTCAAAAGGAAATATACTTAATCTGTCACATACAATACGGCTTGTTTAGACAAACCACAGTTTGTTTTTTTACTTCATTTCATTCAATTTCATTTGCTCACTGGACAATATGGACCGCTAGGAGAGGAATGTGTTCTCATGTTTGTATCTCTAAATTGATTATTGAAAACCAAAGGCTACTTTCTCTCTCTCTCTCTCTGCTATAAACATGCTAACAAAGTTTCTCTTTTTTGGCTGGATTGGGGCAAGGTTTCTCCTGGTGCTTCATTGGAAAGTTTATGCTATTTTCTAATTTGCAGAGACCAAACACCATCTAAAATTACAGTATTAGCAAACCTTTTGTGCAGCGTCTCAGGACACTTCCGTGTAAAAATTATTAGTCTTTGGAAATGTAAGTGCATTCATAATACAAGGGGGTTTCAGAAGGAATTCGCCGGATCAGTGATACATTAAAGTACTTGAATGATGTTCTTTAGGATGAAATGGGAGGAGCCCGTGCTATGCACGAAAACATAGAAACCTATTTTTTCCCTTCTGGTAGCCCTATGTAATATTATTGGGGGCCTGTTGATAGGTTATCTTCCTTGGCTGTTCTTTATATGATGTGTAACTGCTGCTCGTGGTTTGATGCAGGGTTTCATTAAGGTTGATTCTGCTGGTGAATTCATATTGAGGAGCCACATCTGCAATGTGGATGTTAGTCTGCTGCATTCTGTTGATTTGTGGTGCTCAAGTTCTGCTATGGATCTCAGTTGACCCAAGTTTTTTGCTTATATGGGGCTTTAATGTTGATAACTGCATTATGATACAACTGGTGCTCTGGGAATGCAGTATTGGAAATGCTATGGGTTGTTTTTCCCTTTAGGTTTCTTTATATTGTTGTGCTATTGTAGGTTGATAGCTTATCAACCTTGTTTTCCTTCTTTGCTTTTGGATCCAAGTTAGCATTTAGTATCAAGTTCTAGTACTGGAAAAAGTATCTTGTATCGTGTCATGGATCGTGCAAATCATAGGATAAGATACCTTTGGACACATGTAAAGAATTTACTCTAAATGTATCCAATTGTATCGCTCGTAAAGTTCTGAAGAAACGTACTCCTATATGATGAAGCTACAAAGTTAAGATCCAACAACTACTTAATTCATGTTGAACGGGGTTGTTGTATTAGAACGCGAAAATTAGTTGGTACAGAATCAAGTATAAATCTTTTGGAGGTTGTACTCAATTCTTTCCTTCGTAAAAATTCTTGTTTCATAGTATTTTGTTTCATGTTTCTGTTTTCATTCTATGAAAGCGTAGTTCTTGCGAATAGTTTTGTAAAACCTGTATTTTGGTGAAATTTAGGCAACATGAAAGCTATTTTTACACTCTTAAAATATTATTTCTGCTCCAGCGACAGCACCAAAGGGTAAAAACCAAAATCTTCCATTTCATGACGAACACCACAAAACCCAAAAAATAGAAGTGAAATCCTGCGGCCCATCAAACAATCCCAAGTCCAACTAGTAGCTTCATTGAAGGGAAAAATAAGTGAACAAACAAATGCCTTTCCAGAAGAAGAAATCATATTGTTTTTTGTTGTAAGGATTCACCTCCTCAGGCAGAAGTTGGCCGGAAGGTACTCTGATGCTAAAGAGAGACTCCCTCCAAGAAAGTGAGTCGTGCCACTCTGGCATTTCCGTGGCATTAATTTAATGTGCCTATGGGTACACCTCACAGGGGTACCCCAAATGTACATTAGAACATTCTAATCGTCCATCTCAGAAATTAACTTTCCGGATTTGAAATGTCTCTTTACCTGTCAAAGTTGACCTGTAAAAAAAGCATTTCAAATCCGAAACATTGAAAAGTTCTTTTTGATTGTTGTGACGTGCTAGTGTATATTTGGGGTACGCGTGGTGGTGTACACATCATTTTTGGTCACTAATTAGTCGGGCTATGCTTGACAGAATGGGCTAGATCCCAAGCCACACCCCCGCAATACCTTGGGCTGGACTCAACCTTGCACGCTGCCGCAGACCAGCCAATTTGTGGCTGCAGTTTATTGATCATTAAAGACATGGCCTGCTCTTTTGCTTGGTCCATGTCCACTCTATTTGGTCGCCCATTACAACAAGTTTAACCTAAGTAACCGGGGCAATTGGCACAGTGATTGTGTAGCTAGCTGAACAATGACTCAGTGGTTGCCACAGTATACTCCAATGAATTTGACAAGGAGTTCTAACTTCAATAACTATGACTAACACTACTGATTTCCTCCGAGGAAACAAAAAAAAAAAATCTTATATAGCGAAATGAAGTTAATAGTTTTTTTTAATAAACAGGTGTCCAAGTTAGTTTTTCCGTACCTCGATTAATCTTGAGAAACCAATTCCACAATCCACTAGAGGGGCCTCAATTAAATCCAGAACAAAGATTTGTATGAATCGACTCCAAAGAAGTTGATAACACCTACGGAATTTCAAACCCAAAACCTTAGGATGAAACAAACCCAAGGCCTCGACCACTAGGCTAATCCTTAAGGTTAAGTTAATAGTTAATACCCTTGTTAATGGGAGCTGGGAAACGTGATTGAGTGGTATAACACATGAGATTAAAAAAATAATAAAAATGAACGGACATGAATGATCATCATCTTCAATATTTGTTAATAGAGGTCAAGTGCAAGAAAAAAGCAAAGAGGAATTGATAAAAATAAGAGAGAGAAAATGAAAAAAGACATGAATGATCATCATCTTCCTCATTCTTCTTGTATGGGTCCAATTACTGGTGTCCAAGAAATTGGATTCCAACCAGAAAGTGAGAGAAAGAGAGTGGTGCCCATCTGGTTTTAAAACGTACTCTGGCAGGCAAAGAGAAAGTGGATAATAATGAAAACGTACGTACACCCATTCATCTCTGGAAAAGTTGATTAAAAAAAAAAAATCGGAAAAGACGAACAAGAAAGAGTTTTTTTCTTTTTTCTTTTTTTATTTTTTATTTTTGGTGCTCGAAAAAGACGACCAAGGTAGGGGAAAAAATAATCCTTAATGAACTAGAATGACATGAGATGACGTCCGGCTCACGTTTGTGATTTAGTGGGCAATGCAACGGCATAAAAACTTTATTTTTGTTTATATATAGTTTTAGCAATTGTGTATGATTTTGGTTAAGTTATGAACTGTTATGAACTTAAAAAAAATACTATTCACTTTACTATTCGTGGTAATATTGTTACGTATGATATTGATACTTGTTACGAATCATTATGGATTTTAAAAAATTCACCATTCATGTAAATATTCACGATAATGTACTAAAAAATACACAATGAGTACCAAAAATTATACGTGACAAGTACCAAAAACAAATGTAAATGAGCGTACCATACACCCTTTTCAAAGAGCCATACCACAGATTTTTTCGTGGAAAATAACTAACATTCTTCTAGCTACACAACTTCATTTCTTGTTAGAATTGAAGTTTTTATTTGCAGGGAGGTATTGTATTGTGGTCATTTCATTTGATAATTTGCAAATAAAAGCCACAAAAGCTTTATCAGATTTCCAATATAAAGTTCTGTTGATGACACTCTACATGATTAATTTCGAAATAATAAATCAACCTGAAGTTCACAGTAAAAGAAATTTTATTTTGCAGTAAAAGAACTTTCATTTTGAATTATTAATTAATTATTGCTGTCTTTCCCTTTTTCTTTTTTTCATTTTTTTAAAATGCAATCATTACACTGAACCTTAAAAAATAAATTTTCCACAGATCGACATGTCATACCCTCCCCCAAAACCAAATGAGTGATGAAAAAAATGAGTACTTTGGCATCTTGCATGGGTTCTATGAACCCCATGTGCAAAAGAAAATATTTTGGGAAGCGTTTTCTCGGTGGATACACACACAGAAAAGGTGACCATGCAATCATATATATGCTGATCTCTTTCTCCCCTTGTGGACATTTGATTTTGAAATCTAACCAAACCAAACATTGACCCGTTAAAATCATCCAATAATTAAGTTAGGACCGAGTGGTCGCTTTTGTACTTCAATTATACAAAACACTCAAAACTTCGTGTGGGATCATAAAATCTCCTGTGGATCGGCATGTCTGTTTCGTAGGGCTTAACTCTTCAAGGTTACAATATTAATTTCTCTCACTCTTCAAGGTTACAATATCAATTTCTCTTCATTACCAGAAAAAAAAAAAAAAAGGAAAAACAAAACCAATGATGTATATAACTATTGCAAGATTGCAAGTGAAAATCCTGTTTTGTTATTAACGGAGTTTTTTTTTACTGTTTACACTTTCAAGAGTAGTCGTTCTCCTCATATATATCAACTAAAAAAAAGCCAAAAAAACTAAAAGGCCAAAAAAAAAAAAAAAACTACATAGTGAAACACACCCTAACTATGAAATGGCTAGCTTTTGGCAACATTATCATAAATTAATAGACAATGCGGTTGCTTTTTTGTTTTTCATTTTGACGTTTCTGGCAAATACTAAGTAGAACTGATGTGAATTAGCTACAATCAAATGTGATTTATGGTAGCCGGCGAATTTGTATTGTGCTCGTTACATTGAAACTAAAGGAAAAAAAAGGGTTTTTTAATCTGAAATTCAAGAATTCTATGGCAACAAGCAAGCAATTTATTTGTAAAATTTCCCCACATCAAACAAATTAGTTTTAAAAGGACAATTTCTGGTGTAAGTTCTATGACAATGAACCCCATTTGCAAATGCAATTACTACTTTTTTTAGGAAGCTTTTTCTTAGTGGAGATCTTGAAATGTAACCATACCCTAATTTTTATAAGTTAGGAGTGGTCGGTTAGGCATGTATTTACAATTACTATAAATTGCATAAACACTCAACTTCTTGTGGGATCCCCTAATCTGTTGTGGAATCGAAGATAGTTAAAAGCCAACAATGATTAGTGCAAGAATGCAAGCTGAAAACTCTGTTTGGTTTTACTATCACATGGCAAGATTTGGTAACATTACCATAGATTAATAAACAATGAAACACGTACACTTGAAAGTCCTAAGGATAGACACATGATTTCAATGTTAGGTGGACGATTGTGTTGGTAATTAACAATTTCGCGATGACCATATTGAATTCAATTTAATTAGGCATCCTGCTTGGGACTAGGGGTTATTGTTGTGCACATCCGAGCCATCCGGTCCAGATTTTATCTTGCACGCAAGATAACGAACGATTCGGATGCGAATGTGCCGATTAGTCAAGTGGAATTTGTAATAGACAATTACACACTTGAAAGAGCTCAGAGATAGACACGTGATTTCAATGTTAGGTGGACGATTGTATTGGTAATAGACAATTTTGTTATGAACATATTGAACTCTGGAAAATGAAACATTATGAATCTTGTTTTATCTTAATTTTCATTTTTCAACCAATTGTTATAGCATCTTCTGATTGATTACCATTATCATTACCATAGCATCGTGAAGATCATTTTTTGAAGGTTGCTTTAGGAGTGCCATGCATACTACTGGGACTCTCAAGTATGCCCCTCTTGGGAAAAGTTGACATCTTGCATGGGTACTCTGAACCCCATGTGCTAAAGCAATATTTTGGGAAGCTTTTTCTCGGTGGATACACGCAGAGAAAGGTGACCATGCAGTCATATGCTGTTCTCTTTCCTTATGGCAATTTGATTTTGAAATGTAACCAAATCAAACATACATTGACCTTTAAAATCATTTAATAAGTTAGGAGTGGTCGCTTTTGTACTTAAATTTACAAGCACTTGATCTTGTGTGGGATCACAAAATCTCTTGTGCATCGACTTGTCTCAGAGGGCTTATCTCTTCAAGGTCATACTAACAATTTCTCTCACCAGCGATTTGTCCTTGGGATCTTTACTTGCAAGGGATTGGAGAAATAATTAATCCAGTACATAGGCACACTCTGCAAGTGAAAACCCTGTTTTGTTATTAACGGTTTTTTTTAAATAACTTTTTACGCTTTACGAGAATGGTCGTTCTTCTCACATATATCAACTACAGTACTTAGTGAAACACCCCCTAACTATGAAATGGCTAGTTTTTGGCAACATTATCATAAATTAATAGACAATGAAAAACACTTCGAAAGGGCTCATGAGGGTTTTGTAATCTTATCTAGTGGGATTTTTTGGTTATGCGGTGTTGATGTAGATGAAGAGCAAGTGGTGGATAGCTCATGTGGTAGAGCTCTTGAAAACTCCACACTGCATCTCGGGATCGACTCTCCATTCACCTCTCCCCTCATTTAATAGATTAGGAATCACGAATGACAAAAAAAAAATTCTAGATTAAGATGAGGTTGAAATCAATCCGTTGATGAGAGAAATTGTAAGGGACTTTTTTGCCCTTATTTCTCCAGTCTATTTGTTGTTTCTCCCGTGCGTGCTATGTTTGTAATTGGGTGGCTGCAGTGCCAATCGGGATCTCCGGAGGATTTGCCCTTGGTGAAAACCGGCAATGTATCAAATTCGGGTGAACCAAAACCTCGCACGAGCTGTCGGTTGGGACCTGCAAATACAAAAGAACTAGACCTTTATCATTTTTGATGTTAAAAGGTCAATTTTTAATGCACATGCCACTGCCTTGGAGAGATTTGGGGATCTGCAGCGCATCATTTGGGCTACGCCTTGCAGTGCACCAATCCCAACGATTCAAAAGTGTTTTCAATGGTTTAGATTCACAGATACTTTCTTACAGGTCGAAGTGTTTTATTACCGGTAACAAAAGCTTCAACAAATCTAGACCATTGACTTTTAAGATGGATGGTTGTGGTATTACTAACTCTCCATCGTTGACATTATTACTGTTCTGCCCTATCTTTTGATCTTTAAAATCAATAATTTCTAGCTCACAATCAGGGATTAAATGGTTCATTTCGGAAGTTGAAACTTTTAAAGTGCAATTATTTGTATCCCTAAATATTTTGGATTATAAAAAATGGGCCAATATTAAGGGACGGAATGAGAAAAACTAATTATGTAGAATTGTTGTGAATTAGCTACAATCAAATGTGATTTATTTTTTGATCCATAATCAAATGTGATTTATGGTACCGTCGAATTTGCATTGTGTGTGTAGTGGGCCGAAAGTGAGAGGTCTGGCCCATGTGTAGACTGGCAGGGGTTAGATAGCCACGCGAGGATTATCAAGCACATCTCTTGTATAGGGGACGAGGAGATGTTAAGGCCGCCTTAACATCGTTCCACAACAAGCAACAAATTTATTTGTTAAACTTCCCACAACAACCTAAGAGCCAGTTCAAACTACGTTCTGCACTTTTAAGTTAAGCACTCCATTGTCTCTGTGGTTCGACTCCGGTACTTCCGGAATTATTGTTCTGCACTGGTCAAGAGTCTTACGCTTGAGATGCGTCTTCATTAGTCTTTTTGTTAGTCACCTGGTCGGTCAAACACACAATCTCAAATCTAAATACTCTTTGTACTCTCCTTCTTCGTTTATTGACTTCATCGTTGGAGTGTCCTTCGGCAAGAGGCCCAAGTGACACTAAACCAGTGTTTTATAGTTGTAGGTTCAAGTAAGAGGGCGAGCATCACCACCATGAAGACCGTGGATGCCCCCCCCCCCAATGTGCGTTACATTGAAGTTGAAGAAATGACATGAGTTTTTTCATTTGAAATTCAAGAAGTTCTATATCAACAAACAACAAATTTATTTGTTAAACTTCCCACAACAACCAAATGAGTTATTAAAAATGACAACTTCTTGATATATTGTGTCTCCTATGACAATGAACCTCATGGGCAAATGCAATTAATCTTATAGGAAACTTTTTCTTAGTGGAGACATGGAGGAGCATGGATAAACCCTAGAGGTATAGACACGATCTCAGATCTAAATATTCTTTGTACTCTCCTTCTTCGTTAACTAACTTGATCATCGGAGTGTCATTGGGCAAGAGGCCCCCAAAAGACACAAAAATAGTGTTTTCTAGTTGTAGGTTCAGGTAAAAGGAGGAGCTTCACCACCGTGAAGGCCGCGAATCACCCCTTAATAGTGTGCGTTACATAGAACCTTAAGAAATGACATAAGTTTTTTCATCTGAAATTCAAGAGTTCAATATCAAGAAGCAATGAATTTATTTGTTAAATTTCTCCACATCAACAAAATGAGTTATGAAAAATGACAACTTCTTGAGATATTGTGTCTCCTATGACAATGAACCCCATGTGCAAATGCAATTAATTTTATAGGAAGCTTTTCATAGTGGAGACCTGGAGGAGCATGGATAAACCCTAGAGGTACACACACGATCTCAGATCTAAATACTCTTTGTAGTGTCGTTCTTCATTTTTTGACTTTTTCGTCGGAGTGTCCTTGGGCAAGAGGCCCAAGTGACAATAAACTAGTGTTTTCTAGTTGCAGGTTCAAGTAAGAGAAGGAGCATCACCATCGTGAAGGCCGTGAATCACCGCCCAACAGTGTGCATTACATTGAACTTTAAGAAATGACATGAGTTTTTTCATCTGAAATTCAAGAGTTCTATATCAACAAGCAACGAATTTATTTGTTAAACTTCCCACAACGACCAAATGAGTTATGAAAAATGACAACTTCTTGATATATTGTGTCTCCTATGACAATGAACCTCATGTGCAAATGCAATTAATTTTATAGGAAACTTTTTCTTAGTGGAGACATGGAGGAGCATGGCTAAACCCTAGATGTATAGACACGATCTCAGATCTAAATACTCTTTGTACTCTCCTTCTTCGTTTACTAACTTGATCGTTGGAGTGTCATTGGGCAAGAGGCCCAAGAGATACAAAACCAGTGTTTTCTAGTTGTAGGTTCAAGTAAGAGGAGGAGCTTCATCATCGTGAAGGCCGTCAATCACCGCCCAACAATGTGCGTTGCATTGAACCTTAAGAAATGACATGAGTTTTTTCATTTGAAATTGAAGAGTTCTGTATCAACAAGGAACGAATTTATTTAGTTAACTTCCCCACATCAACCAAATGAGTTATGAAAAATGAGAACTTCTTGATATATTGTGTCTCCTATTACAATGAACCCCATGTGCAAATGCAATTAATTTTATAGGAAGCTTTTTCTTAGTGGAGACCTTGAGGTGCATGGATAAACCCTAGAGGTACCCATATGATCTCAGATCTAAATACTCTTTGTATTGTCCTTCTTCATTTACTGACTTCATCGTTGGAGTGTCCTTGGGCAAAAGGCCCAAGTGACACTAAACGAGTATTTTCTATTTGTAGGTTCAAGTAAGAGGATGAGCACCACCACCGTGAAGCCTGTGAATCACCTCCCGACAGTGTGCATTACATTGAACCTTAAGAAATGAGATGAGTTTTTTCATTTGAAATTCAAGAGTTTTATATCAACAAGCGACAAATTGTTAAACTTCCACACATCAACCAAATGAGTTATGAAAAATGACAACTTCTTGATATATTGCGTCTCCTATGACAATGAACCCCATGTACAAATGCAATTAATTTTATAGGAAGCTTTTTCTTAGTTGAGTTTTTGAAATGTAACCATAGCTATTTTTTATAAGTCATGAGTGGTCAATTATGCTTGTAATTATTGCATAAACACTGATCAACTTCTTGTGCGATCCACTAATCTGTTGTGGAATCGAATATAGTTAAAAGCCAAAAATGATTAGTGCAAGACTACAACCAGAAAACTCTGTTTTGGTTTCACTATCATATATTCACATAGTTAGATTTGGCAACATTATCATAAATTAATAGACAATGAAACAAACTTGAATTTCTTGAAAGCGCTCGAGGATAGACATATGATTTCAATGTTAAGTGGACCATTGTATTGGTAATAAACAATTTTGTTATGATTCTTATGAACATTTTGAACTCGGGAGGAAAATCTACGCAATTTTTAATATTCGGATAAAATCGTACTAGTATAATTAAGAGATATATTTTGAAACTTGAATCGGACGGTTGCTCCTACCCATCTGCGGCTCTGTATGTAACGGATAATTAAGGCCAA
This sequence comes from Vaccinium macrocarpon, assembly GCA_022606695.1. Lineage (NCBI taxonomy): Eukaryota > Viridiplantae > Streptophyta > Magnoliopsida > Ericales > Ericaceae > Vaccinium > Vaccinium macrocarpon. Next base: position 23,806,081 of record CM040173.1, read on the forward strand.
AGTGTTAGTATTGTGAATTATGATAAACTTTGCAAGAAAGAGCAGTGATGATTCTCTTTTAGACTACTTAAATACTAATCTATACTCTCTCCGTCTGTCTTTGTTGGTCCATAAATATACTTTTCCATGTTCCTTAAAGTTTGTCGATGTTTAAAGTCAATGAGTGAATTGTTTCAATTTCACTCTTTTACCCTTCTCTTCAAATAATTAACAAATGAAATCATGATTGAAGAGTAAAATTAGAAAGACAACAAGTATACAAAGCAATCATGATGCTCCCTTAAAAAGTTAATTAGCTTTCGCTCTTTTATGAATCTTGTTTTATCTTATTTTTCTTTTTCAACCAATTATTGTAGCATCTTCTAATTGATTAACATTATCATTAGCATAGCATTGCGAAGATCATTTATCGAAGGTGCTTTTTAATGCTTTCGGAATGCTCTACAAGCCAGTACACTAGTGGGACTCCAAGTGGCTATTATGCGCCTCTTGGGAGAACCCGGGGTGGGTGTTGTGCATTGTGTTGTGCGGGTACAGTGATGCCGCGTCGACGATTAGAAACGTTCACTACGTAGAGCTTATCGAGTACTATATGTGCACCAAAAATCAGCTTGATTGAATATCACAAGTGCCTCATCGGAACACATATAACTTGTTGCAGTGGTTTGATCTAGTGTTTCTAATCCATTCTGAATCATATATTTCAAGATTATAATGTTCTGATAAGGCTCCCAATGATATTAAATCGAGTTGATTTTTGGTATAGTTGTAATACTCAATGAGCTCTACATGGTGAATGTCTTAGATCGTCGGACCGACACCGGCAAGGCTTTGCCGGCCCCCACACAACACGCTGCACAACACCCCCGATTCCCTCTTGGGAGAAGTTGCTTCCTATTAAGGTGTACATCTTCATATTGTAATTTAGGCCAAGTTTTCACAACAGAATTGTCAAATCAACAAATCATTTTCTCACATACGTCAAATTATTTGACAACTTTTAATTCAAGAATATTAACCAAAAATATTATAGTGAAACTCACCCTAATTTCAGGACCCTAAAGTTAACGATCGGACAAACTTCTGAGTGACACTCAAGATTTAAAATGTACGTTTGGTCTCCATGAAATTCGAAAAGATAACCTCATGGCACTTATTGCTTTGCGATACCCATCTTGCCAAACCTCTTATTAGATGATTCCTAGAGAGTTTCTTGGGAGGCAAAATCATGTTCCTTTTGCATAACAATGTGAGATAAACGTAAACTCGTGGGTTAATCAAGAACAGTACTTTTTGTTCGAGTTTGAAAGATTATTGACAACAAAAAGGAGGATGCTCTTTGTTTTCCACACATGGTTTGCAGACATGAAACTGTGGTCCAATGGAAAAAAGCACAATCCTCTCCTCCAAACAAGTCATTTATTAATTTGATTCTCTAACTGCAGGATATACCAAATTTAATGCAAGGATCGGACTCTCTTTTTTATTTGATTTGGGAGATGGAGACAGAATATCACTACATAGAGATCTAGACATTCAATGTGGTTTGATATTAAAAATTTGCCCAAATATTAAAATATACAGATTACCTATACAGAATTTCTTTTTCATCATCAATTGCCCATACAGAATGAAGCTACAAATTTGTAGTGATTTCCCCCCTCCCCAAACGGTATGATGCTAGGGATTAAGTGTTAATGGTTACAACGGATGTTGAGCACCTCCTCCATGAGGCTTGAACTCAGAAGAAAGGGGATTAAAAAAATCAGACCATGTTACACGTGGTGTTCCGTCATTTGTATTGATTCGTCAACCGAAATTCATCATAAATGTCATGACCACATTATATTTTGATTTGATTTCTTTCCAAAAACATTTTATGTTCATGAAAGTGTTTTCCAAACAAAAAACAGAGGAAACATTAGTGTAGTGCAGCTAGGGTAGACTCCTGCAGTCATTTCACATGGCTATGCCAGTTGCATCACAGGGGATCAAGATTTTATGTTTTGGAAAAAGGTTTTTTTCTTTTCTAGTGGATTTACCTCTCACACCATGCGTCATGCATATGTGATATATGTAAGCCTTTCATTTCACAGATGGGTCTTTAATTCTCACTTCTGGAGTATGTTCATTTTGTAATTGTAAAACATACACACCACAATGGCAAAGTTATAATTTCATTAGCTGTTCATGGAAAAGTTTTTGGGTAAAAAATACAGAAATTCAGAGAACATATGCCATTTCATTGATAGATAAGTCGAATTTCAAATTACAAAAATAGAACTGAAATGTAAATAACAGAATCGATATACAAATAGTATTGAAGGAAAAAAGAGCTGAGTCCTGTGTTAGACACAGTCTCCTTAAGATAGATTCGCCATCTACCGTGGGTGTTGTAGGATTCATCGACGTCTATCTCCCATGATAAAACGGCAAACCACAAGCCATTGGAACACTACTGATGACTGTCTTGGTGAACGAACTACGTCTCACTCTCTCACACAAGAACCGAGTACTGTTAGAACATGAATTTCTAGTGGTGGAACAAATTTGGGATGCACCAATATGTATACAAGGTGATGACCATTGAGATGCCACTGCAAGAAACTGCCCCAATGAATTGAGGAATGAATTTTGCTATAATACTCACATCATGGGGAAGTTACAGCTGCACCATTAACACACATGGCCAAAATTGAAGAGACACGGGTGAGACCCTTCAGTTGCCCCGAAAGACCCTCCAATTGCCTCAATTTTATTCATCTGAATATCCAACAAAAATTACGTACGATATACATCTATATGTACACATATAGTGTTTTTCTTTTTTAGGATAGCTTATGCGCAACTCGATTAATCATTCATGGATCAAATTTACTGTCCACTCGCGTTGAGCCTATTTCAAGTCGGAGTAAAAATCATTGTGAATTGACCTACAGAAAATGATAACATCAAAAAGGTATCTAACGCCAGACTTTAGAAAGAAGCAAACTCAAATACTCAAAATTGCAAATATTGACCGCTTACTAGACCATGTCGGCGAGAAACTGGTTCGTTTAAGATACTAGTAGTAGGACTGTACAAAATTTTAAAGCAGGCCATTAAATTAACTGCAGAGAGGTGGTTGAACTTGGGCCAATCTCACAAGATATGGAAATTTAATGTAATGAATTTGCAGTCATGATAACAAAACAGAAGTCAAAATAACATTTCAAAGCAAATGAGACAAATTGGGACAAGAATGAGTATTTTCGAAGTACTCCTATGTTTTCTTAGACTCCGTATGATATGAATTTGGATTTGATTGGGATGGTTCTATGAATTTTATGGGTTGATTTGGTTCTATAAATTCATAATCTGTGGTAGTGATTTGGTTCTTGAATTATTATAAAATCGGACCAATCTGGTCCAACCTCACCCCTAGTTTTCGTAGACTCCGTATGATATGAATGACAAGGTTTTAAATCACAGTATCTGAAAACAGCGGTGTTGCTGACACGGCCATATATCGGGCGATCATGCAAGTAAATAACACAATCGAAAGCCCAAAATACTGTTATGTAACGACATTTATTTCAAACTTTCAATGGTGGTAGAAATTAGAAAACAAGCGATGGAAACTTGATTGCATGCAAATCCTTAGTCCTGTGTATCATCCTGAGCTGGCCCACCGACCACCATGCCTATATTATTGAATGGACCCGATACCAGTTAGCACTTAGAAGGCACTTAATGACCATCTCAAGTGTGGCGCGGACTTCGGCGGAAAGTCTATTTACGGAGCAATTTTTGGGTGCCTGGGTACAACGTGTTTGTACCGGAGCACCCATCTCTATCGTCTAATATAATTTTTGACGGTTGAGATGTAAAAGAGAAAAAAAAAAGGAGAGAGGGGGAATAATATGAGCTGTTCAAAAACATTTAGGACGATCGGATTAAGTGCTCGGGCACGGACACGTGGTGTCCGCCCAACACTCAAATTTGTTTTACAGCATTCATGAGTGCACAAGAGTTCGTCAAACTATGAGATTATAGTGTTCCGGACCATCACCATGTGTTTCTGTGCGCATCCGGTAAATGGTTAGGTTGAACAAAAATATAATTGACATATGAATCCGTGGGGCCATAACGAAAACTAGAGGTTTTTTTTTTTTTTTTATCTTGCAGGGGCGATCGTCTCTACTTGGACGAAAATATAATTAATATGATTTCTGGATCTCCTTTCATATATGTTCTAGTAGTATTTATAGGTGAAACTCTCTCATGTCCCTATTCCGTTAATGTTAAGTTTAAAATAATATAATAGGTGAAACTCTTCCATAACCATGATGGCTCGGTTCGTGCAAGTGCCTTGATGAAATTTGAGCTATTAATTGTGTGATTAACAACTCTGATGCCACACTACAACCCTGTCGTAATGTGACACCGCACTACAAGATTCTCAACTCCAACTCCGAAGGCCCCTAAAATCCTCTTGAGTCGGCTAAAACATCCTCTATGAAGACCTAATTAATTTTGTGCACACAATCACGGTATTTCGAAGACTTGCTTGGATACCGGAGAGTTGAGGATCTTCTTATCCCCACATAATAGGATTTGATGTGAATCTCAGTACACTTGACCTCGAGGATTTCACGTTTAAAAAAATAATAATAATAAAGAAATTCTAATGACGAGAAAATAAATTTAGAAAAAGAAGGGGTAACTGGTAATTGAATCAAGGGATTCTTGGACGGAGTGTCAACACCAAATACTACTAACAAAAAACTTTTTTTTTCAAAAATCAAGACATTTTAATTTCTTACAATACATCACATAAAAAACCTTGAAAAACCACTTTATTTAAAAAACTCTCTTAATGGAACATCCCCTATCAAACCCTTTATCCAAAAAAATGCAATTTGACCGCGTTATCTAATTAAATGGACTAATCTGTGACACAATGTCAAAATGTGAAATAGGATTAGGATCCGCTCCACTACCATTAAGGGACAAAACTGTCCTGTCCCGCCCATTTTCATGCCCTTCCCTGGTCCATTTCGATGACCAGATCCGTTGATATTTTAGACATCGTCAAGAATATTAGGCATGTAGAAGTTCATTCATGTTTATTGGATATCACAAATACATTACATGATATCTTCAACATGCTTAATGTTTTCAACAAGGTCTAAAATGTGAACAGATACAATCATCGGAACGGATCTGGAAAGGACTTGAAAATGAACTGTACATGACCTTTCAGTGGGACTAGAGAGAATCCTGGTCTGCGAAAGTATCAGATATGGCTCCCTCCAGTTCCATGATTCGACGGAGTGTTCAATTTGTTGCTGTGGAATCCTCCCCGAGTCCCATTCCGTCATCTGAGTCATTTGTTTCATTTGTTATTTCGCCAATTTATTATGTCGTACTATTTTGTAATTTAAGTAAAACAAAGAAAAGGCACAGACATCTAAACCATGTGTACGTATAACTTATTTGTGTGTGTGTGTGTTTTTTTTTCAATAAATTTTTTTTCATTCATAAAAAATTCCCTTCGACCAATGGATGTGGTTGGAGCTTAGGCCTTTGTTGGTATTTAAAGACATGCAAAAAATGAATAAAACCAACCAAAAAAGTAAACAACCAAATTCAAGTGGGAGAGCCCAAAATAGTTGCACACATCAGCATCAAAAATGATTGTAACCATGGCTTTTGTATCCAACCACAACCCCATGGCACATTTCGCGTGGGGTGTGGTCCCCATATGGAGGCCCCCACGGGCTGAAATGTGAGTGAGGTTGACAAGTTGATAATGTATGCCAGTTTAATCTATCACTATATTAAATCAGCATGTGAATTATCAAACAAGCTAGTTTGTCTTATCCCTAATCATCCAAAGCTTATAGTGTCACGTTTTATAACCGAATTTGTTCGTCCAAATCCTATCCACAAAAAAAAAAAAAAAAATTCTCACTATTTCTGGATGTGAACCCAAACTTTTTATACATTTATACAAGGGGGGCGTTCCGTAGACACAACAAAAAACACAATAAATGACACAAGATCTCAACCCTCAATTTGGACGGCTGAGATTAGATCCGAACCCTTTTACCCTCTCTCTCATCCCCTCATCTTCCTCATTCTCTGAGATCCACACCCATCTTCACTCCACCTCCCTGGCGACACCCTTCTTCGGCGTCCCCCTCTCTGGCGACCCCCTCCTTGTTTCCGGACATCCTTTAAAGCCCAACATTCGGCTCCAATTGCGGAGATGATTCCTTGTTTCTGGAAATCAATCAGAGCCCAACGTTAATTGCATATTTCCGCTGTATAAATTAGATCAATTGGAACTCTTCCTAATTTCTCATACCTCTTTGTTTCCCATAATCTTCATTATTTTTTTTTTTGTTAACTTAATACTAATTGCATTGATATACCAAAATTTATCTAGAATCCTATGGAAGCCCAATGTTATTCCTTTGTTTCATGATGAGTATAAACAGGTGTATGAGATTCTTTTGCATAATTGTGGATAGTGGTATTAATTGGGTATTGGCCGGCCATTGGGTATAGCTCTGTTTCTTCTGATGTGCAAAACTAAAAATGAATTTTACTCCTTGTACGCCAGAGAGATATTTGCTAGAGAGGGGGACACCGGAGATGAGTGTCATCGGGGATGAGGAGGCCAGAGATGGGGTGGCCTGTGGAGTGGAGATGGATGTGGATTTAAGAGAGAGAGAGAGGGGGGGAGAGAGAGAGGGTAAAAGGGCTGGGATTTAATCTCAGCTGTCCAAATCGAGGGCTAAAATCTTGTGTCATTTTTACGTTGTGTTTTTTGTTGTGTCTACAGAACGCCCCCTTTATACAATTGATCAAATGCTGCAAATATGTTGGTTAGTCTCATGACTAGGTTGATGGAAAAAATAAAATTTGCCAGAAAATTAACATAAATAACTACATAGACTGGTGGGAAATTTGTGACTAAGAGTCGGGCCGTGAGTTCGCATAACCACAATATACTGAGAAGAGATTACACAACTCACATTTGAACTTCAAAATTGGAGTTGCAAGTGATGAATTTATTGAACATAATCAATTAACAATAATGCTATGTACACAATTCTTAACCACACCCGCCTACATGCTTAGTAGTCCTCATGCACAACTCACATTTTGACTTCAAAATTGTAGTTGCAAGTGAGGAATTCATTCTAAATAATTAAAGACTAATATACTTCCTAACTTCCATCTCATACATTATGAGATATAGTCCTAAGTCATGTCCCTGTTGGGAACCAAATTCCCAAGACCCCGTGATGATGCGTCTGATTATAAAATAAAAAATTAAAAACCCTACGATATGGAATTAGGGTTTACCTTTATTTCATAGACACGATCGCTACACTGATAGAAATCGTTCGACAACTTTCGTCTTAACTCAAACAACCCTAGTATCTTCTAGCATACTCCCTTATCTCGACTAAGTTTCTGAGTGTGGACATCAAAGTTCAAACACAACCTTCAAGTTTTCTCTCTCACAGCCTAACTTCATGTGTTATGAGTTCTGTGGAAACTTAGAAAACATAACGACATATACACATATGTATATGTATTTATGATAAGCCCCCAATGTTGTATATATCCGAGCTTATCTCGCTCATTGTGATCACACACACGTGCATTTTTGTGTCTTTATACGATTCATTTTGCGCGAGTTGTGTTTTAGATGAGTTTCAGGAAATCGGAGCTAAAAAGTGTGTCCAAAGTTCCGAATAATCCTCGGTTGTATCCGGAAGTACGCAAGGTCCCGCAAAGCCATGGAGGACAATCACCGAAGCTTAGAAGTCGATTCAAGAAGGTTTGGAAGGTTCAAGGAAGGTCCGGAACAAAGGAACAAGAAATCTAGAGTTATGAGCTTTGAGAAAATCTGACCAACCGATAGAAAAAGCCTCATTTCTCTCAAGATACAAAGGATATGAAGATGAGGTTAGTTGGGTTTGAAAATAGACTCATAGAGATTTCCAACGGTTCAAGAATCACCTTATTCTGAGTTTGGACGAAGCCGGGCGCGTGCCCGCGAAGTTGGGTCAAAAATCTGTCCGAACAAACACTTCTAGATCGATCCATGATCAAGTTGGATCGATCCACACTATCTGGATCAATCCAAGGCCCAAGTGGATCGATCCACCTCTTGCAAAACAGCACCAGACTACCTTGGATCGATCCAGACCCATCATGGATCGATCCAAGTCCCTCCGGATGGCAACTTTTGAGTTTTTTTTTTCACTTTCCTTTTATGGAAACTTTGTGTTATTGTGTGTGCTTTATTAGATATTATGTAGAGAGAGAAAGGTAAGACTATATTGGACTCTCTCCTCTCTCCTTCTCATACACACACCTACTTCTTCCTTAGTCTAGTTTTTGCTCCTCCATTGAAGGATTTTTGAGCTCTCTCTCTCTAGTTTTTCTCAAGTAAGTCTTTATCTTCCTTTAATTTTTTGTTGTTTAACGTTGTAGCTACTTGTTGGATCACTATATAAATCAAGTTTGTTTTCGTTTTTATCGGTTAAATTGTATTCTCAATTTTCTAGTCATTTCCTTCTTAAACCTTAGCTTTTACTTGTTGTTTGTGATTTTCTTAAGGTTTAAAGTTGTAGGTAGACATGTAATTTTCATTAAAAATCAGTTTTCAAGTTTATTAAGCATGTTTTTGGTTTTCTACAATTCCTAGACTTTATTTCTAGCATAATGAGTGAGTAGTTTAATAGGCTTAGTCATGGGGTGATTAGCACTCCATGACTTGGGATTAATCCATCCATCTCATGTTAAGGCATACATTGCTTGTTTATCAAATATTTGGGGTTGCACTTTTATATACCAAAGAGTGGGTTTGTTAATCTCTTTGATCACACGTAGCCAAGAGCTTGACTACTTGGCACGTGTGATGTTTTGGGCGATTTCAACCCATTCGTTTGCCAAATGAACCGAAAATCCTAATCTTTGTTGAACACATTTTTCTATTAAAGGTTTTAAAATCTAAATCTTCCGTTCGGGGGCATTTAACGAAGCCCCGAGTCGGTCATCAAGTGGGGATGGATTAACCCGAGTCATGGTCGTTAAATACCCTTAGACTTTACCTTAATTTCATTTGTCATTTTTAATCTTCCGAGTCATTCACGAAGTTAAGAGAATTACACCGTCAAACTACAAAACTAAGTTTGCCGCTTCAACGCCGAAAACCTACACTTGCAAGACAACTCTCATGCCAGGTGCGTTCGGTCTCTGTGGATTCGACCCAGTCTTACTGGTTATTATGATATTGCCGACCTAGCCCTACGCTTGGGGCGACACCATCTACGATACAATCCAAGGTTGCAAGCAATATATATATATATAGTCTCCTTCCTATCCAAACCTCTACGGTCCGGATCCGGTCCGGACCTCCACTTTTTGGGCCAAATTTCGACGATCCAAACCGTTAGATGTGTTTAGAAGGTGTTTTGCGTTTTTATGAAAAACTGCTTGGATCAAGCCCTTCCGGGTATTTTTTTTTTGCCAAATCCTCGCGAGGGCCTTAAAAAACACCTTCTTAACACATCTAACGGTTCGGATCGTCGAAATTTGACCGAAAAAGTGGAGGCCTAGACCGTAACACGGTTCGGGACGCTTGATAGGAAGTTTATTGTGTGTGTGTGTGTATATATATATATATATATATATATAGGTGTACAACAAATATCCAACAAGGGCTCCTTTACTTTCTACAGTGCGGGATTTTTTTGTTCGAGATCGAATTTCGACGATCCTAACCGTTAGATGTGTTTAAAACGTGTTTTTAAGGTCTAACACGAGGATTTGTCAAAAAAAAAAAAAATACCCAGAAGGGCTTGAGCCAAGTAGTTTTCGGTAAAAATGTATATGTATATATATATTTTTGAAAACTGCTCGAATCAAGCCCTTCTAGGTAATTTTTTTTTTGACGAATCCTTGTGTTGGACTTTAAAACATGTTTTAAACACATCTAACGGTTCGGATCGTCGAAATTCGATTTGGAACCAAAAATCCCGCACCATAGCCTATATGAGGGAGCCCTTACTAGATATGCATTGTATATATATACACACACACACACAGGATCTAACGGCTCACAATTGTTTTCTCACACTTTTTTTTGTGTGAGGGAACTCTCACAAGAAACTTCGTGTGTGTGTGTGTCTATAGCCAAGATCCAGTCCACACCCTGTTCAAATTTTTTTGAGCTGTTGAGAAGCCCCAAATATTGTATATATTTGGGCTTATCTCGCTCATTGTGATCACACACATGTGCATTTTGTGCCTTTACACAATTGATTTTGCGTGAGTTGTATTTTTGATAAGTTTCAGAAAATCGGAGGTAAAACGTGTGTCCAAAATTCTAAATAATCCCTAGTTGCATCCGGAAGTACCCAAGGTCCCGCAATGCCGTGGAGGACAATTGTTGAAGCTTAGAAGTCGATTCAAGAAGCTTTAGAGGGTTCAAGGAAGGCCCAGAACAAAAGAACAAGAAATTTGAAGTTATGAGCCTCAAAAAAATCTGACCAACTGATAGAAAAAAGGCTCATTACTTTCAAGATACAAAAGTTATGAATATGACGTGAATTGGGTTGGAAAGTAGATTCATAGATCTTTCTAACGGTTCAAGAATCGCCTCATTCCGAGTTCGGATGAAGTCGGGGCGTGCCTGCAAAGTTGGGTAAAAAACAGACGGATCTGGATCGATCCAAACCTATAGTGGATTCTACAAATGGCAGATTTTTGTTAATGCGAAAGCTTTATTGGATATTTGTAAAAGAGAGAAGTGGAAGAATTTATTGGGCTCTCTCCTTCTACCACACTTTCTTTATTAGATCTTTCTAACGGTTCAAGAATCGCCTCATTCCGAGTTCGGATGAAGTCGGGGCGTGCCTGCAAAGTTGGGTAAAAAACAGACGGATCTGGATCGATCCAAACCTATAGTGGATTCTACAAATGGCAGATTTTTGTTAATGCGAAAGCTTTATTGGATATTTGTAAAAGAGAGAAGTGGAAGAATTTATTGGGCTCTCTCCTTCTACCACACTTTCTTTATATTTCTTTAGTTAGTTTTTGGCTCTCACCTCTCTCCTCCATTGGAGAGAGTTTAAGGTCTTTCTTTCATTTCCCGTTTATTTACCGTGTATTAAACGTGTTCCTCTCATCTAAGTCGTTATATAAATCTTGTTTGTTTTCATTTTCATCAAGTATTTAATTTTTTTGTTGTTCTAGCTATTTCTCTTAAAAACCTTAGTTTCTATACGTTGTTTGTGATTTTCTCTAGAGTTATCGTTGTAGGTACACTTGAGATCTTCATTAAAAATCAGTTTTTAAGTTTATAAATCATGTTTTGCATTTCCTTTAAAGTTCTAGTCTTATTTCTTGATATGGTTTATGAGTAGTTTACGTAGGCTTAGTCATGAGGTGATTAACACCATGACTCGAGTTTAATCTGTTCATCTCATAAAAAATCTTTCATTTCCTTTTTATCAATGATTTAGTGTTTCATTTTATGTACCAAAGTTTGAGTTTATTAATCTCTTTGATCACACGTAACCAAGAGCTTGCAACCGTGTGATCTTAAGGCGATGTCAACTTAATCATTTGCCAAATGAACCGAAAAATCCTAATCTTTGGTAAACACATTTTCTTGTAAATGGTTTTAAAATATAAATCTTCTGTTCGGGGGCATTTAACGATGCCCCCGAGCCGGTAATCAAGAGAGAAATGGATTAACTTTGGTCATGGTTGTTAAAATCCACTAGACTATGCCTTAGTTTAATAAGTCTTTTTAATTTTCCGAGTCGTTCTCGAAATTGAGAGAATTTCACCAAACAAATCACAAACTAAGTTTGCCGCTTCAAGACCGAAATCCTACACTTGCAAGACAATTCTCACGCCGGGTGCGTTCGGTCGCAATGAATTTGGCCTGGCCTACAGGTTATTATCTTTTACCCTTGACCTGGCCGCATCTTTGGGGCAACACCTTTTTGAATACAATCCAATGGCGCAGCGTAGCCACTTTATGCTGTCCCGGATATCAATGGAACTGCGCATGATCAAACAGAAGAAAGAATTCAAGAAGTCGTGTAAGGTGGCCGTGAGGAAAAAAAAAGAAACTGCAGATGTTTCCATTTTCACGGACTCACCGGCCTTGTCACTACCCTTGAATCTTGATGCTACAAGTTGTATGATATCCCCTCATTAAGCAAATGGGGGAGACTGGACAGAGAGAGGGAACCAAAAAAAACTTTTGGTAACATAAAAACAAAAGGGATTGGTTGCCAAACGCGTCCTTGGATTGAGTGGGTGAAATACAACCAAAACTTTTTAGCACCATGTGTAGATTAACGCGGCTTCACAGGGTTCAGTTCAGTTTCCCCCTTTGCGTTCTCTCACTCTCCCTTATTTTAAAGGCCCCACACTCTTTGTTCAACTCCATCTGATCTTCACCTACATTTTCTCCTCCACCAGTTTCACTCAGGTGTTCTTTTTTTCATTATTTATTTTTACCTCTTGATGTTGCTCCTTGAGAAAAAGGTTTTTCTTCTTCGAAATGGTTACAATATATATTCATTAAAGGGGTGTACCATATGCACATATTGTATTGTGCCACCCCATTGACAATTATAACCTTTTTAAGTGTTTGGTAACTTTTTAGCATTATTATTCGTAAAATTTCCTATGATTTCATAATATTTGGTGCATTTCGTAACTTTCATAGAAAAAAATCGTAACTTTTATTAACAAGAGGTAATTGATTCGTTACTTTTGTAGGGATGTATATGATACGCATCCACATAGAGAATGTGTATTGTAGCATTTCACTTTCCTTCTTTGTGACATCTACTTTATATCCATGAGAATTAGAATCTATAATAATCTCACTAAATAAAGAGTGTATATTGTAGCTTTTTCCTTTCCTTCTTTGATAGATAATTGTAAAGATTTTGGAGTACAGTTGGAGGGTTGAAGCTCTCACAGATAAGTTTTTTCCCAGCTTGAAATTATCAAATTATCTTCCATAATTTCATGGGCTGAATGTTCCGCATTTTGGTTGGCAGTTCGCTTGAGGGTATATGTGTTGGAAAAGGCTATAATACACACCCCTTATTTAGGTGTGTATGATACACACCCCTGTAAAAGTTACGAATTTTTTGGAAAAGTTACGAATTATTTTGTAAAGGTTACATATTTTTTTTGTAAAATTTACGAGACACACCAAAATATTACGAATCATAGAAAATGTTACGAATTATATTGCTGAAAAGTTACGAAAAACTAAAAAATGTTACAATTGTCGATGATGTGACACAATCTAGACCATACAATAGGTGCATATGGTACACCTAAATAAAGAGTGTGTATTGTAGCCATTTCCATATGTGTTTGATTATCTGTTTTATCTCGTCTAGTTTTCATAAAATGAAAGGACATGCATTTTTGTTAATTCACATAGATAAAAAATGAGTGCAAATGGTAAATAGAAGAGGTAAAAATCCGTGACCTTTACGTCCGTAATGGTAGTACTAGAATAGAACTTGGTTGGGACCATTCCTGTCGATCCGTGATCAGTACTTTTTTCAACACGTCTACTACTAAATCTACTGTCTCTTCCTCTCCTAATGATTGGTAAAAAAAAAAAAATGATGAATTTGCAATTTGAAATCTGTTAGAACTAATAATTTGGGATGGAGGGAGTACATTTATCTGGCTAACTTGATTATACAGCAATATGTAGGTAAATATTGAGCCATGTGTTAATATCTTATGTGAAGTCCTAACAATAGTGGGGTTGAAGGGCTGTGCTGTGAGAAAAACTTGCATACCAAACCAAACAGGTACCGCCACGTGGTATCTGACTAACTTGATTATATAGCAATATACAGGTAAATATTGAGCCATCTGTTAATATCTTATGTTAAGTCGTAACAATAGCAGGGTTGAAGAACTCTGCTGTGAGAAAAACTTGCATGCCAAACAGTAGAACATGTACCGCCACGTGGTATCTTTGGTGCATCCGATCCGCCCAATTATGTTTTGGACCACCAGATTTAAGGTTGGTATTTTTGTAAATTTGGGGGGCAAATTTATCCCAACAAATGTACACCGTCCAAAATATGTTTGGATGGCTCGGACACCCGGACAAGTATCATGTGGTGTTCCCCTATAAGCATGTAAGTTTTTCTTGTGTGTTGTGCACTGGTTATTGGGCCCATTTCGGATCCTATTATTTGTTTAAAGCCATTTATTTTATTCGTCTCGTCGAGTACTTGGCGCACGTAAAATTTCAGATTGATTGGACATCGTTGACTATTTAATCGGTGATCATTTAACTTACGGTTTTGTAAAAAAACCCTCTTCAATGGTTTCTTGAACTATTTCTTTTCCAAGAAAATGCATTCTGATAACGTAGTTACCATTGTCTAATCATCCTAAAACTTTATCTAGACTAAGAACTCCACGAGATGAACGAAATGAATGATTCCGATCAAATAATGAGACCCGAAGTGAGCACCATAACTGCTATACAACATGGGTGATGTGCATAGGTGTTCAACACACCCTCTGAAGTCTGAACCCCAATAATAACTCTTTAAGTTTTTGGATTAATAGACGGCCTTTTCCTGGGTCATAAAGCAAATGTTCTGAACAAACACTCTTTTGAAATTTTCTACCGGAGGTAAAGTAGCTAAACCAATTACCCTACTTGAGTTTGCGCTTTTGTTTTTTTGTTTTTTGCTAAAAACTTGTTCAAGATTGAATTGTTATGCAAATAAAACAGGCTAGAACTCTTTTTGAAGCTCGTGAAGGTTTCAAACTAAGCTCGATCGAGCTACTAATTGGTTCGTTTGGTATGTGATGTGTAAAAAATTCAAGTTGCTTGAGACCGTCATGTAATGCAGCCTCTTTTTATAAAATTATTTGCAAGAAATAAACATGAAAAATGTTTGAGCCAGAAGTAACGAACGATAATAAGATAAATCTCACTTTTTTTAATTTAATAACAACCAAATTTTAATGCCACCCTACAACATATTTTATAGTAGAAAATTAGGACTGAAAAGGAATCAAGAAAGCGGGAAGTTAAATCAATGGTAAATTTCTAAAAATACTGAAATGCAAACAAAATCATCGAAAGTAAAGCAAAATCTTGGTGGACAAGAAATAGAATCCACCTAAATAAAAAAAAAAAAACCTAATATTGAGGTAATTTATGCTAGAACAGAAAGATTCCTAATAAAATACTAAACTAAAGTAGTCAAATAAATTACTAATAAACTACTAAGTTTTTCCAAAATCTAATCTGCATCAAATTGGCTCGTGTTTGACTTAATTAAAGAGCGTATGAAATTGTCTTATCTCATAAACGAGATAAGCACAAACATATTTTTGAAAGCTTGTTAGTTTTCGAACAAACTTGGATCAATCATCTGCTCGTCTCATTTGGTTCGTTTATCTCCCGTTAATGTCAGCAGAATTCTAAGAGAGTAATACATATGTTACGGAGCCTTATTTTCAACTTTTTTATTTTTCACTTTTTTACATTTTGACTTTTCGGATTATAGTCAAAATATATTTCGAAAATAGTTGAAGTGTTAGAAAGAAATGCACTGAATACATTTTGCAATAGGTGTAGTGTTTCGAAGATATGTTGAAATACATTTTATAACTCTCTTTGATAATCAAAATGGAAAAAGTAGAAAACGAGAAGTCAAAAAGCTCCTCCCAGTTACTTTTGACTAGGGGTAGCAATCTCAACCGAACCGATGGATACCCAAATCGTAACCGATTTTTTTCCCCAGACCATAACCAAAATATTTCCTTTGGGTATGAGTATGGTTTGGGATGTGAGATAACCAAATGGATTCGGTTTGGTTTTGGTTTGAGCTGATAACCGAACCGTTCCCTGAACCGAACTGAACCGAATCAAACCGTATATGTGTAATTGCAAAATTACCCTTCATATGTAGAAGTTTAGACTGTGTATAACTTCAATGCATTGCATTTTCTACTTAGATGTATATTAGTTTTGCATATAAAATTTCTAGATGCATATTTGCATACCTTTTTAATTGACGAATCTGTGACATTTAATTTAACTGATTCTAATATTTAACTTTCATTCATAATTATTTCGTTTTTATTTTGTTTTCTAATTTAATGAGGAGTACCCGAACCGAACCGAACCGATCCCAAATTGGTTTAGTTATGGTTTCAATTTCCCCTACCTATTCGGGTATCGATTTAGTTCTGGGTATCGTCTAATTTTAGGTAATGAGTTCGGATATGACAATAACCGATCCATTTTCATCCTTACTTTTGACTTCTCTTCACCTTTCATCAAATTTGTGAATGAGTTTTGGGTAAAGTGTATTTTAACTCTATCACCCAAACAACCAAAAGCTGAAAAACTGAAAATGAAAACGAAAACTAGGAAAAGAGCCTCCTTACTTGTATAATTATCCCTAACCCCTCTTACTTGGATAATTATCCTAAACCTTCAAAGTAATTTTCGAAACACCTTTTCAGGCATTGAAAAAAGATAAAGGCACTAATATTTTGTACCAATAACTGCACAAACTTTCTCATACAGGATATGTGAGATTCATGTATGAGTGGTAAGTCTCACATATCTCATGTGAGAGAGTGTGTAATTATTAGTAAAAGCGTCATTGCCTGTAACAAACTTATTTAGCATTTTCCATAATTATCAATTGCAAAAAGGAAAATCATACACATACACCCAACTTTTCCAACATTCAAAGACGTCATTTTTTTTTTGAGAAAAAATGTAGGAGAAATTGGGTGTACTCGTAATTCTCTCAACTCTCTCTCTCTCTCTCTCTCTCCGAATTTCAAATAGGAGTATATAAAAATGCAGCCTCCATCCGAAACCAACCCACCAACATTCTCACTTCTCCCTCACTAGAACAAGACTATGCCAAAACTTAACCTCATGAATCCTCTGTTCTTCTGCTTATCCTTCTTCTTCTACTTACTTTCATCTCTCAATGTAAGATTCACTTTCCAACCCAATTAATTTCTTCACTGTATTTTCAATTTCTTTAATACTATTGCTTAATACTGTTCATTTAAATGTTACTATTCTTGCCAATGTAGGTGGGTGTATCCGGAGCCGGCGAAATTTCCGGCGAGAACCCATTCACGCCGAAAGCGTCTCTCATCCGTTACTGGAAGATACAGATCTCCAACGACTTGCCTAAACCCTGGTTCCTCCTCAACAAAGCCTCCCCATTAACCGCCGTGGAATCAGCGACTTTTACCAAACTCGCCAACGATGACCAAAACGCCCTCTCCACCCGCCTCCAATCCTTCTGCTCCTCCGCCAATCTCCTCTGCTTCCCCGATTTAGCCCCCAGCCTCGACAAACACGGCAGCAACGTCAACTTCGCCGCCTACGTGGACAAGAACTTCACTAATTACGGCACCGACCGACTCGGCGGGGTCGACTCGTTCCGGAACTACTCGGACGGGGAGAACCTCCCGCTCGACACGTTCCGCCGATACAGCCGCGACTCTGTCGGTCACGGCGATAAGTTCTCCAATTACGCTCCTGATACCAACGTCGCCGACCAGGAGTTCACCACTTACGGCCCTGGCGCCACCGGCGGCGTCGGGAAATTCAACAATTACGCCGACAACATCAACGTCCCTAACCTCAAATTCACCTCCTACTCCTCCGACGCCAACGGCCGTCAACAGCAGTTCGCCTCCTACAGCGATAACGCCAATGCAGGTAACTAGTCGTTCGCTAGCTCTGTGTACAAAAAAAAAAATTACTCACGTTTCAGTGAAGGCTGAGCTAGAATCAATTGTGCAGGTGACCAGTCGTTCGCCAACTACGGGAAAAACGGAAACGGCGCCGTCAACGGCTTCCAAAGCTACGGGACGAGCTCGAACGTGATTGGCTCCACCTTCAACGGGTACGGCCAGGCGGCAAACGGCGCAAACGATTCCTTCACGTCTTACGGATCCGACGGGAACGTTCCAGAGAATAACTTCAGGAGTTACGGCGACGGCGGAAACGCGGCGGTTGATACCTTCGCTAATTACAGAGACAAATCCAATGTCGGTGACGATTCGTTCCAATCGTACGCGAAGAATTCGAATGCGGCCAAGGTTAATTTCGTCAATTACGGACAGTCTTTCAATGAAGGTACGGATAAGTTCACCGGGTACGGTAAGGGGACGAGGGATCAATCAATCGGGTTCAAAACCTACGGGGTTAACAATACCTTCAAGGATTACGCTAAAACCGGTATTTCGTTTTCCAAATACCTGAACGACAGTTCTGCAACTCAATCGAGTACTGGCAGTTCTTCTTCAATGGGGATGACGATGAGTGGCAAAGCTGTGAATAAATGGGTGGAGCCGGGTAAATTCTTCAGGGAGAGGATGCTGAAGACGGGGACTTTGATGCCAATGCCTGACATTCGTGATAAAATGCCAAAAAGGTCATTTCTGCCCCGGGTGATTTCGTCGAAATTACCGTTCTCGACGTCGAAGTTACCGGAGATGAAGCAGATCTTTCACGCCGGGGAGAACTCGAGCATGGAGAGTATACTCACGGCGGCAGTGGGCGAGTGCGAGAGGGCCCCGAGCGCGGGAGAGACCAAGCGGTGCGTGGGGTCCATCGAGGACATGATCGATTTTTCAATCTCGGTGTTGGGTCGAAACGTGGTGGTTCGGACTACGGAAAATACTGAGGGGTCAAAGAAAGACGTTATGATTGGGAAAGTCACTGGAATCAACGGAGGAAAAGTCACCAAGTCGGTTTCTTGTCACCAGAGTTTGTTCCCGTACTTACTCTATTACTGTCACTCGGTTCCAAAGGTTCGGGTTTACGAAGCGGATATATTGGACCCGAAAACGAAGGCCAAGATCAACCACGGAGTCGCCATCTGTCATGTGGATACATCCTCTTGGAGTGCGGGTCATGGAGCCTTCTTGGCTTTGGGTTCGGGTCCGGGTAAAATTGAGGTCTGTCACTGGATATTTGAGAATGACATGACCTGGGCTACTGCTGATTGAGGCCAATTGTGTAAACTGAGTTCGAATTGAGTGGGTTAAAAATGCAGTCACCGGTTCGAACCCAGTTAAACACATTGAAGTTACGTTTTTATGGTTAAATTTCAGCACAAAGTTATGGTTTATTTACAATTTGAGTTTCAGAGTCAAAATATACGTTGTTAATTACCATGGATTGATGATGTTGATGCTTTCTCGGATGGCTTAGTTAAGGGCTACTTTGGCTTAAAAGCTAAAATTACAGTATAAATTTATTGTCAAACCAAATATTTTTTTGAATAAAGCATAATCCACCTATTTTGATTTTATTAAAAAAACTATTACTTTTGACCACAATTTTATACTCTTTGGATTCGTCTCAACGAGAGAAACTCAAAAATCACAAAATCTTGACGCAAAATTAATAAATGTAAAAAAATTTGAATAAATATAAAGCGAATAATTCAATAATTTAATTTTTGACTTTTAAGCCAAAGTAGTCCCAAGTGCACAAGTAAAGCTTTATTCCCTTTTTCTCTTTTCTCAACTTTTGATCCAGACTTTCTGGTCCATTCGACCGTTTTGTTTAGTAGTTAAACTATCCATTTCTTTAAGAAATTAAAGAGAAGGAATCTGGAATAATGGTCCTTTTTCTTTTTCTCTTTTGAAAGTTTTGATCCAGGTTTTGTCCGGCGTACATTTCTCAAAGTCTACAGCTTATCTGGATTTTCGACGAGTAGTGTTGGTAAGTTGGAATTTTGGTTGATGTATATTAAGAGAATGATTTATTTTGAAATTTGTGTTTTTGTTGCTTTTAGCCCGTTTAGACAATTTACGGACACTTAGGAGGTGTTTCACTAAGTTGATTTTTTGAAAAAATTGATTTTTTACAATTTCTTATGTGATGTATTGTGAGAGAATTATTTGTCTTAATTTTTGAAAAAAATAATTTTTTGTTAATGGAACAGCCCTTTAATGGTGAATTTCACTTTCTCACTATAATTAAAAGTAAGTATCGTTTCCTCTTAATGATACTTTTGTAATATATATGAGGAGAATGACTTCACTATAGACAAAAAAAATACTGGAAAATACTGTTTAGACTACAGTGGAAACTCAGTCTTATGGTACTAAATTGGCGGCTTGGTTTGGCTAAATTGAAAAAACTAGATTATTGGTTTTTTTGGTTTTATCCTTATTCAATTTTTTTTTGTATTCGTTAGTTTTCGGTCGATTTTTTTTTGGATTATTTTTCGTCTTTATTCACAAAACTTAAAATTTGGCTAATAATTTTATACTTTTTAGATTCCTCTCGTCGAGACAAGCCAAGAAACCTCAAAAAATCGACCGAAAACCAACAAATGCAAATTTTTTTTGAATAAAAACAAAACCAATAATCCAAAAAACTAGTTTTTTCAATTTAACTAAACCAAGCCTAAATTGGCAAAGGAGATGAAAATTGTCACAAAGAATTGTCAGAGTTTAAGGAGTTTGATATCAGAACTGATGAGTGATAATTGACAAGGCAAAAGTACCACATCAAAATCTCAAAATTTTTAGAAGAGCAAGAATTTTATTTATAATATAAAAAATAAATAATCAACAAAACGAAGAGAGCATCTACTTCTAAAATGATTGCAAAAGCAATTAAACTCAGACACAAATAGAGCACCTCTAGCACCTACAAAAAACTGAATTTCCACCCCTTCATCAAATTTTTTACCAAAATCAAATTTGAGTAAAAAACACTAAAAAACACACTCCACTCCGTCACCAAATCCTTCGCCAAATTTGGTTTTACTCAAATGTTTCACCAAATTTGCTCATCACCAAATCTTGAACCAAATTTTCAAGGCTCTTTTTTTGCACTTTTATTTACCCTTTTGCCATTCAATGGTGTGGATTAAATCTCCACCGTACAATTTGAGTAAGGATTGAAATGAGTCATATCAAATCAAGTTTTACTCAAATTTAAATAAAAATTTGGGTAAATAGTGGAGATGCTCTTAGAGAATAAGGCTAAATTTTCCATTTGATAAAATCACCACTTAATTTTATCAAATGAAGTAAAGGGATGCTAATATCAAGTGGGTCCAGTGCTAAAATCACTCTTGCCTTTTGCACTGGACCCACGTGTTGTTAGCACCCCTTCACTTCATTTGATAAAATCATCCATTTGATTCTATCAAATGTTGATTTTATCAAATACTCTCTCCGTCCTAATTTTATAGTCCATTTTGGAAGTTCGTGCTATTTTTCAAAGTGTTATATCTTATAATTTACAATATTTTAGGTGATTTTGAACCCTTTGTTTAATAGATTAAATCAATATCTATCAAACAAGATCCATATTGCATATAAAATGTATTACTAATTGAAAGATATAATTATTTTTTGATCCGGTTAGGATAAAACGATGGACTATAAAATTGGGTTGGAAGGAGTAAAAAACTTAGCTTGACTAGCTGAAAAAGTATTCTAGCGTAGCACACAATCACACAACTTTGCAGTATGCGAAACACATGAAATCTCCAATTGACGCATGTCTTCCACATCTATCCCAATCCTAGATACTTTCACTTCGCTAATGCTTGATTAATTCCAGGTTTTCATTCAGTTTCAGCTTAAAAGATTTTCGGTATTTTTAGTACTTTTTGGTATTTTCGATATTCTCATACTCATATTTTAACTGGCGAAAATGTTAAAAATTGCATAGTGGAAATTGATTTGTGCAATAAGTATAAAAACAATTAAACAATATTTATAATGAAATTTAGTGCAAATATCATTTCAATCTTACTTACTTTTATTTATTGAGTGACCAGGCATAGATCACTTCTCCTCCTTTAATTTTATTTTTACAGTTACTTCTTTGAAAATAAGTCTAACGCCTTAGAAATTTGTTTCCTCTTTAACTCCTAAGATCTCAGATTTGAAACTTCTCATGGACTATCATTTCATTTGGAGCCAGTTTGTATGGGGTTTTGCTTCGACTTAATTAAGTTCCTCGCAAGTGGACAGTAGGACTTGCGTTTTCGTGATTAATTGAGATGCGCCTTAACTGTGTTGGACACATGAGTTATTAAGAGTGATCAATCCAGTTTTTTGACATATTCCTATACTAAACCGAACATTTCGGTTTCTAAATATATAAACCGAAACCAAACCATTTGCTATTCGGTTTGGTTTGGTTCATTGTTATTCAGTTTGACCGATTTTTTTGATTTTATATTTTTTGATAGAAAATGTTGATTGGGCGGGCTTGGATCACTATTTTTTTTTTTCTATTATTGCGTAAAAAATTTATAAACTAGGATTAAAACTCCATCATAAACATGTTCAATGGCCCAAACAACAATTCTAACATTGCCTAAATAGCCAAACTCAATAACAATTGTAATTAAGGAGTTCATTTTTTAGTGCCGTATCTATATATGTATATGTAACACAAAATTTGACACAACAATAATTGGAGCCCCACGCTTATAATCAGACCCACTCAAGTTGTTTAAAATATGTTTTTAAGATAAACTGTAAAAAATCAACTTATTTGGATATCGGTAAAGACTTGATCGGTTCATTCAAATTTATCCTGTAAAATTTGACACGAATCGACTAAATGAACTGATCAAGCCCTTACCGATATCCAAAGGAGTTGATTTTTTTCACAGATAATCTTAAAAACATATTTTAAATAAATTGAGCGGCTCCGGTCATTCGCGTGGGGTTCAAAAAAAATTGAGTCAAATGTTATATTATTCATTGTGTTAACGGAACCGCCCTTATATAAAGATATGTAAATACAACTTCGGTTCAGTTTGTAATGGTAATTATTTCAACGAAATCGAACCAGACCAATAGTTGAAACAAACCAATTTTTTCGATCCAGTTTTTTCGGTTTTATTAGTTTTGCCGAACTTCTTCGAAAAACGGAGAGTGAGAGAGTGCAAAGGATATGTGAGGGTTATATGCCAATCAGAACTCCAGCTTGTATATCCACAACCACAAGGATATCAATCATATCATAAACAACTTCAATGGGTACACCATGCTCTGGTACTTCAAGTACACACCAATGCATGTCAATCGTCACCAAATATTTTGAACGTTCCGAATTTTTTACAAATTATTTTTGCGAAGAGTTTAAGCTATTCATGCGAAAAGTTCGATTAAAATCCAAAACTTTCAAAATATTTTTGAACAGTTGAGATGCGTTAGGGTGCGTTTGTATACCCAAGTATAATGTACGTATACCATTTTTGTATCATAAAACTATGTGGCAAGGAACAAGAAGGTGGTCCTGAGACAACAAAAATATTGTCCTTGTATAGTGTTATTAATGTCTTTGGGGAAAAAGGCCATATGCCAGCCAGCTGTGATTGGCCCACTTCCTTCCTCCTTTTTTAAAATTTTATGGTACTTGTCAATTTGAGGAAACTATCTTGTGTAACATGTACTAGAACAATTTTCAGATGATCTAATTAAGAGAGTGCAGTAAAAGAGAATTTGGGGTGGGTGTTGTACTGTAAATATTGTGCACAAAAACGATATAATTTTGAAAGACACCGAAAAACTCATGGGCTGGCTGGAGGAAGAAAAAAAACCACTACAAAGGCCTAAACGCTTGTGGATTCGGGATCCTAATAATTAACTCTAATTTAGGCCTGTGCCGCTGGGTATAGGCCATAATTGGCAAGTAAAGATAATAAATCCTAAAACCGGAAATCGAACCACGTAGGCGGTCCTGCGGTGTTTTCACCAAACTATGTCAGTTCTATGTTTGTAACTGGCTTTTAGGTAGCCACCCCTTGCTCAATCCGTTTACTTAATTATCTAAATTGAACTAATTAAATTCATCGAACTCAATTAAACAGAGAGACAAATAAATAAGACTACACTACAGTGCAGAACTAGTCCTGATTCACATCTACTCGGGCCACAATGATTTAATTAATAGGTTTAATTACCTGCAAATTACTTCCAACACCAAGAATACCACGTGCACATATTAATTGGAAAATAAAGCTCAAAATGCACGCCTAACATGCTAAAACCCCTACTTAAAAGGCTTATAGAACTACCTTCTCCTTTTATCACATCCCCCAACTTGAGCGTTGCTAGTCCCTAGTAACGAACGAAATAACAAATAATAAAAACAATACAACGACTCAATAAGGGATACGAGGGTTATGCCACCTGTATGACGATAAATGAACAATTAAACTATAGCCTCTTGGTTACCCACAACTCAGCCAAATGCATGCTCCAACAAAAATTCAAATAATTCCACTCCTCAATACGGTCTAAGATAAAATGCTCCCGTGACGACAGAATCACTCATACTCACCGAACACTCTACATCCCATGTGAGGCGCCTGGCGATCAACGTGGCATGAACAGAATCACCACGTGCCAGTCAAAGCAACGCCAAGGTATGCAATGAAAGCTCACGAAACAGGATACCACATATTCACAAACTAAACATAACACATGCATGCAAGAGAGTCAAACGACGTGCATCGGGTCAACTAAGGGCTTTAATAGGCTTATAACGACCGTGGTTAACAAGGATAAAGGGAAACACGCAAAGGGTGATGGCCCATATAAAAGCTCATGGTCAATCTACCCAGACTGGCCGTCACCAACATAGATAACACAATCATGAACAACATAAAACAATAACCAACCCATAGCATAATACTAATCTAAATATAACAGACGAAGTACTAGACACAAACCACCGATTCACACATACGGTCTAACCACTGACATAAAACAAACACTTAACATAACAGAGTTTCTGACCAACAAACACATGGAATAACAACTGACACTAACACCACCACTCCAACCCATGTCCAACTCCGTGCTCAATCATCCTCGTGATCACATCCTTGAAATCATCGCTCAATTCCAGCTCAGTTTGACTCTTAGGGTTCCATAACTCTGGTGAGTTTAAGTTTGGAAGGCTTAGAGGCTAAGGTTTGAATGGAGAAGAAGGAAGAGGGAAAATGAAGATGATGGGTTGGAGAGAGAGAAAGAGAGAGTGGGGAGGAATCAGATGGTCCCCCTCAACTTGACTGTGTTTTTCTTTTTCTTTTCTTTTTTTCCTTTCTTTTCTTTTCTTCTTTTTCTGAAAACTTGGAAATTCATAGCAATGGGTCAAAGGGTCAATTGACTGTCTTTCCACCTCTCTTTTATTATCAAGATGGGTGAATTTCGGAGAAAAAGAAATGGATTAAGGTTTAGGGGTTTTTTCCTTTTTGTTTTTTGAACAAAGACATGGCACCCCAAAAACAACATATTTATTCTTCGATGCTCCTTTATTCCATTGATTCGAGGCCTTTAAAATGCGCACAGAGTTGGACCACCAAACTGACACACCAACCAAACACTGGTTTCCTAGGTTTGACACAGGGACTGACACGGATTGGTTTAATATGGGATCAATGGGACAAATTTTGTGGTTTAATCATGCAAAGATGGCCTTGTTTCATCCCCTAACACGTTACCAACTCTCTCACATGCATATAAAATATTTGATCATGATCTGTGGTACAAACGCCTACTATTTTATGCAAATGCGGAAAGTGGAGAACAAGGAAACATGGGATGCCTTAAGGACATACTGTGCACAACATGGGAACACCTACTCAAACTTGTTTATGGTGTGGAAAATACTCAAACAGGGATGTCAGATATATGCATGTGAACAAGTTAAACAGGCAAACATTGAGACAAAAATCTAGCATGCTCACCTAACTCATGCAAACAAGCATAACAATCGTATCCCCACAATAAAAAATTAACCAAAAATTTAAAAATGACCCCTAACCTACTAACAACGCTTAAAACAAAAATAACGTGTACAAAGTACACCCCTTCCCCCAACTTGAAAATTGCTCTGTCCTCAGAGCATGAAGACAACACATGAAAAGAGAATATAAGGGAAAGAGATGGACCGACGGATGGCAGCCAACCATCATGACCCCGGCCGATGTATGGGGAATTTGCTGCCACTGTTGCGTTTCGTCATTGGAACTGCTTCCAGGATCCGCTCCTTCGGATCTAAAAAGATCCATAGCTAGTCACACAGAGCCGCGCCGAAGCTTTATAGGACTAACAACCGCCTCATTTCGTGGCACCCCTGTTTGAGGCTCCTGAATGCCGCACTCACTCCGACGGAGAGGCCCAAACTACCAAGGCTGGTGTGGTAGCATGCTCGTCCTGCAAAAGACTTAAGAACCAACTACCTACTACGCAACAAATGACATTAGTACTGCCCGCTAATGAAAGCCGGGCCACAACAGACAAAGAAATCAAATAAAGAACACAACCAGACCTTCACGCAGTCTCACGTGTCATACTTTTCTCCCCATCCCCCAACTTGAATTGAAGAGTGGGTGGCTATACAAGACCATCATATTTTTTTTTTTTGAATTAATTTTAATCGGCATAGAGAGAGAGAGAGAGAGAGAGAGAGAGAGAGAGAGATAAACATGGATCACGAGCATATAACATTTCAACAAAAATTATTACCATGATCTCACCAACCCACTCCACACTTTCCGCTAAAAATTGAACTCGGCCACACCACAAGAAAAGATACTTTGAGTACAGCAATTGCCGAGTTCGTTTCAGAAATTTAAATTCCTCTAACTGTGCTTTGTGAAGCAAATCAATTTTCAAGATGCTGATGAATTCAATAAAATCAGAATGAGAAAACAGATTATCCACACCAAGAAAATCCACATGTTCAACTCCAATAGAATATAGCTTCCCTCCAAAGGTAAGACTCACTCACGACCTTATCCATGCGTATCAAATTCTTCCCACAAAGAGTCCATAAACTCCAAATCCCTAATTAATTCCATTTTAGCTGCGGGATATTCATCTAATGAATTGCCCTGCATAGGCAAGGACTCACGAAAAGCAATAATCTGGTCTACCACCACCAACTTCGATTCCTCATTCATAACTACTTCTTCTAAGTCGGATTTTTCAACTAGCTCCACCCCAACAACATCTTGTTTTTCAAAAATAGAAGTCCTACCCTTGGCCTCATACTCCCCTGCCCCCCTTTCTTCCCACAAGGAGTCCATAAACTCCAAATCCCCGATTAATCCCATTTCAACAAGCGGGGTATTCTTCTAATGAATTGTCTGCGTAAGCAAGGACTCAAATATTGGGGTAGGTTCAAGGTAGGGGATTCAAGGCGAGGAGGCTCAAAGGTAGTAAGCTCCTCAACCTCTGATTTCGGAGGGTTTTCATCACACAAAGGGGAGCAAGCTCCTGTTCTCTCGACCACCTAGCGGCTCACAAAAAAAAGGTAGGCGTGCCCTAATGTCGGCAATGGGAGATATATGGGAGGGGTTTGATCTTTTCATTGGACTCGGGGAAACATTGAGCAATTAGCTCAGCGTTCCGCCCTAACTTCGAGAGGGTTCCACCAAACACTCATCAACCCCACCCTCAATGACAAATTGGGTCGACTTTCTCTTCTCTCTCTTCCCTAGCGATAGCTCTCCTCATCCCTCTAAATTCGAGAGGGCTGTGGTAAGACCAATTCAACCTCCTCAACGTTGTTAATCGGACCTATTTCCTCTTCCAGGGAGTAAACTCTTCACTCCCTCCAAACTTCGGAGGAGCTTTGCACCCACGAGTCAAGATCCTCTATACGATCATCAACCCGCCCCTTAATGAGAAATGGGTGACTTCCTTGCTACTATTGACTTGAGGAGGGGAAGGAAATGTCTCCCACTCTGTTGGATTTGACCCACTTTGCCTACATGAGTTGAAGTCAACTGGGACCTAAGGTTCCCAATTGCTTGGGTGGTTTTACGTAGTGAAGGTCATCTGCGATCGCACTAAAGTCATACCCTCTCCTCAAGTTTCTCATCATGAGGGGGATAAGTTGGCTCTGGGGGTGGGCCACTAGAATAAGGATCAAACCCTTGCGGGTCTTGGAAAAGGGAGCCAAATTGGGTCATGTGGTCCTGGGCAAGTTCGAACGATTGTATTTCTTGCAGGGGCACAGGTAGTGCCTGTGGTGGCACTGGGGATTCGGAATACCACGATGAAAAAGATGGGTGGTGGAACCACCCTAGATTGTACGAATTTGGATATGAATCCCACTGCTGATTAATAATACTCACCCTACCGGATTATTATGATAAAAGCGTCCTTGAGTGCATAAAAAGCGTAAGCGGTATAAAATGTAATGCCCCCAACACTCACACATCTCATGCATCTGGCCCATTCTCACCTCGTTTACGTTATTTATTTGCTTTTTTTTTTTATTTTTTACTCGACTAAAGACACAAAATACTTACCACTCGACTGACACTAGATGACTCAACCTAGAAATTTCACAAACACTAAACTAACACCGTTTGAACACACGTCACCGTCCCCGGCAACGGCGCCAAAAATGCTTGACCGTTCGGGTATCTAATAATTAACTCTAATTTCGTCCCCAAGCCGCGGGACTATAGACCGGCAAAGATAATAAATCGGAAATACCGGAGTCGAACCACGTAGGCGGTCTACGGTGTTTCACTCAAACTATGTCAGTTCTATATGTTTGTGGCTGGCTCTTAGGTAGCCACCCCTTGCTCAATCCGTTTACTTAATTATCTAAATTGAACTAATTAAATTACTGAACTCTGAATTAAACAGGAGAGCACAGCCGTGGCACTACAGTGCCCGCAACTAGTCTGATTCACATCTACTCGGGCCACAATGATTTAATTAATAGGTTTAAAAATATGGAAACAGTTCCTAACAAGTGCACACCACTCGCCACCAATTCTCGCCAATTTAGAATGGGCTTATGCCCGGTTTTGTTTGCTAGAAAAATTCGTATTCAAAAACTGCGCATTAGTTAAAGTAATACAACACCGAGGTGGAATATAAATCGCCTAGCCACGGGACACCTTCGCCCCTCAAGAACCTTTTCCCTATCGACTACTCCACGATAGTTGAAAATAAAGCAAAAATAATACAAACCCTAAATCTAAACATGATTAAGCAATGAAAATAAGAACAGAAAGTAGTACCAAAATTGCGCGATGGAAATACTCTTGATTAATGAAAGAGGAACATCAAACCATGCTAAGAATCTTGAAAACCAATGCTGAACCCGAGAATATGAGATCTGTAGCCGAAAACTTGAAGAACTAAAAAGTCCCTAAAATTCCTGGAACCCTAACATGGGTAAAAACATAAGTATTTATACTAATCTCCTAATCCTAACGAAAATCTAACGAAAATCAAATTATTCCCCGCGGAGAGGACCGAACGACAGCGTTTAGTATGCCCAGATAGCAGCTCGGTAGCGCTACAGCCTTTTCCAGGTAGCGCTACCGCTTCACTATTGGCGTGCGTTGACCATCAAATGCTTGGGTTGACCATTGACTTAGCATGCCGGTAGCGCTACACTGATATTGGTGTAGCGCTCAAAAACATTCTGTTCATTTTGGGACCATTTTTGTGCCATCTTGAGCGCTCCAAGGTATTGGGGTAGCGCTCCCGACGGGTTTCGGCCATTCCTATGCACAATCCCTTCACCTCCAACTCCTGATCGACGTGCATGTACTTCCAATATCACGAAATCGCACCCAAAACCTTGAATTACCTGCAAATTACTTCCAACACCAAGAATACCACGTGCACATATTAATTGGAAAATAAAGCTCAAAATGCACGTCTAACATGCTAAAAACCCCTACTTAGGCGCTTATAAGCAAGCTTCTCACGCGCCTATCATAAACCATAAACCTAAAGTGCCTAAATCCGAAGTGTCTAAATCTAAGTGCCTAAAATTACTATACCCTACCCCAAACAACCTAAATATTCTAAAATTAAACCCCAAAAAATAACTCTACAAATAGAGCCCTTGGAAGCGTACTAAGAAAATGAACAAAATAACGTCATTTTGCTAAACAACAAGACCCATAATACCTACCACACAACTCCTCCATCGAATTCACTAAAAGCAAGTATATTTTTTACTAGCTTTTTTTTGGGAATTTGTGGGCGTTTATGTTTTTTTTTTAAAACTTTGTTTGTCGTAAGTCCCACTCTTGTTCTAAATGTCATGCTTGGCATTGTTTTTCATTTGCTGAAATGAGTTTTTTCATAAAAGTTGAGTTTAGCTTAATTCTTAAAATCACTTTTATTTCCTATTACTTAAAAGTTAATTTGCAAAAAGTCAATTTTCTATCATGTACTTTTTTAGCTAAAATTAAGTTGCTAAAGTCACCGTTGTATGTTTAGCAAATGGGAGTTGGGGTTCATAACTTTTAGAAAAGAAGAAACTCCATATAATCATAAGCCACTCTATATAGATAAGATTCAATGCCAAATTTTTGCGATGTCACTGTTGGTGCCGAATTCGACATCTAACTTGGCAACCGTTAAACTTGTCACATCACACTTTGCAGTACAGAAAATGTAGTTGTAAATAAAATAGATAGATCGATGGTTTTGCAAAAATGAAATGGCAATGTAGAACCGTATGAACAATTGTAGTTTTATTTTGTGGGGCAGCATTACACTGTAACCATCCAAGAAATAAATTTGGCAAATTTATTTTTTTCCCACCAACAAATTTACTTGCTCATGGTAAAGAAATTGAACAATTTTGTGCAGTGCTAATGTCTGGATATAAGTGTGCAGTGGCCAAGTGTAATTAATATGTCTCCGAATCCGTAGGTCTTGGCATAAGCAATATAACCTTCAACTATTGCTTCTGCCCTGAGGTCAAAGCTTGATTTTTTTTTGGTATTTTAGTTGATGTATGTGAACAGAATGATATGTCTCGTAAAGTGTGAAAAACTAAAAAACTTACAAATTTACGCGATAGAATGGGTCAATCTCTTTATTTCACTTGTTGAAAACAGTGAGGGGCTACAACGGTAGCATGGCGTGGTTCTCTCCTTTTTCGATGAAGGCGGTGAGGTTGTGGTGCCGATGAGCATGGGAAAACCATGCCATGTGTTTTGTCATTTTTAGAAAAGATTTTCCACTTCCTATTTTTTAGAGAAAAATTTGGCCTCAGGTGTGGCATCGTTTTTTTATTTATTTTTTATTTTTTATGACAACATTTTCTCCCCATTTATGACAGTTGGTGCTGATGCTCTTACTATTGCTAGTGATACTCTCTCAGCCCTCAGGCGATACCAATTATTTTATGGTCTTGAGGCACGCCAAGTAAGCAACAACACCTTTATTCAAAAAATATTTATTTTAATAATCGGATTTTTGGTTTAGCTTACGCGCACAAATCGACTCATTTTATGAGCTCTGCAAGTAATAATCGGGCATTACCCCCAATGGTCCCAAGAGTTTTCTGGTAAGGAGAATCGAACCTAAGACCTTAGTTGGGAGCAAACCTCTATATCTCAAGTCAAAACCACTTCGCCAACGCATTAGAGTTTTGACCTAGTATAACATGTGGTAAATAAGAGCATTAGGGCAGGTAAAATAAATGGAAGTAATTACTCTCCAGCGGGTTTGGATCATGCAACCTTTCTATATGTACAGACCATGTACAGACTAGTTTGGGGACCCACTTTTGAATTCCACACAAATGATCCGAGCTATTCATTGATCTTAGAATAATTTTCTGAAGGGCTTTGACTGAAATCAGCTCAATCGGACGTGCGTAAGTACTTAATCGAAAATCACCCTATTTTATTCATAAAAAATTCAATGAAACAGGGAGATTTTGAGCTGATTTTTGGGAAGATAGCTTGTAATTTCATTTCTAAGATCAATGAACAACAGCTCGAATTATTCCCGTGAGACACAAGTTAATCCCCAAACCAGCGCTTCATCTGTTCCTTTAGTTTTTTCTAGATCATGGGAGCCAAACTGTCAAAGTTAACAATTAGTACTAGCCACAGAAGTCTATTGTACAGTATCTTTTGACCGGGCCTGTGCAGGAGGCAGCTTTGTACCCTTTGTACATTTTTCCCCTTTCTGAAGTTACCAAAATATATATGGGAGCTTCTCCGGTGTGTTAGCCATATTCTTTTTTTTTTTTATCCTTTATACGCGTTTGACTTTTACCCCAAAATGGCATCACATCATTGCAAGAAAATTAGTGTTATTATATACTCCCTCCTTTCTTTTTTATTTGTCCCTCACTCTCTCTCTTGCCTTTTTTCAAATCAAAAAATTAAGTACTTTCATGCCTTTTTTTAAATAAAAAAATTAAGTGCTTCCATGTATCATTTTTTCAAATTTTTTCGAACCGAATTAAAGTACACGATGAGTACTTTAATTCGGTGTAAAAAAATTTGAAAAATGATACACGAAAACTCTTCATTTTTTCATTTAAAAAGTGACACAACTTTTCATAGATGACAAACAAATAGGAACGGAGAGAGTATATATATATATATATATATATATATATATATATATATATATATATATATATATATATATAAAAATATCTTCACTATTATATCCATCTAAAAATCTATTGATTGGCAGAGGTATTAGGCAATACAAATTTGGAGTTTGGGAAAAAAAATTTAAAAAAAAAAATCTTTCCAATTGGATCACTAAATATAAACAATTTAATTATTAGGTATTGAAGTATTGCTCTTAGACTTAATCCAATGAGACAATTCAAGTAACTAAAGGTGTGTTCCACTAAGGGTGTCTTTTGGTTTTTTGGCTTTAATTTCACGGCCTTTTATGTCATGTATTGTGAGAGAATGACAAGTTTCGAATATCGCAATAAATCTTTTTGGTTTTTAGTGGAATGGGGGTTTGGATAATCTATGTACTTTGTTAGAAATATGGCATTAACTTTTTTACTATTTTCAGCACACTGGGTGTTCAACTAACAATAAACTATTTTTTTTTAAATACTGAGACATGTCATTCTCTCATAATACATCATATAAAAAACTGTGAAAAACTAGTTTTTCAAAAACCTAAACTCCCCCTTATGGTTTAAAAGGTGCTCATGAAACCCTTGTTCCTTAGTCCACCACTGCCCCTATCCCTGGTCCTGGTGGCTTCTTCAATTCAGTTTCGGTCCCTACTCTTCCAGTCCACTCTTTATTGCATATCTTCAAACCACAAGTCATTACTAGTACATTTAATGTTTTTGGTAAGGAGTTAATTCAATATATCTATACCTACATATTTACTGCTGATGATAAATGCATCTTACAAATGTTCATTGAATCATATAATATGTTTTGTTATCATAATTTGCGTAATTTTTTTGGCTTAATTTTTTGGATAAATCCAACACTTTTAGGATAAATAATAGTCTAAAGTGATGGAATGAAGTTTTGGCTGGTTTATGGGAGCTTCTCTGGCGTTAGCCATATTCGAGAATCTATTATCCGCGTTTGAGTTTTATCTCAAAATGGCATAACATCATTGTAAGAAAATTAGTGTTATATAAAAAAAATAAGGGTTTATAGTTTGATACGGTCCAAGTTTTGGACTAGTAGTCTAGTAGGACACTTCAAATTTAGACCATACAAGTATATATTGATATAATTAATCGTGCAAATTTACTCGGTCACTCTTATAGGAACTATTAATTGCAGGAATAGATGATTCAGATTTTTTTATCCCGTTTTATCTACATTAAGGAATATAGATGATCCAATTTCATAAAAATTACAAAAGTCCGAAGTAGTTAATAAAATAAGATAGTATACAATTTTTCTCTCCAACAATGTATTTTAAAAACTACTAGTTCTATGTTGTACCAGCTCTCATAACATCTACTAAAATCTGCAAACCATTCACCACAACTCTAGACATAAAACTTGGAGTTCGAGCAGGAAAGGGGACTGAGATCACAATAACCTGTTTTGACTCCCAGAATGTTGGTAAACTAGGGAACTTACAGTTCCTTTGGACGGGGTATTAGGCAGGTGGATGAATTTGCGTCCAAATGAGCAATTTTGAAGCCACCCATAATCATCCTTGGTGTTGGGGCATATGAGTTATGTTCCCCATTTAATTCATCCCAGACTCTCTTAGATATGGATAGCTAGCCTGATCCATATAGATATCATATTTCCCACCCAAATTGACTACAATGATTTCGTGAACCCTAAAACACACACACACACACAATCTCCGTTTTTTTCGTTATTCATGGCTCCGCCGGCCAAACTCAAACAATAAAAAAAGTAGAGAGAACAGTAAACTTTAGTCGGGGAATGCAACCATTTACTGAGTAAATGTTAGTTGGGGAGTGCAACTATTTACCAAGTAAACTTTAGTCGGCGATTAGTGTACCCTTTATCGGCTAAAATATTTTTTGCCGAGTAAAACATTTTTTACTCGGCAAATACATTCACCGAAGGTCATTCGACGACTAACGTGCCAACTAAATAATTTACTCGGTAATGGTTTTCAACGACTAAAAATCAACTTTTGCCGAGTAAATGTTTAGTCAGCATTGGTGAAATGTGTTGTAGTGAGAGAATTCAAGTAATTACAGTAGTTTGTTTTGCATAATCTATGTACTTACTAACTTCGTTAGTAAAACCTTTTTACTATTTTTAGCACACTGTTATTATTTTAGCATTGCTTAATATCGGAATGGGGGATGGTGATGTCCCTAGCCAATCACGGCCGTCCGTGATCAGCCATAGACGGCTCAGATGTGTTTGACAACGGACGGTTCAAACTTGTTTGGATAAGATGTAATCTAAGCCGTCCATGGCCAATTAGGGATGGTTGTGATCTACGAGCACCCATGTTGTCTCCGAAGGAAAAACACCCACCCCGAGTATGCTTATTTTGTTTGTTTAAAAGGTGCTCATTAAATCCGGAGTCTGGCACTGCCCCTTCCCTGGTGGCAGTTGCCTCAATTCAGTATCGGTCCCTACTCTTCCACTCCAGCGTTTATTGCATATCTTCAGACCAAGTCATTACTAGTTCATTTAATGTTTTTGGTAAGGAGTCGATTCAATATAGCTATACCTGCATATTTACTGCTATGATAAACGCACCTTACAAATGTTCATGGAATCATTTGGAGTAACTAATAACAAAGCATAATATATGATTGATAGAGTCAAACATTGAAAACCAATAAATTACCAGTACAAATATTCTTTAAAGAAAAGAGAAAAGAGAAGATGTGAAAGACTAGGAAAGTAGGAAACAGAATGGGTAATTAACTAATTATGAATTCCTTTAAAAGATAACCCCAGCCACAAAACAAGTAGGACTAGGTCCTAAGAACAGAGCCGGCTAAAACTCGTAAAGCCACCGCTTTAAGCTCCCAACTGTTAATCAATTTTGAGGGCCCCTAATTAGGCATACGTAAACATTAAAGTTAATTTGTCTTTTAAGAGGCCAATTTGAAATAACGCCCAAGTGAAAAGGCTCAAACATGACATAATTTGGCACCTATTCTTTTATTATGAGAAGCTAAAAGGGGTTGTAAGTTTTAATAAAGAAGCTAAAAGATTATCGCTACTGAGTAGTGATTTATTTTCGAGAATATCATCGCCTACTAACTTCTTTCCTTCTTGTCCATGTACTTCTGTTTTTTTTATCCTCGTTACAGTGCTCTTTTGTTTTTTATTTTCAAAAAATCATATAACTCTCTCAACCCAGTCACGGCCCACCAATCAATACTTTGTTGAATCGGGGAAAAAAAAGAGACAGTTGATTATGCAAATTTAATCAATTATGGGTACTTATGCTCTTAACTGATTGTAATGACTTTCCTATATAAGTTTGTTTTTTATAAGTATTTTTAATTATGCAAATTAGATTGAGGCCTATTTAAAAAAATTTGCTTTAAGCCTAATAAAACTCAAAGCCGGCGCTGCCTAAGAAACAGAAGTACATGGACAAGAAGGAAAGAATGTGGATTAAGTTCGTCACTTTAATCTACAATTAATGACAGCCATTATGAAGAATGTGGAAGATGTCATTGTTATCTCTCATAAATGTTTAATCAAAATCACACATAACAGTCGAATTGATTTGGAAACTGATAAGTGCCGAAATGTATACATTTAGGCTGCCTAATATATATTTGTTATGTCCTTTATTATTATTATTTAATGTCTTTTATTGTGTTTTTGTGATTTTAGGTTCTGGGGACAGGATACCACATTTGGCCTTAAATCAAAAAAATTGC
The DNA here is from genome assembly GCA_022606695.1 of Vaccinium macrocarpon. Classification (NCBI taxonomy): domain Eukaryota; kingdom Viridiplantae; phylum Streptophyta; class Magnoliopsida; order Ericales; family Ericaceae; genus Vaccinium; species Vaccinium macrocarpon. The sequence goes on from CM040173.1 coordinate 23,842,295, forward strand.
GTGTCACGTGAGCGAGTAGCACTGGATCATTTTTCTAGCACACCATCCGAATCACCGTTCCCTGACCAAAACTTTGCCAATATGGGAATAAACAATTCATTTGTTTATGTTGGTGACAATGCATTGATTATTCAAATCAATGCCATGGAAGGAAAGCTGGGAATTGGAATTGTGAAGTTTTACTTGCGGAGTCCGGATGATATCTTGTTTCGCCCCAGGAAACACATGCCAAGCAGATAAATTGCAAAAGTTATACCATTTTATTTCAGGCATTAAAATAAGAAGTTTAACTGTTCCTGCGCCCTAATCAGACTCCGTTTCAAACATCAGTCGAGAGCATCTTGTGTGTGTGCCACACCGAATAATTTTTCTCTCCATGTCAGGCGAGCATTCTCTCCACTTGGATTCAATTAATCAGATCATGGGGGCTTTTAAAGAAGTATGGCATGAAAATAAATTATTTTCCCAAGGTGATGTCTCTGGCATGAAATTATCCCCATTTGTCTATAAGTTAGCCATTTTGTTTCAAGAGAAGTAGGAAGAAAAAAAAAACCCCACATTTGGAAATCAGAGAGAAGAAAATACTCCCTTCCCATTCTCAGCAAAAAAATCCAGAAGCTCTACTGCCATTTTCATGGCTCTGATCAGTGCCTCCATGGCCAACTAAACCCTCCTTAGGGTATTGGTAAGCCCTAACTTTGTAAATATGGTTTGTTTTCTTTCGTAATTTTATTTTGTGGCTAGACCAATGAAATGTGGTGATTGTATAATCCAGACTTTGTTTCAAATAAATTTCATTGTAAAATTCAGTGTATGTTGTATTTATTTTCTGTGATTATAAATACAACGGTTATGCAATTGTTTTCAAGCTACCAAATATTAAGTGAGTTAAAATTATGCCTTGCTTGAGATGAGACGGGTTGTGCCTATGATCTTAGGTTAGCGTAGACAGGCCGTGCCCATCTAAGATGGTTTATTTTTGGCTCACTTTTATTTGAATTTCTGGACGATAGTACTTCGGCTTGTACCCAGGAGTACATCACTACCACATTAATTGGTGTAGTCACGAGATTGTTACAAAGTTTGTAGACCATTGAATGCAAAGTTAGTGGTGAAACCGGTACCCTAAGCTCTCTCTCATTTGTGAAAACAAAAAAATAGAAAATTTAAAATCTCTCTTTAATTTAATTAGCTCTAAATTGAAGTCACAAAAATCCTCACCTTTAAGTCACTGTGGAAATCGGTTTTAAAATTTAAAGTAACACTTAGTCCCTGTGGTTCGACACCCGTACTCGCACTTTACTAATAAATCCATTTTTTCGCATTTTACGGGTTATAAATAATTTTGATTTTGGCACATCAGAAACCTTTCCTAATTATGTCGGTGATTTATCCTTGAAGAAGAAAGTCTTTGGTAGTTGGTTTAATTAGCTAGCTTAACTGACATACATACTCCTATCTTTCATCTCAAAAATTTATTGAGGAGATAAAAGATTAACACAATAATACACACTACATTTACACATGCATGAAAACATCACATTTATAAATGTTGCAATGCATCTGTAGGCCTCTGTCTTCGAAAAAACTGTGAAATACACATTCAACATATTTGTATGTAATTTACCCAAAAAGTATATATATTTGTTTATAACTTATTTAGCGCCTCCAACTTTTCCAAGTTTTATACATTTGCATACATAATACTCAAATAATTAATCTTTGCCTACTTCAATTTTTCACAGTCATTCTTATTGAAGAAAATGCTTCGCTCTATAAACAATGGCTCACAACAATAATCGAGATCGAATTAAGGTTTTACTTCTTTTTTTTTCCCTGCTCAACAAGATCGAATAAGGCTTTGTTTCACTAATTTGAATTTTTGTTGTTGTTTTTTTTTTATATACTTTTCACGGTATTTGAGATAGGTCATCTTCTCACGTACATCAACTAAAAAGGTCCAAAAAAATCAAAAGCCAAAAAAACAAGTTCGCGGAGCATGGTATTCAGTTTTGCAATTTAGAGCAAAAGATCTACCATAATAATCTTAAATTGAATACTTACTAAAATTATTTGGTGTATTTATAATTATAGCTCGCATTAATTATTGAACAAAGGGGTTTCTTAATCGTTTCTTATTTTTTTGAGTCATTAATATTGCTTAGTTTAACCCTTTTACTTTTCTGTTGCATTTGCTTGACCAGACTTTTTGTTTTTGAGTTTTGTAGTTTACTTGTATTTCTAAATCTGAGATTAGCGCAAAGGGTCTTGTTCGTTTCTTTGTTTAGTTTTAGTTTTAGTTTTAGTTTTGATGATATCATCATTTTCCTCATTTCTCTCCACTCATTACACCTGCTGACATCATCAAAACTAAACTAAACTAACTAACCAAACACAGCCCTATAACTCGATTCTCACACTATCAATTCTTAAATTATATTTGGTCTATCCCGTGGGGCTTTGCCCCTACTTTAATTAAGTCTTCTGCTATTGACGACAGGGTTAGTTCTCTCCCAGTTATTCAGTTTATTGAATTAGATACAGAATACCCTTTAAAAAAAATTAGCCTGCGTGTTTATATTTCTCACAATAATATATGCATTTAATCCTTCATTTCTGGTTAGCATTAAAGTAGACTGGTTATAATTTTTTGGCAAAATAAATTAGAAACACGCAAGAGCTCAATCGGGAACTTTGACTTTTAGGCCCCGTATGCGTTCATTTCCCAATTTTATGAAGGAAAAACAAGAAAACAGACATTGATTCTTCTGAAATGAAAACATAATGGTAATTGCATAGAGACTTGGTTTAAAAATACATTTGCCTTAAAAATATCCTCGGAAGTGTAGAAATTCACATGGTTGATGAAATGTCATTTTCCTGATAAAATACGAGTCATTCAGTTTTTTTTTTTTTTTGGCCAAAATTTCTTGGGACATGTATATATATTGGTGCTAAATTGTTAGTTTCAAATTTGGTTTTCTATTTTTTAAATAAAAAAATTTTATGCACCCATTGCTCCATTAAATGCAAATTTTGTACACTGTACCATCCCCTGAACCTACTTTGTGTAATGTTTATAATTAAAAAATCAAGTTAATCAGGTTTCGATGATGATAGCTATATGAACTAATCATAATTGCTACTCTAACAATCTACTTAAACAATCATAATTGAAGCAAAGAATCAAATTCAAGGCCTCCATAAAAGTATGCAGATCTAGAGTTCTCACCACCTAGCTAGGTAAGCCCTAATCAGCAACATAAATAACTCATATTAGAATCTCACTATTTCTGGTGGAGGAGCACTGATTAACAGTGGTCCTGCGACACTGTCACATTGTTTCTCCATTACACATTGATGCGGGCAGGGTCTATATTAATCTTGGATCTTAGATCGATATGTGGTAGAGATGGAGGGCACTGAATAATTTTATTGTGGAGGGAATGTCATTCTGCTGGCTTCTTACATCCGAGAAAAGTGTTGGACACAGGTTGACGGAGAGGGAGAAACATCCCCAGTCGTTTCAAACATTAATTTTGCCAATCAATAACATAGTCTGTGAATGGTTTATTTTTAATGATAGTTTCTTCCCGGCCGGGGATAATATATGAACTTGATTCTTCTTTTCCTTGCATGATACATAAATACATTTGAGAAAAATGTAAAATCAGCACTGAATCACCTTCAAAGTTAATTCAGTCCAAAATCATATAGCTAAATTGGTAGATAATAGACATCGAATGAGATTGTTTTATAAAGAAAACAGAAAGAAAGTAGGACCTGATTGAACCCTCAATTATGTTTTGCTGACAACAATGGCCCCCCAATAATACACTACATGTACATATTACAACATCCCATTTATACATGTTACAATATATCGGTAGGCCTATATCTTCTAAAAACCTGTAACATACACATTTAACATATTTAAATGTAACCTATTTAGCACCTTTAGACTTTTCCATGTTCTATACATTTACATGCGTAATACTCAAATAATTAATCTTTGCCCACTTCTATTTTCACATTACCCCTTTTTTCCCTACTCAGCAAGATCGAACAAGGCTTTATTCTACTAATATGGTTTTTTTTTTTCTTGACTTATCACAGATTTCGATATAGGTCATCTTCTCACATACATCAATTAAAAAAGTTCGAAAAATCAAAAGCCAGAAAACCAAGTTAGTAGAACATGATATTCAGTTTTGCAATTTAGAGCAAAAATCTACCATAATAATCTTAAATTGAATGCTTACTAAAACTATTTGGTGTATTTATAATTATAGTTTCCATTATGGAACAACTGTGTTTCTTAATCGTTTCTTATTTTTTGACTCATTGCTGTTGCTTAGTTTAACCCTTTTTAACCATTTTGCTGCATTGCTTGACCATACTTTTTGTTTTTGAGTTTTGTAGTTTACTTGTATTTTTAAATCCGAGATTAGCGCAATAATAGCCACCTTATAACTTAATTCTCACAACAATAATAACCACCATATATGTGGTCTATCCTGCGGGATTTCGCCCCTACTTAATCGAGTCTTTTGTTATTGACGACAGGATTAGTTCTCTCCCAGTTATTCAATTTATTAAATTAGATACAGAATAATTTTTTAACAAAATTAGCCTTTGTGTTTATATTTCTCACAACAATATATTATTTGCAAAATCAATTAGAAACACGCAAGAGCTCAATTAGGAAGTCTGACTTTTAGCCCCATATGCATTAATTTCCCAATTTTATGAAGGAAAAGCAAGAAAACAGACAATTGATTGGACTGAAATGAAAACATAAATGGATAATTGCATACAGACTTGGTTTAAAAATAGATTTGCCTCATCCAACACGTTAGGTCGATCGAAAGTCTTAATACCCACGGAAGTGACTCTCTTTGACGGCCAGTGCATGTAGAAATTCACATGGTTAAATGTCATTTTCCTGATAAATTACGAGTTTTTTGCCAAAATTTATGGGGACATATATGGGAGATAAATTGTTAGTTTGGATTTTTTAGTTTTTTATTTTTTTAGGAAAAAAAATTATACACCCATGGCTCCATTAAATCTAAACTTGACATAAATTGGGTCTAATTACAAGGTTTTAGTCTACTATTTGAACTATTCATTTTGCGGGTCACTTTATGCATTGCACCATCCCTTGAGGTATCAGATCGCCTGTTCCCAAATCCCCTTGTTCCTCTATTGCAGGGGAGGTTTGGGCCGTTGGATGATGAATTTTATTTTTGTGTTTTAAAAATTTATGTGTGATCCCACAGTCCAAACCCCCCATGCAACAGAGTAACATGAGGATTTTGGAATAGGTGATTTGGTTCCATCCCCTGAACCCACTTTGTGTAACTTTTCTAATTGAAAAACCAAGTTACATTTGGCTAAATTGAAAACACTGGGTTTTTTGGTTTTTTTTTTTTCATTTTGTTTTTATTCAAATTTTTTTTTGCATTTGTCAGTTTTGCGTCAAGATTTTGTTGTTTCTGGACTTATCTCGTCGAGGCGAATCCAAAGAGTATAAAATTATGGAAAAAAATAATAGTTTTTTTAATAAAGCCAAAAAATAAACCAAAATAAACTAGTTTGTTGGATTATTTTTCGTCTTTATTCACAAAAATTTAAGTTTGGCTAACAATTTTATACTTTTTAGATTTCTCTCTTCGAGATAAGTCAAGAAAACACAAAAAGTCGATCGAAAACTAACAAATACAAAAAAAAAAAAAAAAAATTGAATAAGAACAAAAAAGAAAAAAAAGCAAAACACCAATTTTTTCTATTTAGCCAAATTGCTACTCTAACCATCACAATTGATGCAAAGGATCCAATTCAAGACATCTATAAAAGTATTCTGATGTAGAGTTCTCACCACCCAGCTAGGTAAGCCCTAATCGGCTACATAAATAACTAGTACTACGTATTACAATCTCTCTAATTCTGGTGGAGGAGTACTGATTAACAGTGGTCCCGACACTGTCACATTTTTTCTTAGACTCTCGGGCTATTTCTCACATTGATGTGGGAGGGGTCTATTCACTTAATATTGGATCTTATATCGACGTGTGGGAGAGATGGACCGCACCAAATAATTTTTTCGTGGAGAAGGGAATGTCATTCTACTGGCTTCTTATATCCGAGAAAAGTGTTGGTCTCAGGTTGACGGAGAGGGAGAAACATCTCCGGTCGTTTCGAACATTACTTTTGCATTTTGATATACTTAGGCTGTGAATGGTCGTTCTTGTTAGTACATTTGAGAAAAATGTAAAATCAGCACTGAATCACCTTCAAAGTTTAGTCCAAAATTATATAGCAGAATTGGTAGATAATAGACATCGAATGAGATTGTTTAATAAAGAAAACAGAAAGAAAGTAGGACCTGAGCCGTCAATTGTGTCTGGCTGACAACAATGGCCCCAATAAATTTGGTCTTAAGGTGTCAAGGCAATTTGTTAGGAAGAAGAAAGGAGATATTATTAGCTTTTCAGGGGAGAGATCCACCCATGAAGCTATCTTAAAAATGGAAAGGAGGATAAATAGATCTAAGAGGAATATTAGGAAGAAGAAGTTTAATTATTTCTGAGCTCGAGATTAAGGCTTCCAAAGTTTCATACAAAGCTAAGGAGGTATCTTCTTCTTCTATTTCTTCCGTTGGCATTCGGAACATAAATTATTTATTATTTGAGAATTCTCGTAAGACGATGGATGAAGCCGCAAATCTCAGAGTTGTTTTCAAAGGAGGGAGGAACTTTAATTAGGAGAAATTGATTGAATTAGAAGAACGGAAATGACGGATAGGGAGAAAGCTCTGAACTTATTCGGAGATAGAAGAGAGTGAGCTTTCTGATAGGGAGGATTTTGCTTCTCTCTCTTTGGAGTTTTAGCTTCCTTTGTTTTTGGGGTCTATGCTTCGGGTCTTTTGTTCTTTTAGGAGTTTTGGGGGGTTTCAGGTCTCTCTCTCTCTCTCTCTCTCTATTTTTTTTTTTTTTTTTGGTGTTTCTAGTTTTGGTTGGGTTTCTTGCCTTCCATGCTAGCTGGGTCTTGGGTGGCGTTTTTTGCTGGTGTGTCCTTACCCCGTTAATCATTGTTCTTTATTCAAAGATCAATAAATTTTTTGAATATCAAAAAAACTTATGTTTGGCTAACTAGAATTTTTAATAGGAATAAGAATACGATTACTGGGAACCAAATTCCTAGAAATTTTCTTGAGTAGAAATAAAAATACGTTTACTAGCAATTAAATTCTTCGGAATATAATACTTTTGTTTAGTAAATTTATTCCATTGTTTGAATTGATTCAGTGATCTTATGTAGTAAATAATTATTTTGAAAATTTATCAGAGTCAACATTTCATTTTTTTTATAATGATTGAGCTCGAAATCTCAAATTACCAGGGGTAAGGAAGGAGCAGATTTTCACTTAGTATGGAAATGTGATTCATCTTCTTGTCTTTTCCAAACATCGGATTAACATCACATTCCCATGCTATCTCTTCCAAACTTTAGAATTATAAAAATAATCGCATTCTCATTCCTATTCAAAATACTAGTCACCCAAACTGAGCCTTAATGATACGGCTCTAAATGCGTTGCAGTTTTGATAATAAATGGTCGTACAATTCCAATTTGTACTAACATTTCATCCATATGTCAGTGTTTGAAATGAGGTAACTAATACACCATTCATCCCAATTTATTAGACCATTTTGGATATTCCAATTAAGAGAACATTATTATTACACTTGTCATATTTTTTCTTTCCTCCTTTTACCCGTCAAAACATCAACATTATATGTACTTAATTTCAAAAAGTGAGGGTAAAATGGTAAACTAACAATTTTTTTTCTTATTACTTTCAATTGGGGACAATCTTTTTGGAACAACAAAAAGTGTCATTTGAGACCGAAAATTGGAACAGAGGGAATATTTAATTTATGATGTTACCTCTACTTTTCCTTCCTGATTCCATGTACACTGAAGGAGAAAAAAGTTAGGAGTACTTTTTTGGTTTTTGTTTTTTGGTACACAAGAGGGCCTAGACCCTAAGAAACATAAACACTTGCCGCAGTAACTCGAGGAACTCCAAGAGCATCACGGTCGTTGCGTATATCATCCAGCACTTCTAGTGGCGCTTGATCAAACACTTGCTTACATCGGTCCAACTGAAGACCCAATCTAGCTAGATTATGAACTAGTAACTATTTAATTAGGCTCCACTCATTATTGATGATATTTTAGAAATAATGTTTAGAATGATTTGATCAACAATGCACGAGGCTAGAGTAAAGAAACAGTTACTAACAAATATAGTAAAAATGGCGAAACTGAACTTCTTTTGATAAAACACCGGATGATACCCTTAAAGGGAAGTATAACTTGATTTCATGGCGAAAAGAACTTTTTTTATTAATGCTTCAAAACTCAGTTGTTGCATCCGCAATCAGGGCCGGCCCTGAGCTAAAGTGAGTAAGACGCCTACCTTAAGCCCCCGAATTTTAGCTTAAAAGTAGGGCTCCGGATAAGGACACCTAAGTATATAATACTCCCTTCGTTCCTATTTGTTTGTTCCACACTCTCTCTCTCTTGCCTTTTTTCAATTCAAAAAATTAAGTACTTCCGTGTATTATTTTTCAAATTTTTTCGCACCAAATTAAAGTACACGATGAGTACTTTAATTTGGTGTAAAAAAATTTGAAAAATGATATACGAAAACACTTAATTTTTTCATTTGAAAAGTGGCAGATTTTTCGTAGAAGACAAACAAATAGAAACGGAGGAAGTATATATTAATCTATTGCGGACCGCAATATACAAGATGGTGTCAACAAACATTATTGTTACGCTGCAAGGAATGAAGAAGTCAAACATTATAGTACTCCTATATGTTTGTGTGACATCGAGCATCCCGTTGTGTCAGAAGTTGGGCTTTGATTAGGGATTTTTTTGGGCTTCAAAACTGGGCTTTCAACATGTTTGGAATGGTTTGAATGGGTTTGGTAGAGCTGTGGGTTTAATGGGCTTGATTTTAGGAAGATCTATTGGGCTCGAAAAAGGTCATGTGGGTTAAAAACTTAAAATTGGAAGAGTAATAACGTTCCATAAGAAAGCTCAAAGTCATAGGACAATCGGCCTGATAATAAAAATCCAAAATCAGTACTACTATAAAAAAAAAGTAGCATAGTGTTGCCTTGTTCTTCAATGGATTTTGTCTCATAAAATTAATTTACTTTTGATAAAATCTAAGAACCTCAACGGATTTTAGCAAAACTAGATTAATTTTATCTCGTAAAATCATTTCGAAAATACCTTTATCAAAGCTGGATTTTTTCAATTGGGAAAATGATTTGATTTTATCGCACCTCCAAACAAAACTAGATTTTATCTCATAAAAATCCCATCGAGATAACTAGGGTTCCGTCTATACTCTTAAAAATAAGGACGAGACATTTTGAATCGGTTTAGGTTTGGTAAAATCAAAATTAAAACCGAAATTTATACTTAACATGAAATTGTAAGCTAAACCATTGATAACTCTCAATTTCATGCATCAAGAAATATGTTGTGTGACCTGTGTACTTGGAATTAGAGAAAACAAACACATATACACAAGATTGGAAAAGTAATAACGTTCCATAAGAAGTCTCAAAGTCATAGGACAATCGGCTTAATGATAAACATCCAAAATCAATACTACTATCAAATAGCATAGGCAATTGACTGGGGTTCCATTTATACCCTTAAAAAATAAGGATGGAACAATTCATTCGGTTTAGGTTAGGGTAAAATAAAAATAAGGATGGAACAATTCATTCCTAATCCATTACATGAGGGGAGGGGGGAATGAGACTCGATACTGGGATGCAGTATGGAGCATTCAAGAGCTTTACCACATGAGCTAGCCACCACTTGTAGACCGAAATTATTAACTAACATGAAATTGTAACCTAAGCCGCTGATAATTCTCAATTTATTTCATCAAGAAATATGTTGTGTGACCTGCGTATTTGGAATCAGGGAAAACAAGCACATATACACAAGATTGGAAAAGTAATAACATTCTTTAAGAAGTGTCAAAGTCATAGGGCAATTGGCTTGATAATAAAAATCCAAACTTAATACTACTATAACATAGCATAGTTACTTGACTAGGGTTCCATCTATACGCTTAAAAATAAGGATGGATCAGTTCATTTAGTTTAGGTTTGGGTAAAATAAGGATGGAACAGTTCATGAAATTGTAACCTAAAACGTTGATATTTCTCAATTTCATGCATCAAAAAATTTGTTGTGTCCCCTGTGTATTTGGATTCAGAGAGAACAAGCACATATACACAAGAATGGGAAAATAATAGCGGTCTATAAGAAGTCTCAAAGTCATAGGACAATCGACTTGATAATAAAAATCCAAAATTTTAATACTACTATAAAATAGCATAGTTACTTGACTAGGGTTCCATCTATACTCTTAAAAATAAGGATGGAACAGTTCATTTGGTCTAGGTTTTGGTAAAATCAAAATTAAAAACGAAATTGTTAACTAACATGAAATTGTAACCCAAACTGTTGGGTTTCCTTTTATCTAGTCCATAGCCAAATTGGCTTACTTGGTTTTTTATTGACAACGGTGTAGCAAGTAAGTTCATAACTTTATACTTGTATTCCGTGGTGAACTCCTCCAAATGGACCTTCTGAGTTGGCTCTTTCTACCTTGATTTGGCTCATCTAACTTCTTGGTAACTCTGAACAAGTAGCGTTCGAGATCAGTGCCAAACCCGACCGAAATGTGGCCACGGAAGGCACTCCAACGATCTAGTGAGAGACTTAGAGAGGAGTACCAGAGAAGTAAAGAGTTGCAAATTGTATTGTCTACCTTCTAGGGTTACCTTTTGCTCACTTATATAGGAACTCCTAACATGGGCCCTAAGTTAGGGCATGCCTTGGGTGACGTCACATCACGTCACGTGCCGAGTTACTTATCATGGTATGCACATGCTACAAGTCTCTGAATGCCACGCGTCACAACCACTTGGTTGTTGTCATCATGACGTAAGTGGGATACAACTATGTGCACATGGCTCATCTCAAGCTAGTCATGCACGCTAATGTCTCGAATGACGTCACCCAAGATGTGTCAGCTGAAGTGCCTTTTGTATGTCTCACAAGTCATTTTGGGTTTACCAACTCTGATGACTCGTCCAGATCAATCTCATCTCAGTAAGTCATCTCAAGTTTACTAGCTCGGATGACTCATCTGGATCAATCTCGTCTTAGCGAATCATTTTAACTTTATTTGGTTAGGATGACTTGTCTGGATTAATCTCGTCTTGGCCAAGACATTGGTTCATCTTCTTTGTGATTTGATTCATAATGTCCAGCACGTTTATATTGGGCTCGGTTGTCACCTTCTCAGGACGGTCATACTGGGCATTGTTTTCTGTCTGGCCCCTTTTGTTAAGAAATAAGCCCCGCCTTCTTGACAATTAGGCCTTCTGACAAAACCGGCCTTGACCTTTATCTCTTTTATATTTCAGCCCACTATAATAGCCTATCAACTTTTGTTGAAGCATTTTCTTTGAGGGAGAACTTGACATAAGTACAAGGCGTATCATTTTGTTATTCTCAGCAGCCGAGCTTATTCCTTCTTTGTTGGCTTCTTTGCTACAGATTGTGTTTTCTTTTGAGTTTGGACACACTAAACAATACACTTTTATTGATACTTTCACTTGTACACAAGACAATATTACACAAGTACACTTACTTGGTGCTCTCACCACTCACTTGGTGTTCTCTCACCAACACAAGCTTTAGTACCTTACACTTATGATCTCACTTGGTGTACTCTCCACACACATTTACAAATGACACACTCTCTTATTTATAGACTACATTAGAACATTGTAGACTAGGACTCCTAGAGATAATACAAGAAGATTCTAGACAAATGTGGAGAATGAGGAAGGATGGTGAAGAACCTAGAAGCTTCAAGTATCGGAAGTTTTTGATACAATCCGGATGTCTCCAGTGGAATCCGGAGGCTTCCATCGTAATCCAGAAGGTTCCAGAGGGACCTGAAACTTTCTAGTGGAGTCCTGAACATTCCGGCGAGATCCAAAACATTCCGGAGGAACCTAGGGATTTCTGGAATCATCCGGAGAGGCGGTGATAACTTCAACATTTTTTAGCCTCAATCAATTCGTGGCATAGCTCTGAGCGCACCATGTATCTCCTTTTGATTGGGGTTAGGAGCTTAAAAAGACATTCCTCATGTTAAGAGTCAGGTAGCAAGACCAGATGGGCGAGAATGTCCTCAAAGTTGGTGGTGAGGTGTCTAGAATCTGCTCAATGTCTTTCGGAGGCTCTAACGTATAAAGCAAAGGGAGACCAAGCTTAGGCTCGATCAGATCTTACGGTGTGGTGGCAAGGAGCAGTTGACATCTCTCGGGTCGACTCGTTATGTACTCCTTAGTGAACCAAGTCAAAAATTTTCGGCAGTCGTTTGGTTTGGGTTTTGCGATTGCCATACCCAAACCCAAAGTATATATCTATACCTAAATCCAAACCAATATCCGATGGGTATGAATTTTAGTGCATCATAACCAAACCATATGGATTTGGATTTTATCCAAATCACACCAAACCCACATCAATATTCATTTCATTAATGAACATATTAAGGAAAAATATTATATATTAAAATAAAAAGGTAATATACCATATCATTTTTCTATTAAACATCTAAATTTCAACATAATCAAAAAAAATAACTAAATAATACATTTTTCTTAAGAGCTTCCTATGGAGACTCTTGAGATTTTTAAAGGATTTGAAAAGAATAAGGATGGAGATAAAATAAAAAGTCCCTGAAAGTTATGAATTGAAAAATAAAAATTACATGTACATAAAAAATAATATTCATATATATATATATATATATCCTATAAATAATATTATATGGATCGGTTTGGGTTTGGGTTTTGGTTTGACCGAATACTTGTTAAGACCAAACCCAAATCCAAACACGCTAGGTATTATGTTTTGAAAATCAAACCCACTCGATGGGTAGGAAAAAATATAAAAAAGCGCACCAATTAGGTCGGTTTGGTTTAGGTATCCATCGGTTGTGGGTGAAATTGCTCACCTAACTCATACAAACAAGCATATTTTGGTTTAAAGGAATACGATTGTTATGCTTGTTTGTATGAGTTAGGTGAGCATGTTTGATTTTTCTCTTCATGTGTGCCTATTTAACTTGTTCACATGCATATATCTGGCATCTCTGTTTGAGTAGTTTCACATCATGAGGAATATTGAGTAAGTGTTCCCACTTTGTGCACAGTATGTCCTTAAAGCATCCCATGTTTTCTTTGTTCTTCACTATCCACACTTGAACAAAATAGTAGGCGTTTGTACCACATGCCATAGTTTGAATATTTTGCATGCATGTTGTGAGAATTGGAAATATGCTTAGGGGATGAAACAAGGCAGTCTTCTTGTGATTAGACCACTAAATGTGTCCCATTGCTCCCATGTTAAACCAGTCCGTGTTAGTTCCTGTTTCAAACTTAGGAAATCGGTGTTTGGATGGTGTGTCGAGTGGTCCAGCTCTGTGCGCATTTTAGAGGTCGAATTTTTGGTACATAAGGCCTTAATGAAACAAGAATTTAAAAATAGAGTCCAGATTTTTACGTGGAAAAATCCAAAAGCAGGAGGAAAATCGGGGCATGCACCGTCAGATCAGTGGTACTAGTCAGCAATCAAATACTACTTTCAAAATCTTTGACATGCATTGAAAACTCTACCGGCCAACTCAAACCACCTAAATCACGTATCTAATACAGGTGTGTGAGTGTGAGAGAAAATATGAATGAAATCGTGAAAGCATCTCTTAAAAATATCTCAAATTACTAAAATGTGGAATTGAAGACTGAAAACATGAATGTAGAACAATAATTGATTAGTGAGAGAGAGAAGAGTCTTATCGGAGGATCGTGCGACCTAGGTACCACCCAATTAATTTGGTATCCTACTGTTTATGTGATTTTAGGTGAAAATTGGGTGGCCGTCAACGAGACCCATAGTATTTACATAAAGATAATCCGTATTAATATTGATCACAATTTGAAGTCCGTGAGAGATACGGCTAGGCTACAATGCACACCCCTAAAATGTTACAAATCAATTCCCTCTTATGAATAAAAAGATACGATTTTTTTGTACAAAAATTACTAGACGCACCAAGATTTTATGAATAGTAGAGAAAATGTTATGAATCATATTACTAAAAAGTTATGAGTTTTTAATATAAAAGTTACAATAAACTAAAAAGATATTGGCCTTGTTCGGTTAGTAGTTTTAGTTTAGTTTTGATGATGTAAGCAGATGTAATAAGTGGAGTGAGATAGAGAGAAATAATGATGTAAGCAAAACTAAAACAGACCCAAAACTCCCAACCGAACACGACTATTACCATTACCATGAGGTGGTAGACACATTTAATGGGTGTGTATTATATGTCCAAGTGTGATTCGAAGATAGTTAATTTTGACAAACTATTGCTAAGCCTCAGATTAATCTTTCCAGCACAAAATGGAATCTATCACCACTAGAAGTTTAGGGGTGGTTTGGGTGAATTGAAAAAACTAGCTTTTTGGTTTTTTTGGTTTTGTTCTTATTCAATTTTTTGTGATTTCTTGGCTTGTCTCGACGAGAGAAATCTAAAAAGTATAAAATTATTAGCCAAACTTAAAGTTTTGTGAATAAAGACGAAAAATAATCCAAAAAACCGATTTTTTGGATGTCACCTTATCTTTATTCACAAAACTTTAAGTTTGGCTAATAATTTTATATTTTTTAGATTCCTCTCGTCGAAACAAGCCAAGAAACCATGAAAAATCGATCGAAAACTAACGAATACAAATTTTTTTGAATAAGAACAAAACCAAAAAAATCAAAAAACTAATTTTTTCAATTTACCCAAACCACCCCTAATTCCATCACCAGTTCGGTCAAAGGTAAGCCTTTCACATTTGAACTATGAAATTCACAAGAAATTACTCTATCTGTCTTATTTTAAATGTCCATCTTTCTATTTTGGAATGTCCCAAAATAAGTGTCCACTTTCTATAAATAACTATCAAAATATATCAAACTTTCAATTCTACCCCTAAAAAGTACTCATTGATTTGACAATTTTTGATATTCATATCAAAAAAAATTTCCACCGAATCTCCTCTCCATTTGGCGCCTTACTCAAAACTTTTCCGTGACAAGCAGAAATTTTTTTTGTCACCGTTGTGTGCATTCTGTGTCAACATCAATTTTTTGTCACCAATGGGTACCAAAGGGTGTCACCCTTGGTGTTTTTTGTTATAGTGTCTACAAGCCGCCAAAGCCACCGGAAAAACTACAAATCCAGCTCGGAAAAACAAAAAACTAACAAGTAGAAATAAAACTTAATTTATCTAAATCAACCAATCAATACCCAAAAACAAATCTACCCAAAGCAGCCCTCACTAAGTAGAGCTGAGTCGGACCGAGTTGAACTGGGTGAAGGATGAGTTGATTATTGCCCACCACTGCAACTCACTGGATCTAGGGAAACCAGACCGGTTCTAGAGCTGAGTGAGAGCTGCCAGCAAAAACCCCTAAACTCCAATCCTTCTTATTGCTCCACCTCTAGCCGCTGCACTAGCCCCATCTCCAATGGTGGAACTAGGAATCTAATTTGTCCTGGGCTAATTCGTATAAAAAAAATTCTACGGGCTAACCCATATTTTATTTTATTTTTGGACAAATTTAAAATTTTGACATGTAAATTTTTTATTATTACTATTTTTTACTTTACCTAGGCTAAAGCCCACCCCATGTTAAGGCTACAGATTAGTTTTGTTAAAGTAGGCGATTATGTAGTTCAACATGTAGTTCAACACTGTGTTTCTTTTGGTAGTTAAAGGCAGTTAGTTTTGTACAGGTCAGCAATCCTTGTGATTAGTTTCTAGCCAATCACTGTTGAGCATGCCTGATGTATAAGAGCATTTGTGCTTCTCTTGTAAAGACAGTAAAGAATCAATGAAATGGTTTCTTTGTTGTTCAATCTCTCTCCAGAATTGAGTAAATTTGTCATGGTATCAGAGCTTTAGACGAAAGTCAGAATTCTCGATCCAAAATTAGGGCATGAAACTCTATGACTACTTCAACTTCAATGGCGTCTTCTTCATCAACATCGATATCATCAACATCAACAAGTCTACCTTTTTCTCTTGCTTTCGGATCGTGTTGTTTCCGTACCAAAAATAATTAATAAAATGAAACAATTACTACTACTCAAAGTATAGTGGTAAATATTCCGAGTATCGCTCCACAGGGATTACAAGGCTAAGTTGCAAAATTTCAATTGATTTCTAAATTAATTCAATAAAAAGAAGATGATGATTTTGTTTCCTAAAATTATGAAAACTAAATTAAACTTAAGCAATTAAAAAGTAAAAAGATTCAATGAGCGAAAAGTCTAGGGTTTCGAATCCACTTGACCCTTTTGTAACCTAGATTTATTTCGATTGTGGAATTTCTTATTCGGATTCACTGGATACCGTTAGGGTTCGCGGGCCCTAGCGATATCTCCTAAAAAATATTCATAGATCATGAAGCGGCATAGATTATCTCCGCTTTAAAGACTAATCGCCTTACTAAGACGATCCGCCTATGGTGGATGGATCATCTAATAAGACGACGATCTTACGATAAGATAATCTATCCGCGCCTAATTACTACTTAATTCAATTAAAACCGTTGTATGAAAAAGTATTTGAAACCGCGGATATCAAACACACAATTATATGAGAAAAATCAAATCAATTTCATAACATGAAATCATCTAGTTCACACAACCAAATCCAAATAATTAAATCCAGCAAAAGTAATAAAAATTACATTACTCAAAGTACAAGTTTCATCTACGCCTTAGAGCAGGAGTTTAGCCGGACATCGGGATGGAAAGTACTGAAGTTCTGATGGACGGACACATGAACCGAGTGGTAGCAATGCTCCAATTCGCAACCTGTATTTCTGCCCCTACCGTACTGCTCTTTGTCCTGCTGTCTCTGTTATGCGTGCTGTATTTGTGTGACTAGTGGTGTCCCCTCTTCCAAGCCGGCTACTTTCCTTTTATAATCATGATAAGCGCCGCACCACGTTCCTATTTGGTTGATAGGTGTATACCCCTGCCATTGCCCTAGCTGATCCATCCTTTTGCATGCCCATTAATTTATTTCCCCCGGTCCAAATGTGATCAACTAAATTCATGAACAATGGCCCACCAGTGGATGTAATGCCATCCAATTTCTATAGCCACGTGTGGACTATTGGAGTATAATTTAAAAATCCCATGCTTGCTTCATCACTTGATTTTATTTGCTACGGGCTTTGTTTCGACACTGAGTTAAATTGGACTTCGCTTTCCTTCATTTTATCAAGGCCTCCGAATATCTACAAAAACATGCAAACAAAACATTGTACTCTAAGTAGTAATATAAATGGACTTAACAAGGATAAATTAAGGGCGCTTATGTGAACATTTTGCGTGCCTATCACTTTCCTTGTGTCAAACTTTCACTCATTGGTCACGATCAAACTGGATTCTGGAAACTACTTGGTGTGGAAAACACAAGTTGTCAATGCATTACGAGCAAATGGTTATATCACATTTCTTCAAGGTACGATTCTGTGTCCCTCTGCTACGATTGTTGATTCGTCGGATCCATTTCTAACCCACTCGGTAGTTGGTTCAAACCCATCTTACACAATTGGCTCAATCAGCAGTTGTCCAAGTCATGTCATTCTCGAAGATCTAATGACAACTCCTCAATTTCACCTGGACCCGAACCCAAAGCCAAAAAAGCCCCATGACCCGCACTCCAAGATGATGTATCCAAGTGACAAATTGCAACTCCATGGTTGATCTTGGCCTTTGTTTTTGGGTCCAATATATCTGCTTCATAGACCCAAACCTTAGGAACCGAGCAGGCCCAGCCCTGTGTTTCGTGAGGCCCCAAGCCTATTCTCAATTTGAGGCCCTTCATATATATATATATATATATATATATAGGGGGCGGATCCGTGGACACCTATTTTGCACTCCTCATTTGACACCCCATCTCAGCCCTTGAAACCAAAGGCTGAGATTAAAAATTAAATAACCCTCTCTCTCCTCCTAATAAAGCTGAACCCTCATTCACCTTCTCTCCAAAATCACGCCTCACCTCTGTACCTCCCTCCATGGCCGAACTCCCTCCTCCTCCAGTCTCTTGACTCCCACTGGTGAGCCGACGCCGACGAAGCTCTCCACCTCCGACGACTACGACGAGCAACGTTCTCCCTCTTTTTCCTTCTCTCGCCCTCGTCAGGATAGTAGTCTCTGAATCTCTCTCGAAGCCACTACCTGTTTAAGAGGAAATCGAAGAACAAAAACCAAGGTCTCTCTCTCCTCGCCTGGTTTCGATTTTTCTATATTAAACAATTTCTAAGTCCATCTCGATATTTATCGGTCCCTCTATTTTGCAATGATATTGTAACTTTCCAATGCAATTAATTATTTCCTTTTTCCATCTATTTGCTTTTTATATCCACTGCTTCAAGTGGCGAAACAGATGTTTGGACTTATTCAGGGACTTAGTTTAATCATACTTTTCCCTTAATCAAATGCCCAAATCAAGAAAGACAAATGTTTACATTACCGAGACAATCAGATATTGGTATTTTAATCCCTTAATCAAATACTCAATTAGGAAATTCATGCTTATTAGGAAATCAGTTTGGGTCCCTCGTAAAATGCACCAATGAACCCCTCTATGGCCCATCTCACCGCAACTCTGTAGTTTCATTGCTTATTAGTAACTTGTGTTTGTGAAATTTTGGTTTGGGGTTACACCTATACTTTTGGTTTGTGTGCAAGGTGAACAATGGAAGAAAATTTTGAATCTGATCATGTTGAACTAGATGATACCGAGACTCCAAATAACGTTGTGGAAGGGTTAAAAACACCGACAATTGGGATGTGTTTTGAGACAATTGAAGAAGCACGAAAGTACTATGAAGGTTATGGTCGAGAAAAGGGTTTTTGGATTCGTACTAGGGCTTCAAGCAAACGACGAAACCGGTCGGATGAAGTGACTACTATACTATTTGTTTGTGCAAAAGAGGGAAAGTATGTTGCGAATGCGAATACTCAAAAGGAGGGTGTCGTGGAGGGGAACGATGAGAGAGAAGGAGATGAGAAAGTGATACCAAAAAAAAGAGCAAGAAATTGTTCAACCATTAGATGTGGATGCAAGGCTCTTATGCGGATTGTGCATGACAAATGGAGTTGCAAATGGAAAGTAACAGTCTTTAACGACAATCACAACCACCAATTAGTGACTCCATGTAAGAGGATGAAAATGAAGTCCAATAGACACATGCCCAAAGCAATTAAGGATTTGACTGAAGCATTTCATAGAGAAAATATGGAAATTTCTAAAGTTCCTTCAATTTTTGGTGGTGAATACATTGGCTTTGGTAATAGAGACTGTTATAATCACTTGAGGAATGTGAGGCATAGAGACCTAGATGGCGGTGATGCACAATCAGTCCTCAACTACTTTAGGAACAAACAAGCAATGTAATCCACAATTTTTTATGCAATTCAATGTGATGAAAGTGGGAGGGCGGTTAATTTTTTTTGGGTGGATTCTGCCTCGCATGGCGTATCATTATTTTGGAGATGTGGTTACATTTGACACAACATATCGAACAAACAAGTATGATATGCCTTTCGCACCATTTACAGGAGTAAACCATCACATGCAGTCAATACAGTATGGATGTGCACTTTTACAAGATGAGACAGAGGTGACATTTTTATGGTTGTTTCAGACATGGCTTGAAGCTATGGGAGGACATCCTCCAACTTGTATCATCACTGACCAAGACTTGGGAATGAAAGGAGCTATTGCCAAAGTCTTTCCCAAACACCACATCGCCTATGCCTTTGGCATATTAAGAAGAAATTTGTTGAAAAGTTGTCACAAGTGTACTACAAGAAATCAAAATTCAAGAAGGATATGAAAAAATGTATCAAGGGGACATACAAGAAAGAGGATTTTGAAGAGAGATGGAGGGTATTGATGAAGGAAAATGGGTTAGATAGCCACGAATGGCTTCAACAATTGTTTGATATTCGTGAATCATGGGTTCCCGTTTATAATCGTGCAACATTCTCTGCGGGTATGAATACTACCGGACGTAGTGAGGGTATCAATTCATTTTTTGATGGTTTTGTAACTTCAACGACAAATCTCAAAGAATTTGTTTTCAACTATGACAAAGCCTTGAAGAGGATTGTGAAAAGGGAAAATGATGAAGATTTTGAGTCCGAGCACAAGTTTCGGATTGTGAATGACAATGATTTTTTGTTGAAACATGCAGCAAAAGTTTATACTAGAAATGTCTTCAACAAGTTCAAGAGCCAAATGGGTGAAGCATTTCGTTACAAAGTTGAAGAGGTGGGAAATGCCAATAGTTTTCAATCGTTCAAAGTGAGGTCAAAAGATGATAAACTTGAAACGTTCGACGTGACATTGGATTCACAAACCTATGAAGGTACGTGTGAATGCCAACATTTTGAGTTTGTTGGGATATTGTGTGCACACATTTTGAAAGTGTTTGTCCGACTAGACATTGATGAAATATCGGACCATTTTATTCTTCCACGATGGAGGCAAAAGGCCAACAAATTTAGGATAATTGATTCCGAAGGATTGCTGCATGACGATGGCAAAGAAGAATCTGAGGCATTAAGGCTTAGCCATATGTGTCAAGAATCTACAAAATTGGCTTGTATGGCTGCCCCATCAAACGAGGCATACACAATTTTCATTGAAACTATGAATGATTTATTCGGCAAGCTCCAAAAGGTTTCTTATGTGCCTCCAATTGATGTTGGTGAACAAACTAATTTACATTCTATTGAGCCGTCTCAAATATTGCTTTTGGATCCAAACATCTCACAAACCAAGGGTAGGAAAAAAGATGTCAAGGGAAAAGCTGCTAGTGTACAATCCGGAAGATTGAAAAGCGGTATTGAGAAGTCTCTGAAGAAGAAGAAAAGGATGTGTCGCATGTGCAAGCAATTTGGACATGATAAGAGAACTTGTCCTTCAAATCCAATGAGAAAAACAAACAAAGGTAAGTCAATTACAAATTTTCCTAATTGTCAATTTTATTCCCTCATTAGATCTTTTTTACTAATCTTATTTTTTCCTAATTGTCAAATTTTTCAATAGTCTTAGAAGCGGAATATTCTGATAGTGACCAAGAGGAGAACGAAGATTTGGAGGAGAATGAAGAGTCGGATGACAACTTTGGGGCTTGATGTTTGAGACATCTTGTTTTCTTTGTTTAGATGGCTTTTGGGCATGATAGGTCAACTTTTGGGCATGACATTAGAGACCTAGGAAGATGAATGAATTAGAAGTTTGCATTTTTTTTTTTTGGTACTTCGGAAATTCAAAGCTTGTAAAAATGCTACTTCTATCCTTTCATGGGCCCTCATTTTGGTATATCTTGATCATGAGAATGTGATGTGTATATTGGTAAGTAAGCTTTGCTGGTTTTGTGATCATGAGAATGGTTTCGATTGCTAATTTTGTATAAAACAATGATGAACTGCAGTTAAAGAGAAAAAATAGATAGCTTAGCAGGACTAAGTCATTACACTCATTTTCCATTGACTTCAATGCATACAACAGGTTGTCCTTCATCAGAACGTTCTCCCTAGATTTGCCAAGAAAATGCGCATAGTATTGTCATCTAAAAAATTGAACCAAGTATTGCGCAATGGCGGAAATATAATTACATTGAAAATTGAGCAAAAGACCTCAGACCGCCAAAAAATGAGGCGCATAGTATTGTGATCTATAAAAGCAAGAGCAATAGTATTGCAATCCAATAACTAAAACGAATTATCTAAACAATGAATTCCAATACACTAGGATGTTGCCAAAAAAAAAAACACTAGGATGTTTATTTTTTAAACATTGGTCATGGTATTGTGGCTTCGAGAGAGATTCAGAGACTACTATCCTGACGAGGGCGAGAGAAGGAAAAAGAGGGAGAACGTTGGGTCGTGTAGTCGTCGGAGGTGGAGAGCTTCGTCGGCATCGGCTCACCGGCGGGAGTCAAGAGACTGGAGGAGGAGGGAGTTCGGCCATGGAGGGAGGTACAGAGGTGAGGCGTGATTTTGGAGAGAAGGTGAATGAGGGTTCAGCTTTATTAGGAGGAGAGAGAGGGTTATTTAATTTTTAATCTCAGCCTTTGGTTTCAAGGGCTGAGATGGGGTGTCAAATGAGGAGTGCAAAATAGGTGTCCACGGATCCGCCCCCATATATATATATATAATTTTATTTTTTTTCTACAAGAAGGGGCCCCAAAAATCGGGGGGGCCCAGGCCCGGGCCTCCCCGGCCTACTCACAGGGCCGGGATGGAACCGAGTGACAATAATACAGTAATTAGGGAAACAAACTCTAATGACGCGAAACCGACGTGGTGACATTCCCGCCATTGATTCCAATGACTCCCAATCATCACGTAAGTATTTGACCCAATGGTATTCTCTGTAGTCTGAACCACCATGTTGTGTCCCAACACCGAGATCACAAAGTCAATCATGTCCTCAATGGACCCCATGCACCGCTTGGTCTCTCAGGCACTAGGCGCCCACTCACACTCGCCCACAGCGCTTGCGAGTATACTCGCCATGCTCGAGTTCTCGCCAGCCCATAATATCCGCCTCATCTCCGGTAACATCAACGTCGAAAATGGTAACTTCGACGAGATCCCCCGGGACAAAAACGACCTTTTCAGCATTTAATCGTAGATGTCGGACATTGGCATAATGGTCCCCGTCGTCAGCATCGACTCCCTGAAGAACTTTCCCAGCTCCACAAATCCATTCACAACTTTTTCACTCGTCATCATCATCATCCCCATCGAAGAAGAATTACTAGTACTCAATTTACTTGCCGGAGAAGTTTCATTCACGTATTGGGAAAAGGAAACGGTACAGCTGGTCTTAGCGTACTTCTTTAAAGGTATTGTTAACGCCGTAGCTTGTGAACCCGACGGATTCATCCTTTGCCCCCTTGCTGTAACCGGTGAAGTTATCCGAACCTATGTGGACAGACTTTCCGTAATTAACGAAGGTTACCTTGTCCGCCTTCGAACCCTGCCCGTAGGCTTTGAACGAGTCCTCGCCCACATTGGAATCGTTTCTGTACTCAGTGAAACTATCGACCTCCCCTTTTCCACCATGGCCGTAATTCTTGAAATCGTTAGACGGCACATTCGAATCCGTGGATCCGTACGAGCTGAATGAATTTTTGGCACGATTGGCCTCCTTACCATAGCCGTTGAAGGTGGATAACATCATGTTGGAAGTCTTTCCGTAGCTTTGAAACCCGTTAACTGCACCGTCTCCTCTTTTTCCGTAGCTGGTAAAGGACAAATTTCTTGCACAAAGACGGCTCCAGAATTTTAGTTCTGACAAAAAACATGAAGGAATTTTCTCTTTACGAAGCCGTCTTTGTAAAGAAAATATTATTATTTTGCTTGAATGCGCTATACTATAATTAAGTGAATTTATATATAGTAACTTTAAATCCGGGTATAATAATGTAGGTGTAGCACTGTAGCCGCCCCTCAACTACATTGTTGTTCCTGCTGTAGGACACGAACTGCTGTTGACGACCCTGGTTATCGGAGGAGTAGGTGGTGAATTGGACGTTGTCGACGTTGGTGTTCACCTCGTACAAGTTGAAGTTTCCAGCTCCGCCAGCTGTGGCAGTGCCGTATTTGCCGAAGTCCTGGTGGACGTCGTTGCCTTTAGCGGCGTACTGGGTGAAATTATCGCCGTGATCAACCGAGTGGCTGTTGTACTGGATGAACGAGTTGTTTGGGACGTTCCTGCCCCTTGACTCTTGAGTAAACGCTGAATGAGTTGGACCCGCTGAAGTTTTTGGTGCCGTAGTTGGTGAATTTCTTGCCGTCGTCTGCATATACCGCGAAACTGACGTTTTTGCCAACGGGTTTTTCGCACTCTCCATCGGGGCAGCAGAATAAATTGGCGGAGTAACAGAAGCGTGGAAGGCTGGCGGAGAGGGCGGTTTGGTTGGTGCTGGCGAGTTTCGAAAACGTCGCCGATTCGACAGCAGTCAATGACGACGCCTTTTTTGTTATAACTTTTGTTCACAAATATTATTCTATCACATAAATTATTAGAACAAATTAATATATAAAACACGAGTATGAGAGAAATAGAGAAAATAGTAAAAATAGGAAAGATGTTGTCTGTGAGAATGAGAGTCGTGTAGTCACTGTCTTAAGGCTAATATTCCTCCCCTCGTGAAGGTTTCACCGGAGTGTACTAGCCGTAAGATTAAACCCAAGAGCTCACAAGCATTCATCATCCGATGTTCACGACCACTGGGAGGTTTGAACAAGTCATGAACCGAGTTGCCCAACTTTATAGAAAATAGTGTAAGAATATTCTAAAACTCTATTTCATTATTTGTGTATAAGTTCTGTATACTTCCTCTATTTTTCCACATCTTCCATCTTTCCCCAAATCCCAAATATATAGAGGTAAATATATAATTCTCCTTAATAATAATAAATTCATTATTAACTTTTGTAACATTAAAGATATTTATATACAATAAGTTTTGTAACGGTAAAAGAATGATATTAAGTAATAATATTTTTATTTTTATTAAATAGTTACAACTATCAAGTAATTATATTGTAACGGAAAAGTAATGATAGGTAATAACTATTTCATTTTATTTTTATTAAAATATTCCAACATTTTTTAGGAGGAACCCGGGTATTGGTAAGTAGTTGCAGATTTGTTTCTTCCAGTAACGTTTCATGAACGCTGTTGGCGTCAATGGGTTTTCACCGGCTCCGGAGACACCCACCTACATTGTTGGCAGATTAAAATACAAAAATAGAATGCACATGAAATAAGAAGGAAAATTTCTACCGTCAACTTAATAGATGGACGATAAAAATGTTCTTTGACCGGTTTGATTGCCTTCTTACCAGTAAAAGTATTTGCGCTCTTATCGATAAAATAACATTTTTATCTTTCCCCAATTGGACTGACAATAGAATGACTGAAATAACAAATACAAAATTGAAAGCTACGTAGAAGAGAGATTGGTTGGAGGAAGGAGAGATAGAAAGAGAATTTTGCATTATGGAAATAAGAGAGTAAGTAGAACAAGAAGCATAGGTAGAGGATGTGAAGAGGAGTCATGTGGTACATTCTCTTCTCTTTTGTGAGAGAGAAGGGAGAAAAGGTGACGCAGCGGAATCCACGAGAAACTAGTTGCGTACTAGTTCAAACGAGAATAGGTCTCGAATCCACGAGGTTCTTGAATCCACAAGAAGAAAGAGATATAACTCGGAATTATATTTGATTAAAAGTTGCCCAATAATAGAGGTTACATGCCCTTTTATAGGGAAAACTAGCAAACCCTAGCAAAACTTACCTAAAAATTAAAGTATCCCAAAAATTGGGGAAACTCCCAAAATTGAAAACTAGAAAGAAAAATAAGATATTCCCAATTGGAAACAACATAAACG
Source organism: Vaccinium macrocarpon (assembly GCA_022606695.1). Classification (NCBI taxonomy): domain Eukaryota; kingdom Viridiplantae; phylum Streptophyta; class Magnoliopsida; order Ericales; family Ericaceae; genus Vaccinium; species Vaccinium macrocarpon. Next base: position 23,867,982 of record CM040173.1, read on the forward strand.
GAATTACACGCTAAGAGTAATTCGTAATCTAATTATTACCTAAAATAGCAAAATTACTAAATTGAAGGCCTAAACGAATGAATTTGGCCGAAATCCACCATCAATCACGATTACGGTGGCGAGTATTGATCGCAGAGCGATTTTACTTCAGCCACCAAGTTTGGGCCTATTCCGGGCTCGTCGATAAATTGCCGAATTTGGCAATTTTCAATTAAGAGTTGTTTGGGCCTCTTAGGCTTCGACCGGTCCAACTGATCATAGAATTGGGCCGCTACTTGTTCTGCATCAAAAGGGTAATGACAATGTTGGGTAGGTGCTTTTGGCTGGCTGCATTTTATAGAGTATCTGAAGACCAAAGAGAGGGCCGGTGAGAGACAGAAAAAGACTTTGACCACTTGCCAAGTTGGGTAAACTTTGCTTTTGAAAGCAGGATGTGCGTTCTTTTTCCCTCAACGAAAGTTAGCATTATTGTCGTTATTAGTAAGATTTAAAACCCCGGCAATTGCATGAATATATTTTGCCCTATGATACGCAATCCCAAAAACTTAAAATTGATATTTGTGTGACAATTAAGTTACATAACAAGAATGGCCTCAATGTTGAGCAATATATGCTATATATAACCAAGGAGTATAATGTAAACATAACCTACCAGATAAAGCAATTTAGGGTTGGGAATTTCATCCAGTCCAATTTGATCTGCCAAGTTCCCCGCCCAATTCGGATTGACGTTTCACAGATTTTTTCGGGATCGTATTGAAATCCTAATATTTTAGGCTTTGTTTGGAAAGTTTTTGGAGAAGTTTTTGGAAGTTCAATTTCGAAATTCAAATGTTGATTACCCAAATGACCCGATCCCACCCAGGCCCTTCCTTTCTATCTCTGCAACTTTGACCGGAGTTGACTGCAAGTACTCCAACGTGTCCTCTTTATTTCTCTCTCTTTCTCTGATGTGGAGTAGATAATTTTGAGACTTTGACTTTCGCAGTGTCCTTCTCTGACCACTAACCCCAATTTATGGAGGGAAAACTATTGCAACTCCACAAAAGACTTTTGGAAAACTTTTCCGAACAAGGCCTTAGTTTGTTGATCACCACTATACTATAAATAGTTACCTATCATTTTTTCATACTTTGTGTGGATTATGCTTAGTAACTTGTGGAGCATTTAGGTTTAGTTATTTGATTTGTAAGTTGTCGAAATTCAAAAATAATCGTAGAAAAAATATATAGATTTTTTTCGGTATTATTTGGCTTGGATTTGTTATACTTTAAAAAAGTTAGTAGATTTTTTATGCTATGTACATTTTTGTGCGTTTGAAAACTTTCGGGGCATGGTGAGGATCCTTGATCCCTGTTTGGGTGGAGATTGATGGTGGAAGTGATTCCCTACTGACGGTTTTGTGATGGAGGCAGATATCAAGTTCGGAACTCGGATGTGGGAATTGTTAAATACGTTCCCGATCCGCCCTTTGCCATCCCTAATAAAAGCATTGCTCTTTTATGTTTGCAGTTGACTAATCTGGTTAGTGGAGAGAAATTATACATATGTGTGGCATTTACTCTTTGATTTTGCATTCCTTGGTTGCGCCATAGGCAAGAAAAAGAAAGAGTAGGGGGGCGAAAACTCTACTAACTTGATTAGGATAAAGTGGTAAAATTATCTAAGAAACTAGTCAACTTAATTAGTAGGTCTTTTTGCAATCTAACCTTTGTCATCTTGTTGACCCGGAATTATCGAAATGGAAGCCAATAAGATTGTAAATTCACCATTCTTTTCGAGACTATCTTTTCCCATCATGCATATGGAGAGGTAGAGAGCCCAGACATATATGAATTGAGTGGGTCCAAAATCACATTGTTTAGACCACTGTTAAGAAATATAGTCTTATTTTTGGGATGGAATGGTCGATCATCTAATAATGTAGGGCTTCTCTACTCATAACCAATTGTTCTTTAGTTGGATATAAAGTTTCCACATGTATATATCGAGGCGGGGCCAATTCCCCAGTGCGGTTTATAAAAATTTGTAAAACCCTAGCTTGTCTAGGTTTATAGATTTTCTTAATCTAATCTCTTTTATATATCGACCCACTAATCAAAATTTTAACCAATCAATAAAACGAAATCAAACAATCGAAGAACATCAATTTACGTGGAAAACCCTAAATGGGAAAAAGCCACGAGAAGGAATCATGCACTAGAAACATTGTGTGATTACAAATAGACTTACTCGATGACCGTGTATCCTCACAATGAATCCTAAGCCCTACTTGCTGAATCAACGTACATCACACCCTTGCATGATCGCCATGTCTTGAATCCTCAAGTCTTCCAAATGTTTTGCCCTTCGAACTCCACGAAAGGGCTTTGATAAAGAAACGTTGAATTGAATATAAATATGAATATGATCTCACGACATTGGACAGCCTTCACAAATCTTCAAAGTTCATGAACCCAGCACTATATAATGGTATTACGAAGAGAGAGGCACAGAGGGTCAAAAATATGGCTGCTGTCTCAATTAGAAATAACCTAATCACTGAGATTTTATAGTTGCTGAATCGGACATTTTTGCCGACTATTTTGCTCAAGCAAAAAATTCAGTCAAAACAAACAAAATGTTTTGCTAATAAAAAGACGTTGAAATGCTTGAGCAAAACCGGCAGCATCTAACTTTTTCCTTGTGCATTTTTGCCGACTGTTTTGCTCGAGCAAAACATCCAACAAACTCAAACAGAATATTGTGCTAGTAGAGATCCTTAAAATCCTCGAGAAAACACATGTAACATCCAACTTTGTCTTCAAAAGGAGCAATCCGTCTCCACTAAAACAACTAATACACTTGAATAAAAATACATATTGAGATGATTCTTTTTCCACACCAAAAAAAGACACTCTAAAAATAAATATCAAATATTACAGTGCCATAAAAATACAATACACTAAAATGTATATGTTTTGGGCATGGATTTGTCAAACCAAAGGAAACTCGACCTATTAGGCTTACAAATTTACAATCCACGCCCCACGATAATAGACCAGCATTGTTTACTTTGATTATTTGGAAGGTCAACGTTCCGGCTCTAGCTTGTTTCAAGTATCTAAGAGCATCTCGATGGGAGAAAGTAAAAACCAAAATTTATGCACATTCGAAGAGCCCATGTAAGCAAAATGCTCTCAAAAGAAAGCTGCAAAAGTACAACACTTTTTTGGTGTAACTCTATGCGTGACTCTTTCAATTTTCCATATAGTTAAGCATAAGCAAATGCTATACATAGTATGCAAAATCGATTTTGCTTATTCTAATCAACTTTTCAAATTTGTCTTGGTACATCTTGTATTCTTGTTCCCTCCCGCTATTCGATTTACGTGCATGTTTTGGTTCAAAAAGACTGCACTGACCTCACCACATGTGGAAAGACCTGCATTGGACTATAGAAATCGTGTGCAGGTTTATGTATTCCTACGTTGTGTGGAGTTTTTACCCTTAATTGATACTCTATGTTTCTAAGTCAAATGATAAGAAAGTTTCATTTCAACAACCATGTCACCCTTCTTAATCGTAAAATGTACTTAAAGATTAGTCTTATAATTTGTCCAATCTACAGAATTTATCCTTCTTATAAAGGTTATGTATGCCTGTAATTAGTACATATACGGAGTATCATTTTAAATGTCCCCGGCATGGGTGGCTTGCAACAAAGTAGCTTTCAAGCTTGGGCCCCTTTTGCTTTTGAAAGTAGGATGTAGGTCTTCTTCCCTCAGCAAAAGTCAGTATCATATTTATTGTTAGTAAGATTTGAACCCTTATTAAATACATGATAATGCATGGTATCTACCACCTGGATATCACTGCACTTGCAGGATAAAAAGTGGATGTTACATTATTGAAATAGGAGAGTAAGCAGAAGAAGAAGCACAAGTAGAGGAAGAGAGGAGGAGGAGTCATGTGGTGCTTAAGTTTATGCATTCTCTTCTCTTTTGTGAGAGAAGGGAGAAAAGGGTAATGAGAATGTTCGTGAGGTGGTTTTTGGGTGGAGCCTGCATTTTTATAGAGCATTTGAAGTTTGTAGGATAGAGAGAGAGAGACCTTGAACGCTTGACAAATTGGTTCATCTTTGCTTCTGAAATCAAGATGTGGGTTTTTTTCCCTCAGCAAAAGTCAGTGTATATTATAGCCATTCTTAGTAAAATTATTGTATGATAATGCTGGTATCTACCACTTGTATATCACTTCACTTGCGGACTATGGATAGTTTGCTTTTATTGTGATTTGAAAATTGAAAAGTGATGTGCATTTCTTTTTAAACCTACGTTATCATTCTTTACAATTATTAGGTCACATAACTTACAATCGCTAGAATTTTTTTTAAGAAAACCAATGAATATATTAGCCCCATGATTTTCAATTCAAAAACTTGAGATTGATATCGTTGTGACAATTAAAATACATATCAAGAATGGCGTCAATGTTTTACCATATATTGCTACTTATCAACATTTTTGCATATTTTACGTGTGGGTTATGCTTGTGTAACTTGTGGAGCAGTCAGGTTTAGTTGTTTGATTTATAGGTTGTCGTATTTTACCAAAAAAATATAGATTTTTTTGGCGTTATTTGGCTTGGATTTGTTGTACTTAAAAATTAAAGTTAGTAGATTTTTTTACTTTTTCTGTGTTTGAAAATTTTTGGGGCAGGGTGAGGGTCCCTATTTGGGTTAGTGTTACGGTTTTGGGAATGAGGCAGTATCAAGTTTGGACTTGGAGACGGACATCGTTAAATCCATTCCCCATCTGCCCTTTGCAATCCTTACCTTTTATTTTCGCACTAGACCAATCATGTTAGAGCAAATCCAATGCTAAATGGAAAATGGATATAGCCATTGTTATAATTTGGCACCAAAAAGTGGTTTTTGGTGATAAAATGCAACTCAATCTCTAATGCTTGGTTGTAAAATAGAATCAATTACTATTTCAAATTTAACTAACTTTTCCACCATCACATTTATAATTACGTTTTTAACCCTAATTCAATTATGTACATTATTTTCAACCCCGTTGTAATCTAATTTTTAACCCACATTCGGAAATATTTTGTTATTAAGTTTTTTTTTTGTCCTCCACTGTTTCAATCATCATTCTACCACAGATATTTTTTCATCTAACTTTGTCACCTAACATTCTCATCTAACATTGTCACCAAACATTGGGATGAATGAAAAATTTAGTGAGGCCTATATTTAGGCCTTGTTCTCCAATAGATTTTAGGTAGATTTTATGAAAATCTCATAAAATGGCTAACATTGTCACCTAACATTGGGATGAATGAAAAATTTAGTGAGGCCTATATTTAGGCCTTGTTCTCCAATAGATTTTAGGTAGATTTTATGAAAATCTCATAAAATGGACATTTTATGGAGGGGTGATAAAATGAAGTTGTATTTCCAACTCATAAAATGTAGTGGTTTTCCTATAGATTTTAGGAGAATTTTATGAGAATCTCATAAAATCACTTTTATATTTTATGTGTTGAGATTGGAGTGTCATTTTTGAGATTTTATGTACCTAAAATCTATTGGAGACAAGGCCTTATAAATAAATAAATATATATATATATATATATATATATATATATATATATATATATTGTCCGTTGCGAATTAGACCGTTGAAATAAATCTATTGGGTGAGTCAAAGGTCTAAATCTATTGGGTGAGTCAAAGCTCTCTCTCTCTCTCTCTCTATCTCTCTCTCTCTCTCTCTCTCTCTCTATTGATCGAACGGAACAACCATGGCCAATCAGATGACCTCCCCTCTCTCTCGTCAATCAAAACCCATCTCTCTCTCTCTCTCTCTCTCTCTCTCTCTCTCTCTCTCTCTCTCTCTCTCTCTCTCTCTCTCTCTCTCTCTCTCTCTCTCTCGATCAAAACCCATAAATTTCTCACCAAAACCCTAAGTCAATCGGCCATGATTTCAAGATTCCGGTGCTAAATCATGAAACCGCCATAGCAAGATTTCGGTGCTCCAGTATGCTGACAGCAGCAGATTCCGGCGACAAGAGCAGTTTCCAGCGAGCATAGCAAATTCCGGTGATTTTCCGAGATATTTCAGGTACTCTCCAGTTTGGTTTGAGAAGGGATGACAGTTGAGATTGATGATGGGGCAAGGATGGCTTGGTTCTATATTTGCAACCAAGTTTCCATTTGTTCCATTTTGCAACTAATTATAGCTATGCACTGGATTGATGATTTTGCATTTTTTGGTTGTATAATAGCAATGCAACTGGATATCCATCCCCCATTGGATTTGCTCTTAGTGGAGAGAAATTGTACATAAATGTGGTAGTAGCAAAAACTGGGATTTTAGTAGTAGGCGGCATCCCCTCTTAGTTTTGAGTAGGCGGAACCATTCTGTTTTGGTTCTTCTCCACATTCTTACCAGGTGATCAAGGAATTTTCCTACGATTTTTTCAATTGATATTTTGATATAGAAAGATCTCCATATTTCTTCACCGCGGGTTCTCCCATCATTTTCTTGAAAAGATATTATATCACCGTGGAAGACTTTAAAATGAGTAATGCTAACTATTCCATTATTCACACAAACCCTTTGATGATATCGGCTACCTTGCTTGAGGAATTGTTACTCTTTGATATATTTTCCATTCCTTGGTTGCACCATAGACAAGGAAAGAAAGAGTAGAGGGGCGGGAAACTTTACTTAGGCCTTGTTTCTCATTTGCTAAAATGGAAAATTAGAAAGGTTGATAAAATTACTTTTGGTTCCTGTTATATAAAAGCTAAGTTTATAAATGCCAAATTTTCATAAAAGTGCTAAAAAGCCAATTTGTTTCCAATTTGCTAAAACTCAAGTTACGAAAAGCCAATTTTCTCTCACATACTCCTTTTACTAAAAACAAAAAGTTGCTAAAATCACCTTATTGCTCTTAGTAAATGGGAGTTGGTTAAATGGGAAAATGTAGGCATTTGCAATCTATCCTAGCTTGTTGAGAAAATTTTCTAGCTTGTTGAGAAAGTTTTCTAGCTTGGTGGTGATTTTACCCCAATTTTCTAGCTTGTTGAGAAAATTTTCATTAATTTGAAACCAGACCAATCCTTATGGACACTTTAACCTTTAATTTTAATAAGAGGATACGAATGTATGATGGATAAAAGGTAAAAAGGGGATGGTCGGATTTTTGCGATGAACCAACGAAAAATTGTTCGGATAAATTCACAAGGAAAAGCCAAACTTGAAGGGAACTTGAAGCAGAATAGTGGAGTACAACTTTAAGTTGGCGGGGGTCAAAAAGACAGCGCATTACCAACAGATAGGTGTGGGTTGTCATATGACCACCCAAAAATTATTTTTTTTCTTATAATACATGTAAAAAATTTGTATGAATTTTAGGTTATTCCATTATTTGAACACCCAATCAAAATATGAATGAACACCAGTGCAGATAGAATAAATTAGCTCACAAATCAATCCACTTTGTATTAGCCAGAGCCACATAATTTCCTACAAAAAAAATGCTCTCATATATATGCTCCAGTTTGATTTCACTAGGCTCAAAATATAAAAATTTGCCGAAAACAACATCATTTTATGTATTTTTGTATTTTTTGGATCTCATTATACACACTCATATATGAATTTTTCTCAATATATGACTGATTGATAGACCTAATAGAGTTAAGATAATTTTTGAACACCTTATTAAAAATTTCTGAAGCCGTTACTGCGACAGATGATACTCCAGTACTTATCTTGTAGTGGATATAGGTAAAGGAAAATGCTTTTCCAAATCTATTGATGGGACTTTTACGTAAACTAGTGATACGTGTCCTAAAAGGGAAGAGGGGATGCTGTTGTGCACATCTGGACCATTCGTCGTTCATTCGAGCAACGGATGGTTCGAATGTGCACAACACAGTGTTGTGCACAGACTACACAGCAGCAACCTTAGGTTCGTCCTAAACAACAATATATCGTAGTAAAAGATTTTGTAGAGACAAAAAAAAATTGGGTTCACAAAACCCTTTTTCTCCTTAACTAGACTCCAGAAACAGATACAATTTACTCTCTTTTTTTCTTTTTCAAAAGGCAAAAAGAATTATTAAAGTAACTCGACAATAGTTTAATCTTAGATACACTGCCATCATTTCAAGGGAAAAAAAAATACTAAGTAACATTTAACAAATTTGAAGGAGCTAAATTAATAATAGTTCTTAGGCCTCCTTTGGCTAAATCCAAAAAACTAGTTTTTTGGGTTTTTTAGTTTTATCCTTATTCAATTTTTTTTTTTTTTTGCATTTTTTAGTTTTCGGTCAATTTTTGTGATTTTTTGGCTTGTCTCAACGAGAAGAATTTAAAAAGTATAAAATTATTAGCTAAACTTAAAGTTTTGTGAATAAAGACGAAAAATTATGGCAAAAAACCGATTTTTTGGTTTATTTTACGTCTTTATTCACAAAACTTTAAATTTGGCTAATAATTTTACTTTTTAGATTCCTCTCATTAAGACAAGCCAAGAAAAATCACAAAAAAGACCAAAAACTAACAAATGCAAAAAAAAAAAATTGAATAAAGACAAAAAAAAAAACCAAAAAATTTGTTTTTTGGATTTAACCAAAAGAAATAGATCCTCAAAATGGATAGACCACAGTCAAAACTAATCACGGCGCACAAGTTTTGGGTCCCAAGAGATTTGGTACGTTGTAATTACTGACTACATATGAAAATTGTTTAACTTGGCCATTTGTACTTGCACAGGTTTGGGTGGCCATGATAATAATAAGGATAGGTTGTTCCTGAGATAGAATCGAGGCGCATATTCAATCTTTTCCTACGATCATATCAAGCCCTGAACCAATTTAAGGTACTCAAATTAAAATTTAAGATTGGCAAAAAAAAAATTAAAAATTTGAGTAAAAATCACCCAAAACCAAGCTCCAGTCCTTCACCAAATCCAGAACCAAATTGAGTTTTTTTTCACCAAATTAGGTGAGAACCAAATCCTTTACAAAATTTGCAAAGACTACTTTTGGGTGGTAGGCGGTGGTGCTAGCTAGTTGTGGTCGACTCTAGTGTGCTTAATTTATAGGTAGTGATTATTGATAACCACTATTCAAATCTATATTTCTCACGGTGATTTTTCGGCGGTGGTGGTTGGGTTTCTAGCACTGGCTGTGGTGGTAGACCTTGATGTTGTTGGTGCTCATCCCTAGTAGTGGTGGTGGTGGTGTGGAGAAAGAGAGAGACCTGAGGTGCTCGAGTTTGGCGGTGGCGATCTTGGTGATGAACATAGGTTGATGGGCTATGATGGTAGTGATTGACTTGATTCAAGTAAAAACAGACAATTGCTTACTAAGGTAGGTGGAGTGAACCCTTTAAATACAAAACACGTAATCCAAACTCTTGATGTGAGAGTCAATCCATGTGACACAAACTCAAAAAGCCTCACTGCGTGAAGTAGTACCATGACAACGGGCCTCAACAGACCTATGCAAGAGGTCTGACCTGCACAAGGCAAGCAAAGCTTAGTTTTTCTGGATGAGGGTAAGAGGATAATTTCACACCAACTCGCCCAGGCAATTGTTGACTAGGGAGAGATGGAGTGAACCCTTTAAACAAAACACAATCAACCCAAATTCTCGATGTGGGAGCCCTTTTGGCATGTAAATTTTAGTTATTGTGTTTTCACATCTTATAAAGAAAATGGAAATTCACACATGAAATGAATAACTTCACATGTAAAGCGGCAGAAAAAGTATAATCATATAAATTTTTAAAATTAAAAAAAAAAACCTTGTAAAAATCACTATTTTCCAAAATTCTCAACTCCGTAAGTATTTGAAATTGAATTGTTTTTGGTATTGCTCATTTTGATATTGGCACTCTATTTTATATTTTTAATAAAGTGAAGTTACTAAACCACCATTGTATTTTGAAAGCAAGAGAAAAATGTAATTATAAAGTAAAAAATGATAAGTGTACAACAACCTAACTCCAACATGCTTTCAACACACTTACATAGTGTGTGGGCCCATACACACTACAGTTGAGTGTGAAGTGCGTGTAGACCCCACACACCATGTAAGTGTGTTAGAGCCATATTAGAGACTTTTGTTGTATATGTATCATTCTTGTTATAAAGTACAATGGTAATTTAGTAACTTCACCTATTAAAGACAAAATGAGGAGTGTCAATATAAATCCCTTTTTATATTTTTTTTATGGATGCACAGTGCACTTCATTCCTTGTTTTTTAATGTAACTTTATTTGTAATTTTTTTTTATCAAAAGACAAAAAAAAAAATTGTATTTATCAAAATAACAATGATACATGTGTAAAACAGGAGTGTGAAAATTTAAAATCATTTCAAAATAATAATGTGAATGCTATAACGCTCCGTCCTTATTTCAATCACAAGCAACTCGAGGGATACCGGTACGATTAATTTCCCTCCGTTAATTTAAAATCATTTCACGAGACCACAAATATGACCGTTGCCCTCAACGTTCGAATATTCTAAATTTTAAAGAAGTCTTTTCCTCTTACTACTAGCCGTTACCAACGTTACCTCAGCGCAGCAATTCTTTTTTTTTTTTTTTCTTTTCTCCACCAACCCACCGTAGCCTCTCACCACATAAACCGATTCATCCCCAAATCATGGAAATTCCATAGAATCCGAGTCTTGAGAATTTCAAATTCACAAAGAAGGGGGGGTCTTTCTCCGTTGGGTTTCTTTAATCTTGATACAACCCCACGAATTCAAACCTCAATTTGGTGATTTCTTGATTCCCCAACACTTTTTCGAGTTAAATCCGAGACCGCCATGGCAACATTAGCACCTGGGGTTCTACTGAAGCTCCTCGACGGAATGAATTCAGGCCTTAAACCCACAAACGAACATCGGAGCTCACTTTTACAGGTCACCGACATCGTACCAGCGGATCTTGACGAGAAGAATCTGTGGCCCAAACACGGGTTTTACGTCAAGGTTTCCGATTCTTCCCACTCAATCTACGTCAGTTTACCCTTTGAACAAGATGACCTCGTTTTGAGCAACAAAATGCAGCTGGGTCAGTTTATCTACGTGGACAAATTAGAACCCGGATCCCCTGTTCCGGTCGTTAAAGGCGCCAAACCACTCCCCGGCCGGCACCCGTTGGTGGGGACACCGGAGCCGTTGATGGGTTTGAGAGAGAAAGGAGAGAGAAGCGAGCAGAAACCCATTTTGTTTAACTCTGCTCCAAGAAGAGGGTCATGGGGAACAGGGCAGGTTGGAACGGGGGACTCTGTTTCTATTCCTGTTTCTAATTCCTCACCTAAGGGCAGATTGGATTTTGATCAGTGTAGTACCCCAGTAAAAGAGAGGACTAATTCGGGTCGATTCGGTGGTATTTTCTTTCCGAGTTCGCCAATGATAAGAGGCAGAGTTGTGAAAGATGGAAGCTCAAATGGTGGGTCGGCTATTAGATCTTCATTTGGGGGTGGACTTTTGTCCAAAAATGGTGGATTCAAAGGGGATTCGAGCAGTCCAGCTTTGGTTAGAAAAAGCTGTGCTACTCCGTCTATGTCGAAGTTTCCGAGGAGCAAAAGTGTTTGCGATCGAGAACCGAGGATTCCAAGAAGTCCCTACAACACAGCTGTAGGTACATTTTGCCTCTTAGACATTCCTGTTTTTGAGAATTTTTTCTTGATAAAGTTTTGAGAAATGATTTTATTTTATTTTTTTGGTCTTCTTTTTTGTTGGAATTTCAGGAGAAGAAATGTGTGACTCCACCGCCGAATTTACGGAATGCAAGAGCGGCAGCTTCTCTGAATATGGGTGGTGGGGATGCACAGAATTCTTCAAACTCAAGGGCGGTGATTTTACACCAGGAGTCTCAGTCTGGTAGCGACAACAAAAGTCTGACCATGAATTTGCCTGGAAAGCTATGCATGCTGGGAAAGGTAAATTGGGTTATGTTTACATATGTGCCTTCTCTTTTTGATGGTGTAGAGGATATGAAATCTGCAACTTGCAAGGGGTAGACTTAAGCTTGGCAATTCAATATAGCTCAGGTGTTCCGACCAGTTAACCAAATCATGTGCAATTAAAACCGGAAAACAGCTTAAGCCAGCTTAAAGCAAAATATTTGGGTAAAAGTCATAATTTTACCCAATTCTGATTCCTCTAGTCTAGACGAACCTATAATCATCAAAAGCTTAACGCAAATTTCTTGAGTCAGTTGCTTTTGAACGGGCTCTGAAACATATGGGCCTTGTTCATTTCTTTTAGTTTTAGTTTTAGTTGTGATAACATCATCATTTCCCTCATTTTTCTCTCTATCTCTTCCCACTCATTACACTTGTTGATATCATCAAAATTAAACTAAACTATCTAACCAAACACAACCATGGTATTTTTTAATGTGACTATTTTTGTCTTAACTAATTCTTTGTGGCACAATAGGAAGCAATGCAGCAGAGAGAAACAGCACAAAAGGCGGCCCTTCAAGCACTAAGAGATGCTTCAGCCACTGAAAATCTAGTCCGGTCTCTCAAGTAAATTACTTTCCTGCAAACTGTTGTTGTCACTGATATACTAGTTTTTACAAAGTGGCTTGGTTGTTAAATTTGTATGATTGACTCTTTTCTAGGATGTTCTCGAACTTAAGCAAAACTGCGAAATCAGATGCCCCAGCAGCCTGTTTCGACCAGTTTCTGGATTTCCATACCCAAATTGTGCAAGCAGTGGCTGAGATGGTGTCCATTCAAGCAGCAACAACAACAGCAACTGAAATGGCTCAAACCCCGAAAATGAAAGGGCCTGAGGAAGACTCCTCTTCCATCTTAAGTGAACTCCCTCACAATTCCTTGGACCCAAAATCATCATCAAAAAGAAGAAATGCACTCTACAAATCAATCGCAGTCTTTCCCGAACGAAGTGAGCAGAAAACAATCTTGGGAAAGCACTTGAGATCATCATCGTGTGTCAAGGCGGTGCCCCCTCCCACATCCGAAAACGATGAGAACAAGAAGTCAGCCACTTGCTGCAGCCTTGGCAATACAATCAAGTTGGGGAAGCAGATTGAGACTGAAGCGGGGAATTGGTTCATGGAATTTCTCGAGAAAGCCTTAGAGACGGGTCTGAAGAAAACAAAGGGGAGAGTAGATGAAGAAGCGCGAAAAGTACCTCAGTCGCTTATATTGAAGGTTATTAATTGGGTGGAAGTGGAACAGTGTGATTCTAGTAAAAGGCCTGTGCATCCTAGAGCAGCGCAGGTGGCCAGGAAGTTAAGGATCAAGATGAAGAATCCTTGAAGGGCATGCCTATATAATCTAGGGTCTAACTGTGGGTTTCATAGTAGCAGATTTTGTTTAGTCAGTAGTGTGAAAACTTGTGGCCTTCTTGCTATTGTTTGATTCTTTGGAGATTATGGTGAATTTGTGTGTGAGGGATTTCACATGGTTGTATGGAATTTTATCGATGTACTAAGTCTCATTATATCCATTAAGTGATAAGTTTCTTTCTTAGATGTTAGTTTCAGCTTGAAATACAGCTTTTGTCGTAACAATTTAGTACTTACATCCATTCGATATGTTTGTATTATTGATTTCAGGCCATTCTATTTCCATTCTGTTTTTTGCCTAATTGTTTGATGTCTGGTACTGTTCTTTCACGGCAACAAAAATAAAGCTACGTAGATCTGCTTGATGCTGCATGTGTTGGTTGGCTTATATACCGGTGAGAAGCGATTGTGTTTTTTTGAATGACTAGAAACTGACTTCGAATCACGAAGTACTGTGAAGAGAAAACAAATGTAGCGTCTGAGATATGTTCAATCTGATCATATTGTCACGAGCATCTTTTCGACCGATGTACTATGGAATTGATGAAAATTTGAATATGTGATTCCTTAAATTACTAGTACGGTCCGATCTTTCTTGTCGTCACCAAGATATGGGTTGACTATTTGTTAACTTATTTCCCTTTGGGTCACTGGTGGCATGTAATTGTCGCTTGGTGGGGTACCAACCCAGTTGGAATGTCTCTTTGCATTGTGATGTTGTTTCCTCAGATCTCTTTAATCATCGTAATTCGTTTTCAAAGATTAATAGAATCTTTTGTGCCGAAACAATGAGCAATCATTTGACACAATAAAGTTTCTAAATTTTTACATATTTCAACAGGCTTTTTCTGATTTTCCTTTTTGGTTGAATTAAGATATGATTTATGAGAACTAATCGGTGCAATAGTGGTGGAAGATAGAAGGGGAGAGAGAGGAAGAGAGATTGTGGAAAATGGAAGGATGCATATATAATGAGTCGTGAGGCAGGTGGTGGAAGTTCAATTGAAATCAGTCAATCTTTTATGTGCCTTCTGTATTCCTGGAACAATAGGAACATTTTCAGTACTTATATGGCATCTTCAAGTACTTCTGGAAAAAATTCATTTGGTGATAATAATGGTATTTGGATGCATCAGAATTGCAGCCCTTCTGTAGCTATACATGTTGTTGTGCCCAGGGACCTCTAGAAACATACAAACACACACACACACACTAAAAAATGTGGTTCAACAAATTACCTACTTCACAGGCACCTTAGTTGAAACTGTCAATGTGGGGTCTTTTTGTGGATGTGCTATGTACATGAGAGCATGTTGATAGAATATGCTTGCGACCTTGGATTGTATTGTAAAAGTAACTTCCCCAACCGTAGGGTTTAGGTATCACGTAGCATAATAACCAGAAGTTCGGGTCGAGTCCACAGAGACCGAATGCGCCGCGCGTGAGTATTGATTCGCAAACGTTGGTTTTAGCCTTAAAGCGACAAACTTGGCTTTGTAATTTGGGGGTGGAATTCACTTAATTTCGTGAATGACGCGAGATTTAAAAGACTAATTAAAACAAGGTTAAGTCAAAGGGTTCACAACACCCATGCCTTAGGCCGATTCATTCTCCTCTAAAATAACCGGCTCGGGACCATCGTTAAACAACCCCGAACGGAAGATTTGATATTTAAACTCGTTTGACTAGAAATGGTGTTTCACAAAGTGTAGGATTCTTGTGTCATTTATACAAACATTTGGATTGACATCGTCCTAAGCATCACACATGCCAAGTGGTCTAGCCCTTGACTACGAGTGATCAAAGAGATTAACAAATCTCAATTTTGATATATAAAATCAATCCATACTCTTTGATTAACAAGCAATGTTTGCATTATAAAATCAATCCAATACTCTTTGATATATAAAATCAATCCATACTCTTTGATTAACAAGCAATGTTTGCATTATGACAAGGAGAGCGAATGAACCTAAGTCACAGGTTGCTACTCACCCCATGACCGAGCCTATACCGACTACTCAATCATAACTAAAGAAAACATGACTAATTTTACAAAGGGAATAAAGAACATGACATATAACTTTATAAACTAATTTTTATGAAAGATTATAAGTCTATCTACAACATGAATACTTGAGAAAATCACATACAACACATAAAAGCTTGAGTTTTCAAAGGAAAAGGCTAGGTGAGGAGAGAAAATATTTAACCAGTAAAAACGTAGATAAACTAGATTTATATAAAGGTCTTAACATGTACTACAACATTAAAGAAGATAAATTACCTTGAAACTAAGTGAAAGAGCTTGAAAAACTAGAGAGAAGTTGGAGCACAAACTAACAACCTAAGGGAGGTAGAGAGAGAAAGTGAAATAAGAACTCACCCTAAAAGTCTGAGTTTTGGGTTTATAAAGCCCTAAAAAGTCGTGTTAAATAATTACAAAAATGCCAAAAGATATTCTAGATCGGGCTCAAAAAGTGCAGAAAATTTTGCAGGGATACTGGTATCTTATTTTGCAAGCTACCGGTATCTCTGATTAAAATGTGAAATTCTTCAGGAAAACCGGTATCCCATTTTTGCAGCTACCGGTATCTATCTTCCAAATGTGAGTTTTTTTAGGGATAACAGTATCTCTATTTTCAAGCTACCGGTATCTCTAGGCCTTTTTCTTCTTTCTTCCTTAGTTCATTTCCCGGCCTTTTGGTCTCCCTAAACCTTGTCCGGTGCTTTGTTCTTGGCTCTCTGGGCTCGGTGGTAGAGGGCCACGTGGTCTTGGGTGCTTGGGCACTCCTTTGGTTGAACCATGGCATCAAAAATTGTCATTTTCACCCATTTTACCTGAAACTAACAAAATGCACCCATGTGCAATATCAATTGTATAAAAGCTATAAAATGCATGCATGAGTGACATAAACAAGAGAGATAAGCCCATTTATTTACACTATTGGGGGCTTATCAAAATATAGATAGGAAGTTGTACTTTGAACTTGTACTTTTTGCTTGCGAAACCTTGTAAATGACTTGTCTACCCTAAAGTATATGCACAGCTAAGATGTACTCTATGTTTTCGAGATCTTGATGTAAAGGAACGTTATTGTTTTTCATGTTCATGCAAGTTTGGTTTCCACTGACTGACTCTTATATCCCTTTAATCATTGCTTCTACAATGTTTATGCTATGAAATGGTTTGAGTGTTGATCCTACTCGTACTTTGTTGTGGTTAAGGCCTACAAGGACTGGTCAGGATTGTGACAGTGTGAGGTCTCAAGTTCAAGTTGATAGAACGACACTGGCTTGCTATAATAATCTATGTCATCCTATATTTTACACCCAAAAAAAAAAAAAAAAACCCTTCTACTAAATTGAATTCCACAATATGAATCTATACTTTTACTCCACAATAATGCTCAAATTAAGAAAGAAAAATTAATTCCCAACATGAAATCTTTTGCATTTTTTGATATATTAACTCCAAAATAGTAAACAATACGACACCCTACTTTTCATTGTTTTTTACTTTTTTTAATTCACAATGATGTTAGACGAACTACTTTTCATTGCTTGAAAGGAGGAAAATTACATAAGATGATGCTCTACGAGTAATTAATACGTAAATCGCACAATTTGCGTGGACATTGTATTAATAACATTTCAATAAGAGTTCACCAAAGCTTTCCATTTTCTAACATGTGAACAATAGATTTGTAATGCATGTAACTAGATTTTCTTCTTCATGTTTTTTTTTGCACAAGTAACTAGATTTCCATTGAACGGTGCCATCCCCACGTCCGAATCATGGTCCTACCACTAATTGATTAATCATAGTACGTTTGATTTATAGATTAATTTTGAAAAGATTGCAAATCTGATTAAGTTGGGGATATAGGAGACATGTGGGTCGTATGGTGGGATGAAAGATGGGCTTAGAAGTTTGATGTATCATAGAATTATTTCTAATTTACTTGTTTTTTAGTGAGATTAAAGTAAGGGAAAAATTCAAAAAAAAACCCCAAAACTTTGACCTGAATATCATAAAACCTCCCAAACTTACAATTTTATCAAACGTACTCCCAAACTTCACTCTGTTATTCAATATTCCCACCGTCTAGTTCTGGTTAACTCACTAACGGAAAATGCTGAGTTAGAGCTTAACTGAGCCCTAAAACTGTTAAGTGGCCCAAAACGATGTTGTTTTGGGCCTTTCTTCTTCTTCTTCTTCTTCTTCTTCTTCTTTCCCCCTAAATCTATCTCCTTCCTCCCCAAAATTCAAGGGAAAAAATACACACATAGACAGAGAGAGACAGAGAGCTTATCGGCATCCAATTCACCCCACTTGCATTACCTCAACACCTCCCCAATCTACCTGGAACCAAATCAATGCTTCTGCAATAGAAATCCGATAAGGACCCAACCGATTTCTATTTTGATATCAAAGTTGCATTGATCGAAGAAATTGGGCAGATCGAGACTGTAGCAGAGAGAGGTGAGGTGAGGTGAGGGCATGAGGAGGAAAGAAAAAGCAAAGGGACGAAAAAGACTAGGCTGGAGTGGAGGTGGAGAATTCTTAGCTTGGGACAGGATGAGGCAGCGGAGAAGAGGAGCTTATCAAAGAAAGTCGAGACGGCGTCGAAGGGGACGAGGGTGGAGAGAGAGAGAGAGAGAGAGAGAGAGAGAGAGAGAGAGAAGGAGGAGGAGAGGTAAAGGAACTGAGAGAGGAAGATGTCAGCAATGGTGGCAGTGGAGGAAGAGGAAGGTGGTGCGATGTAATGGAAGACTTCTTGTAAGAGCTTGTCACAAAGGATTTCGTCCCTCTACCCTTCTCTGTCTCATTCACCCTGCGTGTGTGTGTGTGTGTGTTTTCCTTTGAATCTTTAGGAGGAAGCAAAGAGATTCAGAATAGAAGAAGAAGAAAGACCCCAAGCAATGTCATTTTGGGCCACTTAACGATATTTGGGCTCCGTTAAGCTCCAACTCGACATTTTCCGTTAGTGAGGTAACAGAACCAGACGGTGGGAGTATGTTTGAATAAGAGAAGTGAAGTTTGGAAGTACGTTTGTTATAATTGTACGTTTGGGAGGTTTTTTGATATTCAAGTCAAAGTTGTTTTCTGAATTTTTCTCTTAAAGTAATGGAAATCTTTAATTGTTAGATGGGGAGGAAAACTAATCAGTAAGGGCAAAGTAGTTAATATGGCCATTAATATCCCATATGGGGCAATATTTATGAAATAATCATATACTATTAAGTCCTCCTTTTCAAGGGGAGAGGAAACTTTAGAGAGAGAGAGAGAGAGAGAGAGAGGTGGCATAGAGAAGCTCTCCCTCCTTTGGGTTTCTTAGTGGCCGCCGCACTCCCCCTTCCCCACCGGCCCCTTCCACCTTCTTCCTCCTCCTCTTCTCATCCTATTTTCTCCTTTATTCTTCCCCATAGTGTCAGGCTACTCCCCATGGCGTTCGAGATCCTCTCCTCCTCCTATGGGCAGTTGTAATCTGATTTTTGGAGAAGGGGGAGCTAGATCTGGGATTTCCAAAACCAAACTTCCATCATCAGCGGCAGTGGCGGTGGCGGTGGTGTGACAACTTCGGTAGGTTTTTTTTGTAGGTTGTGTTAGGGTTTTGATTTGTTGGGTTGAATGGAATTCTTTCTTCTGGAAAAAAAAAAAAAAAAAGGCCCCCCTTTAATACCATACATGAAAAAACATCGCATTATAAATAAAGGACAACATGGGAATAGGGGTACCCCATAGTGACCCAAGTCACTATATTGTGGTGGCTTCAATTGTGGGCCATTTATAATCTATATTTGGGATGAACCATACAATTTGTTGGAAATGTTTGAGGAGATCATTCATGTAAAAATTAAATTAATTGGATATTGGTAGCAATATGTTCCAATACTATTTATATGAATGGCCAATATCATTTGGAGAATACATTGTAGGACAATTTTGTCTCAGTTGTATGCCTACCAATCTCTGATGAACATAATATTTTGTATCGATAATGTGTTCAACATTCTTTATAAAATGAACAGTTTCGATCCTAACTGAAGATTTCAAAGGGCCCACAATTGAGATCACTTTGGGGATTGATCTAGTGATTTAGATCACTACAACAGGTGGGTCAACATGTTCGTCAAATCCCAATCCCCCATTATAGTCTGTGCTATTAAACGTACCTTAAAGCCTTGTTTGATTTGCAGATTAACTACCTTAAATATGATTAACTGTACTTAATCCTGAGTTATTTAACATTTGCATAGGATTATGAATGTGAGCGAGAAACTCATTTTAACAAGATATGATAATGATGATGCATAAAAATGCCCTCAAATGTTCCCTAGATATTAAATATTCAGAGAAAAAAACAAATTCACACTAAAAAAAATTGAAAAAAAAACCGGCCTCTTTTGCTATGTGATATTTAGAAAGTAATCCTGTACTATCACTCAAACATGAGATTTGATTGAATTAGCACTAAGATAAATAATCTAGGGACTACCGATGCCAAGATTATTAGTCAAATCTTCCTTTAACAAAGAAAATAACCCAATTTATTTTTTCATCTTAAATTCAAATAAATTTGCATTTGTTAATGTTGCGTGATTTTATGGATTATTGTTTCATCTCATTATTGGTTCTTCTAAATTCCTCTCACCAAGATGAAAAAGTAATCCACATAAAATCAACACATAACTAGTAATTGCAAAAATAAATTGGTTTATATTTTGTCAAAGGACCTAATCTGCAAATCAAACGAGGTCAGGTACTAATTTAATTTATCTGTCTCATTTTAATAGTCCTATTCCTATGGTTCATTTTAGGATGTTCCAAAATACATATCCTCTTTCAAAAATTATCCATAAAACTTGGTAAAAAAATCCTACTATTAGGCCTTGTTTTCTATTTGATTTTATGGCAATTCCACAAAATCAAATGGCTCTATTCCATAAGGGTTAATTTCACTAACTTCCCCTGAGGTTTATATTAATGTCATTGATATTCCACTGTGCTCTCTTGCTTTACAAAATAAATGTCAGATTCTCCATTTTTCGTCAATTCCGTTATAAAACTGGTAAGTCCATCATATTCTCTCTTTTTATCCCCATTTTACCCCTCCCTCTTACCCTCACAACTATAAATACACTACCCCACTCAAAAAACGTTAATTTTTTTTTTCTTTTAATTGTACACCATTTTTTTTGGCTTTAACTTAGATAATTAAATTTGCAACTTCTCTTCACAGTTTTTTTTAAATTTATAAGGACTTTTTTATTATTATTTCCAAAGTGAAAATGAAATTCAGATTTTTAAATATTACCTGCCAGAAGTGGAAATAAATGTTTTCTTTTGGTTGAAAAATTTAAAATCGTAAACGAGACTGTCAAATTGGTACATGCAGTAGTCAAGCAAAACCTCAAGGCGGTTGGTGTTATTCTTTCTCCCCTACGCACCAGTCAATCCATCACTCTCCCTCTCAGAGCTCCAGCTCCGACGCACATACGAAATCTAGGGTTTCTTCTTCCACCCTCCCCATCACAACACTCCACTATGGATCTCCTACGGTCATACGCAGAACCCGACATGGACGACGACGACGACGACCAACTCCAAGAATCAATTCGAAACCCTAGTTCAACTGCATCCGACCACTCCTCGCCTGACTCCTCCCCAATCCGAACCCTCCCGTCCAAATCCACCGCCCCCAAAGTCGACGACACCATGCTCGCCCTCACCACCGCTGCCGGCGCTGCCAACCGTGCCTTGACAAAGCCCCTCGACCCTACCCAACACGTCGTCACCTTCAACCCCACCTACGACCAGCTCTGGGCCCCCATCTACGGACCTGCTCACCCCTACGCCAAGGACGGCCTCGCCCAAGGCATGCGAAACCACAAGCTAGGGTTTGTCGAAGACGCCGCGATCGAGCCCTTCGTTTTCGACGAGCAGTATAATACTTTCCATAAATACGGGTACGCGGCGGATCCATCGGCGTCAGAAGGGTATAATTACGTTGGGGATTTGGATAGAATGAAGGAGACTAGTGGGATTTCGGTGTATAATATACCCCAGCACGAGCTGAAGAAGCGGAAGATTGAGAAGAAGAAGGAGACTATTGAGGAGAACCAGGAGGGTGAAAAGGGTGATGAAATTGAGCGGACGGAGGTGGATAATCCGGCTTCGGATGCGTGGTTGTTGAAGAATAGGAAGAGTCCTTGGGCTGGCAAGAAGGAAGGGTTGCCAGCTGAGTTGACTGAGGAGCAGAAGAAGTACGCGGAGGAGTATGCGAAGAAGAAGGAGGATGAGAAGAATGGTGGGAATCGTGATAAGGGCGAAGTTTTTGCGGATAAGAGTACGTTTCATGGGAAGGAGGAGAGGGATTATCAAGGTAGGTCATGGATTGCGCCACCTAAGGATGCCAAAACCACGGATGAGCATCGGTATATACCGAAGAGGTTGGTGCATACTTGGAGCGGGCACACGAAAGGGGTTTCTGCCATTAGGTTTTTCCCTAAGCATGGGCATTTACTTCTCTCGGCGGGTATGGATACGAAGGTGAAGATTTGGGATGTTTTCAATTCAGGTAAGTGTATGAGGACTTATATGGGACATGGAAAGGCGGTTCGTGATATCTGGTTTTGCAATGATGGGAGTAAGTTTTTGTCTGCTGGGTATGATAAGAACATCAAGTACTGGGATACTGAAACAGGGCAAGTGATATCCGCATTCTCAACCGGGAAGATACCTTATGTGGTTAGATTGAACCCAGATGAGGATAAGCAGAACATCCTCTTAGCAGGCATGAGCGACAAGAAGATTGTTCAGTGGGATATGAATACCGGACAAATCACTCAGGAGTATGATCAGCATTTAGGAGCGGTTAATACAATCACATTTGTAGACGATAACAGAAGATTTGTTACTAGTAGTGATGACAAATCTCTCCGGGTATGGGAATTTGGGATACCTGTTGTTATAAAGTATATTAGCGAACCTCATATGCATTCTATGCCATCAATAGCCCTGCACCCGAACACAAACTGGCTGGCAGCGCAGAGTTTGGACAATCAGATTCTTATCTACAGCACTAGGGAAAGATTTCAGCTTAATAAGAAGAAAAGGTTTGCAGGGCACATAGTGGCTGGATATGCTTGTCAAGTGAATTTCTCACCAGACGGACGGTTTGTCATGTCAGGAGATGGTGAGGGTAAATGCTGGTTTTGGGACTGGAAGAGTTGCAAAGTCTTTAGAACTCTTAAGTGCCATGAAGGGGTGTGCATTGGTTGTGAATGGCATCCGCTTGAACAAAGTAAAGTGGCAACTTGTGGCTGGGATGGCTTGATTAAGTACTGGTAAGATTTCTAATCCTTGACTCACAATAGCGTATTTTTATTCATTGTTTTCCAGGGGACTGTATTATATCACATGGTCATTTTATTTATTTGTGCTCACATTCTGGCTTATTTTGCACTATGGCCTCAACTCTCAAGTAAACTTATTTTAAATCCCTCGTGTGGTCTGCTTCCATTTGCCAAGCCTAACTTTGGAAAATCTCTTGAGTGATGAACTTTATCGGCTCGTATCTTTTGGGGGCATAAGGAGTATCAGCCGCACATGGTAATGGATGGAAAGTTGGGGGAATCAACTAATGCGTACTTCGAGGCTTGTTGTTGGGAGGGAGAGAGGGATGGATCTAACTGATGATCTAACTGGGTCCCACGCCTCGCCACTTGATTGTTGTGTAAACATTCCTCTTGATCTCTTTGCTTATTTCTGATTTCAGAGTACAATGTGCTAGTCTCCACTAGTGGAGATTATTGTTTATCAGTCACCAGATGACTTGTAGTGGAATATATAAGCCAATGGACGCTGGAAGTTTCATAAGGCATCCGGCAAACTAGACCCCATGTGACTATTTTTGGTGGGTCTTAGGTGTTCATAGAAGACTAAGTAAAAGATCCTGCATGTGGAAGAAGTTTGATGGTGGGTTGGAGTAGGAGAAAACTGTGGGACACTACTCATTGTTGGTGTGGTGTATTTTGGTTGAAAAGATCCCATTCCTTTGATTGTTAAGAGCATTGTTTTCTCGTAGGAGTTAGGACTATGTCATCAATTGAGATTTTCGTTCTGTTAGGGGGCGAGAGGTGGACGTTTTCTTGAGTGCTTTTGGAATTGTTGATAATCCAGCATATGGATTCTTTTGGTTTTGAATTCTGTTCTTTCAAGTAAGATTCCCACGTTAGTTCTGTTGGAAGGCATTCTTTGGTTTTCATAACAGAGTTTGTTAGTTCTGTACCGTGTGATTGATACTTCAAATCCCTTATGTGGTTGGCTTCCATTTACCAAACCTAAATACTTAATAAAAAAATCTTGAGTGTTGAACCTCATTGACTCCTGATCTGTGGTTGCATGACAAGTCTCGCTCAATCTCATGGATGAAAGTTATACAGTAATCAACTCATACCTGCTTTCATGTAATGTTTGACTCGAAATATTCACTTAAGGATGCTTGTAGCGTCATGTGTAATTATATGTATGTAAATATAGGGAACACTTCTAGTCCGGTCTTCCCGTTTCCGGACCTCACGATCCAAATATTTTTTTGACGATCCGATCCGTCCAATGTGTTTAGAAGGTGTTTTCAAGGGTACTCGCGAGAAATCTTCAAAAAAAAATACTGGGAAGGGCTTGATCCAAGCAGTTTTCGCAAAATTTTTATATTTACAGTTTTTGCAAAAACTGCTTGGATCAAGTCCTTCCCGGTATTTTTTTTTGAAGATTTCTCGCGTGGACGGCTCGGATTTTCCAAAAACAATTTGCAAAACAAAAAAAACACACTTTTTCTTGTTTCCGGGAGGAGTGGACTAGAAGTTTTGGGTGTATATATATATATATATATATATATATATATATATATATATATATATATATATATATATATATATATATATATTTGTGTGTATCTGTGTAGCACGGGCACTTCAGCAGAGGTCACGTAACAGTGTCAGACAGACAATCTTGGGACACATGTCCAACACTCAAATTCAAAGTGTCCTGTTTCTTCAATACATTTTCCATTTTCCGTTGGGACACTCCGAGGACACTTTATAAATGTTCCAGGCACTCTCGACCACTTGGAAAACAAGTCGTGGCTGATAGTCAAAGTAGTAGTATCTAATTAAAACGTAGGTAAGTTGAACTTTTGTGTGTGACAGATGATGGTTTATTGATTAGAAAGACACTCAAATGATGACATGCTTTTTGTTTAAATACTTTTGTGAATGATATGATGATGAATATGATTTGAAGTATATATGTTGTTGCATTATTGCATATTTACAAGAATTACTTTTTTTCAATTTTTATTCATGGAATTTTATACATTTATGATAAGTGTCCCCCCAACTTGTGTCCATTTTTTTGAAATTTACTTGTTGGTGGTGGTGTCGTGTCACATGTCCGTGACAGTGCTACATTTCATTTATGCATTTTATAATGGTATTAGTCTTATGGTGATTTCTGTACCGAAAATACATGCTATTAGCTACTCACATAAATATGAATCCAAAATGCGTAAATGAACTTTGGCAAAATGCGTAAATGTAGACTAGACTTTCATAAGATGCTTTCTTTAGAAGTAGGCCAAGTATGGATGAGTATGTAAAGGATACAACTAATGAATTTATTAAACTTGATCGATGTAAGAACCCTTGAACGAGAAAAATGAAAGAGAAAAAAGGGATTCATGTTATAACCCTTGACCTAGAAAAATGAATTGATTGGGGCACAAGGCTTAGTTTGGTTTGGTCATGGAGACTCTAATTTCCCTAGCAGTGATCTGGGAAGCTAAGGCAACACTGACAGGTTTGGAGTGTCTCGACTCTTGAGTGCTCCAAAGACAATAACAAGCAGCTTGCATTCGGGAAAGTTTTGTGTTGGAGGATAAAAGTGCATGACAACAGTTGTGTGTTGAATAGGGTGTATTTGGAGTAAAAACGAGCTTGCTTCCCTTTAATGGTGGTGTGGATTCTTTTCTTCTAATGATGATTAACACAATTGGCTTTTTTCTTTCTTGGGTGGCAAAAGAGGTGGATATTTCCCGAGTGCTTTTGGAACTTGATAATTTAGAGGTTGATGTATTCTTTTGATTTTCTTTTGTGTTTGGTATAATTGTTTGTACTCGATTGGCTCCCCTTAGCCTGTTCTCTCGTAATATCTTCATTTAACTTCTGTCAATGGATAAAAGATGTGAAACGACCGTAGAAAAAGTTGTGTTGATGTGTTGCTGAGACTCTTGGCATTTCACTTTACTGTGGTTAGCGCCGTGAAGGAAGATGTATGAGAAGTATTTGTTGTGGAGTTACAAATCACGCATTTGGCAAGTGGAGCCATAGCCCAGTGGTACTCCCATGCACTTGACTAGGGTACAAACCTAACTACAACTAAAACTACTGACTTCCTCCAAGGGGAAAAAAAAATAGGGCATTTATAGGCTGCAAAGGAGAACAAGCTCCGTAACATTTCTACAGACTTCAACTTTTCTTTGCACTCTCTTCCTTCAGCTTTTGATAAATTTGGCTCGGTAACAGAAATCCTATTACTCAAGCTGGTGAGATACCGGCATACTGCAAAAGAACAGCATACTGAATATGCATCGCTATGTTATCCCAAAACGTCTCAAGTAACTTTCTCGGTTTATGTATCGCCACATCATCAGGCCACCATTGACATCAATAAGGTGGCTTACTTCGCTTGCACACCTAGGTTATGTTGGTTAGTGTTTGAGTTACAACAATTTATGAGGTCTTCCCCTTCGTTTTCCTCTCCCAGATGGTAACCACTTTTAAGTTGAAGAAAATAAGATGGCACCACGCTATACTAAACATCTACGCTGTATCAGTAATCTTACTCTATACCGGATGGAGAGCACGCACTAGAGAACAGGGGAAGTCCTGTTGAAAGAAACAAGTATCTGGAATGGAGTCAAGGAGAAGCAAAAGAGTTCACAAAGTAGTAAATGAAAGAGCAGAGGGGTTGCTTTGTTTTTTCTGGATAATACTAGTTGTATGTTTCGTGAAATGATATGTAGGGCGTAGATTGTAGGTTTTGAAGGACACAAAGGCTAATGGGCTATCAAGTTTCATCAGTATTGAGTAGCGCACAAAAGAAATGTTAGCAGTTAAGTGCTTTCAAGTTCTGATATGCCCTTCCTTCCGTGGATTTAAATTAGATATGAAGGGGAACCCTTGATGCCTGCTCATTTTTCCTCTGTTTGTCTCTGCATTGATAATATGTAACCACAACCTGAAATAAGAGCAGGTGATATCATCTATCTATAAATGACCACAACCTGAAATGAGTAGGTGATATCGTTTATCTATAAATGTGCCATACCCAACTTAAGTTTGGTTTTCCATTTGCTAAAATGGCATTTGATGTGTCCAGATTCATTGGAGATAAAATCACCTCCCCACTTCATTTGCTAAAATCACCCACTTGATTTTAGCAAATGGAAAACCAAGCCTTATTACCTTCCTTCCCATGTTTTCATCTGCAGGAGCTGAAATTATATCCACCACTGCTGTTTGTAAACTCAATGAGTTTTGCATATGTTGAGAATCTTGAGAAGATCTTTTGTTGGTTATATAGTGTCCTGGGCTAAAGTCTTTACTGGAGTTTGAATATTATATTTAGCTACTGAAACCTGGTTATTGCCAAGAGCTACAAGGGTGAGGTAGACATCTGGTGCAAATGTTATTGAAACTCAGAAGGAAATACGCTTAATCCTCATATACATGTCTACATAATTTCAGTCATTCTTCTTTTCACTGATTCTGCTCATGCATGTCACTTCTGAATTTGATGTACTGTGGATTGGGAAATATGTTTAATTGCTAGCGCTGCTTGTTTCTCTTTTTTCACTTTGTTTCTTTCAAAATTGCATTTGGCCACTGGACAATTTTGACCTCTTAGGAGGGGAATGTGGACCTGTGGTCTCATGCCTGTACCGTTACATACTGTGAAAACCAAAACCCACTCTGAATTCTGTGTCTCTTAATTTAAATTGCCCAAAAAACATATATATTCATGTCTTTTATGTGGTAGGTTTTGGTGCTATTGCTCTTGTTTTTTGGGACTTGTTTCATTAACGTGAAGGCTAATATTATCATCTTCTCTGGCCTGCAGGGACTAGTCTTTCATATTCCGAGGGACAAATTTTAATGGAGCAACCTATGTCTTCTTCAACTGGCGTGTCCCGAATGTATGCTGAAATTGCTGTTGTGAGACACGGGTTTTACGCATAAAGTTCTCCTGTTCAGAGTGATAAAGTATTGAGAATGGTGAAGCATTCGGAAGCTGGATGAACTTGTTCAATCTCACAAGCCCAATTATACATGCAGCCAAGTTGTAATAGTTGAAAAATTGGTATCAATCTGTGTATTAGTGTTAATTGTTCAATTTTTGGTTTTATTTACCGTCTTTGTTAGGAGGAGCTTTGTTAAAGGAATGCGGCAGAATAGGATGTATTGCAATTTTTTTTATTTCAACCTACATGGAAGTACTTTGAATAATGCATGTTCTTTAGGATGAAATAGGAGGTGAAACTAGATATAGGGAATTAATTTGTAGTGTGTTTTTTTCTTTCAAGAGATAAGCTAACTAATCCAATTTCTTTCTTGGTAAGGCTCAAGCCTCTTTGCAAACTAAACACAGGTTTTGAGCCGAACAAGTGGGGGAGGGTAACCTGCAACACCATGGTAGCCTACAAGTCTGGTTAAATCAGGCCTGAGCTCTGGGTGTTTTACCTAGTAACGTTTTTGTAGGGTTCCGGATATACAAAGCACTTAGTTTGCATGAAGAGACACCTCATTGATAGTCGCCAAGAGATTATCTCTGAGGGACTCCGTGGATGAATGATTCAACATGTGCAAAAAAGACGGAGTGGGGCTTCAGTCTTTAGCCTTGGATAATTGCCAAGACCTTTCGTATACTCGACTCGTTAGTAACCCTTGGGGGTTAATTCTAAAAGACCTCGGTGCGTACCTGAGGAGTTACCTTAACCGATTCAACAATTCCTGAGTATGCCAAAAGATCAGATGTTGAGTCAGCTAAGCAGTTAATGCTTCATGTGCGCGTAACAAATCGTGATCATGACAAGTGACGTCATCCGAACGGTTATGACACGTGTAGCGATTTTATTGGAAGCATGTGCTTGCAAAATATTCCTTCGGGATCGTCATCGTGATGTCAGCCGAGCAGTTAAGTCACGTGACGAGCATAGTTGTGCTTAAAGGTCAAGCCAAGACTCACCTATAAAAGAAAACTTCATCGTCTAGAAAAGGTACACACAACTCTCCTCTCAGAACCTTAGATCTACACTTCATTTTTTTCATCTACCACTTCATTTTTTTCATCTACTAACTTGACTGTCGGAGTACCGTTCTGGATTCTACGGTCCAGTCCGATGCTAATGGTGTGTTGAGTGTGCAGGCCTAGGCCCAACTTGAGTGTGAGGGAATCATCTTCATCGCCGATCGTCTCTAGGAAGAATTACCAAAGAAAGAGGGCTCCACAGTTTTGTTCACAACTTTCTGGTTGTGTTTTAAATCTCTGTAAATAATTCAGCAAGACACGTCCGCCAAAATATTTTTATTCTGTTTGCAATAAACGTTTCCATTTTTTTTTTTTTGTTGTTGAAAATGTCAGGACAAAAGGTGTCCACACTTTTTAGCACCAGTATTCTGTTTTAGGAAATGCACGAGTGCTTCTGATCGGGGAAAACAAAAAAAAAAAAAACATGCACAATTGCTCTCTCTCTCTCTCTATCTCTCTCTCTCTCTCTCTCTCTCTCTCTCTCTCTCTCTCTCTCTCTATATATATATATATATATATA
This sequence comes from Vaccinium macrocarpon, assembly GCA_022606695.1. Classification (NCBI taxonomy): domain Eukaryota; kingdom Viridiplantae; phylum Streptophyta; class Magnoliopsida; order Ericales; family Ericaceae; genus Vaccinium; species Vaccinium macrocarpon. The sequence goes on from CM040173.1 coordinate 23,897,224, forward strand.
TATATATATATATATATATATATATATATATATGCGTGCACAGGTGTGCAGCTTGGTTGGCTCACAATCGGAAAACCAGATCGGTCTGTCCTGAATGCCTCAGAATCGGAAAATCAAACCGGTTGTCGGACGACTAATAGAATAGAATTGCTGGGAAACCCAAAATCACCAGCTCTGGTTTGCCAAAAATAAGACAGCATCCATCGATGGCTGGAGTTACGAAAGAAGAAAGATGTGGAAAAAAAGAAGAAGATAAGATAATGAAGTAAAATGACAGTTTTTCATTACATCGTTGTTTGAATCACGTATAGAAGTGCCTCTGGGAGACAAAAGCAACTCCTGTTTGTTATCTTATGGGCAACAGCAAACAGAAATCTGCTTTCCATTACATTGTCAAAGTAAAAAGCAGTTTAATCCAATACTGATAGCTTGAAAACAAAGTGTATGCATCATCCCCACGTATCTTTTTCTTTTTTTGAATGGTTAAAAGGTGGGAGGGAAGCAAACAGCATAGCAGCCCCCATGAATGTGACCATAAGGGCTCCCGACCCGCTGTGGAATGTCCAGTTCAATCCATAGCTATTGTCTGGAAAGACAGGTCATCACCACAACACTACGTAGGTACTAGATGGACTATGGGCCCTCCACGATATTCCTGCAGTTTGCAAGACTCGAACCTCATCGGATTGTGTACGACCTATGGGAGGGGGGAGCACTTAAGTCCAGTCACCCTTGTCATCTTGGCTACCAACTTTCGTGGTAAGTATTCGTGGAATTGGAACAGGACTTTTCTCAAGCACGGAGTTTTGACATACTCTTCTTTCATTTACAAAGACATTTTGTCACAAGAAGAAAGGTATGATAAAACCTGAAGTGCAAAAGCAGTGATCAGCAACCCTTTGTCTTCCTCCTATACATTTCTTGAAGCCCTTTCTAAAGTGCCTTCGACCATATGTTTATCAGCTGGATTGGCTCCAATTTCTACTTCAAAGTAACTCCAAAAAAAAATTTGCACGGGCAAATTCACGATTCTTGAATTAGTGAAAGTGCCACAACGTATTCACAGCAACTATTTGAGCTATACAACCAATGGAGCACCAAACTCCAAATTCTGGACCAACCTATGTCAGCAATCTATTGGCTGCACAGATCTTTCTCCTTGTGGACTAATGGAAGATAAAGGGTCGTTCTCAAAAACACAATCATCTCTTTTTGCATTCCGGAATTCATCCACAAGTATCTTCTTGACTTTCTTTCTCAAATCAGAGGCTTCTTCAGGTCTGAACCACTTCTTTCCAATCTGAGAATCAAAAAATGATGGACAATTACAAGCTAACACAATTTCGGAAGCCAACATAAAATTTCAAGGGGGGGAACACAAAATACTCTTACCATTGCTAAATCTTTCTTTTTCAGCCTTTGAGGAGCCTCATCGATGAAACGTTCCATGAAGTAAAGAACAAATAGACCACAGTCATAATCATTTCTCTGTTGCGGTACCTGGTAAGAGAATGAATGGAATACAACAGAGAAGTTTAACGGTTAGAGCCTTTCATCACTGTGACATATATTCAAGGTTCGTTTCGCCACTCTATAACACTACAAACTAATAGAGAGTTGAAACCTTCGATGAATCTGATTCTCTTGAAAAAATCGGCCCATAAATTGACAAAACAATACAGAAAAGAAATTGAAGTTTTTTCAAACCCGCTGTGGCCTATTAGTACTAACATGGTGCAATATAACTAAGATGGCAGGACATATCAGTGTTCTAAAACTCGGAATTACTCGGCAACTAGTCGCTAGTCAGTGCCTAGCCAAGGCGATTTAGTGCGTAGTCGGGTCATCAACTTGCCAGGATGACTAATCAGGAATAGGTCGGAATTACTCGGCGACTACTTGGCAAGTCAGGCTTAGTCGGAAAGTAGGAATTAGTAGGGATTAGGTGGAAAAAGTAGGGGTAAAATATAGAATTTGCAAATTTCAGCGGGCTATAGTGTAATTTCAGGGGTAGTTTTAAACTAACCTAAATCTCCTCTGTCATCCAATTGTCTCACTCTCTGCTTCAAGTGTTGCTCTGCTGGTTGAAATACAGTCCTCCAATCATCTCGATTTCATGTGGTAAATAGATAAGTTTATACCTAAATATCCTAGTCTACTTTTTAAGATGGGTTTTATGGGGCTTTTAAGCTTGAATATTGGAAAAGATAAAAGGAAGTGGCATAAATATTGTCAGTGTCCAAGTAAACTTTCACACGGATGCACCAGTTACTTGACTGATTATTTAGAGTAATTGTAAATCAATGCATTGTCTCCTGTGGATATTGTATGTAATTATTATGGCTGTAGTGTAGAATGATGAATGGACAGAATGATCAATATTGAATGTTTTCGTAATGGATATCATATGGGGAGGGGGTGGAGAATATTTATAAAAAAAAATATATCCGAGTAATAGCTAGGCGCCGAGTAATAGCCGGGCCGCCCGGCTAGCGCCTAGCGAGTTTTAGAAACTTGGGATACATGCAAGAGTACAATGATGTATACTAAAAACTGTTAGCAAGTTCTTCCAAGACATTCCTGCGATAAATGATGGTTTTGATCTTTGAACCATTGCATCCACTGAGTTGTATCCCAAATAATACGAGACCAAGATAGTCTACTGCTCAAGACACCACTTACAACTATTCGCACATATTCAGTTGCCCTAACTCTCAAGTTCTGGGTAATATCTCCCAGGCATAATTTCAAATTAGCTTGATGAGGAAACTCTCTGACAAAGCAGAAAACAATATGCATAAACTAACAACAAATTTTAGGCAGCCAGGAAAGATTACGAAATTGGTTTTTCCTTCAATTCTACGAGGGAGATATTTCCATATTCTGTCTGCAATAGGAAGATCTCGAGGAGCCTCTTCTCTATTCAAATACTCCCACTCTTCTCTCAAGAAACTGCAGAAAACAGTTCAATATTTTTTTAGTTCAAACAGGCTTCATATTAAGAAGGCATTAAATGTAAACTTGAGCAAGACACTGGTTTCTATTTTTTTAAGAAAGCTATAGTTAACTTATAGGAAATCATGAATTGCACAAGAAGCATTAATTTGTATAAACGTTTTCAGATAATTCATAAAATGCTTGCAAGTGGAAAGTGATCTGCTTGTCAAAGGTGCGACAGAAGCAAGAAGAGACAACAAAACGAGTAATTATTTGTTCTAGTTATCACTTCCCACAGTTCAGAACCATGCAGTTATAAAATTTTCAGACTTGCCTATAAGCTCGTTCATAATGAAACTCCAAACAGAAAGTTTAAAGAAGCAGCCACTTGTCCTAGTATTTCTCATTTGAGAAACTTGATTCCCACCCCAGCACACAAATGAAATATGCAATCATTGATACAACCAAACATCACAGGTTTTCAAAGTCTCACCTTTTGATATTTTCAAAAATCAGTCTACTAGAGTGAAGTCCAAGCGAGTCCAAATGAAGTAGGATGGGCCCTGATTCATCTTCCTTGTCAGGGATGCAAATAATCACCAAGCTCCAATGAACACTGAACAGGAGAAGTGGGTGGCAGCACGGGGAAAAAGAGCACCAGAAATAAGTGGATATATATATTAAGCAAGCAAAGAAAAATGGGAAAATAAACTGAAACAGAGTGAAATACTTCTTACAAACTTAAACTAGCCAAGTGAAGAATGTATACAAAAGTAGCATGAGTAGTAAAGCACACAAGGCAAAGTGTTAACATTTTTTAGTCGACAACTCAACGGATGTTTGTGATATGAGAATACTTCGGTAAATGGTACCATACCCTTTATGCTGTTCTATGCATATACTTTGCATTCTTACCGAGAAAAATAATCACGAGAACGGAAAAGTAGATTTTGGCAGCTGAAACCACAAAACAAGAACTCCATTAAGAATACTTGCATGGAAGCATCCAAACAGATTTCCCCTTCTAATATTACTAATTCCAGCTCTCACCCCTTGAGGTTACTCCCCCAACAGCTTAGGCGCTGTAATTATCTGATACAAGTGAGATGTGAGGTCTCGGGATGGAATTCGAGGGGTGACCACTAACTAATTCCAGTTCTCTCTCCCCTTGAGGTTGCTACTCCCACAGCTTAGGCCCTGTAATTACCTGGTATCGTTGGGAGCGGTCGCGGACACCCTCAGTAGCCAAAAAAACAGTTGTGGTTCTTGTTATCAACTGATAAATATGGAAATAAATCTCCCTATAAGATCTAAACCTCATTTACAGTAAGTAAAAAAAAAAAGACAATAACTTAGTGCCATGTAGGGAAGATATTATTCTATATTTATATCATCCAAGTCGCACAAGAACTACTGCTAATGTTTTTACACCAAAAAATCCTGTTATTAATACTAGCAGCAAGTCTTTAAATGCAAGTCATACCGTTTTCTTCCTGCGTTGAGTGTGATATCTATTGTTTCGAACAAAAGCACCATTTCATTCAGCAGCATGAATAGCCAAGGATCTTTATTATGTTTAGTTTCTCTTCATAGGCACAGTAATACATGTCTCGATGTATGGTTCCAAAAATCCAAACCATCTTTATATACAAACTTCATTATTAGCACAAACAACTTACGTTTCATGTATTGGAAGAAGTATATATGCTTTATGAAAAATATTGACACCTTTCCACCACCTCCTGAACTTGATAAAATAACTTTCCTGGTCATTCTGTCACAAATCATCAGAAAATACAAGTTACTAATTCGCCCAAGACACAAGATTCAACACAAGCAATAGCATTCAGAAAAATATATTATTGCATGAAAGAATTACATGAACTATTTTGTTTCGATGACACATTGTCGAAAAATCACCAAAGTTTTTTTACCACGAGGTTTGAAATTATCATTTACCCTCTTGGTGCAGGGAAATACTGAAACTACAAAAACAAAAGAAACTCCTTACACCTAATTATTTACAATAGGAGGAAAGTTGTAACCCCTGGAAAATGAGTGGACAAAGAGAAGCAGAAACTTAAAAAAAAAAAAAAAGGAAAGCATCAAACAGTGCTTTTGTCTTTATATGCTACTGAATACTGATACTTTTGCCCAAGGGAAACATTGTCGACGAACAAGGTCTAGTAAAGTTCGTTACACGGTCATGGGTAAACTCAACCCCATACACTAGCTATTGAAGTGAGGGTGCCCTTATGCTAATATACTACACATTACTTTGATAGCTAGATGATGTGGGACTTTGCTTCACACCCTTCCTCACGCACAACATGCTCACTCGGCAGCACCTGCCGCGTGTAGGCCATACACGCACCCTGCCCATCTATGGTACCTAGCTCTAATAGCATGTTAGACGTCATGGGTAGAACTCAACCCCATAAGATAGCTATTTAAGTGAGGGTGCCCTTACACTTACATACTACGTATTACTTGACTGGCTAGATGATATGAGAGCTCACTTCACAAAGTTCACACTATCGTGTATGGGAATCAAGATCTGAACTTGGAGAATGAAGAATGGATTTGGAAAAACTCCAATGGGAAGAGGTACCTTTTTCAATACAGCCTCTTTCAGTTTGTTGTAGAAGTATGTGTTGAAAAAATGATAATCACATCTTCGCCTGTCTGTTGGAGACTTCTGCTGCAGATATCTAACCAAAGTAAAACAGAGATTTAGTACTCCGAATAGAAAAAGAAAAAAATCATGTTAATCCTATTATCTTATAATGAACAAGAGTATTGATAAGTGCGGGTAATAAGTATCCCAGTCAAAAGGAATAGACTAGATAGTCTCTTGCGCAAAATAAGGAGTGAGCCCATCAGACATTTTCTAAATTGACCGCATTCAATCATTTCACTTAAGAAAGGTTATTTTGTTCTAGGCATTCAATTTTCCCTAGGTTATTCCACTTGAGCAATATTGGCAGTAGCCGCGACAGGTTGACAGCAATCCACTAAGAAGCAGAAACCATTTCATTGTTATGCGGAACTTCTTAGTTAGTTGTAACTATATAAAAGGACAAGTTAATTCATTTGATTTATTTTCTTTATTGAGGTTGAACATGTATGTGTTAAGATTTTCTTTCGTTTCCTATCTCCGGTTGTGAGTTCCCGGGTGGGGAATTCATTATGTATACCTGACTTGAAGAGGATGACTAAACAAAGAAGGCATAGAAAAAGAAGAATAAAAAAATAAATTCGCAATTTTATCCTCAAATGCTGGAAAAAATTGGAAGGACGAAAGAATGTGCCAAGCCTCAGAATATCCCTGGTGACATCATCAGATTGTCTTGGAATATATATGTAAACTCACCGAATGTAAAAATTCATAATTGTTGATGACAAATAGGCTTGTGGATTAAGGCATTCCATATCTGAGTAACAAATTTCTATCGACTCTGGATCATCACTGTCCCCACAGAAGAACAACAAAATTAACAAAAGAAGATTCAGATTATCTCACGGAGAAGTTTGTCAAAGAACTCCATACTCCACATTATCTTTAAGGTTGTAGCATACCTTGAAGGATAGTAGATCTTAGAGTCTTTCATGCTGAACAAAAAAAGTGGAGAAAATCATAACCAAATAACTGGTAACACCCAATAACGAAACAGCTAAGAGAAACATCATGGAAAAAAGCATCATAAATCCCCAAGCACCAAGTCATATTTACCGTTCATCTAGTTCATATGCCAGCTCCATGGACTCAGAGAGTTCAGGCTCCTCCTCGTCTACTAGAACAACAGTTGTTCCCTGTTTTGAATGGTCATGGAACAGATTAGATGATTTAGATCCATAAACTGCAGATGAAACAAAATTTGTCAAAACAAAATAATGTCATTCCCTATTACCTCCCCAAAGAATTATAAGAGCATGTACATACTAAACCACAAGAATACACCTTTTCCGGAAAACAACAAGAAGCAAACATCATGAAAATCAACTGGAAATTTTCCAATAGAACCCAACACTCAGATACTAAATGAACAGGTGCAACTTAAGAAGCATAAAATTGCCTTGCAAGTTGCAAGAGTTTCAACATGCACAGTGATGATGTACCAGAATCCAACTCAATTGAAGGACAGAATATTTGAATAATTTTCATTTCCTACTAAATTTACTAATTTGTAATATCGGAAGTAGTTGTTAACACTATAATGTAATAGTATGGTACCTTTTTCAATTCTTTTTACATCATTAATTTCTGGAACATGATTCTTAAAGTGAAAAATCCCGAATCAGGAACCACACATAATGAACATTCCACAAGGTTTTTTGATTCTCAGCAGCTACAAGTTTATGGAACATGTCGTTTCAGTCCCAACTTAAAGCTTCGATCATCTCTGTTGATTTCATTGTCAAGGAAATGAAAGTTGGTGACCAAACAGAGATCAATTTTCATAACTTCCACAATTGATAATGTTTTTGGTGCATATGCACAATATGAATTAGCTGTGAAATCCTTCTTTAAAATCAGATAACAGAAGGATAGCGTAAATGTATTATTTAGATATGAACTCCAAGGCAGTTCGAGACATAAAGCAAATTCCAAACACAGTTAACAGCAGCATACAGTTCAGAATTTGTGTTCCACCTGGGACGAAACAACGGAAGAAATAACACAGAGAAAAAAGAGAGAGAATATATAAAGAGGTAAAATAGGAAGAACTCACATTCCTGGGCGTCATATTATTTGAACGCATGAATTGAGAAGGCTTCCTCCTAGAAGAAAGATTACATGTTATGAAACGCAACCATTAGAGACTGACAAAAGGAAAAAACCTAGAAAACAGAAACTTGAGAGAAGAACAAAGGAAGGATAAATTCATCTATGTTGATGAAGGGAAAACACATAAAATTAGCACGTAATTCCTCTCTTTTTCATCTTTCCCTATCACATCACAGAATCAAACACTTGTAACCAGAGCCTTTTCACAAGAACTGGATTCCATGCAATTAGAAGTTAGAACTAGTCATGACAAAAAAACGTTATTAGCAAGAAGCCAAGTCAGGAATTGGCTCAAGTCAGTTTTAAGTCGATGTCTTGTGAGAGAATGGCCTGTCTATTAAATTGCAATAAGTCAGTTTTGAGTTTAAGCCAGGAATTGGAAAAAGGCAGAATCAATCACTGAAATACAAGGTTTTAATCTTTCAATTCTAGGAACATTTACAGCTTAAGAATAACATAATTTTAGGTCTGCCATCAATATTGAGGTCGACAAGTTCCTCAAAAGAACAATACTTCCAATCCAAGATCTGCAAAACATTCTAAAATACAGTCCAACTTAAACAAACAGACAATCCTGTGTGGCTAAAACTACGCTACCATGAATAACTCAAACAAACTGAATACGCGTGAAATGAATAATACAATTGAAACAGAACAATGATGATATTAGTGCCCTCAGAGCATCTCCAGCCCTTCAACATTTTTTTTTACTTAAAACCAATATTTGAGTAAGACCCCCTTGAAACTCACCCCCTTCACTCAAGCCTATATCACATCCATTTTTACTCAAATCAAAGGAGACTCAAACCTTTAATCTTAGAAGGCTATTTTATCCCTCTCCAATTTAGAACTATACCACTAAAGAAGCTTTTTCTCAAATGTTGGCTTTCATTTGGGTTTACCCATTGGAATGGTACATATCAAATGAAGGTTTTAGTTAAATTTGGGTAAGGTAAAATGACAAATGTGTCGGTCAGCCACATAAGAAGAGTGGACGCTATGACATTTACCCAAATTAAGAACAACATTGAGGAAGCAGAATTGGGACAAAATCCATCCAGTGGGGAAGACACTGAAATGAGAATTAACATTAGCCAAAAGGAAAAAATAAAGTGATGTCAAGAGAAGGAAATAATCCATACTGATTAGACTGAAAGCCAGTTACTTTTTCCTCCAAAATACAAGGGGAACCACTTGACAAACGTCCACGATTTTGTTGATGATTGTGTACATGTTGATCTCCATCCAGAGACAGGTTGGTAGGGCATTGAAAAGGTGATTGCCTTGAAGATACTGTAGTCGTTGGTTTTTCTTTTTGTGGAAACTTAGCGTTGTATTTTCTTTTCCCAAGGCCACATCGTCCCAAAACTGATAGCTCGCTTCCAAAGGCGTTCACCGTCCTAGTATCTGTCTGGTACACAAACAAATAAGAGTTGAAAGCAATTACATTCATTGGTCAAAAAAGTCACAACAAATCAGGAGAGTAGAAATATTCAAGTTCACCAGTCCACCATACGTTATTTCCCTCCAACTTTTTGGAGAAATGAGTAGCGAATACAGATACAGACTGGGAAGCCGGAGGAGAGGATGGAGTCTCTTGCGCAACGCCATCTGTTGCACCTACATAACACATTTAGGTCTTAAATTAAGCCCTTCATAGCAGATAATATGAATAAAAGTACTGCCTCAGAAACATCGTGTTCAACACAGGATCTCAAGTTCATCAAATATCTGGATCCTAAAACGTAGTCTCAAAACCAAGGGAAAGAAATAGAAGGTCCACCCCATGACCCCAAGAAGCTATTAAAAGTTTGGATTCCTTACTGATCTAAACATCCACCCATTTCCGGGAAAAGAAGAAAAAAGTCTTGCCTCAATTTTATATGAGAAAAGTATCTTTAATGCCAAAGGAAAAGGAATTATAGTCGCACAAAAAGCAGAAGTGCACATCAGAGTCTGTCATAAGGGAAGGAATGCTCACTTAAACTGCATAGTTTTGATAACTATCACTCAAAATCAAGACATTAGTACACTGCATCCATCTTCCACGAACATATGATTTGGAATTGAGAGGGGAAAACGTATGCCAAGCCTTAACAAGATCAAAAAACTAAAATATGGAAAAATAAAAACAAAAAATTCCAAGACCCACCAAAATTCCGACAATATTACCTCAACCGTAAGGTGTCATGTAAATTCAACAGCTTTGTGCAATTACAGTATGCAACAGATATATTCGGTTGACTGTCCCATCCTTCCCTTCCCTTCCTCTCTCCCCACTTTATCCCCAGAAACAAACTAACAATAACGGCCAAGCCAGGTCTTCTTGTCTTTACTACTCTTCCGTCATGTTTTGAAGCAGATATCTAAAGGCTGGGAGGGAAGAGAGTGAGAGGACAATGAGTTTAATGCAATCACAACACTAGTCACAAGCATATTCCCCTCCTGTAAACCTAGTAAGGGGAACTTTTTTAGTAGAAACCTAATTCCAGGACCCAAAAATTGAAGTTGAAGAGGCAATTCTTGTGTTCAGGTCAATAATAATCCCTAGTTATTCTTATGTCTTATTTTTGGATCTGAGTAGAAATAACACATGGTATCCATCAGCATGGATTTACCAAATATTCACTTCTTACTTTCGCTCTCTAGCATGAGATAAGATCCCAGTCCAGAATACAACTGGCCTAAGATTTTGATACAATAGCCCTCACAAAATTGAGTAGCCTATAACAAATGGGTTATAAGGCTGGCAAAAAGACAGACAGAAAATAGTGCGTACAAATGCTGATGAAAAATCATTTAGAATCTCACTGTTAAAACATGGGCCCTTGAAATCCGTGAGCTTTTCGCATCCATCATCCACCTGTGGAAGTATACAGAAGCTCGTCACTAAAACATTATACATGTGCTAATATTAGCATTATCAGGGCCATATTTGCAGCGTGTCCTGAAGTAATTTACAACTACAATCAAAACTCCCAATTGATATGAATAGGAAAGAAACCCGAACAGAACTCCAACTTGAGAAAAACCTGCCTCTAAAAGGCATCTTACTTATGCTTCGTACTTGTAAGAGTCAATAACTCAGCTAATATTTGTCATGACTCGTGATAATTAGAGATTATGATAACAAGGACTAGTTATTAGGCTTCAGGAGAACCTGTATTCATGTAGATGAGTAAATAAGGTGCAAACTGAAACAAATTCGTACTCATGGAAGTGTAAATATCGAATAGAAATAGAAAAAACCCTTAGATACATTTGTTGAATGTAAATTCGTACAGAATTTTAAATGGTTTTATAGCTAACTGAGCTAAAACAGCTCCACCATGTGAAAACCATAGATCAGACCATTATATTTCAACATTCTAAGTCGTATTGTTAGCCTTTTTAACATATTTCCTAACCAGTTCAGAAAAGTGGCTAACGCATCCTATGAAGCACGTATACTTCTATATGCGAGTCATATCCCTATTGGACACCCTTGCTCCTCCGATACCCGCCGATACGTATCCCAAAAGGGTCCACAATATAAATATTATTTTTTGATTTTTAGAGTGTCAGAAGTTCTTGGAATAGTTTAAGACACGTATCTGAACTTTTACACAATTAAGATTGTGACGCTTCTTACATAGTAATGGAAGTAGTAGATTAAAACTGTTAGAAATAATGAAAATGATAGATCTGTAGCACTTTACTTACTTTCAAGGGAGAAACGCAGTGAGATTCTGAAAGATATCTGTTTTTTTTTTTTTTAATAGTTTTCTCACTATGAAATATCTGGGCTCCGTTCGTTTCCTTATTTTGGACAAAAATTCTGAAAATTTCTCAAAAACATAACTTTGAACACTTCTCAAAATTCAAGTTCGTTTCCCTATTCTGAAAAATGTTTTCAAAATAAATTTCAAAACTTATGTTCATTTTGATTTTTTTTAAATAATAATAAAATGATTTTTTTTCATTTTTTTCGTTACTTAAAAAAATGTCTATATTTTAGTTTTTCTTTTCTTTGGTTTCTTAAAAAGTTATTTTATATATATAATGGACTGAATTGCTACTTCAACCCAAATTCCAACCGGATCAAATAGAACATATGAGGTGGAAAATAAAGACAAATAGAATCAAAACCAGGACATCCTCCTCTATTAGACTATAACAACACAGTGGACCGTGGCTTAATACAAACGGAAGTAATGCAATGGCAGCATTTTCATTTCTTTTCCTCGGCCAAAAGATTTTTTTAAAAGCTCAACAATGGATACATCGAGATAGAAAAGCTGCACACCAAGCACAAAAGCAAGGCATGACAATATCCCATAAAATGCGAGAACAAGATAACACAACACCAAAAACTCTTGGTAAATCGAAACATTCTTGTCGTAACACATCGGAACAAATATGAACCAAAATTGGATAACAATGCTACTACACAAGACTATTATTGCCAGATACCCTAGAAGAATTATCACATCATGTACAACAAGATCCAAGATCCCCCCTTTTGTCAGATGAAACAAAGGAAATGACACCAAAAAAAAAAACCTAGAATTACACAATGCGTGCGTGCAAAAATTACATTCTTGGTTGTGAATGATTGCAATACAAGCTGATAGTGAGCAACGAAGAGATACTGCCAATTAAACAAAACACACCTTCAATGAATGTATCAATTTAACAGAACCAACTTCAGTTGAGAAGCCAGTGTGACTCCGTTCCACTCATCAAAATACCCAAAGATAAGCTCACAAGGCACATGCAGTTGGTTATCTTCACCATGGAAACCTTCAAATGGTTCAGGATGATATCGGTTCGTAAGGGTACGAAAGCCATGGGTGCTTTAGAGCTTTAGAAGCAGATGGACGCTTCTTTGGGTTTATTTCAAGCAGATGCGAGTAGTAGATCACAGAGAAATCAGAAGTAGTGTTGAATGCGTTGAAGGAGGGAGTAGTTCGAGTTCGGCGTAGAGTAAAGAAGAGAGAGGGAGAATAAAGAGAGAGGGAGTAGCGTTGTCTCCTCTGTAAAAGGGAGAAGGAAGAGATAGGAAAGTGGTTAGGGTTTGTACTGAACTGTTGGACAAAGAGGTTCTTCAGTGTATTTTGGATCTACTGACATATCCCCATCTCTGCAAAGGGGATACTGGAAATCTGTCTTTGTAAAAGACAATCAAAACACATGCAAGTTGGGTTGAAAAATAATCCCATAGTTTGAGTTCACAGATGGGATTCTAAACATTGGACCAAACATGTTTTTTGGGCTTTGTAGCTCAAAACACGTTTTTAAAATGCCCAACCGAACGGGGCCCTGATCTTTTATAGGTTTCTGAACATTGTTATTATGTCTTACATGTGTTCTTATAGAATAAAACTTCAACTATAAAACAAGTAACCAAGTAGACTAATATACAACAATATTGCGTCAGGAAAGCACATTAGTTTTATCTCTATTCTTCTTATTACCGTAAAAATGCTTTCCAATCTAAAAAGCACTTGCATAGCGAATTGCACACCTATATTCATGTCCACTCATGTCAAGCCGCATTTTATCTGGTCTATCCTTTCTTTTCATAAGTTCACAACAAATAGCCGGAATCATCACTTCTATATTTGCTATCCAAACTAAAGGTAGCATTAGAGTCCAGACTTACATCTACCTACGTTTCCCTCTCCCCCAAAACCATAGGATGTCTGGACTCTACACAGCAATGAACTTCCAGCCCATAATAACCATGCAGCAAAATAAAACCTTCTGGCCGCTTAGTTTAACTGCATATAAATTGGTTCGTACCACTTGCACACAATAACTCATGATTCATTTCACCTATTCTGCCATGATTCTTAAGAAGTGTTACACCAGATATTTTACCCCATTACGATAGTTCACTACAACGACTCAATCTGGGTTTGGAAGTCAGCAATTCTCTGTCTTCCTCTTCACCCAACTCACCTGTCAAGTATTTCAACATTCTCATCATTTTTTTCCTTCTTCACAGAAATGGTTCCGTCAGTCACAATGGTTAAATTAGAAAATGCAGCTGGGATCATGAGAAACAGAGAGAAAAGGAAACAGCTGTGGTTTCTCAAACAGAACTGGACCTATAAAAATTCAATTTGTTTTCCTTTTTGTCTCATCGATACTCCAATTTCTCACCTCTTTTCATCCTCTAAACAACCGGTAGAATAATAATTTCTTTTCTTTTCCCACCATTTCTCCCAATGGAAAGGGGCTGTAAGCTCCTCCTACCAGAATAGGTAAATGGAACAAATATTTTGCGATTAAAGTGCTTTGCCAGTGAATTTTCAAGAAAAAATACAAAACTGCCACCATATCAAACATAAAATCGAGCAACAGAAACAATTAAAAACGCAACCCTATGTAAGCCCCATGCAACTCAAAACAATGGGGAATTTTTTTGCTTTGCCAGATCTTTCAAACCTAAATACAATAATGCCACCATATCCAAACATGAAACTAAGCAAGGATAACAAAAACAGTGAAACACGCAACGCTTTTTATTTTTTATTTTTTTTTGGTAAATCACGCAACGCTTTTTATATCCATGCAATTCGAAGGAAGCGAACCTTTTCCAGTCGTCGTAATTTCCTGCGTTCTATCTCGGCTTGGTAACGCTGGAGATTGGCCCTAATCTTGGCGCCGCCATCGTTCAATTTCGAACCAACGGTTTCGAAAGTGCGTCTCAGCTTTACAATGGCCTCCTCGAGCTCTCTATCGTTCATTTTGCGGAGTTCGTCCCTCTGCGATTGCTCCATGTCGTCGTCAACGATGGTGGTGGCCACCACCAGAACAGGCGGAGGCTCATCGTCTCGAATGGGTAATAGTTTGTCCCAGTCGAGGGTAATCGGTCCTTGCCTCTTTGCCTCTTCTTCTCCCATGCCTCTGCCCTAAATCATAAACGTGATTGTGTTTTCCGATGAAAACAGATGCTAAGTGTGATCTCTGCAACTCTGTTTCGCTTTGAACATCAGTGAATTCAAGAGGAGAGAGAGTGGACTAAAGAACAATAATGGAAAAATACTGCATTGTGAGGATGTGTTTTTTTTTTTTTTTGATCTCTTGTGAGGATGTGTTTGGACGACGGAATCTTGAATACGAATGGGACTGTAATTAAATTCCCAGAAATTTTCTTAATTCCCAGAAATTTTCTTGACTATGAGTAAAAATAGGGCAACTTGTTCAAAAGTCCTAGCCAAAAAATTTGTAACATCATTGATCCATCAAACAAGTTTATAACATATCCAGTTCTAACGCTGTCATCTTTGTTTTTTTCTCTTTTTTTTACCGAAAAAAGTTTGTACATCTATGAAAGTGCTGAAAAAGTTTGTACCCTGTCAAAATACCTAAAATTCTAGGGTACCCTATGAAAGTGCCTAAAACCCTAGAATACCCTATGAAAGTGTTTAAACCACTAAAACCCTATACTAGGAAAGTTCACCCTAAAACCTAAACCCTAAGGTACCCTATGAAAGTGCCAAAAAAGTTTATACCGTATGAAAGTGCCTAAAATCCTAGGGTACCTTATGAAAATGCCTAAAAAACTAGGGTACCCTATGAAAATATCTAAACCACTAAAACTCTATATTAGGAAAGTGCACCCTAAAACCTAAACGCTAGGGTATCCTTTGAAAGTGCCTAAATTTTATATAATAAAAAAATTGATGGACCTTAGACCTTGTAAAACTTTAACGTGGACTAAATGACACAATAAGTCCACACTTTTGGACCCTAGAACAATTCTCCTATAAAAATATGATTACTATGAATCGAATTTTCAGGAAATCTTATATATTACTGCAGAAAGACTTTTCGTGAGGAGGATCGTGGGAGCAATTAGTGGCATGAGTTGATTGATTTGTTGTTTAGGGTTTTGAGAAAAGCATGTAACTTAATTACCTACATCAAAGATTTCTTATAAATCTCATTTAAATTTGAAACTCATATATCTTGCCTTATATAACAAAACAAATAATCTTTGATTCTATATTCTATTCCAGTCAATAAGTTATCAACGAGAAAATAAAAAAGTAAAATGTAAAGTCACTAATAGAGAGTCTAAATATATTATGACAATTTTTATTTAATCTATTATAGAAGGTAATCGGTGTATATATTGAAATTATGAATAACAATATTAAAAGGAAATCAGTTATCTATGTTTTGGGAAGAAAACAAATTCTTGAAAAATTGGATCACTTGATAAAATTCAAATTAGCTCAATCTCAATTGCTTAGATCAGACAAATATAACTTTCCAAATGAGACTTATATAAATTTAAAATTTAATAATTAGCAAAATAGAAACCTCACCAATGTTTATATCACAATGAATATGCACAACCTCTAAACTCCCACATCAGGGCATATCACGGGCATGATTAGGGAGTAAGGCGAATCACTATGGAATATCTTGACACAATTGAAATGTGAGGGTTACACATATATTAGGGAGTCGATAAGAGAAGAATTGTAGAAAATGGAGAAATGATTTTCAAAATTCAAACAAACATGAAAAAATTGCAAAGCAGATTGTGGAAATGGGGGCGAGAGAGAGAGAGAGAGAGAGAGAGAGAGAGAGAGAGACGTGAAAGAAGAAAACAAGTAGTCGTGATATCTGTTGTGCTTCGGAAATTAATCCTAGCCGTTCCTTAAGCTACTATTGGAAACAAAAATAGACGGCTTAGATTTATAGAAACTCTAAATACTCTCTTAACCATAAGATTAGAAATAAAAATGTTAGGATTTATGCGGGATTGAAAAACCCCTCTTCCTTATTATATAGATATTTTTTGCCTTTTTCCAATTACATGTATCATAAAAAAAAATTATGGCACATTTTCCCTCTAGGGTGTTGACTTCAATTATTTTGTGAAAAGTCACATATATGGATTATGATTTTATAGCCAATTCAACCACATAAATGTATTATGATTTAATAGCTTTATGTTTTTATAGCTGATTCAATCACCATAGGAAATTAGAATCAAGAAGAGCATATAAAAAATAGAATTGTTATACTCTTTTAATTTAAGTGATCAAGTAATTGAATACACTTTCTAGTTAAAAATGTAATTTTTTAACTCATCACAAAAAGAAAAGACACATAATTTTCTTTCATGTCTCCATGTCACGCATAGCACAGGTTCATGCTAGTTTGATACATGGAAGAATTACATTTTGTTGTTTGTTTTAATTCAATGATCTTACACGGGAAACAATTATTTTGAAAATTTATAAAAGTCAACATTACCTTTTCTTAATGAATGAGCTAGAAATCTGAGATTCACACTTTATTTTCTTCCACTTCACTTTATCTCATTTTCATTTTACAGCATAGTTTTCTTTGTAAACAAAATGACTCATAGGGAGGCATATTCTATCTGCATCACTTGTTTTACCTCATACAACCCACTAAAAATAAATCATGTTTTGGACAAAATTGCCATTATATGTAATGACCTTGTTACCCCTCAAAATTACTATATACTACCACATAGTGGAAACGTTAATCTCATTTTCTTCTAAATGTGACCCACCACACACCCTCATAACAGAATCCATATTCCTCCTCCCACATACACCAACAGTAACTACACATCCTTCTCTTTCCTCCTCCTAAAATCCAACTCACTACATGCCCCCTCCTTCCTCATCTCTCTCAATGGAAAACTTAGCCCGAGGGTTCCTCTCCTTTTTTGAAGATGAAATTGAGAGAGCAATGAAAGAAGCAAATGAGAGTGAAACTCCACCATGGTTGAAGAAAAGACCATGGAAGTGCAAGAGACGTTGGTGGCTTGGACATTGTGGTTTGGGAGTCCAAATCGCACCAAAAGGCAAGGCCAAAACTAATTTGATAATCGATTTGTCGTTCCATCCCTTTCGGATCCGAAAATGACATATATTTTCATGAATTAATATCCGAATATGTTTTTGGAACCATTCGGACGTTAAAACCCAAAAATATTATAAATTTTCGGGTATTAAAATAAAATTTTCTTAAGATATTTGGGTTTTAAAACCCAAAATTTTCTAACACTGAGGACTGTGTATACAAATTGTGTAGACATTAAAAAAGTTATCTTTTGGGTTTTCTTGGTCTCTTTGGTGGGGGAGATCTTTGTGGCGGCAGTGGTCATGGTGATAACCACGGTGGAGGCCGAAGAACTTGTCGAAAGTAGATTTTTTAATTTGTGCAAGATTTTTGGGGAATAAAAGAAGGTAAGGGTATATTGGGAAGTTTTGTTATTGTTGTTGTTGTTATTGTTCTTTGGCAGTGTTGCAACCCTTGCAGCACTGCCAAAGAGTGCTTTTGTCGCACTATGAGTATGCCTTGAAGAACATCACATCAAACCCAAGACTCTTGGCATCAATGGTGGCGTTTTATCATTTCAGAATTTGGGTTTCATTTAGATCCTCAAAACCAGTAAGAATCATGTCCCATACTGCAGCACATAAATTTGGCAAAGCCAGCCAGGGTGCTGAACTGGATACGATTTACTCCAGCAATGAAGTCACCATACTTGGCCACCAACTTCTCTAGTAAATCAGCTGAGGCCTTAGGCAACAGTTACCCACGGTCTTTCTCATCCCAACAGTTGGAGCGCCAAACTCTGGGGACTGTGCATCAACGTTGTCATCACCATTGGGTTTGCCCATAAAAAGCCTCTCGCTTGGCCTCAAGTGGAACCTCTTCACTTTGTGCCTGCAAATGAGGCGCAAATGGATGAGTTTATACAGTTATTAGGAAGAAAACAAATTTGTTCCTTTATCCACTAGCCCCAGTGCCGAGTTAGTCAAACTGAAACTCACATCAGTATAGGGTTATAGTACACATCGAAAATACTCTTGCATCACACAACTAGGATGATCCACCTATTAAAGGAAAGATTCAGTTGACTGATTGATTGAAGATCTGTGATTGAGAAAGAATCGGTTGACTGATTGATTGAAGATCCGTGATTGTAGTATAGGAATATTGTAAATTTATTCTTTCCTAGTTTAGCTTCTTACCTAGTATAGCTTCCCTTTTCTGTATATATTGGACATGTATCTTTGTAAATTAAGACACAAGAAAGTATTATTGTCTCCATATTTCTTTCTCCTAAATTTTACTTGGTATTAGAGCTAGGGTTCTATACCTAGCAATCTTTTCCTTCTTTTTCATTGAATCAAAACTGGATACAAGTTTTGATTTTCCTGACACCTTCCATCTCCTCTATCAGTCTATCATGGGAGATGACAGTGCTTCTTCTAATTCCAAACTCAAAGAAGGGTTTGACCCGTCAATCCGTTATTATTTCCACCACTCTGATAATGCCGCCACCAAACTTTGCTCACAATTATTGGATGGTGAAGATTGGGCCACATGGAGCAAATCTGTTGAAATTGTTCTTTCCGTTAAGAACAAACTAGGGTTTATTACTGGAAAATTCCATAAGCCTTCCAAGTCTGAAAATCCAGATGAGTTTGACTTATGGGAAAGAGCCAACTATATGTTGATTTCATGGTTCTCTCACTCAGTTTCATCAGATCTCGTTCCAAGTGTGCTCTTTGCTCCCACTGCCCAACACCTTTGGGAAGATTTTCAAGCCCGTTTCGCCCAAGGTAATCTACCTCGAATATTTCAAATCAAACGTTCCATTGGTTCGCATGTTTAGGGAACCATGTCAATTGTAAGTTACTACACAAAGTTGCGTGGTTTTGGGGATGAGTTGGATTCTTACCGCCCTTTATCCACGTGCGCTTGTTGTTAATGCGGTGAAAGAAGTAAGAGCACTGCACATCATAATGAGGATCGTCTCATGCAGTTTCTCATGGGACTCAACGATACTTATAATCCCATTCGTGGTCAAATATTACTTCTAAAACTAGTACCGGACATTCGGGAAGCCTACAACATGGTGACCCAGGATGAAAAACAACAAGAAATTGGAAACAATTCTCTCATTGAAAATTTCTCAGTTGCAGCGGCTGTGCAATTTCCTAAAGGCTCCAATTCGAACAATTTCTCTTGTAACCCATCTTCCTTTCCTTCCAATTCCAATAATGAAGGATTATTTTGCAAATATTGCAAAAAAGACACACATGTTATTGAAACCTGTTATAAATTGCATGGGTTTCCACCTGGGCACCCATGTCATGATCCAAATTTTAATCTAATAGGCAACTGTCCTGAACAGCAAAATCAGCAGCATGGTCCTCGATCCAATCCTAGTGCTGCACATGTCATATCTACCGACAGTTCTACTCAATCTCTCTCAGGACTTTCCACCGAGTAGTATCAATAATTGACCAATGCCATGGCAAATGTGTCACACTTATCCGAGGGTAATAATGATGTTTATGCAATTGTCGCAAGTTTTTCTGAGCATCCCTCTATTAATTTCGCTTCCTCGAATTATTGGGTTTTAAATAGTGGTGCCATGGACCATATTGTTTCTGATTCTTCTTTATTTGTTCATTCTCATCCGCCTCATGCACCCTTTGTTAAATTACCCTCTAATTCCATCGTACCCATCAACTCTACTAGCACACTCCTATTTAACAAAGACATTGTTTTTAAAAATGTTCTTCATGTGCCTTTTTTTCGATTAAATCTTTTGTCCGCCAGTAAAGTTACCAAATCCTCCAATTGTTGTGTGATTGTTCCCGAATTTTTGTGTTTTGCAAGACTTGGCTACGGAGAAGATGATTGGCTGGGGTAAGCAAAGTGGCGGCCTCTATTACATGTCACCAGTTCACACCTCACCAACTGTTTGCCATACTTCCAATCCCAATACTACCTGGCACCATTGTCTTGGCCATCCATCTCCTACATGTCTATGTCTTATTTCAAAGTCTAATAAGTTTATTTATACCCCTTTTGACAATTTTTGTAATGTTTGCCCTTTGGCCAAACAAACTAGATTACCATTTCCGCTAAGTTCAATTTCTTCCACTTTACCATTTCAATTAATCCATTATGATATTTGGGGTTCACATAAACATCCAACACATTCTGGTGCTCGTTATTTTATAGCTATTGTGGATAACTTTACTCGTTGCACATGGTTATTTCTTATGTCCCATAAATCCGATGCTTCTATGCTTGCAACCTTGAATTGTATCGTAGATGGTGTCACCCCAAGTGTAGGGCTAGGTTGACGGTAGCATAATAACCGGTAAGACAGGGTTGAATCCACAGGGACCGAACACACCCGGCGTGAGAGTTGTCTTGCAAGTGAAGGTTTTAGCCTTAAAGCATCAAACTTGGCGTTTGGAGTTTGAGGGTGGAATTCACTTAACTTCGTGAATGACTCGAAAGATTAAAAATGACAAATTAAACTAAGGCAAAGTCTAGTGGTATTTAACTACCATGACTCGGGTTAATCCATCCCCTCTTGATGACCGGCTCGGGGCATCGTTAAATGCCCTCGAACGGAAGATTTAGATTTTAAAATCATTACTAGAAAAATGTGTTTAACAAAGATTAGGATTTTTGGTCCATTTGACAAACGGATGGGTTGACATCGCCCAAAGCATCACACGTGCCAAGTAGTCAAGCTCTTGGCTACGTGTGATCAAAGAGATTAACAAACCCACCATTCGGTACATCAAAGTGCAACCCCAAATATTTGACAAACAAGATGTGTATGCTAACATGAGATGGATGGATTAATCTCAAGTCATGGAGTGCTAGTCACCCCATGACTAAGCCTATTAAACTACTCACTCATTATACTAGAAATAAAGCCTAGAAATTTGTAGAAAACCAAAAATATGCTTAATAAAATTGACAATTGATTTTTAATGAAGATTATAAGTCTACCTACAACTTTAAACCTTAAGAAAATCACAAACAACAAGTAAAAGCTAAGGTTTAAGAAGGAAATGACTAGAAAATGGAGAATACAATTTAACCGATAAAAACGAAAACAAACTTGATTTATGTAGTGATCCAACAAGTAGCTACAACATTAAACAACAAGAAATTAAAGGAAAATGAAGACTTACTTGAGAAAAACTAGAGAGAGCTTAAAATTCTCCAATGGACGAGCAAAAACTAGACTAAGGAGGAAGAAGGTGAGAGGAGAGAGAGGGAGAGGAAAATATATACAAACACCTTCCATCTCTCTCAAAATATCCTAATAACACTTTTAATAGAAACTTTCCATAAGTAAAAAGTACAAAAAGTGCTTGAAATGCTTGAAAAATGATCCACGGATTGATGTGGATCGATCCAAATGGCTCTAGAACAATTTGAGTGGAGTTGGATCGATCCACCATAGTTCTGGATCGATCCAAGGTGGTTTGGGGCATTTTAATGAACTTGGATCGATCCACCATGACCTTGGATCGATCCAAAGTGGTTTGGGGGGTTTCTGATGAAGTTGGATCGATCCACTAGGGGTCTGGATCGATCCAGATTGCTCTGGTCAGGCAGATTCTTGACCCAACTTCACGGGCACTCCCCGGCTTTGTCCAAACTCGGAATGAGGCAATTTTTGAACCGTTGGAAAGCTCTATGAGTCTACTTTCAAACCCAATTGACCTCATCTTCATAGCCTTTGTATATTGAAAGTAATGAGCTTTTTTGTATCAGTTGGTCAGATTTTCTCGAGGCTCATAACTCCAAATTGCTTGTTCTTTTGTTCCAGGCCTTCCTTGAACCATCCAAAGCTTCTTAAATCGACTTCTAAGCTTCGGCGATTGTCCTCCACAACATTGCGGGACCTTAGGTACTTCCGAATACAATCGGGGATTATTCGGAGCTTGGAACACACCTTTTAGCTCCGATTTTTTTAAACTCATCAAAAACACAACTCGCGCAAAATCAATCGTATAAAGGCACAAAATGCACGTGTGTGTGATCACAACGAGTGAGATAAACCCGGATATATACAACATGTGGGGCTTATCATTCTACATTCCTTAAATCATTTTTTATTTTTGTTCACAACCAATTTAACTCACAAATTAAATTCTTTTACAGTGACAATGGTAGTGAGTTTCTTTCTCTCCATTCATTTTTTACAACTAAAGGTGTTGAATTTCAGAGTTATTGTGTTTCTACTCCACAACAAAATGGAGTTGTCGAGCGGAAGCATCGTCATATCTTACAAGTTGCTCATGCTCTCCTTTTTTAGTCTAATATGCCTATTCATTTTTGGGATGAATGTGTGTCCATAGCTGTTTATTTAATCAGTCAATTGCCTAATTAATTGTTTTCTTACATTTCACCTTTTGAGCATTTGTATAGTTGTCCACCATCTTCGTGTTTTTGGGTACTTATGTTATGCTACTTTTGTCAAACCTATTTCTAAATTTGCTACTCGAGCTAAGTGTTGTGTCTTTTTGGGCTATCCTACAGGACAAAAGGGTTATAAATTGTTACACTTAGATTCACAAAAAAAAAAAAAAAAATTGTTAGCACATTTTTCCCTATAAAAAGACTTTTTCTCCTAATTTTATCCCTGTGCCTGCACCCGATCTGAACTACACCCCATCTTTACCCTATACTATTGACCCTCTTGCCCAAGATATCCCGACTCCATCCACCCCTACTAACCCTCCTACTTCTCTGGACCATCCTACCCCGATCAATCTACCAGACCCATCACATGCCCTATTACCCACTTCCACTCCTACTTCACCATCACCCATTGCTCCTCGCCACTCAACCCGACCTCGTGTCCCACTTGTGTGGCATGTTGACTATCAAATGAACTTTGCCACATTGCCTCCCCACCATCATCGTCTTCAACGTCATGTCCGACCTGAGGTACAAAGCATCCTCTCTCTAATTCTTTATCTTATTCACATATTTCTCCCACTCATTATTTCTTTTCTTGCCTCTATATCTAGTCTCTGTGAGCCCACTAACTATGATCAGACAATTCTTGACCCGAAATGGAGGGATGCTATGCAAACTGAACTTGATTCCCTTGCTCGCAATAATACTTGGTCTCTTGTTTCTCTCCTTGCCGGTCACCAACCCATTGGCTACAAATGGGTCTATAAGATCAAATACAACTCTGATGGTTCTATTGAACGTTACAAGGCCCGCCTAGTTGCTAAGGGCTATACTCAAGTTGAAGGAGTTGATTATTTGGAGACTTTCTCTCCCACTACCAAACTTACTATTGTGCGTTGTCTCTTGGTGGTGGCTGCATCCCGCAATTGGATCATCCATCAGATGGACGTTCGTAGTGCCTTTTTACAAGGTGATCTTGATGAGGTTGTCTATATGGATATTCCCCTTGGTCTTCGCTAACAGGGGAGAATTTGGTATGTCGGCTCAATAAATCATTATATGGTTTAAAGCAAGCTTCCCGTAATTGGTTTGCCAAATTTTCTTGTGTTATTCAAAAGGCAGGTTTCACCCAATCAAAAGCCGACTATTCCCTATTTACCAAGTCTGAAGGCAGCACATTTACTGCAATACTTATTTATGTGGATGACACTATTGTCACTGCCAATAATGCACATGCAATCAAATCTCTCAAAGACTTTCCAACAATTTCACATCAAAGATCTTGGCAATCTTAAATATTTTCTTAGCATTGAAGTCTCCCAATCCCAAAAGGGAATCTTTATTTCCCAATGAAAGTATGCTTTGGATATTCTAAACAACGTGAGATTATTAGGATCCCATCCTAATTCTTTCCCCATGGAGGCATATTTGAAATTGAACCTAGATGACGGCGATCCATTACATGATCCTACTAAATATAGAAGATTAGTTGGGAGATTGATTTATCTAATAGTAACAAGGCCAGACTTGGTATATTCTGTGCAAATCCTTAGTCAATTTATGCAGAATCCTCGAAAACCACATTGGGAAGCTACCTTAAGAGTTTTACGTTTCATTAAAGGGAATCCTGGTCAAGGATTATTTTTTCCTTCTTTTAATGATCCCACATTAAAGGATTACTATGATTCAGATTGGGCGGGTTGTGAGACAGCTCGACGTCCCATTTCAGGATTCTATGTATTTCTAGGAGATTCCTTAATATCTTGGAAATCAAATAAGCAAACCATTGTGGCTCGTTCCTCTACTAAAGTCGAATATCGAGCTATGGCTGTAACATGTTTGGAAATTACATGGATACAAATAATTTTTGAGGATCTCAAAGTTCCACAAAACCAGTCGGCGTCTTTATTTTGTGACAACCAAGCAACCTTCCACATTGCCAAAAATCCTGTTTTTCAATAACGTACAAAGCATATAGAGATTGATTGCCACATCATTCGAGAAAAATTGCAAGCCGGAGTAATTGCACCATCCTATGTTCAGTCAAAATCTCAACTTGCAGATATCTTTACCAAACCTTTGGGAAATGAACAATTTCAATATTTAAGTGGCAAGTTGGGACTTTATGATATTCACTCTCCAACTTGAAGGGGAGTGTTAAAGGAAAGATTCGGTTGACTGATTGATTGAAGATCTGTGATTGAGAAAGAATCGGTTGACTGATTGATTGAAGATCCGTGATTTTAGTATAGGAATATTGTAAACTTATTCTTTCCTAGTTTAGCTTCTTACCTAGTATAGCTTCCCTTTTCTGTATATATTGGACATGTATCTTTGTAAATCATATACAAGAAAGTATTATTCTCTCCATATTGCTTTCTCCTAAATTTTACACCACCATATCAGCATGAAAGTCAAGGTCAGTGCCTGTCTTGTTTACCCTCGTCTCTTGACAAACACTTGCCACAGTCATACCCCTGTTGAAAGCTTAATGTTTCTCCTAGAATTAGGCTTAGGCCCCTCCACACCAAAGTCAGATGTCCACATTCTAAAATTCAATAAGCTTTGAGTAAACTATGAATGTAGTTATCCTATAAAATGGGGAAGTTACTTTTTCTTGGATCAATTGGTTCACTGTAATATAGCTAATAGTTTCATTTTAATTGTCGTGTCCTGCTGTAGTGTTAAACTGGCTTGTTTGCTTCATTACGAACTTATACATGTGAGAAATCTGCAGTTTTCAGAGGATTCTTCACCCAATTCCCTACATTCAAGGAAAGTCATTCTTTTAATCATAGGAGCTAGCTTATCTATCATTGAGATTGACACAAATCAGAACATATGTGGCTAAAGATCAGAACCACCTAACCCAAAATAAGACAACTCCATGAAAAATGCCCTTAGTTGCACTTGACAGAATATGAATAAATTGATAAGACTTACCTATGTCACTAATTTTTAAACATTCAAATTTTGAACATAAAATACAAAAAAAATCATCACTCCACCTCCGGCCGACCACGACCCCAAACTCTAGCCAAACACTTCCGGCGACCAAAAAAATTAGTGAAGTGACACTAATTTTTAAAAATTTCAATTTCGAACATAAAATTCAAAAGAATCACCACCCTGCCTCCGGCTGACCACCACCCCTCCTCTCGCCGATCACTTCCGGCGATCAAAAAATTTAGTAAAGAGTTACTAATTTTTAAAAATTCAAATTTTGAACATAAAATACAAAAAAATCACCACTCCATCTCTAGCTGACCACGACCCCAACCCCTAGCCAAGCACATCTAGCGACCAAAAAAAATAGTGAAGTGCTACTAATTTTTAAAAATTCCAATTTCGAACATAAAATGTAAAAAAATTATCACCCCACCTCCGGCCGACCACCACCCTTCCTCTTGCCAATCACTTCTAGCAATCAAAAAAATTAGAGAAGTGTCACTAATTTTTAAAAATTCAAAACAATTACCACCCCTCCTCTCGCCGATCACTTCCGGCGATCAAAAAAATTAGTGAAAAGTCACTAATTTTTAAAAAATTAAAATTCGAACATAAAATTCAAAAAAATCACCACCCTACCTCTGGCCAACCACCACCCTCCTCTCGCCGATCACTTCCGGCGACCAAAAAATTAGTGAAATGTCACTAATTTTTAAAAATTCTAATTTCAAACATAAAATTCAAAAAAAAATCACCACCCAACCTCGGCCGAACACCACCCCACCTCTGGCCGACCACTTCCGGTGACCAAAAAAGTTAGTGAAATGTCACTAATTTTTAAAAATTCAAATTTCGAATATAAAATTCAAACAAATCACCATCTCGGAAACCAACACTCCTATATATCATTTTGCTCTTCTTTTTTTTTTGGATGAAGATCAACTTGTGTGGAAGGATTTTGATCTATCAATTTGAGTAGCAAAAGGGAGAAATACGTTCCCTTTCTTTCGGTAACTTCGGTTCTTTGATTAGAGGGGGTGTCAGTGCATCCCCGAAGAAGGTGAGAACTGAGAAGTAATCCAATGTGGAGGTGAGCATGTTAAAATTGGAAGAAATACACATGGCAACATAATAATACATGGACAAAGAACGGGGGCAGGAAAAAGGGGTAGAGGATCCCAGCCAGTGGCATTATTAGTGCACATTATCCTTTTATTAAATCATAACCACAAACAATGTCTTTTTGCTCGATTGAAAAAGTTTCTTGTCCTTCCCTTCAAATATGCAAAATATTGTGTATTTATGACTAATTATTCCTTTTTTTAATTACCAATAAGGTAAGTCACTCTTTTTTGGAGTTTAAGTTTAGAATGCACTTCCCTATTATAGGGTTTTAGTGGTTTAGACACTTTCATAGAGTACTCTAGGATTTTAGGCACTTTCATAAGGTACCCTAGAGTTTAAGTTTAAAATGCACTTTCCTATTATAGGGTTTTAGTGGTTTAGGCACTTTCATAGAGTACCCTAGGATTTTAAGCACTTTCATAGGGTACCCTAGTCATAGGAGTACCCTAGAGTTTAGGTTTAAGGTACACTTTCCTATTATAGGGTTTTAGTGGTTTGGGCACTTTCATAGAGTACCTTAGGATTTTAGGCACTTTCATAGAGTACCCTATAGTTTAGGTTTAGGGTGCACTTCTCGATTATCGGGTTTTAGTGGTTTAGGTATTTTTATATGGTACCCTAGTTCTTGGGTACCTTAGGGTTTAAGTTTAGGGTGCACTTTCCTATTATAGAGTTTAGTGGTTTAGGCACTTTCATAAGGTACCCTAGATTTTAGCGACTTCCATAGGGTACCCTATGATTTAAGCTTTTTTATACGGGTTGGGGAGTTGATGAGAATTTTTCAGAGTTTGGCTTGACCTAATGGTAATTATTAAATCCAATGGTGACCTGATGGTAAATGTCCCAAAAATAATGTACTCACCATAATAATTTTTGAATTCTTTTGCGTCGTATTAAAGTTATTATTTTTTAGTTTGAAAAATTGCGCGTAGCTAAATTATGGACTATTAATTTGGGACGGGGGAGTACTTGTTATACATCTTTAGATAATGTTTCACTTGGTTCTTGTATATTAAATTTTTTCTATGTTTAGTTGCAAAAACTTATAATTCATCATAAATCTCTCAATTTATAATGATTTTCTTGATTTTGTAAACTTTGTATTATAGAACTAATTGAGATTGATCAAACAAACCATATTCCATATTTTTGGACCAACAAATGCGAACGAAGAATTAAGTAGGTGGGTGTAACTTCATTGTTGGATTTGGCATAAAGACCAAGAAATATAAGGAGTCAGAGTGATTTTTACTCCCTCCATTTATATATATATATACATACATACATACACGGGGCAGTTTCATGGACACAACAAATAACACAATAGTTGACACAACAATAATCGGAGCCACATGCTTACAATCGGACCCGTTCAAGGTTTTTAAAATACGTTTTCAAGATTACTTGTAAAAAATTAACTTATTTGGATATCGGTAAGGCTTGATTGGTTCATTCAAATTTATCCTGTAAAATCTGACAGTAATCAACTAAATGAACTGATCATGCCCTTACTGATATTCAAATGAGTTGGTTTTTTACAAGTGATCTTAAAAACATATTTTAAATAAATTTAATGGCTCCAATCATTCGCGTGGGGTTCACAAAAAAAAAATTGCGTCAAATGTTGTGTTATTCGTTGTGTTAACCAAATCACCCCCACTTATATATATAATAAACTTTCAATAAGGGACCCTTATTTAAAAATACCATGCGGATCTGCCCTTTTTCGACTTTCCAGACCAAATTTTGACGATCCAATCCACTCAATGTTTTTAAAATGTGTTTTCAAGGGCCTACGCGAAGAATCTCCGGAAAAAAAAATACCCGGAAGGGTTTGATCCGAGTGGTTTCTGATAAAACTATATATGTAGGCCCTTGAAAACACATTTTAAAAATATTGAGCGGATCGGATCGTCAAAATTTGGTCTAGAAAGTCGAAAATGCCCCTACGTCCGCATGGAAAGTTAAATAAGGGTCTCTTATTAGAAGGGGGTCCTATTATATATATATATATATATATATATATATATATATATATATATATATATATATATATATATATATATAAGGGATCCCTTATTTAAAATTTGGTGCGAACCTAGCCTTTTTTCAACTTTCTGGATCAAATTTTGACGATCCGAACCGCTCATATGTACAATTTTACCGAAAATTGTTTAGATCAAGCCCTTCTGGGTATTTTTTTGCCGAATCTTCGCGTAGGCCCTTAAAAACAATTTTTAAAAACATTGAGCGGTTTGGATCGTCAAAATTTGGCTCAAAAAGGTGAGGTCCGCACTAAATTTTAATAAGGGATCCCTTAGGTGATCGTTATCTCTCTCTCTCTCTCTCTCTCTCTCTCTCTCTCTCTATATATATATATATATATATATATATATATATATATATATATATATATATATATACACGGGGCGGTTTCATGGACACAACAAATAACACAACAATAATCGAAGCCCCACACTTACAATCGGACCCGCTCAAGCTGTTTAAAATATGTTTTTAAGATTACTTATAAAAAATCAACTCATTTGGATATTGGTAAAGGTTTGATTAGTTCATTCAAATTTATCTTGTAAAATCCAATAGGAATCAACTAAATGAACTAATCAAGCCCTTACCGATATTCAAATGAGTTGTTTTTTTACAATTAATCTTTAAAACATATTTTAAATAAATTGAACAGCTACGATCATTTGCATGGGTTCACACAAAAAATTTGTCAAATGTTGTATTATTCGTTGTGTTAACGGAACCGCCCCCATATATATATATATATATATATATATATATATATATATATATATATATATATATATATATATATATATATATATATATACATACACACACATATATATTTTTTCTTTCTTGATCGGCAATAAAGAAAATTAGTGAAACTTGACAAAGAGTACATCAAGTTGGAGAAGAGGAGGGTGGATTTCAAACAATCGAAGAAGTTAAAAATGTCTTATGGGTAAGAACCCAGAGACCACCCGGTGAAAAAGCACAAACATCTAATAGCGTAGTCCAGTACATAAAAAACAAACAATGAAGCCCAGTACATCAATGGGGCATACTCAATACATATAATGAAGTCCAAGCCCAAAGCCCAAAAGGGAGAACCCTACTACCGCCGCCCTCAGAACCAAACCGTCAACCAAATTGATCGTGTCATCTCCAACTTAGGGGGTGTTTCAGTAACAAAAAATAGTTTTAAAAAAAATCAACATAGATCATTCTCTCACAATACATCGCATTAAAAACCAATTTATTCTAAAAACACTCGTAGCGGAACACTCCCTTATTTTCCATTCAACACATCATCAAATCCATCCCTCAAATTAACAGCGAGGACGACATTGACTCATGACAAGGATCAAATTGAAACTACAAAAAGGAATATTTTGGAACTCTATTTTGTGGGAACCAAAAAAAGGAGATGAGCCTTGAGTTTACTGATAGGCGCGTGAAAAGCTTGCTTTTGAGCGCCTAAGTAGGGTGGTTTAGCATGTTAGACGTGCGGTTTAAGCTTTATTTTCCACTTGATATATGCACGGTGTGTTTTTGTGTATTGAGCATATTTTTGCAGGTAATTCAGGGTTGAGGGTGCAATTTCGTGACATTGAGAGTACATGCACATAGATCAAGAGTTAGAATAGAATGGAGTTTGCATGGAAGTGATCGAAACTCGTTGGGA
The DNA here is from genome assembly GCA_022606695.1 of Vaccinium macrocarpon. Classification (NCBI taxonomy): domain Eukaryota; kingdom Viridiplantae; phylum Streptophyta; class Magnoliopsida; order Ericales; family Ericaceae; genus Vaccinium; species Vaccinium macrocarpon. The sequence goes on from CM040173.1 coordinate 23,927,982, forward strand.
GCGCTACCCCAATTCTCTGGAGCGCTCAAGTTTGGCACAAAAAGCTCAAAAAATGAATAGAAAGATTAGGAGCGCTACACCAAAAGTGGTGTAGCGCTACCGTTTTGCTGATGGTCAACGGTCAAAGCAAGGAGCAAGGGTCAATGCGCGACCTTAACAATTCAGGAGCGCTACCTAACTTTTATGGTAGCGCTACCGAGAGCTTATGGGACCCCTTAAACGTTGTTGTTTTGGTCATTCGCGAAGGGTTTCCGAAATTTCGTTCGTTTTTCATTAGGGTTACGTATTTTAAGTATGAATACTCTTGTTAAAACTGAGATTAGGGCTCCACAAATTTTTCCTTAGGTTTTGTGCTTTGAAGTTTTCGGCCAGAGAGATTTCAAGCTTTCAACATTCAGCACTTCGCATTCAACTTTATTTCAGAATTTCCGTTTGTGGATTGGTTTCGCGTATCGACAATCAAGTTTAATCTTCCTATTGCAATCTTGCGGTATTGTTTGCTATCACTTTGATATTTTATTCTTTAAGCATGCTTAGATCTAGGTTTGATTTGATTTCTGTAGTTATTATAATCATGAGTGAGTAGTCGCCTTGAGCGCAGCTGCGAGGCGAGGGCGCCTACATCTAGACTAATTGACGTTTCACCTCGGGGCCGAATTAATCCAACTTTCAAGCAATTTTGGGAACCAGAAACTTTTCTAACAAACAAACCGAAGCATTACTGGAATTCGAATGCGCACGGAATCTGGTGACAGGTGGTACGCATTTGCTAGGAAGCCCTTCTCGTATTCTAAAATCAGTAAAAGGAGTAATTGTGGCCCGAGTAAATATTGGTTAGGCTAGGTGTGGATGCTGGGTTCCCTCAGCTGTGCTCTCTTTATTGATTTGTATTCAATCAAATTAGTTCAGTAATTTAGTTAATAAATTTAATCAAGTCAAGGGGTGGCTACCTAAGAGCCAATTAAAACTGCACTTTCACACTTTTAAGTCAATCACTTCAGTCGTCTCTGTGATTCGACACCGGTACTTCCGAATTTATTGTGCTACACTGGTCGAGAGTCCTACGCTTAGGACGCGTCATTATTCGTCTTATTTTTAGTCACCTGGTCGGTCAAGCATTTACATGTATTACAACAATTTGCCTTAAAAACAAAAATTACAGTATAACAACATTTTGAAATTTCGTATACCTGCAGGGGGCCTTCACCTAATTAAGCAAACCTATGAGGATCAAATGATGTGAATACATCCGAAGAATTTACTGTTTTGATGACATGGCCATTGCAAGGCGAACTTCAAAGAATTGAGAAAAACTTGCTTGTGAGTGCAAATTTGCTCACCGTCATCTAATGAGGACCCTCACTCTGATCGGTGAAAAAAGTATGTGGTTCATAGAATCACATCAATTTTTGTAAACATGATATATTTTTGTGGTGGACTCATCACTTTTTAATAAGTATAACATAACTTTTTGATGGACTTGCTTTTTTCACCAATTAAAATGAGAATTTTGTTGATCCTCACCTAACAAGGGTGAACAAATTTTGCACTCTATTCACGGCAGATCCATGAATAAGCTTTTTGTAGCCTCCCAATAGAAGTTTGCCAAGTCACCCAAACTCACCTACTCACGTACCAACCCCAGGTGCCCGCTCACTGCCCGTGCAACCCCCAAAACGATGCCGTTTTGGGAAAGTCAAGTGCTTTGCCAAACTTTGTCTTACCGGACCCACTTCATGTTCCCACACAAACGATCAAAACCGTTAACTAATTTTAAAATAATTATTCGAGTGATGTCAAAAAAATTATGCCCATTGGATATTTGTGCATAATTGATCTAATTTGTTCAATTTTCATTCAGAATTCAAGACCCAATACTCAAAATGGATCTTTAGGAAAAGTTATACAATTCTATGCTAAATAACCCAACTATATGAACCGTAGGTTTCGTAGCGCTTGTTGAAAAGAGTATTCGATTAAAAGTTATACAATTCTGCGCTACATTACCCAATGGTCAATAAGTTTTATTCAACTAAAGAAAGAGCTTTCATTAATGTTAAAGTATGTAGTTTAGATTTTATCTCTTTCAATTTGGACTCTAACTTTGTAGATAGTACTTCACTTAAGCTAATAAATTTGATTCTAGGCTTCTTTCTAAGAAAAATGTTGAACGACTAGTCGACTATAGAGCTAGATATAACAAAATATGTCATAGAACATATAGTGGTGGCGGACGTATATAAATTGAGAGTATAAATAAAATTTTGAACATAACAGTAGCAATTTTTTTTAATCATTGTGGTGTTATCGCCACCACTTATTCCCTTGACTCCATCCTTGCATGCATGTCCATCCAAATTTGGATATCACCACTTATTCTACAACTGCATTGCTTTGCCAGTGGATTTCAAACCTAAATATAATATCATTGTCGAAGGAAAACGATCCTTCATGCCTCTGCAAAACCCTTCACGCCCATTCTTTCTCCGATTGGAACCGTATAACTCCAGCAATTGTTTCATAAATGAACTCTTATGTGACCATTCAACCCACATGACCATTATAACTCCGGTCAGTGTTGTGAATGGTCATGTGGGAGTCCATGTAAGAAATCATGTCACAATGAAATGGTAGAACTCAAGAATTTGCAACACTGTACAACAAAAAAGAAAAACTACTCCTAGTATAAAATTCAAGTAGACAATATAGGATGCAAAACACAGATGGTGGAGTTTTAAAGGGGTGGGAAACGAACGGGCAGCTTGAGGAGGGCCAACTCGTTTAACATGTTACCATTGAATTAAGAAATGAAGACACAAAAGGAATTTAGAATTTATGAAATGTTACCGTTAAAAATTGGGTGAAAGAACTGATGTTGGCCGATTCTCGAACCCTTTGATTTGATGGAACATATATAGTTGCCCCTTAATTTGGGTCAATTGACGAAAGGATTGGAGCTTATTTTAGCAATTTTTTTCATCAAATTTAAATCTTGGAGATGGCCAACATTTGCATGAAACTTCAATTTATTTATTTATTTTTATTTTTTTTGCTGAAACGTACGAGCTTAATTCATGCTCAAAATTGATGTTTGAGCATATTTCTATAGTACCCAAAAAAAAAAAAATTGATGTTTGAGAAAATTAATTTTTTCGTCAAATGATCTTTATAAGATCTGAAAAGTCAACGATTTCAATAATTAATCGAGCTCAAAATTGTTCACAATTAAAGGCCCAGGACCGAATAGGGCTGGACGACCCAATAGTTAAATTTTTGTGATAGTATTTATTGATTTCATATATCTTATTTCTTCTCTCAAGCAGATGAACTTAAGAAATGAGAAAAAATGGGAGAAACTTTTGCGAAAAATTCACTGAAGACATTAGAAATACTGTTTAATTGTCATTTGAGTTTGGAACCCTAAATAAAAGGAAGGATTTAAAGAAAATTCCAACTAAGTACTGTCATCTCTATAATTCCTAATTATTATGTATTTTGTTTATTTTTCTACAGGTGGGGGAAAAAACACATCAAATGATTACCATGTCTATAACACTCCAAAAACAACAGGCGGCTCTTGAAGCTCACAAGAGACACCTTACGTTACCAAAACAAAAGAAACACTTCGATCTTACGAAAGCCATATAAGAGAATACAAACCATTCAGCGACAGATAATATTATCCACCTTTCATTACCCAAATGAAGTTCAATACATATTACCAACTCTTGAAAGAGGCAAAACATATCCAAAACTCAAAGAGCCACATAATGATATTACTGTACACTACTACTACTGGGCACATGTAAATAACCTAATAATATAGTATGCTGCTTCTGCTTCTGCTACTACTGCTACAAGCATTTCTAAAACAGAAACACTAGTATCAAATTTTTAAAAGTTGCTCAGACAGGGGGCAACCTTCAAATGTTGCTGCAATTGACATACATTCACCCTCAACTCCAACGGACTGCTTAGCCAAAAGAGAACGCTTTTCCCGCTCGAGCATCTCCAGTTCAGCTTTTAAAACATCAATCCTCGTACTGATTTTCTCAACCCTGGTTACAGTTACAACCCTTGCACCACGGCCGAAGAGTGCTTTCGCCAATGTCTGTAAGTATGCCTTGAAGAACGTCACATCAAACCCAAGGCTCTCGCATCAAATAGCGGCGGTTTTCCATTTCAGAATTAGGGTTTCATTCAGATCCTCCAAATCAATCAGACTCATGTCCCATACTGCAGCACATAAATTAGACAAAGCCAGGGTGCTGAACCGGCTACGCTTTACTCCAGTAGTGAAATCCCCATACTTGGACACCAACTTCTCTAGAAAATCAGATGAGGCCTTGGGCAACAGGTAGCCACCCACAGTCTCTCTCGTCCCTACAGTTGGAGCCCCAAACTCGGGGAACTGTGCATCGACGTTGTCATCATCATTGAGTTTAGCCATAAAGGCCTCAAACTTGGCCTCAAATCGAGCATCTTCACTTTCTACCTGCAAATGAAGATCATTGAAAAGAATAAAATTGATGTCAATGAAAGGAAATAACTCATACTCCGTACTTCTCAGACAGAAAACCAGATACCTTCTCCTCCAAATGTGCACCATTTTGGTGACAATTCAAGTTTACGTGTTTATCTTCATCCACAGAAAGGTTGGTAGGGAATTGAAAAGGTGATTGCCTTGAAGATATTGTAGTCATTGGTTGTTCTTTTGGTGAAAACTTCCCCTTGTATTTAATTTTGCCACAGCCACATAATCCCAAAACTGATAGATCGCTTTCAAAGGCATTCACCATCCTACTATTTGTCTGCTACACAAACAATAGGACTTGAAAGCATTAACATTCATTGGTCAAAAGAGTCTCAACAAATCAGGAGTAGAAATATTAAAGTTCGCCAGTCCATACATTGCCCCCCTCCAACTTTTCGGGGAAATGAGTAGTGAATACTGGATGGGAAGCTGGAAGATTGGATGGAGCCTCTAGCGTAACACCATCTGATGCACCTACATAACACATTTAGGTCTTAAATTGAGCCCTTCATAGCAGATAATATGAATAAAACTACTGCCTGAGAAACGACGTGTTCAACACAGTATCTCAACAATCAAGTTCAACAAATATCTGGATCCTAAAACAAAGTCTCAGAACCAAGGGTAAGAAATAGACAGTTCACCACATGGCGCAAAGAAGTTGTTTAAGCTCATTTTGGATAGAGTATTAGAAGTTTGAATTACTTACAGATCTAAACCTCCTCTGATTTCCAAAAAAAAAAAAAAAAGTCTTGCTAATTTTATATGTTTAATACAAAAGGAAAAGGCATTATTGTCATAAAGGAAGGAGTGCCCACTTAAATTGCATTGTTCCGATAACTATCACCCAAAATCAAAACATTAGTACACTGCATCTATCTTCCACGAACATATGGTTTGGAATTGAGAGGGGAAAATGTATGCGAAAAGCCTTAACAAGATCAACCAACTAAAATACGGAAAAATAAAAATTAAAAATACTCCTAGTGCCCACCAAAATTCTGACAGTATTACTTCAACTGTAAGGGGTTGTGTAAATTTAACAGTTTTGTGTGATTACAGTATGCAACTGATGAATTCGGCTGATTGTCCCATCCTTCCCTTCCTCTGTTCCCACTTTATCCCCATAAACAAACTACCAATAACAGCCAAGCCAGGTCTTCTCGTCTTTACTACTCTTGCGTCATGTTTTGAAGCAGATAGCTAAAGGCTGGGAGGGGAAGAGTGTGAGGATGAGTTTAAGGAAATCACAAAGCTAGTCACAAGCGTATTCCACTCCTGTAAACCTACCAACTAAGGGGAACTATTTTAGCATAAACCAAATGTCAGGGCCCAAAAATCGAAGTTGAAAGGCAATTATTGTGTTCAGGTAAATAATAATGTTATTCTTACGTCCTATTTTTGGATCTGTTGAAGTAGAAATAACACATGCTATCCATCTGCATGAATTTACCAAATATTTACTTCTTACTTTATCTCTCTAGCATGAGAGAAGATCCCAGTCTGGAATACAACTGACCTAAAACTTAGACACCACAGCCCTCACAACAGTGAGTAGCCTATAACATGTGGTTATAAGACTGGCAAAAAGACAGATAGAAAATAGTACATACAAATGCTGATGAAAAATCATTTAGAATCTCACTGGTAAAACATGGGCCCTTGGATTCCGTGAGCTTTTTGTATCCATCATCCACCTGTGAATTTAAACAAAAGCTCATCACTAAAATATCATACATGTGCTAATATTTGCATTAGAAGTGTGGCTACCCACTTTTTAATGTTCAAGCATCGCGACACCCGTTACGGCATGTCTTTCTTTCAATGGTGTCCGTTGCGGCGCACTTTTTGTTTGTTCAAGAGTTGCCACTTAGTTTGTGAAAAAAGAAGAAAATATAGACAGAGATTCCAATTGATTCAGGAGCTAAGGTACGACGAGAGAAGGGATTAAGCACCCCTCATCACCCAACCAAACTGTTGGCCTCTACTATTCTGATTTAATGGGCTTTGAAAAAAATCATAAGAAAACCTTTTTATTAAAAGCTCTTTGAATGTCAAAAGCAGTTAACCAATACAGAAAAGGGGCTGAAGAGATAAGCCAAACAAGCCTCAACATACTATTTGAGAGTAAGCCATGCTTACATAACGATACCACGGCCAAGCCTATGAAGAAACGGCCGTGGTTTTGTTAGACTAAACCAGAAGAACTCCCGAAAACATTAATGGAAATACAGTATGTAAATAAAGGTTTTAGAAATGCAATCCGGGGGATTGCAAAGCACCGAAGCCATTGCCACCTTATCCCTTAGGTTGGTTGAGTTGTTTGTGCTTGGCTCGACTCCAGCAGAGCTTTGATACAACTTTGGGTCCTCCTAAATACTAGGAAGAGGTTTTTAGAGTAGCGTTTTGAAAGCAGAATTTTTCAGGAGTGGGTGAAGGGTGTTTCTGAGGGGAGGATCAAGTTTTTGGAGTTTGTAGGCAGTCCCAAATGGATGGGAGGTCTCTCCTATTTATAGGAGAGAATGAAGAGTAGTCTAGAATGGAAATGACACTCTCCGGATCTACAAAACGTGAATAATAGCTCAGAAAAGAAAGGATCTCTGATTGCTGCAGAACTCTGCTCGTCGTGGTCTCATGGGCTATCGGTTTTGCCGGCCTTGCTCCCCCATGGCCAAAGACTGTCATGTCAGCGAAGTCTTGTCCCGGATTGTTGTCTGGCACTCCACCCGTGGCTTGGCAGCAAGGGTTCATTTTGTTTTGATGGTGAATGCTCATTGTTTGGACCGACATTAGCCTTTTGAAAATAGACTCAGGAAGAAGTTTTCCTTTGGCTCGTTTTGTTTTGACAGCGAATGCTCATTGTTTGGACTGGCGTTAGCCTCTTGAAGATAGACTCAGGAAGAAGTTTTCCTTTGGTGATTCTTTGTTATCCTTTGATTGGAATTTCTGCTAGCCTTGGAGGATTGTATGTTTTGATCACAAACTCTTCGTGCCCCACACCTTAGAGTCTGTGAGAAGTGATTCAGGCATTTTTCTGAGATGTAGGCTCTGGCTCTATTTTCATCTCATTGTATTCATTGGAAAACTTTGTAAGCGCCGAATGGCTTTATTGGAATATAATCATTATAATTGGATCCAAAAAAAAAAAACCTAACAAGCCCTTTGGATCGTGAGAAATGAAGAGAAAAAGAAACAACTGTGGTTTCTCAAAATAGAAGCAGACCTATAAAGATTCAATTTGTTTTCCCTTTTTTCTTACCCTTCCTCCCAATTTCTCACCTCTGTTGATCATCTGAACAAGTGGTAGAGCTCTCATTCCTTTTCTTTTCCCACCCTTTCTCGCAATTCAAAGGGGATGTGAATTCCTCCTACTAGAATAGGTAAATGGAACACATATCTTGCGATTAAAGTGCTTTGCACGTGGATTTCAAACATAAATACAATAATGCCAGCATATCAAAACGTAAAACCGAGCAACTTTAATAGAAATAATTTAAAATGCAACCTATATAAACCAATGCAACTCAAATAGTCCAAAATGCAACGCTATTTGTATCCATGCAACTCGAATGAAACGAACCTTTTCTAGTCGCTTTAACCTCCGGCGTTCTACTTCTATCTCACCTTGGTAGCGTTTGTGATTGGCCCTAATGTTGGCGCCGCCATCGTTCAATTTAGAACTAACGGTATCATTCAATTCAAGCTTTCTTTCTACATGTTCATCAAGTACCCTATTGCTTTTGAAAAACCTTACTAGTCCCAGACTTTGTTCGTGATTGTGCTCCAAAAAAACCCTGTTTAACCTCCACTTTCCATTTGGGAGTATAACTATAGTAATGTGAGCTGGACAATCAATTTTTGACTGTGGCCGTGGTTTGACCAGGTTGCTTGTTGTCACCCTTGCCTTTCTTGCCTTTCCAGCGCGACTACATGAAATAGTTGCATCCTTCATTTTTCCATCTTTTCCCTTTCTCGATGTTCTTTTAGACACAGCAAACCCTTTTTCTTTAGCATATCGTGAGTAATACAGATAGGCTTCGTCTGATGTGTCAAATGTCATTCCCACCTTCGGTTCCTCAGCTCTATCTTCACAATTATATGTTGCCTCCTTCCCATCAATAGTATCTATCTCGTCACACTCTTTGTTTGGAGGACCACTACATACCCCTTCTTCGTTTTCACTGTCTCCACTCCATACCTCTTCTTCTACTGGAGAAGGCATTGCCGACGGAACAGACTCAGGCAACATCATCCACTGGTTCAGAAACAAACAGAAATACAATGAGTTATAGCACTAAAACCAACAGTAATCTCACTACATCATAGGAGAAACCAAAGTCATAAACAAAGTCATGTTCAGAGGATCTAGTTGATCAACAAGGTCATACAAACCAGAAAATACTTTGCTAGGCACTCTAAGCATGAAAACAAACCAGAAAATGAAGTCATATACACATGTTCATATATGGTACAAAAAGCACAGCTGGTTTTCATTGGATGGAAAATGAAGTGAATTTAAAAATAAAAAAGTAGCCAGGCATCAATTTAATGTGCATCTATTCCTTTTAGTTCAATTTCAGTTTTTTTTTTTTTTTTTGTGTGTGTGTAACGTTTTACAGTTCCACTAAACAAAGAATGTCTCCATGATACGTTTGAAGTAGTGGAAACACCAGTAGTACAAGGCATATGTCTGAACTGGGTGGATAGCACGCTCTGATTTGTGGCTGAAGTATGTATACACAGGGTTTCAATTTCTTGGCTATATATATATATATATATATATATATATATATATGACACCAGGTGGTTTACATCAGAGGAATACATTAACAAACCAAACATATATATGGAGAGGAGACCAAAGGGGAAAATCAAACTAGTAATACGATCTTGGAACCTAGTTTTTGGTTACGTTTTACACAGTCCCATCATCAAACCCTAGTTTTTCAATTAGGGTTTATCTCTGCGAATTGAAACAAGTTGAGAGAGAGAGAGAGAGAGAGAGAGAGAGAGAGAGAGAGAGAGACCTTGAACGAAAAATGCAGATTGCGTTGTTCGAAGCTCGTCTATTCGAATCGTTCACGAAAAGAGCCTGTCTTCTCCAGCAGATTGTAGGTCGCGGGGGTTGGGGCGCAGGGGGTCGTGGTGGTCGGCGGTGGTTGCGGTCGGCGCTAGCTGTCCCTCTCTCACACTCTCTCTCTCCTACGTGCCAGCGCCACAGCGGTTGTGTTCCGGGTTGTGCTCGACGTTGTGCCTTATTGAGGGTGTTTTCTTTTTTTTTTTCCATACATCCGTTACCCAGCTGAGTTTAATACACTCCAAGTATTTCTCTCTCTAGTCCAGTAAAAAATAAGCCATTCACGTTGGAACTAAGGAATGCAAAAAGTAATATTTACTCTCGCTTTATTCACCCCTCACAAGGGTATGCTTATTCCGCGTTTCACTATGATAATCAAAACCGTTTATTTGTTTCAAATTCATTTGTTGTCTCGATACACAAAAATTCAACTTAATAGGATATTTTTAAGCATTTGATCCATGATTTCAAATTTTCAATTAAGAAAAAAAAAATGCCTAAATGAAGCAGTAATTAATATTCGATTGAGCTGAATTTTTTAAGGGTCCCTAAGAAAATGAATCTGAAAAAATAAAACCGTTTCGATGAATAAAGTAAGACACAAAAATTAGCATACCCTCGCTAAGGATGCACAAAGTAAGTGAACAAAATTACACTTAGGGATTCAGACAAGATTTCCCCCTTGTAGTTTGGCCCTTAGAGGTTGGCAAGTTTTGAACTCAAGATGTCTGGATTCACCATATGAGCTACCCTTGGGGCTAATTAGGAGCCTATTTGTGTTGAAACTTGTGAAAAGGCAAGGAAAGAAAAGAATGGAATAATTGAGAGAAAATATGATAATAAAAAAAAGTAAGAAAAAGAAACAGAATGATACTTTTTGGTAAATAAGAAAGAATGCTAGAAATCATACTTTCGCGCCTTGTAGAAAGAGGAAAATAACTAATTAATTTAATTACGAATAATTCCCTCCAAATGTTTTTTTTTAAATGAAGTCAAGAGTTCCATTATAAATGTCATCCGGCAAGTGAAACCAAAACCACTAACAATTGAAATGAGCATGGCCTTCGCTTGGCTTACAAAGCCACTAGCTCTTAGACACACCTGCCGAAACAGACCCAACACCTTCGAGATGCAATGATGAATCCTATCAAAATGTTAGGAGTAAAGAACCCATTGCGGACCATCTGTGGGAGTCTCCTAGGGTTTTTCCCTCCCTACCGCCGCCCTCCATTGCCGACCACCCTCTCCACCAAAACCCTCTCTCTTCCTCATTCCCACTCCATCCCTCTCCAACTCCAACTCCAGATCTATTTTCCATGGGGGAGGTGAGGCCCACCGCCCTTTAACACCCCCGGGTCCTAATTGCCCTGCCATCATCCTATCACCTCCACCACGCAATGCATCTTCCCATTATTCAGTCTTTCCCACTGCCTCTACCCATTTGACCACAACTTTGTCCACATTTCCTCCGCCTTCTTCTACTCCACCTTTCCTCCCCCTCTCACTTGCTAGGACGGTGATTTTATGGTGGCTTGGGCACCCTCTAGAGCAGTGACTCGTCTCAACTCAGTTCATCTCGGAGTTAACTCGCGACTCAATGATGGGTTTGCTTTGCTTCAACTTTACTGGGTTTTGATTAGTCTTTAGTTTCATTTTCATGGTTTATTTTGTAGTTTTAGTAGTAGATTTTCTTAGACATATTCTCTTGATTCTACTGCTTGATCTTGGAATGGAACTCATGGCCATTGTGGACGTGTGGAGCCACCTATGCCCGATGAGGCATACCCGCATCCAGAACCACGAGTGACAACGGAAGCTCTCTTGCATTTATGTCCATTTGTGGTGGCGTTAGGGATAGCTATTTGGTGGAGGTCTCCACGCCAGTTGCTTGACGGTGTTAAGCATTTTGTGGTTTCCATGGTCCCTGGATCGTAAGCACACTTTTGATTACATTTGCCCTCCAAACGTTAATCCTTGGAATCTTATGAAACCTACTGTCACATCCTACCCAACTCGATGCGGCATCACGCGGTGTATCAAACAATTTCAACCACACAAATTAATCATTACCATTTTGCAGGGACACTCCCTCATCTATAAAATTCAGCAGTCACACTCCTTCATCTATGAACCGTTAGTAGGAACACTCTCTCCGCGTCATTTCTGTCCAAATCTGTCACGCCCTCAAATTTAATAATCCAAAAGTAAATAAAATCCACGTGGAACAAGTCAAAGTCTCACGATTTCCCTTTAAATAGTCAAAATCAACAAAATACAATCTCACCATTTCGAAGAAACGAGTTCTATCCACTATCGACCAAAACCCGAATGCATAAGTACAAGGTTTAAAAGTTATTACATTGCCGAATGATCAAAAAGATGAACTATCGAAGTTATAAAACCATCTTTCCAAAAATATATTACAAGGATGGGAAAATAACTTCATGCATGTTTGAGCTCCAAATAAATATCACTCCACAAGCATCCAACTTCATGCTCCATACCGTGTACCTGAAAATTGATAGGTTGAGCTCACTAGCCCAGTAGGAAAACTATTCTACCAACGCTAGGTGTATAAACATAATGCATGCATAATGAATGTGTATAATATGATGGACACGGCCAAGGTACAAGATTAGGATGAGCGAAGGCTAAACTTCGACCATGAAGTAACAAAAGGGTGTCCAAATGTCCAAAAACGTGTCCAAGTGTCCAAAGACGTGTCCAAGTGTCCAAAATGTGTCAAGGTGCCCAAAATATGCCAAAGTGCTCCAAAACAATTTAAAGTATTCCACCAAAATCCAAGTTGTAACCAAAATCCTCATTTTCGCATGTCAAAAGCCAATTTCGGGTCATATACTCCAAATTAATCCAAATTCAACTAACCCGATATTTCATAAGAAAACAATCATCAATTTTAATAGGGAAGTATCCTCCGCCGGATTTCGTGGGCTCGTGCACCCCCGCCGGATTTCCTTGGGCTCCGTGCACCCCTGCCGGATTTCATGGGCTCCCGTGCACCCCCGCCGGATTTCCTTGGGCTCACGGCGGCCCCCCCGCCCGATTTCGCTGGGCTCCATGCACCCATGGCCGGGGACACCAAACGGGTGATCCCTAGAGGTCACATTTATCCATAAAATATTTTCGATTTAAAACTCATCTCAAAACTTTACAATTTGTCCCAAAATTTATCATTTGCATCGAAAAGTCAAACCAACTGTTTACATTATCCAAACGATGCCAAAATATGGTTTGAGGGATGTACGATGTGTCAAATATTCAAGGGAAGGATCAAAGATGAAAATATGATATTTTAGCGTTTCCCAATCGGTTGGAGGTTTTTGCCCAACTGGTTGGGCTAAAACAGAGACGAATACAAATTTTCAGAAAATCCCAACCGATTGGTGGTTTTTGCCCAACTGGTTGGGTAAGGACAGATTCAAGTGGACACTTTAGAACTGCCCAACCGGTTGGAAGTTTTTGCACGACCAGTTGGGGAAACCCAGAATTTCTGCGGGTTTCTCTCAAAACATGAAACTTCAACCCAATAGCATATATGAAGTTTTAGGTCAAAAGTGGATATGTAGAACATCAAATGGACTTCAAAGGAGTGCAAATCAAGCATCAATTGCATCAAACAAATGCTCAAATCATAGATCATAAAATTGAGCTCAAACAAACCCACTAATGGAGAAAATCATGATTTTAATGGAATTGAACAACAAGAGCAAGAGATATGCTACACATCACATAGATACAACTAGAGGGAGTAGAATTTGTCTTCCTACCTCAAGATTTGAGCTTGAAATGAGTGAGAAGATGAAAGCCCTAGCCTCCAATGAGCTCCAACCCGAAATGTGGGTTCTTGGTGCGAAACGAGTGCACTACAAGCTTCAAAACGCGTAGAGGAGGTGATTTTAGGTAGGGTTTATGAAGGGGACTTGAGGTTTTGGTGAATTTTTGAGCTTTGAGCAAGCAAAAATGGAGGAGAGGAGTGAGAAAGAGTGGATCAGCTGTGGGAGAAGAGAAATGGTTGTTTTTCTTGCAAAATGAAAGACTAACAAGTGTTTAAATACTCCCACCCTTTTACACTTTCACCCCTAGACTTCCAAATGTACTTTAAACACACCCAATGCATTCTACCACTATCACATTGACCCATCTTAGTCAAAATTCAATTCCTCACATTTACCCAACATTATTCCGGAAAAATTATGCAAATTTACGGGTCCTTACAAAATCCTTAACAGAATTGGATACAATTACATGATTGTCCCCTCTCTTATTAGGGCAAACACCAAATACTTACAATCTCTCCTCCAATTCGAACAAACTCCATCGAAAAATGTAAGTCTGCATTTTTTAGGGGTCTGCATAAAATTAGATTAACATTATATTGGGCAAACAATAAAGTAGAAGAGTAGAATAGAGTTGTTGGTGTTCTTTAACCTTGTAGTTAACACACCCTAGAAAATCTCCTTCCAGGGTTTGCTACAGATTTTGATGTGTGGATGGGTTCTGGCATTCCACAATAACAAATGGGGTAGTCCACTTTGGTTCTGCTTGAACTAGTGGAATGCATGAAAGCCATTTAAAAAAATCAGAGAGAGAGTCGGGGGTTGGATGGATGGTTTGTTATTAGGTGTAACCGGTTCGGTTCGGTCCGGTTCAGTGGGAGTTTTGAGTGAACCGGGTAAAACCGGTTCGGAGAAACCATGGAACCGAAACCGAGTTTTAGAGATCGGTTCGGTTCCGGTTCGGTTCGTCCCGGTTCTTCTCAGTTCGTCAGTCGGTTTGGTTCGGAGGAGAGAGAGAGAGACACGAATCTGGACACTTCAAGCACACACAAACCCAGATATACACATCAATCAATGGAGCAATACTCCAAATATACACAGCAATGAAACACAGATATACACAACAATGAGAAACGCATCAATCAATGGAAAAATACTCTTAAAAAATTGCTTGTGCATACATAATATATACTATATAGATCTGGACAAACATATACATATATGTATCGTCTGGTCGAGAGAGATAAGAGAGATAACAAAGAGCGGTGGGCGTGGGCAAACAACAATGATGGCGTCGGACGACCCGATGATGATAATGTCCTCTCTGATTGTGATGGCATCTCCGATCTCAACGTGAGGGAGTTCGTCGACGATGGGATGGGATTGATTTCAGACACAGAGAGAGAGAGAGAGAGAGAGAGAGAGAGGGGTCGCCGCACATGGAAAAGTGGAACCCTATGTGATGAGTAAAGTGATTACATGGACGGTGAAGCTGTGATTTACATATATATATATATATATATATAAGGGAATCAATAATAGGAACAACTATTATTATTTGTTAGCCTAAACTCAACAGCTCGTCCAGTTGAGTTGATAAGTTAAATGGATGCCAAGCGGTTGGCCGGGGTTCGATCCCTGTCCCCCTCTCTTTTTTGTGTAATGAGATATTATATAATATATATTTCGTATATATTATATAAACCGGTTCGGTTCGAACCGGGAAGAAAATCTCAAGAACCGAGAACCGAACCGGCCTATTGAAGAACCGAAAAAAAAAACCGGTTCGGCTCGGTTCTCTGGTTCGGTTCGGTTCTTCGATTTTTTTGTTCAGCCCTAGCTGTTATAAAGAAGCTAGAGTGGAGGGAAATTTTCCCTCCAAAATGAGAGGGTATATGTGTATTAAATATTTTGTAATTCATTTTTCATCCAAAAAAAATGGGTGGAAATGACGGGAAGGGGGTGTCCCTGTTAACGGTTCATAGATGAAGGGGTGTGAGTGTTGAGTTTTATAGATGTGGGGGTGCCCCTGCAAAATGGTGATAGATGAGGGGATGTTTTTGCTATTTTCCCTAATATAAACTTTATATTGGAGACAATTTTTAATTCACTCATTAATTTGGTTGCACAAATCATATTTTCCAATAATATTTTTCTTGCAAGATTCTTACAAAACTTTTATTGAATCAAATGTATAGAAGAAAATAAAAATTTTCTTTTCACTTTCTTTCTTTTTCTTTTTTTTTTTCACTTCACCTTCTCTCATTTTCACTTCACTTTCTCTCATTTTTACTTTCCAGTATAATTTTGTTAGAAAAATGCACTATGCTTGAAAGTTCAAACCTTAATTTTCTACTACTTATGTTTCCTTTTCTTCCTTTCTTTTTCCTATCCTATTAAAAAAAAAAATTCCTTTCTTTCTCATAAGATCTAAACAACCGTCGCTTATGATAGAAGAGCCTCCCCTCCAGTTTTGTAATTGTCCAGTGTCATCCAGTTTTGTATGTTTTACCCTAATCATTTAGTCATTTTGGACTTGGAATGGTTCACTTTTTTTTTTTTTTTGAAATGCGTCAATCTCATTAACTTCGAAGGCCCGAGGGCTGAAAAGGTCCGAAGATCATACCATACAATGATTCCACAAAAAATACAGGGAAGAGTAAAAAACTACCAAAACCTAGACTAACCATGGCAAAAGCCGTTAATAGGCACCTACTGCAAAACAGAGCCAACCATTCTGGAAGGCATAGAACCTGTCCAAGAAATGGCAGCCGAGATTGACGAGGGAAATCCCAAAACTCAACCTAGAGAAAGCCCAGATGGAATCATCCAAAGAAACACCAAAAAAATAGTTCACTCCACGAAGGAGCAAACATAACCAATATGCCCAACCAACCAACAAGATGAAGCACAGGATACAAAAAAAACAGCCAAAATCAACTAATCTAACCCAGAACTGAAGAATGACGT
Organism: Vaccinium macrocarpon; assembly: GCA_022606695.1. Lineage (NCBI taxonomy): Eukaryota > Viridiplantae > Streptophyta > Magnoliopsida > Ericales > Ericaceae > Vaccinium > Vaccinium macrocarpon. The sequence continues at coordinate 23,944,360 of CM040173.1, forward strand.
AAACCCATCACTGAGTCACTGAGATACTTCGAGTTGTACCAAGTATGGGATGGGTTGCTTCCTCGGATAAGATATGTACTCCAAATCCACCGCCAAACAGTTTTTGGGTACCATTATTCTCCAAAGGGGCCGGCGGCCACCATAACCTCACCGTACGGTCAAGAATTAACCCAAAATGGCGGAAAAGAATGGCGGTAGAGGAAGAGAGTAGAGGTGGGGGGCTAAAAGTGGAGGAGAGGAGGTGGGATGGTGGGATTGGTAGGCAGAGGGTGGTGGTGACTTGGTAAATCTGGCCATAGGGTGAGGAGATGGTAGCGGGGCGAGAAGGATAGGGGTGGGGGGAGAAGGGGTCAAAAGGAGGAACCCCTAACCCCCCGAGAGAGACGAATGAGAAGAGTGGAGGGAGAGGTGTGTAAATCTGGTGGAGAAGAAGAGAGGGGCGGCTGTGGAGGGATAAGGTAGGGATAAACCCTAAAAGGCTCTTAAGCTGTAGAGAGAGAAACTCCCACCCAGGGGAGAATTAATTGAATGGTTCACATTCAAACTACATAAATCAATTACATTTATGTAAGAAGGGAAAGAAAAAAAAAACTACTTTTATTTTTCATACTCTAAATTAGTTTTTTTCACATGAATGGGTTTGCCAGCGGATCAACAACTTGTATGGATTCTATTAACTTTATAAGCCTAATTGAGACACAAAAGTTAAAAAACTGAACGTATTATAATTGTCTTCACATCAAGATTTGGCTTTGATCCAATTTGACATGATCTAATCTCGTTTTAGTTTAGTCTTCGAAGGCCCATATCAGGTCTAATATATTATTGAAAAAGTTAATTTGGCAGCATTGTACTAGATTACAGGGGAGAAAATCAATTTAATCAGACATCGATTAGAGTATTAACAAACCACAATTGAGCAATCACAATTGGTGGCAAAAATCCATTTGAAACTTCAATCTCCAATTTTTTGTACAAAAAATGTCTTTCGTTCATGCCCAAATTGATGTTTGAGCAAATTGAATTTTTCTTTGGACGATCTTCTCATTAAGGTCTGCAAAAGCGACAATTTTGATCATTTTTTAGGTCAAAATGAACCACACAAAAAGGTCCCAAACTGAGCGGGACAGGACAACTCTTGTATTGATATGAGGCCTTTTACAAAAGATGCTCTTTTGAAAATTTTGAACTTGCAAAAAACGATCATTGACGACAAAAATCAAAATCAAAATAAAGAAAGAAACCACCATAATTATTTAAGAAAGTTTTCAACTAAGTACTGTCTTCTCTAAACATCCTAATTATAACGTATTTCTTTTGTTTTCCTACATTAAAAAAATCAAATGTCTCCACAATAAAATTCCAAAAAATATAGCACTGCATATTATTCTCAGCTATGGACTTATTATTCAACTATAATCGGTTTTGCACACACGAATGATTTCAAGTCTCAAAAGGAATAACCCTATCTAAAAACAACAATTGATACTTAGGGGTAAACTCTTTCGGTCTCAGTTTATGTCCCTTTGCTAATAGCTCTTCAAGTCACCTCACTGCATGTGTAAATGGGTGAAACAATTGTTGGAAAGGTTGTAAGGATACACGCAAGCTGGCCCAAGACGTTATGCATTAACAAATTAAATGCTTTGGTGTTACATTAGTAACACACGGGATCGCAAACCATTCAGAGTGACAGATAAATATTATCCAGCTGTGAAAACTTATACAAGGAATAATGAATTTCTATACGCAACCAGAAGTTTAGCACAGATATTACAAATTCTAGCAGAGGCAAAATATATCCAAAACTCGAAGAGCCAGTGAGCCACTGGCCACATGTTAATATAACTGTATACTACTATTACAGGGCACATGTTAATAACTTGATGTTATAGTATAGTACGCTACTAATACTACTGCTGCTATAAACATTTCAAAAACGGAAACAGAAATCAACAAGTCTAGAACCACACTCAATTTATGCACACAATCAAACACACACTCGCATTGCACCATGCAATGTGTCGGGCACAGAAATATCAGAGATTCAGAAGTTGCTCAGATAGTCGGCAACCATCAAATGTTGCTGCAATGGACAGACATTCACCCTCGACTCCAACGGACTGCTTCGCTAAAAGGGAACACGTTTCTCCCTCGAGCATCTCCACTTCAGCTTTTAAGACTTCGATCCTGGTATTGATTTTCTCAAGCTGTGGTGCAGTCGCAACCCTTGCACCACGGCCAAAGAGTGCTTTCGCCACTATCAGTAAGTATGACGTGAAGAACCTCACATTAAACCCAAGGCTCTCGGCATCAATGGCGGCACTTTTCCATTTCAGGATTTGGGTTTCATTCAGGTCCTCAAATTTAGTCCGACTCATGTCCAATACTGCAGCACATAAATTTGACAAAGCGAGGGTGCTGAACCGGCTAAGATTTACTCCAGTAGTGAAGTTGCCATACTTGGCCACCAACTTCTCTAGCAAATCAGCTGAGGCCTTAGGCAACAGGTGGCCCACCAACAGTCTTTCTCATCCCAGCAGTTGGGGCCCCAAACTCGGGGGACTGAGAATCAACATTATCATCACCATTGAGTTTGCCCATGAAAGCCTCAAGCTTGGCCTCAAATGGAACATCTTCACTTTGTGCCTGCAAATGAAGAGCAAAAGGATGAGTTTATGCAGCTACTGGGAAGGAACCAAACCTGTTCCTTTATCAACTAGCCCAGTTCCAAGTCAATCAAGCCAGAACTCTTGCATCACACACCTAGGATGCCCCACATCTGCACGAAAGTTGAGGTCAGTGCCTCTCTTGTTTACCCTTGTCTCTTGAAAAACACTTGCCAGAGTCAGCCCCCTGTTTGAACGCTTAATGTTTGTGATTACTCTCCCCACTAAAAGAAGTATTCTCCTAGTATTCGGCGCACTCTGCTCCACACCAAAGTCAGATGTCCAATTCTAAAGTGCAATAACCTTTGACTTTGAGTAAACTAGGAATGTGGCTAACCTATAAAATGGCCTGGGAAATAAACCCAATTGGTAATTTCTTTTAATCGGATCAGGTGGTTCACTCCAATAGCTAATAGTTTCGTTTCAATTGTCATGTCCTGCTTTAGTGTTGAACTGGCTCTTTTGCTCCATTATGAAATTCCTATTACAACACAGATTGAGGAGAAATCTGCAGTTTTCTAAGGACTTTTACACCCAATTCCCTACATTCAAGGGAAGTCAGTCTTTTAATCAAACGAGCAAATCTGTCCTTTGGGATTGACCCAAATCAGAACATATGTGGCTAAAGATCTGAACCACCCAACCCAAAAAGACAGCTTTGTAAGAAATGCCCCCAGTTTCACTTGACAGAATATGAATAATGATGTTATTTATAAGACTATCAGCAGGGTTATAATAAATATGGCGAGTTCAAAGAAAGTTCCAATAAAAATGGTTCAGCAATGCCACCAAATCCAAACATGAAATCAAATAAGATAAAGATGTCATTATATCTCCAATTCTCCAAATCATCTCGTCCTACATAAAAAACTGGAGAGGCATTTGGTCCTCTCCCTTTTACCATGAATATGAAAATAACTAGTTTGTCCTACATAAAGACAACTGTGGTCCCCACGCGAGAAAGCTAACTTAATAGCTAGGCTGACAATCATAATACCATGCAAAGGGACAGCCAGATGGTACAGATTAATATATAACCGACTCAGAGCCATGTCCAAGCCTCTTCTGATGTGGGAATGCAGCAATCGTTTATAAGAACTGTTTTCAAGTGGTACAAACGTAAGAACAAATTTGGTCCAAGTTCTTCTGTTAGGTATACAAATATGAAGCAAAATTGGTTTGTTATCCAAGCATTAATGGTTCCATTTTATAATGCTTGTTAACTGAAAGGAGCTGATTCGGTTTTTTTCCCCAAAAAGAAAGAAAAATTGTCATCTTAAAATTCCAGGGAGGAAGGGTATTTCAAATGATGGAAAACCACTTATCTAAATAACAAATCATCTCAAAGAATGAACGGGTTGGACGAAAAGAATCCTTCCTTCGTTGACTCGTAGTCTTTTTCCTGATGGCAAGATACATTAAAGCTTGGTTTCTTCCTACTAAATCAATTTTTACAGAGCGGAGTGAAAGGCACCACTTCGAGAGAGAGCAGGGGACCACACATTGCATAAATCAGAAAGTGTTTGAATGATCGTTAGCGAGACTAAAATTTATTAAGAATCAATGCAAGCGGATGACAAAAAAAATGCCAAGAAGGTGTATCTCAAGCAAAAATAAACAAATGGCTATGATAGAGAGAACAAACAAAAATAATAGATGGGAATAATAGATGGGTTTAATGAAATTTCGAGTTTAAGATGGTGGCAAATTATGGTACTGAATGAAAACATAGGATAAATCTAGAAAAGGAGATAACCTATTATGACAAAGGCAACCAATAAAAAATAGTCTGGGCTCAAAATTAAAATCTGACAATGGCGATGGACATGAAGGTCGGTAACAAATGGCGTCAGAGAATTACTCTAGGAAGATAAAGACAAGGTTTATGCAATATGAACCATTTAGAGACCAATACAAAGACTAGCGCTTCCCTTGTGCTAGCTATCAAACAAGCACCACGTTCAAATCTATAAGATATCCGAGGCACTAGTTAGCTTGTTAGCAAGCTTGCTACCGCTACGCCTTTTTTTTTTCCCCTTAATTGTCTCGTGAGAGAATATTTTCTTTCTTATATTCATGTTCTTGATGCATTAAACATGATCTAAAATTGATCAAGTGGTGAAGAAACTAAGACATTGGGGAGAAGGGAATCTCATTGGATTGTGTTAGGTTCCATAAGATCTTAAATTGTTATAACATTGAAATTATGCAGGGGCTAAAAGAATTTATGACATTGACTTTTGCAACAATCTCATTGGACAGTGTTGGCTCAGTTGGCTCAGTTCGCAAAAGATCAAGAGGCTGTTAGACCCATTTGTGTAAGAGGTGGTGAGAAAGACTATATATAACTAAGATTCTCTCAAGAATTTTTCAAAAAATTACAATGTGGACTTACTCAAGACCATTGTGGGAGCTCTCCTTTGCATCTACTTGTGAGTTTCACTAGTCCCACGTCGGGAAATTAGTGTTCAACAACCATTCCTTTTTCCTATAAAGCCACCACCACTCCACTTTCTTTCATGCCAGCCACTTGATGTAAAAAAAAATTCACAGGGCTGCCTCATAATTTTTTTTTTTGGGCTAACCTTGAAAAAGACTTCTACTTAAACCTAACACTAAAGTTTATGGGAGTGCCCCTAATTTTGAGAGTTGGTAAGGAAGGCTATATATAAATAAGATTCTCTCAAGAAATTTTCAAAAACTTACGATGTGGGACTTACTCAAGACCATTGTGGGAGCTCTCCTTTGCATCTACTTGTGAGTTTCACTAGTCCCACGTCGGGAAAGTAGTGTTCAACTCCCATTCCTTGTTCTTATAAAGCTACCACCACTCCACTTCCTTTCATGCCAGCCACTTGATGTAAAAAAAATTTCACAGGGCTGCCTCATAAATTTTTTTTGTTTGGGCTAACCTTGAAAAAGGCTTCTACTTAAACCTAACACTAAAGTTTATGCGAGTGCCCCTAATTTTGAGAGTGTTTTGAGTGCCCTAGGTGCAGGCCTTGTAGGCCTTAGGCCTGGGCCAGCCATGGTTGGACCAAAGGTGCAATTTTATAGAAGACCAATGTGATCAATAGAGGAAATTTATTGATATGGAATAAAAGCACCCGACCAAAAAATATTGCTATTAAGTGATCATATGACAGGCAAATAACACGAGCAAACATATATAAATGCCCCTATTTTGCATAGACTGATCATACAAGCAGAGACGAGAAGTTGAGCAACAAGGTTGGATGAAAAGGATTTAAAATGTTTAAGAACTTTTTCAAAACTAATTTTGAGTTAAAAATGGATTTGTGATTGTAGTAGTCTAGTAGATGATACAAATCAAGCTTACTCAAATTTGAGCAATAAGGGATGGAGATACTCTTATGAACTTACTTTATAAGAGTAAATAACAAGCGGTACCCCCGATAGGGGACGGTTGGATGGACTCCCAGGATTAATCGAGGTGCCCGCAAGCTAGCTCGACACCTGGTTATCCCAAAAAAAAGTAAATAACAAGCAATAGCACTCTCCTTTCTTTTCTTTTTACATATCCTTTCTCGCAAGCCATGTTGCACGGGCTTGGGTACGTGGATCGGATACGGGTGTATATCCAAGGGCTGGACAACTCAAACTTGAAAATAGAGGATTCGAGGATATGTACCCAAATTTGGATACAGGTACAAGGATACGTTGAATTTTTCTAAATATGTATTTATTATTTATAGAAGTATAAGTATCCTATATAAAAAATATATATATATATGAGGATTATTTGTAAAAAATACCACTTATTTAAATTTTATTTATTTCAAGCACAAATGTTGAAAATTGCACTAAATATTAGAAAGTAGCACATGTCTTTGGGGCCCATTAATTAAAAATGTAAAGCCTTACATACAACAAAAATGGTTGCACAAGCCCATTTAAATGGCCCAAAAAGGGTGAGGAGCCTTAAAATCGTAAAACCCTACCAACAGATCTCAGTCTTTCTTCTCAGCAGCTGATAAAAAAGAAAAAGAAAACAGATCCCAGCAGATCTCGCCGCAGCTGCTTCGTCCGACAACAGGTCAGTCCCTCTCTCTCCATATCCAATTTTGTTTTGCCGAATCCGGTGTGGACCCGTATCGAACCCGCACCCTCATGGATCCTTCACCCAAAATGGCGGATCCGTTGCAGCATAGCTCGCAATTAAAGGGGTTATAAATTCCTCCTACTAGAATAGGTAAAATGGAACAAATATTTTGCAGTGCATCTTTGTGTGTTGTTTTGTGTGTTGTTTATTTTGAAAGGTATATCAAACATATTAACACAGATAATGGTATCCATTGTTCTCCTCTTCTTCTTCCTTCTCTCCAACGTTTTCATTTGTTTGTTGCCAAAAAATTTGAACAGAGAAGGTTTATCGATGTGGTTCCTATGGACAGATAAGGGAAAAAAAACATGCACATATAACCTAATTGGTATAGAGTACCTGGTGTTTTTTGGTAATACAGTGGGTCCCCAAGTCATCAACGTTGTCTTCCAAAACAACGATTTCTTCATGTTTCTCTTGTAGTTTTTCAGTGATAATGTCATTCTCCAACAGCATGCTTCCAATCTCCACTACCCTTTTGTCAATCTCTCGCTCCATGAAATGCTTCTTAGCATCTACAGTCTCGCCTTCAAATCCAAGGTCAGCAATTGTGTCATTTTCATATACAAGTTGATGCGAGGGGTTATCATTGTCGAGTATGGAAATCGTTGTCCAAAGCTCATCATTCTCTTCTTTCAACCTCTTGTTTTCATTTCTGAGCATTTCTACTTCTGTTTGAAACTCCGAATTTCCATCCTTAGGCTCTATCTCCTCATTCTCTGCCTGCTGATCCCTCTCTCCTCAATAATCCGTTTTCTCCAGCTCACGTGTGGTGACCTCGACAAATTGCAGCAACTCTTTCTCTTCATCAATTGACTCCAACTCTGAGTCTATCACCTTTAAGGAAAAAGGGAAGCAATTAATTGAAATCCTCAAAAAGATACCATAGATAATGTTTCCACACAACAAACTTTTTGGTATAATTTCAGAGTAAACAAATTGATATATGTGGGTTTTATTAGGACTATAAAGAATATTGACATTGAACATATAAGCTAACCCGCTATTCTTTTTGGGAAGTACAGAGTATAAAGATATATACATAACCATATTTGTTGTTGTGATATTATGGACAAATAATGATTAAAAAAAGTACATTATCATATCTACCTTTTCTGCATCAAGAGACTCCAACGGGTCTGTGTCAACACTTCATTTAGGTCACATAGTCTCCATTTGTTGAACCTTGGGATGTGTGTTGGTTTTGCTATGTTCACTAAATGTGCATGCTCACACATCCAATACTGATTTCAAGGAAAATACAAATTAGTTTACTATCCAAAATGGAAAACAGTTGAGCTGAGAAAGGGTAAAGATCTTTACCAAAAGTCCCACGATGCATCCGCCAACATTTTTTGGAGCCTTGGTGTTCAATTCATCAATCAAATACTCTGTAATGAATGTCGACCACGCGTAGGATTTGCTCCTCCAAGTCTTCAACAAATTCCAAGTAAGACCAACTTAGTCTTGATGAGGTGCTTGGGCAAAATAGCGTAGCTATGACGAATAGAGTGAGCACACATGCTACATCTTTTGCATCTTCTAGCTTCTTCCGTTTCATAGCTTGATCAAAGTACAACCTCAGACTAGAAATGTTCATTACCCTGCTATCCTTGGAGCAAACTCGTCGGCAAACCTTTGTATTTGGTTTCCTTGGTTTGGTCGATAGTCTAATTCTAATAGGCCCGGATTGTATTCCAAATATAAGGGTAATCTCCTTTTCTGTTAACCAAACAGATTTAGTACCCAATTTGAACCACCCATTCCACCCTTGATATTGTTTTACCAATTTTAGAGTGTCAATCACTTTTCCTCACATAAGCCTCATCCAACTCCTTTTCAATAATGGGCAACAGAAGATTACCAAAGGGAGATTTTTTGATCTACTGTTTTTGGACTTCAGAGAATGTTTTTTCCTTAACAAGTTTTACTAAACTAACGAGAGTGGACCTGCAAGAAATTTGCAAAAAAATAAATGTTAATCCGTTACGTCTATCTCCTCTAGATAAAGCAACAGCTAACATTTTACATCTTCCATATATTCATCTTGAATCACAATCCCACAACATACCATGTAAAGACCATTATAAACTATACAACGAGAATAGAGAATCAAAATGTAACCTGTACTGAAGACCTTCTTTCAGTGGTTTAACCACCACCTCTTCATCTTCCCGTCCCTCTTCCACTTCTTGAATAAGTGATTTCTCTTTCTTTTGCTTCTTCACCTTCAGTTTCTTAAGAGGACAAGGAGACTTCCTTTTTTGTCCCTTTCTTTTGCTGATGTTCTTTGTCCCTGTGTCCTTCGTCTCCAATTTCCTTCTCTGAATTGGCTTCTTTCTTTCAATAGGACTAGGAGACTTTATACCAGACCTGCATGAATTTCCAATTTCAGAATTTAGGATGATACAAATAACCTAATTTGTACGCCTTTTGGGGATGATAGAGAGTATATAGCTTGAAAGATAACCATATCTGCTGGTGTTTTGGTGACAACACAGATTATAGAGACTGATAGATAACCACACCTGCATTTAGAACGGACAGACTTTTTTGGTTCAACATGCAGCTCTTGTTGTTGCTCTTCCTCGTCTCCTTCTTCTTCTTCTTCTTCTTTCTGAATGGTTAATTTAGTTTGCTTCTTCACCTTTATATGTATCAGCTCATCTCCTTTATCTATTCGTCTTCTCTTTTTTGGACTTGGGACATTTTGAATAGGTAGTTTCATTGAAGTTTTCCGGTTTTGGGGGGGAGACGAAGCCTTCTTTTCTTCTGCCTTTTTTGTTTCTTTTTTGGTTTTAATATCCTTTTTCTTCGGACTCTGGACCTTTTCACCAGGCGACTCTGGACCTTTTCACCAGGCAGCTCTGTTGTCTTGTTTATTGTTGTTTGCTTAATTTTCATCTTCTTTGAAGGCAAAATGATTGCTATTGGTTGAGCATTTCCTGTTACTGCGGGTACCAATTCTTGTCCCGTCTTTTTTGATTTTGTCATTTCCTGGAGCAATAAGCAAAGAGTTACAAAGAACATAATTGAAAAATACAGATCATTAATTCAAACATTCTCTCCCATATCTCTGTCAACTTCAACACAGTACAAAATCCTAAATCTGTTGAATAAACCAACAAATATGGTTATCTTTCATCAGTCACATTCTAGTCCGGGATCCCTAAATTCGGGACTCATAGTTATGGATCAAATTTTAATGATCCGAACAGTCCAATGTATTTAAAACGTGTTTTTTAAGGGCCCTTGCAAGAAATCATAAAAAAGATACCAGAAAGGGTTTGATCCAAGCAGTTTTTCGTAAAACTATATATGTAAAGTTTTGGTGAAAAAATGCTCGGATCAAGTCCTTTCCGGTCGTTTTTTTTATGATTTCCTGCAGGGACCATTAAAAACACGTTTTAAACACATTGAACGGTTCGAATTATGCAAAAACAATTTTTTAAATCTCAAAAACACCTTTTTTTTCCTTCAATCTGGGATCCTTGACTGGATCACCAATGTATCTTTCATATCTTACATGTGAAAGAAAATTTCAGGTAACCATATTTGTTAACACAAGCAAGGAATACAGATAACCATAGATTCTGATTAAATTTGCAACAGGCTGGCCATAGTCGGAAAACCCTAACAGAGTCGGAAAACCCCAACAGACTAGGCCGATCGGAAAAACCCTAACCAAACGCTAATCAGTACCGTCAGACTAGACCAATCGGGAAAACTTCTAAACCCTAACCAACAGACAACAAAACTGTAAGCAAACCCTAATCAGTACCAACAGACTACAAAACCATAGCCAAAAGGTCCAATCCCTAGATGTGTTGAATGAACTTACCAGTTGCTTTTTTTTTTTTTTTTTTTTGAAAGCGAGTGTAATTGCCGGGAAGCAGATGAATTTTTCAAACCGGGAGACTACAGCTGCAAATGAACTAATGAACTAAGCTCTTTGTGAAGTATTTCAACTCGTTTAGTAATGACCTGAAATTTTCTCAATTTCGAGTTTGAGATCGTTAAGAACAGTTCTCGATAAAACTCAACTCATTTCATTTATGAACAATTTGGGGCTTGAATTTTCGATTTTTAGGCTGGAGCATTTAAATAAGCGGTACCGGAAATTTACAAAGACGGCTTCTCGGCTCGGCCCAGCTCGTTTACCCCCCACGGAAGGCAAATGTCCTGCAGCGGGAAAACTTCATGTCTTAATTGCATAATCAATCCCTATAATATGTCCCTGCTGGCCAAAGCCCCCTTTATTTCAAACCTAACACAATGCCACCATATCCAAACATGAAATCGAGCAACGATAACAAAACGCTTTTTAAATCCATGCAACTCGAAAGTAGTGAACCTTTTCCAGACGACGTAATTTCCAGCGTTCCATCTCGGCTTCGAAGAGCTTGAGATTGGCCTTAATCTTTGAGCCGCCGTCGTTCAACTTGGAACCCACCGTTTCAAAAACGCGTCTTTGCTTAGCAATGGCCTCCTCGAGCACTCTCTCACTCATTTTAAGGAGTTCGTCCCTCTGCGATCGGCGGCGTAATTCTTCATCCCAGTCGAACTCCATTGCGGAAAAAGTCCTTTTCTTCTTTCTCCGATGGAAACGGATGATGTACAGTGTATGATCGCTGCAACTCTCTTTCCCTCTCCAGTGACTGTTGGGGTGGATTTGGATTAAAAAAAAAAATCGACTCGGTTTTAGTATTTGCCTTCTGATTAATTTTTTTATTTTCCATTTATTTTTTCCCGGAGTGAATTTTAGTTATAACCCTCAAACTATCCACCATTTTTCTATGTCGTCCTCGAACTATCCAATTTTATCCAATTGAGTCCAATTCCTAACTTCCGTTAAAAAATTGGACGAAAAGTCCCAACATGTGCCACTTAGGTGCTTCCTTAAACCATGTGAAGGGTAGTATTGCCATTCCCTGTCATTGTTCTCCTCCACAAGAGAATTAGTGCCAAAACAGTTGGGTTTCCCTCCTCCTCCCAACCTCTCCCGCTGTTTAATCGGTTTCGCAATGCTGGCGAACTATATTGCCCGTCTCTCCTATCTCCTCGCCTCAAAAACTGGGACCCACTTTGGTGCCCCACTATCGTAGTCGAATCGAATCCACAAACCAAATGTTTCTTCCTCTTTCACCTCCCCCCCCCCAAAAAAAAAAAAAAAAAAAAAAAAACCTAATATGAAAAACCGGCTTGAATCGCCTGCTTCTCATCCATTCCGCCTTACAGAAATAGAATCTCATCTTTCTCCCAAGTTCTAGAAACCGCTGCTAAACTCCCATTACTCCCGTATGGCAACGTTTTCACGATAGTTGGTTTAGCATAGGACTCGAAGCTCTTCAAAAACACATTTATCAATCGAATTTGTGAGAATCGTGAGAGATTTAGGTGTTTTAATTCCCAAAATGTCAGCACTGGATGGAATTGCAGCTCGTGGTGGGGCTGGTGGTGGTATTGAATTTCCTCTGGGAATTGGAGTCAAATGGATGGGTTGGGATGAGGGGGGGAAGGGTACGAGATGCGGTGGGCCAGGAGGGAGTGCACAAAGAGGTGGTGGCAATTCTCCTGCGATCAATTACCTCTGTCTCCGTCTCTATCTCTCTCTCTCTCTATGGCTGGGTTCTCTCAAACTTTGGAATGGGAGTACACCAGATGAGAGAATGGCAATACTACCCTTTAGAGGGTTTTAGGAAGCACGTGCATCTCACTTGTTGGGACTTTCCGTCCAATTTTCTAACGGAAGTTAGGAATTGGACCAAATTGGATAATATTGGATAGTTCAGGACAACATAGAAAAATGGTGGATAGTTTAAGGGTTATAAGTAAAACTCACTCTTTTTTTCCGTCATAAATATTTTGCATTAATTTTCTGCCAAATAACGAAATTATAAAAGTATAAAGTAAAGTTTAAAAATAAGACAAGGATAAAGAAATTAAAAGATTATTTTTTTCGCCTTTTGTGAACTTAAAATTTTTGTTTAATTTTGATCTTTATTTTTATATATAATCGATTTTCTTGTCAAGACGGATGAATGGATAGTGTACAAATTTAACCTAAGTCTAGTAAAAAATTAAGAGAAAATTATCAAAAAGACTCTGTGAAAAGAAAGAAAGTGGACTTAAACGAAAAATGGGGAAAAAGAATATTGCCAAGGGAAGCAAAATTGTTGATTCCAAGTTGTAATGCCCAAAAAAAAAGAAGATTTATTGCAATGTAGCTCCATATGAACCATAAATAGAAACACGTGAAATATTAGCAGAAATAGAGATTTTAGGCGGGGCACCCCATGGGTGAGCCTAGTGTTGCTATGAATCTTGATTTGGCTGCTAAAAAATAAAGTTTGTACATTAATAAGGCTCTCTTCAAAAGAAAGGAAAAAAAAAATGAGAGAAAAATTTAAAAAGGGAAAATTTTGAAAAACTCCCCAAACTTTGACCTCAATGTCTCAAACACCCCCAAACTTCACTTAATTTCAATTAACCTCCCAAACTATAACTTTGTTATTCAATCAACCCCCCATCGTCTGATTCTGTCAAATGGCAAACGGAAATCGCTGAGTTGGACAATGACGGTAAGGCCATCTGTAGTGGTGTAGTTGAAGCCCCAAATTAGTCAGTCACTACCACAGTTAACTAACATTTTCTTTTTTTTGGTCCATAGTAGTGTAGTTAAGAGGTAGTTAATATGTGTAAGAGTTAGAAAATAGTTAGTCCAGTAGTCAACTGTGAAACCTGTGGTAGATACAAAGAAGAGAGAGAAGAGAGGAGAGAGAGAGAGCAAGTGTCTGACGCGTCTGACACAAGAGAGAGAACCAGCTTTGGTAGGGAAAAAGTCGGAGAGAGAAACACAACAATTGTCCTTTTCAATCTTATATTTGTATATTTTTTACACTTTAACAACACCACTACAACACTCATTAACTTAATAAAACATTTTGTCATAACAATACATAACAACACATAAATGGGACTCACTTTTTACACTTTTGTGTCATATAACAACACAAATTTAACTCCACCACTAGAGATGGCCTAAGAATAAAACGTTAAATGGTGATTTGGGTGGGAAATTATGATGATGTGTCCCCTTGTCTTCATCAAATAATGTTCTCTCTCTCTCTCTCTCTCTCTCTCTCGCTCTCTTCCATGGCCGAAGCTTCCAAACCACACTCACTCATCCGCAACTTCTCCACTCCAACTCACAACCCCCCCTCATATTCTCATCTCTCACACCCAACCACCTCTCACTACTCACGCCACATTAGTTTGTTTGATCTCCATCGTAGACGACACAATCGCCGCGGCCAATCGGACGATTCCATGGGGCTACGACGTCGACTCGCTCGAAAATGCTGAAGTGCTACAAAAATGGTTGCCGGACTCCAGCAAAGTGTTACAGAGCTCAGGAATCTCCATAGCTGAACCAAAACTCTATATCCAAACACCCTTTGCCCCCTTCTTCCTCCTTTATTTAAAAAAAACAAATGAACAATTTAAATTCCTAATAACGTAGCACCCGTCTGTAGATTAGATAACCCAACTAAAAAGAAAAAGGTACATTGAACCATTATTATCGGTTTTCTCCAACGATTTATAGAAAAGTCGCCGGCGGGCGGTGACGGCGATGGTTGGGTTGGAGACAGGGTTGTTTCGTTCGGTAACTCAGGGAAGAATGGATGGTAAGGATTGGGGTTTTCAGGATTGGCCGGTGGCAGCGGTGGTTGCGGGGGTTCTCCGATTAGCTCTCATGGGTTTCCTTTCTAGAGGAGAGAGGCATAGCACTTTAATTTTTTTCCCACTTTTTTGTTCTCTCCTTTTTTTTCTTTGTTTTTTTGTACATGTGCCATGTTTTGTAACATTGTGCACATGTGGCGCCGCGTGTCGAGCCACATGGTTGATTTAACTGATCCGTTAGTCCAATTCAACAATTTCCGTTTGTCATTTGATAGAATCAGACGGTGGGGGGTCGATTGAATAACGTAGTTATAGTCTGGGAGGTTAATTGAAATTAAGTGAAGTTTGGTGTTGTTTGAGACATTGAGGTCAAAGTTAGGGGTTTTTTTTTGAAATTTTCCCTTTTAAAAAATTCCAGTCTCTTGTTTGGTTTGAGAGAGAGGAGGATAAATAGTACACCTGCAATAGAGTCTTTAAGAACATGAGAATTTGTCCATTTTTTTTCCCAACTTCACGCTTAAAAATTTTCCCCTATTTTCACAAGTTTAAATATAAACATTTAGTGCAAATATAAGAATTGGAGGGGAGTGACAAGAAGTCACAGTGGCACGTGGGGTCAATTGACTTCACTGAGTACGGAAATACTCCTTGTTGGAAACATGTGTGAAAGATTGAGTCCCACATTGGATAAATAGAAAAAGAGTTGGACCTTCATATACAATTGGATGGCTCACCACTTACAAAGTTTAGCCTTTTAAGTGGATATGGATCATTCAATGTATATTGGGTTCATGTGATGTGGTGGACTCTGTGCATACTTCCCATCGGATTGGGCCTTCACGCACAAGGGAAGAACCTCAGGCAGATCAGACTCCTAACAAGTAGTATCAGAGCCGATGGCTGACGATCTATGGGCAGACTCTCCTGGAAGCATTGGTGGTTGTGGGCTTGCACGGAGACTCTCGGAGGAGCAGAAAAAAATCCATTATAACTCTCGATGGAGCAAGAAAATTCTTGGTGTGTGCAACAGGTGGCTCTCGGTGGAGTGGGTACTCTCGATGGAGCAGCAAAAAATTCTCGATGCATGTGGCACCTAGCTAGCAAGCAAGGTGGCTCTCGTGGAGTATGATGGCTCATGATGGAGTGACTGCGGTAAATAAGCCCTGGTTTGGACACGGTGTTGGAGAGGTAGATCAAGAATTAAGGGGGAGTCAAGTGGATCTGATCGAGGGGGAGCTAGGTCCAATGCATGGTTCATACATGAGGGGGAGATTGTTGGAAACATGTGTGAAGATTGAGTCCCACATTGGATAAACAGAAAAAGAGTTAGACCTTCATATACAATTGGATGGCTCACCACTTACAAGGTTTAGCCTTTTAAGTGGATATGAGTCATTCAATGTATATTGGGTCCACGTGATGTGGACTCTGTGCATACTTCCCAACGGATTGGGCCTTCACGCACACAGGAAGAACTTTAGGTGGATTAGACTCCTAACACTCTTATATAGTATTATTTTTGTCTCTTTACCCACAAATATTACTAGAATTCATTTATCTCAAAGACTATGAAAATCACATATTGTCTTTGCCTTTTTCATTCCTAACCTAATGCGCCCCCTCACTCCAAAAACTATAAGAACAAAGATGGAAGGTCAAACGCACCACACCATGTAGTGCACCATCCGGCCATTCATTTCGATAATGAACGACTCAGATTTAATCCGAGCAGTGAATTAAAGCCAACGTTGGTTGTTTGGATTAAATTCAAACCATCCATTGTCAAAATGGACGGCCAGATGATGCTAACTGAACCGTGTAATGCATTTTCTGCACTGAGGGACCCCTTGGCCGCCCCTCGGAGGGGTGACTCCTCTGAAAACAGGATTGAATAGGAATGCAGATGGTTGCATCGCAAATATTCTATTTTTCCAATGCTCCGTCCCTCGGAGGGATAGAGGGGCTCTATTGTCCTCAGCGATTCCAGAGAGTTCCGGTCTCGATTTGAGAATTGGAAACGTTCACTTCGAAGAGCTCGCCGAGTAGAACAAGTGTATCAAAAATTAGCTCAATCGGATATCATTTAGTACCTGATCGGAACATTTTTACCTTGAAGAGAATGCATCCAAAACACTAGATCAAACCCACTCAAATCCATTATTGCCGAGTGATATTTGTACCGATTAGGTACTAAATGATATCCGATTGAGCTAATTTTTGGTACACTCGAGAATCAAAAACGTTCACTTCGAAGAGCTCGCCGAGTAGAACAAGTGTACCAAAAATTAGCTCAATCGGATATCATTTAGTACCTGATCGGAACATTTTTACCTTGAAGAGAATGCATCCAAAACACTAGATCAAACCCACTCAAATCCATTATTGCCCAGTGATATTTGTACCGATTAGGTACTAAATGATATCCAATTGAGCTAATTTTTGGTACACTTGTTTTACTCAACGAGTTCTTCGAAGTGAACGTTTCCGATCATCAAAACGAGACCAAAATTCCCCGAAATCGCCAGGGACAGCAGCGCCCCTCTGTCCACCTCGGAAGGGTGACTCTTCTCGAAACAGGATTGGGCTCTGGTCAGGTTTGATATGGTCCATCCCAATTGGCTCTGGTAGGGCATATTGGGCTCAGAAAGTCGTTATTCTTTAGACTTGCCGGGAAGATAAGGTGACTGGTGAAGATAGGAGCCGGGGGCGGACGTAGAGGTCGCCGGCGAGAGCCGTAGCAAGTAGCAACCATCAAAATTTGTCAATTTTACGATCATATAGCACTCTCGTGGGCAGTTTTACATTTCTGATGATGTACCCTATTTACATTTAAAAAGTTATATAAACATTTAAATAAATTTAGTTTAGTCCCGTCAATAATCAAATAATTTTACCTCGCTCTTTCAATTTTCCTAATCATTCTCGAAGAAATACAGATGTTATTCTCAGGATCAAAGTCCCCGCAATCGGCGGCCGCCGGGGGAGATGGATGGAAAAAACATATGCTTTTCTCCTTGTAAAGAATGCCGGAGAGAAAGGTATGCTTCTTCTCCTTTATACAGAATGCCAGAGAGCAACGTCGAGAATGCCCGACAACTAATTCAGACAAAAATCTAAGCCTTATAAGCGTGGAAATTGATTTTCACACTTTTACAACAATGAAACTGAAACCAGATACAAATTTTAAATAAGTTGGAGAACACATGGGTTTAAAAATATATATTATTTTGTATTGGTTGAAAAATCAGGCTTAAATTATAATCATGTAGCACCATATAAAGCATAAAGCCTCTTTATCGTTGCATCATTCACGAAAATATTCCAAAAAAAAAGGTGTTACATCATCTATGTATCTCTATAGTCACTTAAAGAAAAAAAAGAGTACTTTCCTAAGCTTTTACACCACTGACATGTCTTGCGAGTGTCCCGATTTTGCTGAAGCATTTTAGGAAAAATTTTTGGGTGCATGTAGGGTAGGGTAGGGTACACGTGGTGCCCTGTCACTGCATCCGAGTAGGGTTGTTCATTTCATCCGCCCCGTCCGAATCCGATTCGATCTCCTATCCGAACGGATCGGCAATGTGGAGATCTGTTTGGAGATTGGATAGGATATGGAGATTTTTTCTGAAAATGTTTGGGGATTGGATAGGGGGTGGAGATAGGCATGTCCCCGCCCTGAATCCGCTCCGAATCCGTTCCCCGATCCATCCCCGCCCCGCCCCGCTCCGTCCCCGATCCGCCCCGTCCCCAAATCCCCGAAATATAGGGGTCTATTCATGAATTATGAAACTTTGGGGTCTCACTGAATTTTCTGCAATATATATGGGGTTATACCAAAATTTCCTTCCTCTTGCATAAGGTTGGTTTGGTAATTGAAGCATTTTCATCCACTGCAATGGCATTTTAACATATATGTTGCAATCAAAATGACCATTCATGTGATTGATTACACAAAAAATATATCTAGTAGTACAATCTTTTAAAAATGTTTCGCGGGCATATCGGCGGTGAATTGTAGACTTGTAGTCTCTTTTTTTCGCGTAAAACAATTATGTATCTTTATCTACTAAACAATTTCGTATTTGCATTTAATCAATTTTAATTAATTTCATGAATATACATAAGAACTCTACATAATTTTTATTTTTCTGCACTCTTTGTGTTGTTATACAAACACGTGTAGTTTTACATGCTCAGGGTTTGTTCAGTGATTGGATTTTAGGTAAAATGATTTGTAATTGGGCTTCTATAACTATTTACTTGTTACTCTAGGGAAAATGATTGGATCCCCGAAATCCCTGTGGGTATCCCCGTTCCCCGTTTGGAGCGGGGATGGAGGATAAAAATAAATCCTCGTTGGAGATTGGATAGGGAATGGATATGAGTAAAGGGTTTGGGGAATGGGGTGGAGATAGTAGTCTCCGGCCCCGATCCGTCCCCATGCCCATCCCTACATCCGAGCCATGCAAAAATGCAACGGACGGCTCGGATTGAAACCTATTTTTCATTTTGTTTTTGTTTTTTTTTTAAATCCGTCCGGCACTTTCAATCTGAGCCGTCCGTTGCATTTTTGGACGGATCGGATGCAGTGCAAGGGCACCACGTGGTACCCCATTTGCACCCAAAATCTTCTCGCACTTTAGAAGTCTCTGGAGTTTCGTAACCAAAACAATGGATAAAAAATAGTAGAACAATTTGGATTTAAGTGTCAAAAAATGTGTCCAAAGAGTGGCGAGTCCTTGAACTCCGATGAAGTGTCCATGCTAAGAGAGTGGCTGAGTCCTTGAACTCCAACAAAGTGTCCGTGCTACATAGACCCGCACTCCTATTTTTTGGTTTTTTTCCAATGTAAATTTACTATATTATCCTTTAATGTGTAAAAACGTGAACTACTGAAAGGACAACATGGTAAATTCTCATAAAGAGACAACAAATTGGTGCAACCCAACAAATTGACATTCTATTCATTTCCCTGAACTTATCTAACATAACAAAGCAAGGGAAAAATGATTCTTGTAACCACTTTACTCCTTGCTCCCCGCTCGGGAGAGGGATTTTCCCCCTTCTCTCTCTCTCTCTCTCTCTCTCTCTACCATGTCCGTTTGTTAGGTTGGGGAGAATGGGGATGCAATGCAATGCAAGATCAAAGAAACAGGCATTGGGAAAAGAAATATATTACTAACTACTAAAAAAGTTATTACTAATTACTAAATACTAAAAGTTCACATTGTTCTGCTTTACCTTTTCCTTTTATACATCAGATTTTGATTCATTTGTGAGCAGATGTGGATGTTGTCATGTCGCTCCTTACAAGATGACAGCATCTTCTCCCCTTTGAATAGGGCTTCAGCATCGGCCACTTCTGAATCTCCATCCCCTACCTGTATAAATGTATCAACTTTGCCTCCTGTATCTACAGACAACCTAGCACTGCAGCAGAATCTTCACCCCTTCGACAACCCCATCAACCAAAACACCCTCGGCATTAGGAAGGAAGAATCAAACCTGCTTCTGCTTCTCTTTCCTAAATGACCGATTCAAGAGACCATAAATTTTACAACATTTTTAGCTTCCAGAGTCTTTCTTTCTCTTATTCAGTCTGCTTTTGGGTTTGGAATTTTCCGTCTGATCGGTACTGGTCTTCTGGGCTGTGTTGTTCGGTGTATCCAACTTGGGAGACGTTCCTTCGCCATCTGGGTCACCTGGCTTTGGAATTTCTGTAGAGTCTGAAGTGGGTGAAGAAGGCTTTTCGAAGATGATGACGGTGTCTAAGGTATAGACACGAAGAGCAAGGGCAGAGAGAGTAGAAATGGTGGATGCAGATGAGAGAGATGACCAATACCACCAATCCTTTCTCAGGTAGTCTGCTTTTATCATGTTCTCAAGCAAGACTGTAGCTTGGACCACCTGCAAAGACTATTAAGTTAAAACATCCAATTCAAAGTGTACATCCATAAAAGGTACGCGAGGAATCATAGCCATTCTAAACTTTAAAGATGACTAGTTGCGAATAGGTCTCTCCTAGCTGTGCTAGACTCCAATGATGAACCTAGGATTACATTTTTGTTTCCATAACTTGTTTTGGTTAGAGGGAAAAGAAACATTTTGAAAACATTTTCCAATCGTAGCCGGAACATATTGGAAACATCAATTAAATTTAGGAATAATTGAGAAAGTTGGATATATTTAATACGTGTCGAAACATGATACTTAAGACTTCCGACTTCTGACATTTTTTGGCGCATTTTGGTATGTGTCGGGCTACGAAGCAACAACACTCTTAGAGGCTGGCATATGTATGGGACAAGCCACATGTTCGTATCCGTGTCTTTGTCCGAGCTACATAGGTGTCAATTTTACACATTAGAATTTCAGTATTACACTAATGGTTTTACTTCAGGCTCATAGGAAACAGAAACAAAACGAGATTGCATTCGTTGAGATGATCAAATTTTTTTTATTATTTTTTTTCCAGATAGGTGAAAGATGAACAAAGTAACAGTGAAGAATGAACAAGTAAAAAATCGGCCCAAAGCTTTGCAGACAGGCTATTCCACATATTGCCTAAGGAGCACTGCTACTCAGCACCTGAAAACTATTTGTGGGGGACCATACTACATTAACATCGGGGCTGAAACTTACCATCGAATGGCTATAGATACTTGAACCAAAGCATTGAGCGAGGAACTCCAAGTACTTACCATCGAACTTACACCCAGTGGTAAGGCTTGCACCTTTTCAATCCATCATAGAACTCTGAACTTGGTATTTCATATGAGAATTTAACGGTTCATTAGGAGGCCATAGCCTCTGGAGGCTAGTCCCAGTTGGTTGATGAGAGTCCTAATGGCATGTACTTTATGCTGTCTGGAATTTTATTGCAAAATAATTTCCAATAGATTCCACTTTTTTGGAATACAAAGGCAAGACTTCTAGTTTTAATAGAATCAGAACAAAGAGAGAAAAAAACTAACCTCATATATCGAACCTGCAGATTTTACAAATGCACGCCAAGCAGATCTTATTTCCAAGTGGGCCATAGAAGGTCTTAGAGCTTCATCAGGAAGTGCAGCATCCATGTCAAGCAAGTTGATCTTGAGCTGTCTTAGAATGTGAGTAACCCTACCAACTAATCGCCTCAACGAGGATTCAGGAATTGTGCAACCACTTTTTCTCTTATTACCTGACATCTGATATCCTTCGTTAGCAGAAGTACCTACCAATGTCTCAACTTTTGATGCCTCATCTATTTCACTTCCAACATATGATGGAAAATTGTCAAAACAACATTCCATCTCCCCCTCAATGTTGGTCCCTTGTATTGATTCATGTCCACCACCGGCCTCATTTGTCTTGGCAGGGACAAGTCTTAAGGCGGGGTCATTTACACAAGGAGACGCACTCGGCACAAATGTTGGAGTCCCACTTGATCCAATAAGCCCTACATCTTTGACCAAGTCCTTGAGAGAGTTTTGGGGGACAAACTTTGACCTAATCTCCTCAAAATCATAGGGAAACCCAGAATCCTGAACTTTAGTCACATTAAGTCCGATTTCCTTCTTTTCACCCCTCGAGGGTTTACCCTTTCCGTTGATTCTAGGGCGCTTTTTTACTGGGGTTTCAGCTGCCACCTTCTTTCCCTTGGAAGAATCCTCATTTACCTTCTTAGTCTTGGTGATAACTGAACCCCCACTGCACTTTCCATCACTATGCCTTTCTAGTTCCTCACTACTGGAATACGTCTGGTGGCATGATAAACAGTGGTGCTTAGAAGACCAGATAGGTTCTAGGCACTCACAGCGGTACAGATTACACTTATGCCCTCGCTTCTCTGGCATGTCTGCAGCCTGTGATCCCAACCCAGGACCATACTTCTTCTCCAAAGCAGTCACAGCCTTCGTCACCAGAAAACTTGGTCGTTTCTCATTTTGAACAGGATTTTCAGATTTTTTAAAGTCTTTTGGCTTCTTTCTTTGCCAATGCAAAATGGACTCTTTTAGTTCTCTCTCTCTTGCATTACCATCCCTTAGCCACCCAATGATTTCTTCAATTTCAGGATCAGATTGGTACGAAAGCCATGAAACTTTTGGTCCTCCTGAATTCGAAGAATTCTCTATTATACTTCCATTAACAACCATCAGTGCTGACGAATCTGCCTTTTCAAAACCCCAGTATATTCTTCCATTAGGGTCCCTCCCCAAACATTCCTTCCTTATAGAAACCCTCTGCAGTTCATATTCAAGCTGAGTGATTGAATCCCTTACAACAGAAATCTCATGCTTCAAGGAACTCATTTCCTGGCTACTATCTTGAAATGCACTTTCAGCAGATTGAAGAGAGGAATGGTGGCCATTAAGCATAGATTCTGAGTTCACTGCCACAAAAGCTACACTTTCAGCGACATTGGTTCTGATTCCATCTGATGAGATTAGTCCTTGTGGAACTTGACAAGGGGTCACCAATGATCTATTGCTACTAATTTCAATTCCACTACTCGTATGATGTTGCTCTGAATTGCTTTTTGAAAGAGACAAGAAAGGTTGATCACCATTAACATTTGTGCCATTGCAGCGTGGGCCATCCTCTAGCTGTGGAAAAGAAACGTTGTCTCCTTTGTTGGGCATATTTCCCAGTGATTTACCATCTTTATTAACCACATAGGCCAACCCATCTGGAGTCGAGACTCCAGCTCTATTGTCCATAGCATTTGCTTTTTCCGTATTTGCAGCAAGAATTTCTTCCCTCATTTTTAGGTTCTTCCACTCTGCAGAAAGTGAGCGTAGTTTCTGCTGAAAATCAGCAGACGTGGTGGCACAATGATCTAGATGGTCGCGGATAACGTTTGTGTTCAATGTCTCATCACAAAAGAACTTTATGAGGAATGTTCTCTGCATCAAGGAAAATATTATAAGTTAAATAACACTAATTGTGGAACAAAAAAGAAAATGAAAGATAAAGAGAACCGCAAGGTACAACTCAACATTATGATTCTGGTACCAACAGACTTTGGATTAGCAACAAAAAAGTATTATAAAAAGGAGGCCAAGAAGACCTCAGAAAAGGGGTAAAGTAATCAAATTGACAAGTCAGAAACTGCTCCCCAATTACTATAAGAATCCCAGACTCTTAACAGAGATGCAAACATATCAGCCGACTGAGATGACATATGAATATTCAATAAACCAATGAATGCGGATACACTAACCTCTTGTACACTGAAATCCCAGTACTCTTTCGACCCCATTGTTCTAGCTAATCGGGACAGTGTCTCCATAAGATTTCGAGTTAAGTCTCCCTGATACCGCTTCTTCCTGCGCCACTTAACCTGTGTACCATGGGATAGGCCTTTAGACTTGGACTGACCAGCAACACAAGAAGGGCAATACCAGTTTCCATCGGGAATTCTTGCGAGTGGGGGACTTAAGCAATATGTGTGATATTCTGAATCACAAGTATCGCACAACAAAACATTGTCATCATCTTTGTCTATTCCACATACTTTGCATACACCCTCATCCCAGGGAGCTTTGGGAATTGAGCTCTCATTTGCATGCAAAAGCAGTTCATCAATCTCTTTTTGACCTTCATCGCTTATGCTCGGGGAATTGGCATTCTCAGTGAACTTCTTGGCCACTGACACAACCTGAGGCATGGAATAACTAATGTTAAAGGCTAAAATCTCAACAAAAAAAAAAAAAAACATGGAGTAACTCTTGCATTTAAATGGCGTCCAGTAAATACCAAACAAGAAACAGCTATATTATGTAGCACCAATATGGACAAACAATACGACACGACACCAACAAATTCTCAAAAATTGGAGGAAATGACACATAGGGGATGCGTTTTAAATCATATTTGTGTATTCAATTCTATGAATAAAAACGGCTTTAATTCTAAATTAGTAACACTAGCACCATATATAATTAATTTTTTTTTATCATCACATTGTTCACGAAAGTATTCGAACAAAAAGATTTTAATTTTCTGTGTGTCTTTATAATCAATAGTCACACAAAGAGGAAAGACTTTTCTAAGAAAGTCTTAATACCCCCAACATGTCTAGCGAGTGTCCTGAGAGTATACGGAGCATTTTTAGAGTGCTCCTGGAGTGTCCACACCAAAACTGCTGAGAAAAAACAGGACAATACAATTTGAGTGTCGGTGTCCGACACGATATGTGGACTCCGACGATGCATTCATGCTACATAGAGCCATAGTCTTAACTAAACTGTATAAAACTACTCACTAAGACAGAAACCTTCCTATTTTGGGTAATCAAAATGGCCATAGTCTTACCCCAACAGCAATGTGCTGAAAACAGTGAAAAGCAATGGTATTTTACAGTTGGCTAACCAGTATAAAGATAAACATGACCCAATGAGAAAAACCAACAATAGCTACAAACTAAACTAGTAAGCTCAACATTAAATCTTTAGAAAATGAAATGAAAAGATACCCACCCACCTCTTTATCATACATAATATCGAACTTTTGGGATAATGATTCAACCAAATCAACCACATCAGATTGATCTGCATATGCGGTGCGTAAAATATTCCAAACCTACAAAAAAACCATAAAAGTAAGTACTCGAATTTTGAACCAAAAGTTCTACACGAGCATCATCAGATGTTTAAACAGTTAGCTTAGAATGCAATGTTGGCTACAATGGCTACAAGAAAAGTATAGCATAAGTTGATGACTTGAATATCCTATATACAGAATTTGAAGTCAACTCTCGCATAAAACTAGAGTATTTACACGTTGGAATTACAGGATTCTCACTTACAATTGCAATGGGTTTTAGCGGAACAATGCTTCACTTGAAAATTCTCAGAAGACAGGGAATTTAACATGTGGTATTCTTTTCACCTTTTAGCTCAAGGATTAAGTGAATTACAAAATGCAAATATAATTGCTAGTAGGTACGTATAAAGCCTCGTGGGCAACATTAGGAACAAAGGTAGGTAGGTAAGTGAGGACATCATCATTGATAGTTGTCAATTTTCAACATTTTGTTCCCAGATTGCAACAGCATAAATATTCCGGAAAAGTAGAAACTCATCACTTGAAAAAACCTTATTTCTTATTTACATACTGCTACAGAAATTCATCACTAATACTATTCCAACGTAAGGTGTCTAGAGGCAGAGCAGTACTAGTCCAAACATGATCCACAGAAAAGGTGACGGAAATACAGTTGTTTTTCAGTACAGGACATGAAAAGTAACAGTATATTTTCAATAAAGAACTGAACTTCAAATTCCTTTCTAACAATCCAACAACCTTATTCCAGGATGTCCTCGGCATGATGAGACCCTTGGTTAAGGTATCCACATGTATTCCATGAAAAATTATAAGATTACATAACAGCAAGTCCCCAACCAATCTTTTATACCCACCTAATTCCCGCAGGTGATGCACAGCCATTGAGCCTCAAATGCCATTGGTCTTAATAAGGATGAAAGGTGGTTGACCAACCAACAACTGAGGTGAGGAAATATAGTGTATGATGTGACCCTTTCACTTTTGCAGCATACCACCCTCTCCAGGGTACTTTGGTCACAAGGGAGAATTTATTCAAGCAAACTAATTAAGTTTACCCCAATATGTCCTCTAATGAACATAATTAGACTACCGACATGAATATGTAAGGACTCGCGAGCAGCCAAGTGCCTTCAAAAGAACACCTCAAAAAAAAAAATTATAAGTAATAATACTATCAATGATAAATAGATGACTAAACAGAAATTAAGTAAAAATAGCAATAGATAGAAAGAAACGGAATAAATCATTCGTCTAGGTCAAGTAGAGACTATCTGTTTAACGACAAACAGTACAAGGACAAACCTCCCGAACATCGTCAAGGAAAGCTTCATGGGATCCACCATAGGCCCCCCCAGCCAACCTGATATCAATAGTCCTGAAGTCCAAAGGACGAGACACCATTGCAGGATATCCAAGAAGCCCCTCGTCGTCGTTATCATTATGGTTCAGAAGTGTTCTTCCCAAGAGATTGCAGAAGATTTTTTCTTCATCCTCAGCAACAATACGCCGCAGCACGATGCGGCACTGTTTCATTATCAAATCAGATAGAGTGCTTACAGTCTTCACTTTCTCTTTCTTATCAGATTTAGGCTGCAAATCTTTGTGGCTCACATCCGCAAGCAATGAAACAATTGCTCTCTGTGTCAGTCAACAAGAAACAAACACCCCATAACCGTAAGTTATTGCAAGGACTCTATAAAGTAGATAATAGTGAATTCTTCCACAAAGTACGACAAGTTTTTTATGTAATTGTAATCAATTACCATCGACATTTCGGAAAAAAATTCAAAAAATGACGACTAAACATATTCAGAACCCAAAGACATTAACAAATCCAGGCTGTGAAACGTGATTACATGATTCACGGTTCCAAATTACCTTAAGTTACTCAGAATTCAAATAAGTACTCAAAAACTCGCTTTGAGAGAGTAAATTTCAAGAACTTCCACGTTGAGATTCAGATTGAAACTCTAATCGTAAAGTAAGTTCGAGACTCCAAAATCGTGAGTGAGAAGGAAGAATCTTATGCTTTCCTGCAATTATTGCCCCACTGCTTTCTGAATACATAAGACAAAATGCCCGAGCCCAAATATACCAACTACTTAGTCCCAAAGATGTTCATACCAAGATACACCCACAAAACTAACATTTGGAGGAAAGGAGTGATGAAGGCTTATAAGGATCACTTGGGTTGAAAATACCACCGATGCTTCAGAGACATGCCCATTTTACTTTTGGTAGCAGGACTGGACCAACACTGACACTAAAAAACAAAAAGGGCCCAAACCTACAAATAACACGCCAAAATGGCGTAACTATTGGAAGAGTAACGCAGATTTGTAGGGCTCACTAAGATGGAGACACAACCAGTGCAAGCATATAACAATTTGCATAAAACTTCTCGAACCAAACCATATAAACAAATGGACAATGACTATTGTCACATGTCAAATAAAGTATCTTTGATTGTCCTCATAATTATAACACTTAAATTTTGAAGGAACAACACACAAATAATAGCAAAGATAAGGACACCTTTTATATGAAGATCCAGGGCCAACTGACACCACATATGCAGATTTTCGTATATATTAAACATAACAAAATGCCCTTTCTAACGCATCAAACAGAACGCGATGTGGTTCACTCTTTATCATTTACTAGTGTATGATTTCCATACATTAGCCTGATTTACCAACTTTGGCCTCTTCTTCAGCATTGAAACTATAAGCATGTCTCATGCCGTCTTTTTGCAACATCAAGTTACTGTGAAGAATCAGAACAACAAAATCTAGAACCTTTGAATGCATAAAATTAGCAACTGAACAACACAAAGAATGCAATTTACTCTAACAAAGAAACACTTGATATGCATACAAATGGGAAACAATACAAGGTTCCTGAAACTACATACATTTCTGTGTCTCTGAATGTATGTTTGCATATATTTCTTGTTGTCTGTATTTCTATACCAAAAAACAAAAAGAGATGTTTGTTCGCACATGCGCTTTTTTTGGAAAAAGAGATTGTTTGTCCGGGCATGCACATGCGCTCTTTTTGGTGGGGGACAAACAACTATGTGATTCCAAGTACACAAGCACATACTCTTCCTTCAATTCTTGTGCTGGTAAACAAAATCTGAATCCCCCTTAACTCACTGGATGTCTTTCCTAGACATGCTGAAATAAATTAGCTTTGCAGACACTTAATACATAATTTAACATAGTGCTAGACTAGGCTTAGTTTGCCAAAAGATTTTAGCAACACATTTGCTAAAATCAACCATGATTTTAGCAAATGAGTTGAGTTGCTAAAATCATGGAAATTTCAAATCACAAAATTAAGTGGTTCAGTTTATCGTTTTTCGATTTTTTTCGCACCAAGTTAGACTGTTAGAGTACTCGAGGAATACTTTAATTTGGTGCGAAAAAATTGAAAAATGATAAACGGAACCACTTAATGTTGTGCTTTGAAATTTCCATGATATTAGCAACTCAACTCATTTGTTAAAATCATGGTTGATTTTAGCAAATGAGTTGCTATCTTTTGGCAGACTAAGCCTAAGTAAAGGAAAAGCACCTTTGTAGGTCCTGACGCATTCCCCTTGTAAACTTCCTTGCTAATTGAATGTTGCAAAATCTGCTTCGCCCATTCTGGGGGGTTTTTAGATAAAGCCTCGAACACACACTTCCTTATTCTGGCTCCAACATTTGTGGGTAGCTTTCTTGCTGGTTCTAGTGCAAGCACCCACTCAGGGACTTCGTTGACACTCTCCATAATCATTTTGGGAGTGCTCGCTGTATCAGGCTTTTCTTGACCCATGCTAACAAAGTCATTTTTCTTCACCAAACCAAACACTTTCATTGAAGCCTCTGCAAGAAACTGGTGATCACATAAATTAGTGTATTTTAAGCGATGATATTTAATTTCATAAACAAAGTTGACTACAACACTTAGTTAACCATTCAAATGAGGGAAAGAGAATGATGGGCCTAACTTTCTGGTGAAAAACAAACAAGAAATCATATACATCAAAATCAAATTGCATCAAGAGTACAAGAGACACAAAGCCTAACAAAAATTTCGTAACTTAGATTTTACTTTAAGCCAAAGTTCCAAGGAACAAAAACATGGACTACTGTATCATCCAAACAAAAACCATTAAATAATCCCATGACAAGGTTAGTAGATAGATAATAAATAGCATGAACTCAAGGAATTGAGCATAGATTCCATACTTCCATGTGTGGCAACTTTAGACTCAGTGCATGTAGTCCAACCTACAAATTCTATAAGCTTCAAAATGAAACGCCAATAAGGCCACAAGGTAGCAAAGACGCAAACATATTTGTATCATCAACCTTTCATATATAATCCAACGGATACTAGGGTTATATCTTGATCCTTAGAACTTAAACCATAGTCATCAAGATTATTCACTTATGTGGAAAAACAAAGATGCAAAATACTCCCTCCCTCCCATAATGAATGTCCAAAATCACCAATCACATCTCTCAAAAAAAAAACATCTAGATTTTGTAATTTATAATACTCTTTATGATTTTAAAAACTTTGCTTTAATAAAACCAAGTGAGATCTATCAAACAAGATCCATATGTAGAACATTTTAACTCAAAATTTAAAGAATTTTATGAGAGAATGAATAGTGAATTCGGACATCCATTTAGGAACGCAGCATAAAATAACATTTTGCTTAGCATATGCAGAAAGAAATAATAAACTCTCTTACAAGGTACAACTACTGCAAGCATGATTCATGCTATGCTACATTAACATTGTACTTGAGTTTCAATTAACTCATAATGATGGAAAACCTGCCCTCCAATCTACCAGCGTACTTCAAATTTACTCGACGGAATTTTAACTTCCAAAGAATCAAAGACAGCATAATTGGAAAGAGGATAACATCAGCTATCAAAATTTCATTTTGGTGCTTTGTTTCGGTTAGCGAGGAAATGGAAAAGTTCCAGAAAGAATTTGAAAACCTTCTGGAACCATTTTGAAATCATAGCCAGAACATAGCAAATGTCAAACAATTTTTTTTAGAGATTCATAGATTTCGAAACAACTCACTATTTTGAGATTTTTCAAAAAAATTAGAGGTTTGGGTGTGTTTTGGTAGTTGTCAGTAGAAACACTACAATTTTGGAATTCAACTAATATTTCGTCTTGGTGACCTAGGAAACAGATGCATTTTATTTTTCTTGTTGGAAACAAAATGAAAATTTGTTCCTCGGATAAAACAAGCTTTAACTCAAAGGAAAAAAAGAAGAAGAGGAAATGCAAATCAATTTACCCGCGCATCTGCCTCCATTCCTGCCACTCCAGTAAGAGAACCACAAAGTGTTCCTCCATCACCTCGCAAACAATGAAAGATTTTACTGCTTTCGCGGCAAGTATGCTCTCCAGAATCAAGGTTACCCTCCAAGGACAAGAACACTAGGATGTACCGCCTAGCCAATTCAGGCCAAGTAAGCTCATTGATTGGGAGCATATCAAGCTTCATTTTCTTTGAAGCAAATGAGTTATCTGCGTCTTTCTTCCTACCTCTTCTCGACTTACCTTCTACAGCATCAGAACTAGGGTCTACATACCCAGCAACTTTTAGAAGAACTTCGCGTACCACCACTTTCAGCAGTGAGCTATGGGCCTTTCTCAATGCTGCACCAGTACATAAGGTGAAATTTCCACAATTTTGGGTTTCGTTTCCAGACCCTTCTAGAGGATTTATGTTGTCTAACCAAGGATTTACCAGTTCGTTTTCAAGTTCCGGGAATGAAAAATTTTTCTCCAAGCCTAAAACCTTTGAGAAACGCCACAGGAATTCCCAAGCCTGTAAACATAAAGCAGAATGATGAGATGTGCACAGAGGAGGGGGGGAAAGCCACATATCATTACTCAGACGATTTGTTCAAAATATTAATTTCCAGATTTTGTTCAACCATTCGATACGATTTTCAACCAATTTCAACCAATCATGATGTTGAATCGGAAGTCAAGGAAATCTCGTGGTTCATTTTAATTCACTGCAGTTTGGTGCCTTGCGGGATGATTCAATTTTGTTGCTATTTTTATTCGCATAATGCAGAAATGGATGAACCAATTTCATTGTCACCTCTCTATCAACAAAAAACACGAAATGTAATAGTTAAGTTAATTTTTCACCATATCATGTGCATATACAAGTGTAAAGTTTAGTTAAATTTATTTATAATATTTTAAGAATTTAATAAAAATGAGTTAACTGTTCAAATTCCCAAAATATTATAAATAAATTTACCTAAACTGTATAATGTATCAACTATAGTGAATCTTATAGTTCACAGTTCAAATAGATTCATGATTAACTATTTCAACAGAACAATTCACGATTCCATTAGCGATTTGACAACAATGAGTCTCCTATTGAAAGGAATTCTTTATTACCTGAACAACGTCTCCAATCAAATTTCCAGGAAGCTTTGAACTTAGTTGCTTTCCTAAAGGGAAGGATTTTTTGAGATCAGATTCTTCAACGAACAGCTTTCGAGGTCTGTTACAACTTGAGATAAAACCATCACCTCCTTTCCCACCTTGAACATCTCTCTTCCTCTTGACCAAAAGGAACCCACTTCTGACTGTTTGCGAACCTGAATTCTGACCTCTTTCACTCAGAAATTTATAATCTAAACAGCCATGAATCCCAGGAAGCTGCTCCAAGATTTCCTGTACGAATTCCGTATCTAACCCAAATCTGTCCTGTTGTAACCATTTTACAATCATTTCACTACAAAATTCAAAGTCACTCTTGCTCTGAACCAATGGTGGAATGGCACCAAGGCCAGACATATAACAGAACTTGGATAAGGAATCATAATTTTCTGCTGCTTTAACTTCCACTTCATTCCCGTTATGTTTACAGAAAAGTTTAAGTATTCCTACATTTTTATATACGTCATGGAAAGCATGCAGCAGAGTTTGAGAGGCCCTATCCCATACCATTGAGCATGATCTTCCCTCAACTGAAAATTCACCAATACCGTCAACCAACCCTACGTCATCAGGTATGATGTTTACGTCGCTCTGTGGGAAGCAACTGGACTCTGTGGTTGAACTATTTACCTTACGACAAATAACATCCTCCATAAGTGGAGGGAAATCTTCTGTTAGCATCATTTTTATACTCATGCTCTCTTCATCATACATTCCAGAAGAAGCTGAATCATCATTTGACTCTTTATCTCGGCCATCTTTTGAGTCAGATTTTTGCCTCAAGAGGACTGTTGTGCCAATTGGAATGGGCTGTGTGGAGCATGGATATCTTTTGACTTTAAAAATAGGACCCGCATCACCACCATCTACAATCTCAAAAACAAAGAGGGACCCAGTAATCTTGTCATGCCAGCAAGATCTGAAACCTACAGGCCAGATCTGGCTGGTGCTATGGTATGTGGGCCGGGGATCAACCTTGCCCAAAGAAAGAACAACAAGATCTTCGAATTGTAATGGACATACATCCTGAAATGACAGAGGGTGAAAATATCAGATAACAAGAAAGTTCAACCAATCATCGCTCCCAACGAAGGATTCAACAATATGAGGCATAAATTTTACTCCTCCATCCCATATTGCTGGCCCTATTTGGGAGTTCCAACTTTAAGGGCAAGGTATAAATAATGCAACAAAATCCTCATAAAAAGGCATCATTTCCAGCATTAATCTCCTGTTTCCCACTTTCAAATGTACTTAAAACCAATTATAAGGGATTATTCCGAAAACCAATTATAAGAGATTATTCCGAAAACCAACACATTTAATGCTTTGACTTTTCAAAAAGGAACACCAGGACATCCCAAAACAGAATAGAGGACCAACAACAAAGGAAGGAGAATTTTTAAGCAGGGGAGCTGTGTACAAGGAGATAGAGACAACGTCCAGAAATAAAGATGAAACAACTGCATATTCATATGTTATTTACCTGAGACAGCTCAAATCCACGGCGAGCATGTTCCTTGAAGTCAGTTTCCACAGTGCTTTTTCTGTAGCTCTCAAATTCATGACCCATGATCTTACTGCCAGATGAGATGCCCGCAGCAGAACTGCTCACTAGAATATTATGATTTTGTCTGTAGTTAGCTCTTGAGGACCTCAAAAATTCCTTTCGTCTGCCATCTAAATGCAATTTTTTCTGCAGGGAAGCAAGCCCATCACTTCTGTCCTCAATTTCTAAAGAATGATAGTTTGTCAGCAATCCAAGATGCCCGGCAACATCAGCCATCGACTCAAACCTACTTCCATCAGGTGCACAGTACACAGGAAAGGTTTTACATCTGATCTTACAATAAACAAATTCCACAAGCCATCCATCATCTAATCGACCTTGCTTTGTATGTATATAATCTTTCAGTGCTTGACGATAAACTTCACCTTGATGATGTACATTAAAATTCAGAGGTGTGCCATGGCTTGGCCAAATCCCTCCATTAAGTGGAGAACTAAAATCTACTCCTTTTAAAGTCTTATGCAGTCTTTGTTTCACTATATCTTCAAAACTTGGTTGATTTGGTGTCCAGTCACGAGATGCCTTTAAGAGACTAAATCCATTCTCCATATAGAACATATTTGACGATGTCTCTGGAGCATTGAGTGATCGACCGAATGGAATGTCACGCACAATGCGCATTCTACAAACCAAATGCATACACCGATAACTGTCACAAGTCTATCCGAGGAAAACTACATTAAACAAATGATACCCAAACTTATGGGGAAATTTAAAGCAAATGGAGTAAATTCAAGGACATAACAGGTCATAATCAAATCCGCCCAGTCAGAATTAATTTTACATGCAAATCAATAGGAATATGCTACCCAAACTTTTGGGTTCTTTGTTTGCAGGTGGTGGTCTACTCATGTTCTTGTTGTTGTTCATATATGTTCATATTTGCAGAGGAGAGTGTGTTCTACTCAAAATGTGTGACCCCTGTGAGATTTGGACCTTTATTTTTCATGTTGAGAGTCCTTAATCTCAGATCATGTGAGAAAAGAGAGTGGGAGGTCAGTTTTCGAGGGAGTGAAGGTGGTGAGGTACAGAGATCTGAGATTAGTTTTATCATTGCTGCTACTCTTTACTGCTGTTACTGTTGATACATATTTTATTGCATGATTCTGCTGCAGAGAGGGGGTGTGCTTATCTTAGGCTTGGTTTTCCAAAAGCTAAAATGGAAATTTGCTAAAATCAAGGGGGTGATTTTAGCAAATGTCCATTTTAGGTGATAAAATTTCCAATGAATCTGGACATATTCATTGGAGATTTTATCACCTAAAATGGACATTTGCTAAAATCACCCCCTTGATTTTAGCAAATGTCCATTTTAGCTTTTGGAAAACCAAGCCTTATTCACTTTGTCTCAGACTAGGGTGTTGTGAGTGAGCCAACAATGGATATGCATTTAATTCTGCATTTGATTCTAGGTGAATTTACTATCGCTGAATTTCAGTTTCTGCATGTGTGGAGGCACTCACGGTGCAGGCAGCTGAGTTGATGTCTGTCCATTTCCTTGCTGTCCAGTTTTCTGCAGTTTATTCTTGCTGCCACATATTTAGGTGTTCTCTGTTAGTGCCTTTCATTGGCTGCTGTTTGTGGGACTTTTGTTTTGGGGTATGATGGTTTGGTCTGTCGTTTTGTTGATTGTTTTCTTGGCAGTCACTGATTTTCTGGGTTTGTTATATAAACAAATGGAATGCTGCTCAAATTCTCCCAGAATTGTTGGTTTTTAGTATGGGCCTATCCTTGGGGGGCTGTCCCTAGGAATGTTTGATATCCTTTCGGGAGGGGGATGTTCTCCCATAGGTAGTAGGTTTGTATTGCCACGGGTTTCTCTAAGTTTGGTAGAGCCCTGCACGAGCTCCACGGGTGATACTTGATATCCTCACAGGTTGCATCATGTTGATGTTTGTCCAGTTATCCCAACTTCACAACTGGACCTTATCATAGTCCTGACATTCATGGACCTTCTCGGGTTTAGTAATGATGGTTGCTTCAAAATCCAAGACTTCTTAATTGTATCTGTAATTTGGGCTTCTGTTCTTAGTGTTTCTTAGCCCTCTGCCTAGATGGTTTAGAAACACCTTTAAGTACACCTGTATTTTCCTTAACCCTTTCTTTTCCTCATGTAGCCATTTGGCCCTCCCATTTCCTTTTGTTTCTTTCTTTTTTCTTTTCTTTTCCTCCTGGGGTATGCCCCTTGTAGGCTAAATATTCGTTTAGTTTTTTCTATTTCAATCTGGTTTTACCCAAAAAAAAAAAAAAATGCTACTCGACACAGGAGATGGGCCAAAGCTCATTAAGTTTGTCGCCATCAAGTACAATGCCAAACTCAGTCATTGAGTAGCGGATATATGAAAGACACTCACGGATCAAAAATTAACATCAGAACTGGCTCAAAATCAAAGTTAAATGACATTTCACACCTAGTATATGCTTGGTATCACACATTATGTCTTCCGGGTGTCCTATTAATGCCTGTCTCCATAAAGCAATTCATCAGTTCATAGGATTCTTAGAATATATCCGTTGTAACTACTACAATTTGTCTTCCGAGGGTCTAGTAGTTCTCTAATGATTCTAATTGTGAATAATTAATCCCAAAAGGAGCAAATAAATCCTACCTTGATCATGTTATCCCTCTTTTTGACCAGCATGGGAACTTCTGGTCCATAATGGGTGAATATCACCACAACCAACCCCAAATTTGGTTGTCAAGCATTTCAGAAAATATTTCAACATATAGTCTTTCAGGTATAAATGAAACTAATTTCTTGCCAATTTGTAATTGAAGGAAGCATTTGCACGATCCTTAACCAAAGGGCTAACAAAAAGAAGAAAATCAATAGTGCATGTTGAAAACCTAAGCGTTGCAGTTTCCTTTGTCACCATATACCGCTGCCCAAAGAGAAGAGGTTAGGCCCTTGGCCCCATTCACAACCAACAAAACTAACAGGGAACTAATAAGTTCAACCATTTACCAAAAGGCCAACAGCGAACAAACCTAAAGGACCAAAATTGCAAAAAAAAAACCTTTGCCTGTGGAAACGTAATGATGACATGCTGTAAGTCATTACATTGCTTTGTATAAACCAAAGGACCAAAAATGTATGAGAAGCATAATGCATTTTTCATAAAACATCAACCAAACCTCAACAAGCATTTACCTAATTCCTATTCTAGAATCTAGGTAACTTGATTAGCTGAAAAAATAGCTTTGGCTTGTTCCCATAAATTCAATGGAATACCATAAAATAAGTCAAAGTGTTTCCCCCTAACAATTTTGCTCAAATAATCTAAAAATCAAATAAAGATCAAAGATAAGCAGCTATAGTAGAAATGCAACTTGCAATGTACACCAAAACTTGAGTGAAGATTTTATGTAATCTAGAAGTTAGAACATTACTTCAATTATTTGTCCATCAAAAAAAACACAAAGGTCTCACCCATGGACAATTTACAAACTCGGTATGCACCATAATGTAGTACCATGAACAAATCATGAAATTGGTGCAGCAAAGCTAGCTCTTTGTATCATTCGTATGCAAAATGAGAATTAATTCCCCTTTATAAAGCAGTGCTATCAAATTTACCAAAGGAGAGAACAGCTAAATAACTTAAATTCAAGCAAAAAGGGAGAGCAATATCAAGCTCGCATGCCCTGCTATGTATCCGTCTTTACATCCTCAAATGTAAGACAGTTTTTTTTTTTTTTTTTCCCTTTTGGAACAGGACTGTAAGACAGCTTCATATCAAGCTCGCATGCCCAATTCAAGCAGTCCATGTTCTCTTCTAATGGTCTGCCTATCCAACCCTCGTAAAGGCCCAATACACAAAATAACATAACCAAAGTAACACCAAAAATGGATAATACTCCCTACGTTCCCATTTCATAGTCCCTTTTCGGGATTCCAACTAAATAAAGGAACACAATCATTGCACTTTTGAAAATATGTTCCTCTCTTTTTACCCTTCAATCATTATTTTTTCTTGACCATTTAGTACACTGCTAATTTAAACATAGAAGTGTAAAAGAGGAAATTCATTAACTATTACCTATTTAGTTTTGAGGTGGGAGTGGGACAATCTTTTTGAGACAGCAAAAACTGCTAACTGGGACTATAAAATGGTTAATGAATTTCCAATAATGCTTGTATGGACTTTCATAACCTTGTTTCTCCAATTCTACCTCTTTTGTGTCCAAAATGTAGTTTGGTGCGGTGCTTTATTCTGAGGACGTTTGGCTACCTTTGAGTCGGTATCTAGGGTTTCATGTGCAGAGGTGTAGTCCTCCTTGTTCCACTCTCTAGTACTTAGATTATTGATTTGAATGCGTTCGTGGTCTTTTGATTGTGTCAAGTCTTGGTTTATTATTAGTCAGATGCCTCAAACTTTTCTTTCTTCCAAATAGAAATGTTGCTCAAACTGCATCAAGTGCTTGGCACAAGATTTTGCAGGTGTTGAATTGGAGATAGTATACGACATCTATTATCTAGAGCAATGCGTTATAAGGGATGGGCATCGCCGCTAGTTGAGCATGAACACTAGCTAGCTGACATGGACGATGGCTCCATTTGTCTTCGGGCATGTATTTCACATGACCTCTCGACTTGTAAGAGATTTAACATTTAGGCTACCTGTTTCTAATTTGTACAAGACCGTGGCTTGAATGTCGATCTTCGAATTTGGATATTGAGCACCATTGGAATATTTTCACTTTTTACTATATGTAAACCCTAATTACCACCCCCCAAAGAGAGAGAAAGAGGGAGAAACTAAGGGGTAATATGATTAGGAAGATGAACATGCGGATTACAGTTATCCTAATTGTGTTAGGAATACTTACTCGTCCACATTAATGGAACATTGAATGAAGTTTAAAGTGCTTTGAGGCTGTTAGAGCTTGTCCCACATTGGTTAATTATAACCTCCAAAGCTAGTATATGAGCATGGGCGGCCTCTCCACTCATTGCCAATTGGTTTTGAGTTGGATACTTTAACATGGTATCAAAGCAATTCTTTCGTAGGCTTTTGGACAAGACTCTATATTGTTGATGGTTGGTTCCCCCTTTGTTTGTCATTAATGGTTAATAGTTGTCAGATGTGTTGAATTGTTTATTTACCTTTTCACGCGCAGGTCAGGGGTCGCACGCGCAAGGGAGAGTTAGAGCTTGTCCCACATTGGTTAATTATAACCTCCAAACCTAGTATATGAGCCCGGGTGCCTCTCCACTCTTTGCCAATTGGTTTTAACAAAGGCATTCCGTAAAGGGCTTCTCAATTTTCTTTCCTCTAGGATAGTCAATTGATAGAGGATGCACATACTAGGCACATTCATGCATAGCGAAGAAACTACTTATTGGTTAAACACATTTAGAAGGTATGATTCAAGAGAGATATTATGCATCTCATTTTAATTTTGTCGATTATACTTCCCTCTTAAAGGAGTACTCATAGAGCCTACAATGAGGAAGTTCTCAAGAGATTAACTTGAATACAAACAGAATTGTTTCTTTCAGATAAATGAATTTCGTTGAGGCTAGCCTCTTACCCTCGTCTAATTTTGAATTCGATACCCACTTTCTTTACCCAAGTTCAGTTAGTGCACTTCCATGAATCAAAATGACCGCCATTTGTGGCATTCTTTTCTTATATGTTTCAAATTTTGTTTCCCAAACAAGTAGCAAGGGGAGTGACAACGAGAAAGAAGCACATTGCCTCTCAATGAAAACAATGAATGCTTTGGGCATGGTCTTTAGAGAAATGGTACTATATCCTGAGGCTTTGCCTCTTTCATTGGTAAATTTTGGAATTCCAACTACCATTATCATAAAAGCTAAAATTTATAAGGCATGCCTCTTTGCTTGAAACCGCAAAAATAGTTTACACATGGCCGCCTTAGTTCAAACTTTTATTCCCATATGGTTTACATGAACAATTAGATTTCTCCTCTACGCCCAAAGGTTAGTCTAAATTCACAGCTTCCTTCCGTGGAGTAACTCCGGTTGCCGTATTAGCCTCAAGGGCTCACTTTTTCCTTCACTAATCGATGAAGTAAATCAACAAGTGAAAATGAATTCTTGATTGATCATTTGCTCCCACTTGGTGCCCCAAGAGTATGATATTGGTCCTGTAGATTGAACAACGAGCTTATCATCTTGTACACAACTCCCTACTCTTGTGTGATTCGCCAACAAATCCTCTTCAGGTGATTTGGACGAGGAGATTCCTCCATACCGTTATCATGTTGCATCTCCTTCACAGAGTAGCGGACTAGATTCTTGTATCGGGATCTTGAGCATTGTGATTTCTCCAGCTACGCACCTTCGACATTTCTTTCACCTCCTTCATGATTCACACTTCTTCAAAAGTAATTAAGGTGATTTTGGTTCAAAGATATCCGTTCACTTTTGGTGCGTAGAAAACACTACCCATACGCTTCAACGAATAAACTCAACATTTTCGTTGTCTTATTTACAAAGTGGAATCAAGCCACTCGTTAAATGGTTGAAACCCAAGCCTATTAACTAGGAGGTTGAAGGTCTTAAACTTCCAAAGGTAAGGTTTGCACCTAATCCACCCCTACGAGAGACTCAAAAGACGGGAGAAAAAGGATGCAATCATACCTCATGTGCATAATGCAATAATGCCAGCACAAAGCATATTTGTCCCCTCATTGCTTTTAGTTTATTTGATACAATGCGTCAACCTTAGATAACGGGTTTGGTGGACTTCCTACTATCACTTCCATTTTGGAAAGTTGGTCAAAAAGAGACAAGGAAAACGGTCGAGGGGTGTCAAGAATGTGAGAAGTTATCATGCTTTACCCCAGGTTTACATACAACTACCAAGTTAATGGCTGACAATATAAGATTTGAAAAGAAAAATAGAATCTTCCAAGAAATCACATTGTTACAGATGTGTGAGATCTCAGTAAACGCCATATAACACACTAGTTAGT
This sequence comes from Vaccinium macrocarpon, assembly GCA_022606695.1. Classification (NCBI taxonomy): domain Eukaryota; kingdom Viridiplantae; phylum Streptophyta; class Magnoliopsida; order Ericales; family Ericaceae; genus Vaccinium; species Vaccinium macrocarpon. Next base: position 23,984,394 of record CM040173.1, read on the forward strand.
CTTGAAAGAGAAAGGAATCAAACATTCTAAGCTTAGATTGTTTGCGAACCTATGAAAGATGTCATGTTATGATACCATGTTACGCACCTACTCATCCTTAGGAAACACCATTCATGTTCAGGCCAAGAATACGCACCCAACTCATCCTTAGCACACTCAAGCTATGATACCATGTTAGTGTGAAGCGAAGTACCACATCGCCTGGGTACCAAAGTAATATGAAATATATAAGCGTGAGGGCACCCTCATGAGCTAGCTTTTGGGGTTGAGTTCTACCCAATTCCATGAGTCATTTACACGGTCTTGATAGAACTCGAACCAAAAAATAGCTATTTGGTGAGGGGCCCTCAAGCTTATATACTTCATGTTTGCTTTCTTCTGCAAGCAATAAGGGAGTTCGATTGCAAGGACAAGGCATAAATGAAATAGAGAGCAAAGGATGCAGTTCAATCCTCCATTATTGGTTGACAATTTATAATATCCCCCCCTCACGGCTCTTTTCATTTCTCAGTTGATCATGCATTGCCACTCTCACGGTCAATCTCAATTTAATTTTGTATCTAAGAAAGGCAAATGGTATGCTCGGATTACTTACGGGGTTGAAATTATTTCTTCACAATCATACAACTAGCCACAAAAAGGCCTTCATGCAAAAGCAAATTTTGTTCATGCGGTAGACAAATTGTCAGTGCTAACATATGAGGGGAACGGCCAACCAATAGGCCTTCATAAAAATGTAGAATAGTCTTTTGTCATCCTAGCGGTTTAAGGTTGTTAGTGAGATCAACCTCAAACCCCGTTCACGTCCTCCTAGCAAAGTGCTAGCACCGCCTTACCTTAACCCTACTACAAGGGGAAACGCCCAACCAATAGAAAGACTTCCAAGAAAACACAAGATGATATCACAGAAACCCACAGGTTTAAGGTTGTATGATGAACCATATAACTTAGGGGAATTTGCTCCCTCCTAGGTCTAAGGTTCAAAACTGGTGATATCAACTCTTATGGAGCGAGTTGGGTCTGCTAGTAAACGGTGGAATTGGTCCCTAAAGATTAGAGGAGATGCATGCAAACTAGCTCGGACACTCGATACCTTGGTTTACCTTACCTGATACCTGTGGCTATTGGTTGGTACAGGTTTTGGAGTGTACCTTGAACGGATAGGTTCAAAATTTCTGCGTCACCCAAAAAAGCAGTCTCCCCCATGAACATACCCAATACAGAGTAACTAATCAATTTATGTCAACAGAGAGATACTCAGATACATGCAAACAGTCGCGGCTTTTCAACATAAATCAGTTTAAGAGAAACCGGCAAGCACAACGTTTTTTATGAGAATGCCAAACGACAGAAAACCAGCAAACATGAAACAATTGAATTCACCCTTTTCAAACTCCGTTTCAATTGGGTTTTAACCTGAACCAATCATTAGTATATCAACTAACCGAATGTTAAAAAAAAAAAAAATCACCAATTTAAATCCAATCAGAATGGGGCAAAAAAACGGTAACAAAAAAAATGGAGCTTGAGAAAGAAAAAAAATCATACTTGTCGGCATTGTGCTCAGCAATTGTCACCAAACCTCCGTCGCCGTAGCTCTGCTCGACAAAGCCCTCTCCATCGGCCTCACGCGGCGGCGATGCATTGATGTCGAATAACCTCACTGCTCTTCTCAGCCTCTCACTCTCATTGCCTCGGACCCCGGCCGCCGCCGCCGAAGAGGCCCCCTCGTCGGCGGTGAGCGTTTCGCGGGGAGAGGGCAAGGGAGTCTCGTTGAGGTCGATTTCGAAGGGCAAGGAACGGGTTCCCGGTTTCGCATTGGACTCGGGTTCGGGTAATTCCCCAAAGTCCATACTTTTCTTTTCTTTTTCAAAAATGAGGTTTTGTGGGTGAATTCGATTCAATTGAAAGAAGAAGCAAAAGCATTGCGCGGCGAAACTTCGATCTTCAAGAGCTGAAATGTGAGAGAGAGATGGCGTGATCGAAGGATTTAGAGGAGAGAGGGGGGGAACTGGTGTTTGATTTCTCAGACCGACTGAGATGAGTTGTGGGGAGAGGGGGGGAGAGAGAGTGGAGGGAGAAGCGTAACGCATATATATGCTGGGAGGAGAGAGAAAGGAGATGTCGAGGAGAGAGAGAGAGACATGACCAGATAGGACCAAGTTGAAACAAACTCTTTTGTAACGATGTGAGAGAGAGAGGCTGAGACCTGTTCGGGTTCGTCTCGAGAATTGTGAAGGGGTTTTTTTTTTTTTTTTGTGGGAGCTTCCGTTTGTTGTGAAATGACGGGAGTGCCCTTGTCGGGTGAAGCTTCTTTTTCTTTTCTTTTTGTGATTTCCGGGAGATAATTAGGGGATTTTTCACTAAATTGTTTTTTGGTTTTTTAAACTTTTAGTTGTAGTTTAAATCTAAAACTTGTTTCACTAAAGTGGTTTTTTGGTTTTTTTAGTTGTAGTTTATTGTAAAGCGTAGTTGGTTTTTTTTTTAAGCTTTTTTGTTAGTGGAAAAAATGTAGTTTTTGAGTTAAAACAAAACTAGTTTTTTGGGAGAGTTTTTTGTTAGTGGAATAGAATAGCTTTTGAGTTAAAACAAAACTAGTTTTTTGTTATTAGAACATGGCCTTAGTATTAAGAAAAGAAAAAATAACAAAAGGATGAGTGGACCCAATAAAATCACATGTGGACCCCAATAATACTTCTAGAAGAATTTGCCAAATCGCCCTATTTAGACAGTAATTTATTAAATTTTACTATTGTTTTGTTTTGGACAAGTGACATGAATGTGCCAAGTAATGTAGTATTGTTGTCAATTCAAAATTTGAAGTTATCGAATTAATGAAATTATGATAATACGTGAACCTTCCTAATCTATTTAGATTTTTTTGAATGGTAAAACATTAAAGTCATAACCTTCTTCTTAAATTTTTTTCTAAAAGAAAGCATTGTAAATTTGTAAGTGCGAAATGAAAATTTGAAATATGAAATATCTAGTTGCCAGGTTTTCATTTATTGGCAATAAAATCACCTTTGACCAAAAAAAAATAGAGAGTGATTTTTTAGTGTTCTTGAAACACTGCCATGTGATTTTGAAATTTTTACTAGTATTTTGGACAAGTGACATGAATGCACCAAGTAATACAGTGTTGTTGCCAATTCAAATTTTGAAGTCATAGAATTAATAAAATTATGATAATTCATGGACCTAATCCATTTAGATTTTTTTGGATGGTAAAACATTAAAGTCATAATTTCCTCTTAAATTTTTTTCTTTAAAAGAAAGAATTGTGAATTTGTAAGTGTGACATGAAAATTTGAAATATGAAATATCTAGTTGCCAGATTTTCATTTATTGGCAATAATGTAAATCACTAAAATCACCTTTGACCAAAAAAAATAAATAGTGATTTTTTAGTATTCTTGAGGCACCGCCATGTAATTTTGAAATTTTTACTAGCGTTTTGGATAAGTGACATGAATGCACCAAGTAATGCAGTGTTGTTGCCAACTCAAATTTTGAAGTCATCGAATTAATGAAATTATGATAATTCATGGACCTTCCCAATCTATTTCGATTTTTTGAATTGTAAAACATTAAAGTCATAACTTCCTCTTAATTTTTTTCCTTTAAAAGAAAAAATTTTAAATTTGTAAGTGTGAAATGAAAATTTTGAACTATGAATGCATATTTTGTTGCCAGATTTTCATTTATTGGCAATAATGTAAATCACTAAAATCACCTTTGACCAAAAAAAAAGAAGAGTGATTTTTTAGTGTTCTTGAGGCGCCGCCATGTAATTTTGAAATTTTTACTAGCGTTTTGGACAAGTGACATGAATGTGCTAGGTAATGCAGTGTTGTTGCCAACTCAAATTTTGAAGTCATTGAATTAATGAAATTATGATAATTCATGGACCTTCCCAATCTATTTAGATTTTTTTAATTGTAAAACATTAAAGTCATAACTTCCTCTGAATTTTTTTTCCTTTAAAAGAAAGAATTGTAAATTTGTAAGTGTGAAAAGAAAATTTTGAAATATGAATGCATATTTTGTTGCCAGATTTTCATTTATTGGCAATAAAAGCAAATTATGAAATTACTTTGACAACAAGAATAGGGGAGATTTAGTTGTAGATGGAAAAATGTCAAAATAGATTTCTTAAAAATGTTTGGATTTTCAATCTAAACACAAACCAAGAAATGGAAGGAAAAGTTTTTACTTTTGCTGGTGTGAACTAAATTTAATAAAACCAAATGGACATATTTCAATTTACTAAACTAAACTTACAAAGCATTCATAACACTAAATTAAATTAATCATCGAAAAGGAAAATAATTACTCCTAACTACTCTTGGTTACTAAATTTTACAAATCTCAACCAAATTGATAAATTTTACATGGAAGAAAATGACAAAATACAAGGAGAAGTTTTTATTCTTTTTCTTACTTTTTATTAATGTTCTGAAATTTTACCATTTGGACAATTTTATGTGGAAACAGAGCTCGTGTTGTGTGATGCCGCTGTAACGACCCTAATTTTCGTAAATAAAAATTTTGTTAAATAATTTAATTAATTAATTTAATTTTCAGTTTATCGGAATAATTTCCTATTAAATTATTATTTATTTCTTTAATTTGATTTCCAGCCATGTGTACACGTATACGAGACCGAGTAGCGCATCCGTTACACTACCGTAGCACCCGGAGACCTCGGCTAATGTCCGAAACCTACTAACTCTCCTCCATCTAATCACCATGGTACGTCATGGTGAGGTCCCCTCACCTTAGGACTTGTTACTTTGACCAAGTTAGAGAGAGAGAGAGTTAGAGAAAAAGTTAGAGAGAGAGAGAGAGAGAATGCCGAGAGAGAGAGAGAGAGGGTTCGGTAGAGAGAGAGTGTGTGTGTGTGTGTGTGTGTGTGTGTGTGCATGCATCTTGGTACATATGCACATGCATGAGTTATTGCTTTGTACAATTGTGCAAGCAATGAGTTGATGAGGTGGCCAACTAAACTTAAGGTTTTGTACCCAACATTTGTTAGAATAAGCCTTGCTATTTTTAGAGTACCCTACACATACCGACACAATACATGCATTTGTGCACAATATACCTATCCTAGCCTATGTTTTGTAGGCCTTGGCTTCCAAGTAAGCTAGGGACAAGCTTCCCTAAATTAAGGAAGGAATAATCCACCTAGCTATAGCTAGTTATAGCTACTCTCTTAGCCATTTAATGGTTTCACACACCATTGGTTCATATTAGCTCTAAAACAAAGTAACTAAGGCTTAATCCGTAAAAAAAACCTACACAACGGAACGCGTTTTTCCCCCACCAATACCCTCCCACGTTGGTACCATGTATGTGTGCACAATTAGGTTCATTCTAGCCAAGAATCTAGACCTAAGTACCTAGATTCCTACCTAGACCTAGACTTGCCACCTTTGTACTTCCATGTGCCACCTTAGCTCCACCATTACTCCCATTCATGCATCAAATTTTCAGTGGTGTGTGTGTGTGTGAGCCGAGAGGTAGAGAGGGGGATGACTCCCATTTGCCTATAAATAGCACCCCTTTGTGTGCTATTGGACCCCATGTACCCTACTTTCTTTGTTACCTCCTAAAATCCCACAAACCAACTACTTTAACCAACATAGTTAGATTCTAATTAGCCACTTACTAGGCTAATTAGTGGGTAATTAAGTTAGTTTAAGAGTTTTTCTACACCAACAGTGCTAATTAATCTTAGGTTTACACCCGAAAACTAAGGTAGTTTACTAAACTACTCTTCTAATTAGCTATTTCTAGTTTAAATATGTTGTTCTAATTAAGTTTTTAAGCATGATTATAGAGTTTGATTAAGTAAATTTATGCATGTGATAAGTGATTAAGTATGTTCCTTATGTATTTAGAAAGAGGATTTCATTACCAAACATTATCATAAAGTTCTAAATAGAATAGTTCATCATGAAATTAAAAGTTGATTTGTGAAATTAGAAGTGGATTAGAAAGATTAGAAGTGATTAGAAGGTGATTAGAAGTGATTAGTAGTGATTAGAAGTTAATTAGTAGATGTGTTTCACTAGACAAAGATTCTAGTATGATTATGTTATTATTTCTAGAAAGAAATAATTAATCTTGATTGTTTTGCTTGTTGGTTGTCATTTGAGATAAAATTTCCTAAATAAATGGAGAAATTTCTTTTATAAGAGATTGTTAGAAAGAAAAGCCTATTGGTAAATTTTCTAGAAGAAAAAGTGGGATTTTTACTAGATATGAAAAAGATATTTTATTTGAGATTATTTGAGAGAAAGTTTCTAGAAAGATAGAAAGAATATTTTTGGGAGAGTTTTAAATATTTTAGAAAGTCTACAATTAGTTGGGGTGAATTTTTGGCAAGGGATTTCTAGAAAAGAGTTTGGTTTAAACTATTTTTGAAAAGAGAAAATTGATTTATTTTATTTCTTTGGAGGAGAAATAAAATAGTTTGGAGAATTTTGATGAGGATTAAATTGAGAGAAATGGAAATATTATTTTTGGAGAATTTTAAAGTGTATGATTTTAGGTGGAGAAATTGCTAGAAGGAATATTATTTTGAGGGAAATTGGTGTATTAAAATGTATGATTTTATATGGGAAAAGTTTCTAGAGGAAACAAAAATTATTTAGAGAGTTGGTATATTTTTATGCATGATTTTATGTGAGAAATGTGATTTTGAAAGAATTTGAATTTAGAGGAGATTATGAAATATTACATGAGCACGATTTGAGCATGTGACACCGAGCACGTACGCAATACGTTATGTCACCGGGCGCGAAATTTAATATTCGTTGATGAGAAAATAGAAATGAGAATGAAAATGAGTTTGAAATACGAAATGAAATTTTCGAGAAATGAAATGGAGATTTTCTTTTGGAGAATGAAATGAGATTATGGAGAAATGAAATGAGATGAAATGTGATGAGATGATTTGTTGCCACCTCAAATTCGCGGAGAGAATTTGGAGGAATGGTATTGATTGGCGGTAGTGTGGAGAATGAGCGCCACTTCCGGCCATGGAGAGAACTAGGATGATGGGCTAAGCGTGCACAACACACGGTGAACGGACCTTGCAAACAGGCTGTTAAGTTCGGTGATGCAAGACGGCCGGCGGGTCGTCGAGAGTCGGGGAAGAAAGAGTAACCGCGCAAACAATTTTAAGTTCGGTGATGCACGATAAACGGGACCTCGAAATGAAAGGTTGGTACCGCCAACCGGAAGAGGCGTAAACGGACCAATAACTTTCAGAGCGGTGGGAGATAATGAAATTTGAAGAAGAATGCCGGGAAAGGCACCGTATTAAGAAAATCAATTTTTGGGAAAATCATGATAAATGAGATGTGTTTTTGAGAAATGAAACGAGAATTGTTGAGAAAGTGACACGTAGTACAGTTTGAGATACTAAAACGAGATACCATTTTCCTGCGCATAATTACTCTGATCCGCATGGACACGCATGATGCATGATATGATTTACTGTTCATAAGTTATATATGCTGTTCATGAATATATTGTTCTAGAATTGCTACTTAGAAGCTTAGCGTAGTAAACTATTGAGCCTGGCTCACGGTGTTGCCTTCATGTAACCCTGGCATAATATCATATGATGTTGCCTATGCGACTCGGACGTATTATGCTAGACTATCTAGATGGACAGGAACCGTACTATGGGGTCGCAACCGAGGAACCTGGGCGCGGCTTAATGGGAATGGGAAACGACGCGGCCAGAGGGGATAGACGAGGCCCTAGAACCACCCCGGTTGCTATTTATTTAGTATTTGAGAACTGTATCGTTTGTATTAAAGTTTGGGTTTAAACTTTATTTCGGATTGTAATAATAATTAAAGTGCCCAAATCTTGGGGGCGTTACAGCCGCACTGCAACCTTGTAGTGCTTTTAAAGTAAATGAACATACAACAATAGGTCAAACAATCAACCTTCTCAATTTGTAGATTTTGAATGTGAAAATATTCAAGAGTTAACTTCGTCTTAAATACTTTAGTTAAAAGGATTTTGAATTTATACATGTGGCATGAAAATTTGACTAAAAGCTAATGACTAAGAGAGTTTTTTGGCTTAAGTGCTTTTCACAGATTTTTATGTGATGTACTATGAGAGAGTGGCTATCTCTGTTTCCGTAATAAACTAGCTTTGTGACTTTTTTGAGTTAGGAAAATGGGACCTAAAATCACAATGAAAAATGGAGAGTTTTTTTGTTTAGGTGGAAAAAGTTTAAACAACGTCTTCAACTCTTCATCAGTTTTCAAATTCTAGAAATCAAGAAAAACAGTGGAGATTCTGTGGGTGGAAAAAGCTTTACCGACTTCTTCATTGGTTTTCAAATTTTAGCATGCAAGACAAATAGCAATAAATTGCATCTTTTTTGAGCGATCTGAAAAGATGACATCAAAGAAAAGTTTTGACTTAATTGCACTTATCACAAGTTGCATGTTCTCATATTTTGGCATGGTGAAAAAATGACAAAAATGCACCAACTCTATTACAAAAAGCACCAATTTCTCAATATAATATTAATAAATCATTTTAAGTATTATTAATATTATAGTGATAATTATTTGTTACGATCTTAACAATTTTAGTTTGATTTACTACAAAAACAAGTTATTTTATATTTTGACTTCTCAATTTCTTACATAAGTGAAAAATAATCATGTGACTGTTGTAGTAGCCTATAGAATAGAATAAAATGATTTATATACTTTTAATGCATTGAGATAGAACAATTTCAATGTACAAATATGTTATGTTATGTCAAAAAGCAAAATGTCTATTATATAGCAAATATATGTTTAGAAATTAGAACACACTCAAGAATCAAAGTTAAAGTTTTTCTGGTATAGTCCAAAGGAAAGTACTGACAAAATTAAGTTAATGCATTTTTGTTTTTTAGTTTAAAAGGAACAAAATTAGTTCAACTTTTAATACGAGTGGGGGAAAATCCAAATAGATATGGTATGTTGTTTAGTAGTAATAAACATGAAATGGAAGGGCAATAACGTCAATTCAAATGTTTTTTAAGAAGAACAAGGTCAGGTCCGCATGCTTGCCTTGTGTCGAAAAAGAATCGTAACCAAGCTTATGATGGATTCCAACAAGAAATAAAGAACCGGGAATCCTACAGTGCTAAAGCGTTGCACCATGCAGCGCAGAGTTTCAGTTGTTCAACGGTGCTTTTAAAGGTTCAAATTTAATTAAAACTCTTCCATGGAAAAGGAAGGGAATTTTTTCAATAAGAGAAAGGAAGGATTTTTTTTTCGGTTTGTATGTTTGAACTGTAAATTAAATAAAACCCAGTAATAATGGATAAGGTAAATTTGGTTGCTAGAGCTGTAAATAGATTTTACCAAATCAAACTTTCAAGGTATTAAAAAAAAACCAATCTAAATAGGAAGTATAATGATAGCCTAGTATGATACATCATATACTCTCATGCATTTAATAAGATTTCAGGCATTCAAAAAAACCAATCTAAATAGCAAACGTAATGATAGCCTAGTAGTATGCATCATGTACACTCATGCATTTAATAAGAGTTCAACGCTAACCTCCGCCAATAATAAAAAACAAACTAAGTTATATTCTCTATGTTGGGCCCGGAGTGCTCTCGTGGATTTGGTTACATAATGTCACTCCCTACAACCGCTCTAAAAACAGACTTGCGAGTGCGATGTCGAATGCCATAAAAGACTTAATTGAAACCCTTCCTAACACCAATTGGTTTTAGAAGAGTTGGTGGAAAAGCGGTCCAACAAGTGATATCAAAGCCAGGAGGTCATGGGTTTGAGTCGCGGGAAGCGTCATCGTGAGGGAGGGATTGTTGGACCCGGAGTGCCCCCATGGATTTGGTTACACAATGTCACTCCCTGCGACCGCTCTAAAAATAGACTTGCGAGTGTGATGTCGAATGACATAAAAGACTTAATTGAAACCCTTCCTAACACCAATTGGTTTTAGGAGAGTTGGTGGAAAAGCAGTTCGACACTCTAAAATGAAATTACAAATATACTTCCCTTAATGAAGGTTATTTACCTTATTCCAATATCCCTTGATAAGAACTAATATATTTTTCAGTAGTGATCATGACAAGATTATTTTTTACTGTGTCAAACTCCAATACATAAAAAATTTGTACTTACTTCCTTCTCCATAATTGAAAAGCCAAGCAAGCCGTATAATGACCAGCAACTCTTATAGCAAACGGCCTACCTATAGCACTATTTTCTTTCTGAGTTACGATTTTGCTTATAACTTCGGAAGATGGTCAAGGATAATGGTTCCATTCATACCACAGTAAATATGAGTATTGTATAATTGTTTATTAATGGAAGACTGTCTAGATTGCCTTGTAGACGTTCTCTGTGAATTAAGTATTTTTTCTATTCCATCGTAATTTTTATAGTTTACAATAAGAAAGAAATTACAAAATATTGAATTAAATCTTACATAATTTTTTTTCTAAGTTATTATGTATAATTATTATTATGTAACAATTATTAATTTCCTAACTAAACAACCAAAATTACCCAACTTATAACTTGTAACAAACGATGGCCGACATCAAAGTGCCCAAATAGGCCAGGTCACACGAAAAAGACGAACTAACTATAATTAAGAGCGTGGTTCAACATGAAAATAAAAACAAAAATAAAATTACTATAACACATGACATTTAAACTTACCTTGTTGCTTAATTTTTTACCATTCGAACCAACCCAACAATCATTAATTTAAGTTTTCTGGCAGTCCAAGAAAACTAATGACAAAAGTAAGTTGGTGCATTTTTGTTAGTCTAAAAGTAAGGTAATTAGTTTCACATTTAATATAAAATCCAAAAGGGTAATATTGTCAACTTAATAATGGGGTGTTTTATCAAAAATAAACCAAATGATTTTTTTTATCTCTATTCAAGAAAAATCTTGCATTCATTAGTTTTGCGTCAATTTTTTGTGGGATTATTGGTTTGTCATGACGAGAAGCATTTAAAAAGTCAAATATTATTAAAAAATTCACTAAAGAAAAAATAATCTAATTTTATGTGGATTATTGTATTATTTTTGTTTTTATTCACAAAAATTTTAGTTTAGTTAATACTCCCTCCGTCCTAAAAATATTAGTCCATTTTGGGAGTATATGTCACTTCTCAATGTAATATATCTTATAATCTATAATGTTTTTAGGTGATTTTAAAAACTTTATATTTTAGATTTAGGCCTTGTTCTCCAATAAATTTTAGGTAGATTTTATGAAAATCTAATAAAATGAGCATTTTATGGAGAGGTGATAAAATGAAGTTGTTTTCCCAACTGATAAAATGTAGTAGTTTTCCTATAGATTTTTTAGGAGGATTTTATGAAAATCTCATAAAAAGACTTTTACATTTTATGTGTTGAGATTGGAGTGTCATAAAATATAAGATTTTATGTACCTAAAATCTATTGGAGAACAAGGCCTTAATTGAAATCTATCAAATAAAATTCATATTATATATGAAATGTATTACCGATTGAAAGACATAATTAATTTTTTATCTGGTTATAATGGAACGAGAGACTATATTTTTGGAATGGAGGGAGTAATTTTCTACTATTTAGATTTCTCTTGTTGAGACAAACTAATAATTCACAAAAAATCGACCCAAAACTAACAAATATAATTTGTTTTTGAATTAAAACAAAAAATAGTAATCCATTTTATTTAATAGAAATGAAACGGAAGGGCAAGAACGTCAATTGGAAGGCATTGTCAGAAGAACAAGGTCGGATCCGCATGCTTGCCTTGTGTCGAGACGGAATCGTAACGGTGACAACCTCACTTTTTCCAGTTTGGTGTTGGAGCGTTATGACCGAAACCGCACGGATTTTGAAGTTAAACTCTCTCTCTCTCTCTCCCCCTCTCTTCACCCGTGACTACTGGAACTCGATGCCCCATTCCACTTACTAGTACTGCCGTCTCCCAAGTCTTCGAGTACCCATTATTAGGCATTGGTCTCGTTACATTAAAAAGGAAATACCTTACCGAACCTTACCGAATTTTCATTACTCTTGGCTAAACAAGTACACTTTCAGTTTTCATGAATTTAAACCAATATTGGTTCTGTCTTATGCTCTTCTCGTCTGTATTATATCTCTTTTTGCTATTGTATTTTATATGCGGGAGGTTGTAATAGCCATTTTATTAAATGAAATTCTCTCTCTTTTGCCAAAACATTAGTAGTATTTTTATTTTGAGAATTACAATTTTGTGGGTGCAGTTTTCAAGTGATGCAAAATTAAACCAACCGCAGTCTCGTTTCACAAAAAAAAAAATTTAGGATGATTGAATAAATATATAAATTCGAAGGAGTGATGTCTGTCGTTACAGCAATGAATGATCAAACTCTAATTTTTCATTATTCTTAAAACAATTATGATGCGATCAAGTATTTTCTGACGTTCAATCAGTGGCAGATTTAGCATAGGACCACTGAGGGGATAGGTAGGGCTATAAAGAAGCCAGTTTTTTAGGATGTTCAAATTCGTTCATTTAGTTTTTAAATAGACTTGAGCTGAATGAAAATTTGATGAGATGAGCCTATTGAGTCGAACTTGAGTTTGTTCACGAGGCTTAATTAACGCAAAAAAATATTAGGTATTTTGTTGTGTCAAATCAAATAGAATAAAGTAGAAGGTGTCAAGTGTAATTTTGTAACAACAACGTGAAGTCTGTTAAGAAGTTAATTAGGAAGTGAGTGGAGGGAAAGGTTGTTAACAGCAACTATAAAAGGAATTGAAGGCTTCTTGTGTACGCTTGTTGATTGATTACTGAAATAAAATCTCTCTTTCTCTCTCTACTTTTTTGTTAATTTCTATTTTTCCTTAGTCATAGTATTTAGTACCAGAGCAAGGGATTCTTGGCCTGTGCTCAATTTGAAACCGCCATGGCAGAAGGAACTAGAGCAGCGCAAGAAAATAAGAAAATCAAAGATGACTTACGAAATCTAAAATAAGGAAATGAGAAGAATTCAAAAGATATAGGGGAAATCAAGAACTCACTTCAGAACTTGGGAGAAATCAAGGAGTTGATCGCAACAATGAGTACAAAATATGATCAAATGGCAATTCATGTCTATGGGAAACAAGTCTGGAATTAGAATACAAGGTCTCGAACACATCAAGAAATACCTGGGGGGAATCGAACACATCAAGAAATTCCTGGGGTGTTAGAGTTTCATGTCTTTAAGGAAGATTCTAACAGGTCAAATCCACAAACTCACTCTCCATTTCTATTTAATCAAAAGTATGCTAAGATAGAATTCCCACGATTCTATGGAGAAAACCCTAATGTTTGGTTGTATAAGTGTTAGATTTTTTGAATACAATGCCACTGATGTGTTAGATAAAGTGAAATTAGCATCTCTTCATTTAGAAGATACACTTCTTCAGTGGTTCCAATGGTTTGAGAAGTGTCATCACCATATAAGTTGGGAGTTGTTTAAACATGGTTGATATCAAGGTTTGGGCCAAACACGTATGAAGATGTTGTAGGAGACTTAACCAAATTGAGGCAGATCACTACTGTTAAGGCTTATCAAGAACAATTTGAGATCTTGGCTAATAAGACCCACAATCTTCCTGAAAATTTCTTTGTAAGTTGCTTCATTAGTGGTCTTAAAAAGGAGATACAACTAGGGGTGTTGATGTTTAGACCAACCTCCATTACACAAGCCATAGGTCTGGCTGAGTTACAAGAGACAAGCATTGAGGCCATCATAAGAAAAACTAGGTTTGGACCAAGATTAAAAGGACTTCTGCCCCTACCACAAAACAAACCCTATGTGACAAGTGGGCCCTTTGTTAAGAGGGAGATGTCTAAGGAATTGGAAGAAAAAACGGACAAGGGATTGTGGTTCAGGTGTAATGAAAAATACACAAGGGGTCACATCTGTAAGAGGAAGCAATTGTATACTATGGAAGGAAAAAAGGAGGATGAAATTATACCAGAATTAGAGGCAGTAGAAGAAAGAATAGGGACTGAACAGACCACTGAAGAAGAGTTACAAATCTCCTTAAATGCTCTCAGTGGGTCAATTTCTTATAGGACTATGAGGGTGAGGGGGAATGTTAAGAAGAAGCTAATCATTATTCTAATAGATTCAGGGAGTGCTCATAATTTCCTAAGTCCAGAAGTGGTAAAAAGGGCCAATATGGAGACTATATGCACTGACACTCTACCAGTATCTGTGGTTGATGGGACCAAAATGATTAGCACAACTATATGCAGGAACTTTCAATGGGAAATGCAAGGGACTTCTTTCAGGGCTGACGTGAGGCTGATACAGCTCAAGGGTTGTGACATGGTTTTGGGGATACAATGGTTGACAACTTTAGGGCCAGTAAAGTGGGACTTCAAGAGTCTTAGCATGGAATTCCTTCTCAATGGCAAGAGGCATGTCTTAAGGAGAAAGGGAGGGGGTGAAATATGAGGTGAAAGTTGTAGGTCCTGAATAAATGCATAAGATGTTGCAGAAACATCCTAAGGGAGCCATAGCCCAGATTTGCTTAATGTAGGCTAAACACAGTGAAGAAATGGGTGAACAACCACAAGAGTTGGAGACTTTACTTTCAGATTTTGCAGATATGTTTTGGGAACCAAAAGATTTACCACCTAGTAGGTCTCATGACCACTGCATACCCCTTAAACCAGGAGCAGAACCTACCAATGTGAGACCCTACCGGTGTCCTATTTTTAGAAGGCTGAAATTGAGAAACAAATGAAAGATATGCTATACACAGGTATCATAAGACCTAGTATGAGTCCTAATTCATCACCAGTCCTCTTGGTCAAGAAAAGGATGGCAATTGGAGGATGTGTGTGGATTATGGGGCTCTTAACAATGCCACAGTCAAAGACAAATTTCCTATTCCAGTGATAGATGAGCTTCTAGATGAGTTATGTGGAGCAAAGTACTTCTCTAAGTTGGATCTCAGGTTTGGCTACCATCAAATCAAGGTTTATCCTTGTGACATTGACAAAACTGCTTTTAGAACTCATGATGGGCATTATGAGTTCTTAGTTATGCCTTTTGGGCTTACTAATGCACCATCCACCTTCCAAAGTCTCATGAATGAGATATTCAGACCACTTCTTAGGAAGTTCATTCAAGTATTTTTTGACGATATTTTGATTTACAGTAAATCTTGGGAAGACCACTTGCAGCACCTTCAGATAGCCCTACAGATATTAGGGAAACACCACTTGTTTGCTAAACTATCAAAGTGTGTGTATGGCAAAAAAGAGGTTGAGTATTTGGGACACTTGGTGATAGCAAATGGGGTATACCTGCAGAACTTGCAAAGTTATAGGCCATATCCTTTTGGCCCATGCCAAATACACTCAAGCAATTAAGTGTTTTTTTTTTTTTTTTGCCTTACTGGCTATTATAGACGTTTCATACAAGGCTATGGTGCGAGATGTACACCACTACACAAGCTGCCCAGAAAAGACTCATATACATGGACTCAGGAAGCCACCTTAGCCTTTAAGCAGTTGAGGAGAACTTTGATGACAGCACTAGTCGTTGCCTTGCCTGATTATAGCCAATATTTCATTCTAAAGTTAGATGCATCTGGAGCAGGCTTGGGAGTTATGTTCATGTAGAATGGCCATCCCATAGTTTTTTGGAGTAAGGGACTTTTAGAGAGGGATCAGGTTCTCTTTACCTATGAGAAGGAACTCATGGCAGTGGTTCTAGCAATCTTAAAGTGGAGGTACTATCTGTTGGGAAGACATTTTTTAATTAGAACTGATCATGAAAGTCTAAAATATCTCCTAGAACAAAGGGTGGGGACACCTTTTTAGCAAAAATAGGTGACTAAGTTGTTGGGATTTGATTACACAATAGTTTATAGATGTGGCAAGGAGAATCAACTTGCAGATGCTTTGTCCAGAAGAGGGGAGTCAATTATCTCAGATGAGCCTGCAACCACTATTCATGCTTTGTTTAGTGTTTCTGTAGGTTGGTTGGCAGAAGTTAAGTTGAGTTGGGAGACTAATGGCAACATCGAGCAGTTAATCACAAACTTGTAGCAGAGTACAAGTCATTCTAGCTATGAATGGGCACATGGCATCCTCACTTACCATGAGAGGTAGGTGGTAGGAGCATCCATTGTCAGGAAAAGGTTAATTCCGGAATTTCACTTCTCTCCTATAGGAGGCCATTCAAGAGTAGGTAAAACTACCAAAAGACTACAAAGAAACTTCTATTGGAAAGGCTTACAACAGGATATGGCAGTTTTTATTTCTAAATGTGATATATGCCAAAGGTACAAGAGTGAGAATGTCAAATATCTAGGTCTCTTACAGCCCCTCCCTGTTCCTACTAGGGTATGGTCAGATATCTCCATGGACTTCATTGATGGACTACCTAATTCCCAAAGGAAGATTGTAATCCTATTGGTAGTAGACAGACTCACTAAATATGGCCATTTTATAGCCTTATCCCATCCCTACAATGCTAATGATGGGGCTAGGGTATTCTTTGACCAAGTGTTTAAACTTCATGGACTGCCCTCCACTATTGTATCAGACAAGGATGATGTGTTCACCAGCCACTTTTCGCATAAGCTTTTTACCCTACAAGGATGCGACTTATGCCTTACTACTGCCTACCATCCCCAAACAGATGGTTAGACTGAATTCTTGAACAAATGCTTGGAAAATTACCTAAGATGCATGACAGGAGAATGCCCTAGACAGTGGGCTAAGTGGTTACCACTAGCAGAGTGGTGGTATAATACGTCATACCACTCTACCACCAAGACCACACCATATTTTGCAGTGTATGGTCAGGACCTTCTAGATCATACTTTCTGCATTTCCAAACCTTCATCAGTAGCAGAGGTGGCTAATTGGTTGGGGGAAAGAGATGCGGCTACCATTATCGAAAACTAAGGGAACAATTTGGCTCAAACACAACGTAGAATGAAGTACTATGAAGACAATGGGAGATCTGAAAGGGCCTTTGATGTTAGAGAATGGGTGTATCTGAGGTTACAGCCCTACAAGCAGACTACTCTAGCAATACAGAGGAATATGAAGCTAGCACCCAGGTTCTATGGCCCCTATCAGGTGTTACAAAAGGTTGGGCCAGTGGCATACAAGTTGTAGCAGCTTCCACCTACTGCAAAACTTCATCCTGTGTTCCACGTTTCACTCCTTAAAAAGAAACTTGGAGCTCATATCGTGGCATCTCTTCCTCCTCCTGGACCTAAGGGTACTTTACAGATGGAACCTATGGCTGTTTTAGATAAAAGGATGGTTAAAAGAGGCAACATGGCAATTATTCAGTGGTTGGTCCAGTGGGAGAATTCTTTTCTAGAAGATGCTACCTGGGTTGATCATTCTAAGATTCAAGCCCAGTATCCACAATTTCAGCCTTGAGGCCAAGGCTGTTTCTCAAGCTGATGGGAATGTTGTGTCAAAGCAAATAGAATACAGTAGAAGGTGTCAAATGTAATTTTGTAATAAGAACGTGAAGTCTGTTAAGAAGTTAGTTAGGAAGTGAGTGGAGGGAAAGGTTGTTAACAACAACTATAAAAGGAATTGAAGGCTCCCTGTGTACGCATGTTGATTGATTACTGAAATAAAATCTCTCTTTCTCGCTTTACTTTTCTGTTATCTTCTTCCCTAGTCATAGCATAATTATGCTCTCATATATGTCTAGAACTTCAATAAAAAAATTGTTCGTACATACAGAAGTACATCCATATATATATATATATATATATATGTAATTGTTACTTAAATCATATTACAATTTAAATTTTCAGTAGATTTAAAAGTTTATACATGGACAAGTTAGAAAATTTTCATGATGTACATGTAAAAGTTTAAGCTTATTTAAGCTTACGTGATATTCTTATTAAATATACATATATACTATAGGTTTGCGCATGTGTGTGTGTGTGTGTGTGTTCAATCGACTAGGGTTTTCCTTGATCTTTCTCACTCGTTTATTTTTTTTTTTTGCTTCATTTTTTTTTCTTCTCGAACTACCATTGGTGGCTTCTGCAAGGTTGCGGTGATTTTAGGGGTATTCTATGGGGCAACAACTGCGAGCAGGGGTGGTGGGGTGCTGGTTTCCGAGATTGAAACCCTGATGGTTCAATTTCTTCTCCATTTAATGCAATGCACTTTTCACAGTGGTGACTGCTGCAACATTAGTGTTGTGCACAGTGGCACTGGGAGATGCAAAAGATTGGGTCTTTAATGTGATAGACTAGCCCAATGGCAAGTGCTTCAATGCCAGTGACACCCTAGGGTTTTTTGGGATATCTGTATAGGTGTTTAAGTGCTGCTCTTATTTGACCTTTGGTATAGTTGTCAACCTCAACGTTTGTGGGGCTGCGGGGAAGGCATGACATAGTTTTCTCGCTATTCGAACGGTGGTGGAATACAATGGTGGCATGGTGTGGTCCTTTCCTTTTTGATGGTGACGATGAGATAGTAGTCGGCGTGCTTTAGCAAGGGTTCAGTTTGGGTCTATGATAAGCCCCCAATATTGTAGGTAACCGGGGCTTATCTCGCTCATTTATTCCACACACACGTGCGAATTCACACTAAATTTGGTTGATATGAGTGTATTGGTGTTTTTGTTAAGTTACAGGTTAAACAAGGAAAATGAGCGTGCTTGGTGCGCATTGAGATCTGTGCCACGTTATCGAGGGCCACGTCCCCCATGGCACGTCAACACCAGGCCTCAAGAGCGAAGGAACAACGATTCGACTAAAGGCTCGGGGATTCAGAAGGTCACAATTCAAGTCGGTGCTTTAAAGTCATGTCTCATGCTCATCAAAACTCTCGATGGGGTCCGGGATTGAACAAGCACTCACAAGACCAAGAACCATCTCCCTCGAGTGTCCACTATGCATTTAAGTGCCTTAGAAGAAATTCGGAAGCACGTAATTTAAGCGGAGTGAATGAAGAAGTGAAATTCAAGCCAAGGAGAAGTTGGATTGATCCAAGTGTTCATTCATCTCCAGCAGACCTTTTTGGATCGATTCAAAGAGGGTTTGGATCGATCCAACTTCATTAATTTTTCACCAGAGCCTTTTGGATCGATCCAAAGAGAAGTTGGATCGATCCAACTTCACCAATTCTTGATTAGACCTCTTTGGATCGATCCAAACTTGGGATGGATCAATCCAGACTTGGAAAATTCTGCACCAACAACATTTGGATCGATCCAAAGGAAGCATGGATCGATCCAAACTCATCCGTAGAGCATCTTTCAAGCTCTTTTTGCACTTTCTATTTATGAAAACTTTGGGTAGCTGTGAATACTTTATGTAACTTTATTAGAGAGATGATGGAGAGGATTAAATACACTCTCCGCTCTCCTTCTCTCACACTTCTTACTCTTTCATTTTAGTCTAGTTTATGGGCTCTCCCCTCTCTCCTCCATGGAAGAGCTTTTATGCTCTCTCTCTCTCTCTAGTTTTTCTCAAGTAAGTCTTCATTTTCTTTTAATTTCTTGTTGTTTAATGTTGTAGCTACTCATTGGATCTCTATATAACTCAAGTTTATTTACGTTTTTTATCGGTTAAATCTTGTTCATGCTTCTCTAGTCATCTCCTTTGAAAAATCAAGTAAGTAGTCTTAGATGTTAATTTTCTCAAGGTTTAAAGTTTTAGGCTAACTTAGGATCTTCTATAAAAACCAGTTTATAAAGTCATATGTCATGTTCTTTATTTCCTTTATAAAATTAGTCATGTTTTCCTCAGCAATAATCGAGTAGTCGGTTTAGGCTCGGTTATGGGGTGAGTAGCACCCCGTGACTTAGGTATATTTGTTCTCCTCGCCATATTGCAAATATTGCTTGTTAATCAAAGAGTACGGATTGATTTTATGTATCAAAATTGAGATTTATTAATCTCTTTGATCACACGTAGCCAAGGTGACGCAGCGGAATCCACGAGAAACTAGTTGCGTACTAGTTCAAACGAGAATAGTTCTCGAATGCACGAGGTTCTTGAATCCACAAGAAGAAAGAGATATAACTTGGAATTATATTTGATTAAAAGCTGCTCAATAATAGAGGTTACATGCCTTTTATAGGGAAAACTAGCAAACCCTAGCAAAACTTACATAAAAATTAAAGTATCTCAAAAATTGGGGAAATTCCCAAAATTGAAAACTAGAAAGAAAAATAAGATATTTCCAATTGGAAACAACGTAAACGGAATTACACGCTAAGAGTAATTCGTAATCTAATTATTACCTAAAATAGCAAAATTACTAAATTGAAGGCCTAAATGAATGAATTTGACCGAAATCCACCCTCAGTCACGATTACAGTGGTGAGTATTGATCGCAGAGTGATTTTACTTCAGCCTACCAAGTTTGGGCCTATTCCGGGCTCGTTGATAAATTGCCGAATTTGGCAATTTTCAATTAAGAGTTGTTTGGGCCTCTTAGGCTTCGACCGGTCCAACTAATCATAGAATTGGACCGCTACTTGTTCTGCATCACAAGGGCTTGACCACTTGGCACTTGTGATGTTTAGGGCGATGTCAATCACAATATTTGTATAAATAACACAAGAATCCTACTCTTTGAGAAACACCATTTGTAGTCAAACGAGTTTAAATACCAAATCTTCCGTTCAGGGTCATTTAACGGCGTCCCCGAGCCGGTTATCTTAGAGGAGAACGAATCTGCCTAAGGCATGGATGTTGTGAACCCCTTGACTTAGCCTTGTTTTAGTTAGTCTTTTTAATCTCGCGTCATTCATGGAGTTAAGTGAATTTCACCCCCAAATCAAAAGCCAAGTTTGCCGCTTTAAGGCTAAAACCATCATTCGCGAATCAACCATCACGCTCAACGCATTTGGTTTTTATGGAATCGACCCGGACTTACCGGTTATTATGCTACTACCGGCCCAAACCCTATGCTTGAGGAAATAATATTAGAATACAATCCAAGGGCGCAAGCAGTTTACTTGATGCGGTTTTAGCAAGTTTGGGGGCAACAACAAAGCGTGGGGAGTTCCTGGTGAGGTCATCTGTTGACGAAGGTGACTTTTTCTCAACATCGGATGGGGGTTCTGCTGATTTACGGTTGCTGGGTCATTTGGTGGCTAAGAACATTTTTATTTTCTTGTCTTTGTTTTTTGTTGGCGCCTTGCCAACAATGTCTTATTTTATTTTTTTTTGTATTTTTTGTTTTTTAAAATAATCAAATGGTTTGGAGGTAGGATTAGTATTTGCAAGTTGCAATAGTAGATGTTTCTTCGAACCTCTCTCAATGCATTTCTCTTCCTATTGTTCCAATTTCATATTTGGCTCCTTTGAGATCAATAAAAAAAATTTGTTCAAAAAAAAAAAAAAACTCCAGGTTCATGAGTCTACTCGAGCTGAATACTGTCAGGCTTAAGTTCGGATCATTTATTGGATGAGCCTAAATTCGAGGTTCAGGTTCGGCTTATCTAACACTCAAATCAAATTCAAACTTACTTTTATCGAGTCGAGCCTCGAACAATTCACGAACAACTCGGTTCATTTGCAACCTTAGGCACAGGCCCCCACTCAACTAAGTCAACTTCTCCACAATGATCTTGGCTCCATTTTTTATACTTCCCACCGTATCTTTTCAAGTGTGTTGCTTCACAAATTCAATTTATTAAAGAAATATCATCATTACTCCATTGACATCAACTTTTACCTCTAGTTTACACTATTTATATCAATTTTTACCTTCATGTTTACCCACTAACTCTTATCCCATTATTTTTTCAAAAGGGCAGAACAATAATTATATAAAATTTTACACATTAACTTTTAAAACACATACTTATCAAGGGATAGCCTAAAATATAATACTCACCAATTAAAAAGGGGTGGAGGGAGTAATATCTTTCACTTTGTATCCTTTTTAATTGCATACGCCTCCGAAAAAACTTGCAGTATTTTCTCTTTTCTAAACAAAACCATAACTTACGTTACACAGTTTATTTGTTGTGATTCACGCCATAGATAAAATATCGAAGTATTGTTAATCTTTTAGCATTAGACTCTTGTTTTTATTTATGCGCTATTTATATGTATATGTTTTGATATTCTTTTTCATACTCTCATCACATAAGAGTTCGCTAGTTTAGTGCATGATGTTTGATATCGAAAAACTTTTAATCCACATCTCCCAGAAATAAGAAAAAAAATGGTTTTTTTTTGTGTTGCAAATTATTTTTGGAAAATCTGATCCGTCCAATGTGTTCAGAAGGTGTTTTCAAGGGTTTACACGAGAAATCTTCAAAAAAATAATACCGGGAAGGGCTTGATCCAAGCAATTTTCGCAAAAAATATAAACGCATGGACCATTGAAAACACATTTTGTACACATTGGATGGATCGAATCATCCAAAAAATATTTGGATCATGAGGTCCGGAAATGAAAAGTCCAGATAAGAAGTTTACCCGTTTGATATAGCGTTTTATAATTTTAAATATTCAGGACTAGTTTAAGAGCAAAGCAGAGCAGAAAGGGGAGAGAGAGAGAGAGTGAGAGAGAGATGGGTCTCCGACTGCCGCAGATCCCCTTCCGCCACATATCCCCCTCTCCCAACGCCTTCTTCCCCCTCCAGCCCCTTTTCCCCTCTCCTTTACTTCTTCCTCTCTTGGATCTGTCGGTGACTCCTCATGTATGGATGGATCTGCTCTCCTTTCAGAGTGGGTAGCCGGAATCTTTATTTTTGGACCAAGGAGAGGCCAATCTAGGTCTCCAACACTGACGGGTAGCGGTGGCGCGACAGCGGTAGCGATGGCTCCAATGGTCTATTTTTCGCTTTTTTGTTTTTTGTTTTCCGTTCTGATTTGTTTAGTTTTAGGGTAGTTTTTTGGTTTGATTTGTGTATATATAGGTCATAACTATTAAGTGTGTAATAAATATAATAAGTATATGCCCTTGCCAACAAGAGCTGGTTGGCCCAGCGGTAGGGACCCTGACGTTTATACGTGAGGTCACAGGATTGGTCCCTAGCCCTTTAATTTTTCAAGGGGTATATATAAATACCGGTACGGTTCGGTTCAGTTCGCTTGAAAATCCCTTGAACCAGAAACTGAACCGATTTCAATAGAATTTCTTGAAAATCCCTTGAACTGGAAACCGAACCAGTTTCAAAAGAATTTTAGTTCTAGGAACCGAACCGAACCAAGACATTTTAAAACCCAAAAAAATCAACCGGTTTGGTCAGGTTCTTGAATTTGGTTCGCTTCTTCGGTTTTTTTGTTCAGCCCTACTTTCTCTCATTACGTCAAAAAGGAAAAACCTATGTTTTCAATAATCATTTATCGAAGGATTCAACAAGGTTTTGCATTTATGAATCAGAACTCATCAAAACGTAAATTCTTGGAAACTAAGATTTAGATCTTGCAATTTACTTTGGTCCTCTATGGTGGACAAAGAACAAACAAATAGCCACATATTACTCAGGTGTTCTAGAAATTAGCGATCAATAGAATTACCATCAGCCACTCTAACATCCGTGTGCTAAACATCCGTGTGCTATATATGGGGTTTGCTTCACCGATGGACCTCTTTGATCCTTATGGAACGGGTAGAAAGGGTGAAGAGAGGGGTGAGACTCGCCTGAGACCTTGCAAGCTCGCCTGAGAAGACAACTTGCACAAGTAACACCCGCGCTAGCGTCTAACCCGAAAGGTAGTGGTCCAGGAAGACACTCCGACGGTCTAGTTAGTCACGGCAGTGAGGCATGTGACTGGAAATGTATGAAGTGTAATGTTGAGAGAGAGAGAGAGAGGAACCCCTCAGCCATGGGGCAAGTTTCCCTTTTATAGGCTACTAGAACTTCAACTAAAAAAATTGTGCACAAAAACTCCTGGATGATCATATGATCGCTTGTGCATAGCATTATCGTTTTTGGACAAATAAACAATATTGTAATATAAAAAATATCACACCAAATATGCTGCTATGTAATCTGATAGTTTGCACATAATCAAAAATTACAACACTAACACTGCCGTTGCCACTGGTTTTTCTCGATTAACTCGAACATAATTTCTTTTCTAGTTCAATTGCCTTCCCCTGTTCTTTAATTTAACTATACGATTTAACTGCATATGAAATTAAATAATAATAAATGAAAAGAGTAAACAAAGGAAGAAAAAAAAGTAAACACTGGTTTAATTTTTTCCGTCCTTCTATTGGTTTTTGTTTTGAAGACGTTTAGGTATAATCCACATTCATTCCTAGGAAGGTTTCTTTGGGGAAGTTATCTACTGTGCATGCTCAAAGAAGGTAAAAATTCAAATCATTGCTTTTTAACTATTGAGTTTATTTATTTATTTTATTTTATTTTACAGATTCTTTGTTCTAAATACACCAAACGAAAAAAAAAAATACAATAGAGAGGATTAAAAATGGAGGAAGAAAATTAAGTTTGGAATTCATCCCTTCGTTCATATATAGGCGTATCAAATGTGGTTTTTTTTTTTATATGTTGCGAATTCAAGGCTAAAAAGGTATGGTTTTCACGTGTTCATTTCCTCAACACAAAAAACCATCATGGAAAATGGGAAAAAATGTAAGAAACCAAAAATAAAAAATAAATCATTATTTTACCTGTTTAGAAGATGAAGGGGCAAGCACCATGGAAGCAAATTCATAGAATCATACACCATGCAAGATGACGAAACATATATGGAGATGAAGAGAACATCGGTGGAGAGTTCTGACGCCAAAGTGGCGTGTTTTTTGAACTGCAACAATTATTGTAAATTTGTGAATCGTGGTGGGTGATGCAGTTTCTTAAGGCAGTTTTTTGTCCGGGGAACGTGTAATCCCGGTTATTTCAAATGCATTGAGTTTAAATTGAGGTTTTGTAACAGTTAAGAGGGCAATTTCGGTATAATAAAAATGTGAGCCAACCTCAAAATTTTATCTACACCGAAAGGGTGCTCCCCCTTTATATATTAGGGCTTGGTTTGGGTAAATTGAAAAAATTGATTTTTTTGGTTTTGTCCTTATTCAAATTTTTTTTGTATTTGTTGGTTTTCGGTTGATTTTTGTGGTTTCTTGGCTTGTCTCAACAAGAGGAATCTAAAAAGTATAAAATTATTAGCTAAACTTAAAGTTTTGTGAAGAAAGACGAATGCGACATCCAAAAAACCGATTTTTTGGATTATTTTTTGTCTTTATTCACAAAACTTTAAGTTTGGTTAATAATTTTATACTTTTTAGATTCCTCTCGTCGAGACAAACCAAGAAACCACAAAAAATCAACCAAAAACTAACAAATACAATTTTTTTTTGAATAAGGAAAAAACCAAAAAAACCAAAAAACTAGTTTTTTCAATTTACCCAAACCACCCCTAGAATAGATGGGATGCCTGCCCATTGTATTTCCCGTGATCCTCATGCTCTGCCCGTATCTGACCCGGCATGGTAATGAGCAATGAGTACTCCTCCGTTTCGGCTGATGTCAGGCCTCTAGCGTACCTCAGGTTTTGGATACCCCAAGTCCGTAACGTGATCCATCAGACGCCTCAAGCGCCTCGTCCAAACGCTGCCTAACACCACTTCAATCACGTCTGTCCCCTGTCTAATCACGGCCCTTAGGCGTGAGTCACTGAGCCCTTGGTCCTTCCGCTCGAGGTATTTCCCATCTTAGACCGTACATCCCCTGCCCGGCGGGGAAGGCTGCTGTGGTATGGACTATAGCCGAGATTGATTACCAAACAGGTCGGCAATCTGATGACCGACAACGATCATTTCCTCCGGATGAAAATCCATGCGGTGAGTTCCTAACAGATTCAGTTATCCCTAGTACCGCTCGGCAATGAGCCTGAATCCGTCTTAGGTATCTCCAAGCGCTTCCCAGATTCTACAATTCCCTTGGCGGGTCCCATTGAAGCTGCGCCCATTGAACCCTAGGCCGTCTCTGGGTCCTCGGCTACTACACTATACTCGTATTTCATACACATGTAAGGAAACGAAAAAACATAAACCAGAGTGGAGGGGAAAGTCCAACAAAAACAATATTGGACAGTAAAAGAAAAGCCAAATTTTAGGAAGTTCTGGCGATTTTAGAAAGTTCTGGCGACTTGCTCACAATCTGCAATTCCTATTGATTTAACTTTATTGAATAGAAAGTATAACAGACTTCCTCAATTCATAACTATAAAACATAATTGTTGGTAGCCAAGGAGAAAGAGAAACAAAAGTAGAATCCCTTAATTCATCCCCCAAGCCCTCCTCCATTACAAGAATCTGTCGATCCATTATCTTCAAGCTTTACCTTCCCAGCACAGCAACCCTTCTTCCTGTGTTCATCAACCTCGAGTTTCCTCCCACTACAAACTCTGCCAGCAACAACCTCCACACTTTCTCCGTGCTCCAACCTCCTCTCCAGAAACTCTGAATTCTCTTTCCACACCTCTCCATTGGTGTAAACCTCCTTCTTCCATATTGGAACTGAAGCCTTGATCTCATCAATCAGAAATTTACAAGCATCCAATGCGTCAGCCCGATGAACAGAAGAGACCGCAATGAAAACACTGGACTCCCCAACAGGAACCGGGCCAAGACGGTGGGCCACTGCTACAGAGTCGAGATTCCATGCTGATCGGGCTGACGAACAGATCGACTTGATGCAGCGGATGGCCATTGGCACGTAAGCTTCGTACCTGAGCTCCAACACAGTCTTCCCTTGAAAGGTATCGCGTGTTGTTCCAGAGAAAGTTGCAATGGCACCACATTGCGGAGCTTGCACGAACTTGATGTACTTCCCCATGTCAATCTCAACATTCTCTTCTAAGATTTCAATCAAATTTTTCTCATTGTCATTTGCCATCTCTATGTTTGAGCCAGACGATTGGACTCTAATCCTAACAAAAGCTGTAGCTTTTATTGAGTGCTACTTCTTGAGGTCAACCTGTGATCTCAACAGCAATAGCAGACAAACAAGGACTAGCATCACGTTAGGGCTATGCTCGGATACCTATGGATCGCAAAATATTATGCAATGAGAAAATCTCAAATTTTGATTTGATTGCTTACAAAGGGATTTCACTAGTCGGTATGAGAGCTCAAGAATGATGGGTAGGAAATAACTATTCAATAGAAGTGAATTGCAATACTTCATGTTGATGATTGTAGTTATAGAACGATAGCATTAAAATAGAGGTTTTCTACTTCTTTTCCAACTTCCCTTATAGTGTTTCAAGCTACCTATAATCCAACCTCTAATATATTCATTAAAACAGAATACCAAATACCCTTCAATTGAAATCCACGCCTTTCCAAATGGACCATAAGAATGAGTTCTTTTTCTCCAGCCCAATAATCTTTCATCCAATTTCTGATGTGGATTACTAATGTTTCAAAAATAGCAATACACATGGTTTTAAGATGAATTTAGAAAAGGAAATTACACCCCTTAAACTAAAGAACTTCTGAATACAGCAAAATGCCCAATTCATGTAAGAGGGACCAAAATCCATATAAATACATGACAGAAACAAGAATTACAGTTTTATTTAGATATTCCTTCCTGCGACAACCAGAATAAAAGACTTTTTTCTAGTTTTTTTTTTTTACTTCCAATCCAATTCCATACATGTATACATCACTTGCATAGCTACTCCCACCACCACAATCCGTATAAATACACTGACAGATAATCAAATTCCCGTCGAAAACAAATTGTATGCAAAATAAAGAAAAGATTGAAAAGAAGAGAGAGAACTCACCTCCGACGATTTCCGTAGGATGGTTGTAATTTGAACATACATAATATGTAATACTCTAATTAAGTTGTTATCGCTGGCTTTTGTGATCTCCGAACTCCTAACCAAAAGTACCAAACAGTATTAAGGATTTTCATGATTTGCAAAGAGTGGGTAAATAAATCCATTGACCCGTGGTTGAATCAGGAAATAACACCTCAACAGAGTTTATATTGAGCTTCTTCTTTTTTTGCCTAATCCTTTTACGTATTTGGCTGAAACTGAGGAGTTTTTATACAATTAGCTAAACAAGATCCCCCTCCCTGTGTCTACGGTTTCAAATGATTTGTGTTAAAAAATAAAATAAAATAATAAAAATAAAATAAAAAACAGCAAGCCTTGTGATCAACAAAATGTCAGAAATCTGTTGAAAAAAAGAAAAAAACGTGCCCATTCCATAAACCCCCAATTTTTTTGCAACTAACCATTAATCAAAACCCTTTACCACCCGATTCTTGATAAAAATAGAAAAATCAAAGTAAAACGATGAAAAACACATCAATATGAGGAAGGAAATATACCTCAGTATGTGCACTTCGATCCCCCGCTTCAGATCTCCAGAAAGTCCAAACTAGGGTTTTGCTGCACTTCGATCAACATCTCTATAGCGCTAAAGAGGATGAATGCAATGGTTTTGACGAGTACTGAACGTTCTCCAAGTGATTCCTCTACTTCGCGTACTCTCTGTCTCCCTCACTCTCTGCGTAGAACTCTGGAGTGCGGGTGTTTAAAAAGGATCCATGAGATGGGAATGGGAAGTGTTATATTCCTTCCGTCCCAATTTGTTGTGTTTATTTTTTTTTTAGATATTTTAAAAAATTATTTATATTTTTCAATCTTTAATATTTTTTATAATTAATATAGATCTTATTTGATAAATTTCAATTAATTTTTTAAAACAAAAATTTTGAAATCGTAAAAAGTATTATAGATTATGACATATAGAATTTTCTTTGAAACATTTCAAAAATGAAACAAACGCAATAAATTAGAACGGAGAGACTTTGTGTCACAATTTTTTTTTTTATTTATATACCAAGGAGCAGTATTTCCTCAGCAAACTTACACCATGTTCTTTCGAGGACAGTGGTTCTCACTTTTTCTCAATTGGAGCCCACTAGCTGACTTCTACTTTTCTGCTTCAAGACAATTTTTGAAAACTTTTCTCTACCGAATATTTTGTGTGAGATGGGTTTGAGGGGTTCACTTCAAAAATTCACACAAATGATTCAAATCTTCCATTAGTGCTAAAATTAATTTTTTGAGTCACTCCTGAAAAATTAGCTCATTCAAAAAATTATAAGTGTTTGATCTGTCATCTAATTGTGATTCACAACATTGGATTTTTAATTGGGGCCCACTAGCAAACTTCTACTTTTCTACCTCAAGACAATTTTCGGAAACTTTTTTTTACCGAATACTTTGTGTGAGATAGGTTTGAGGGGTCCACTTCAAAAACCCACACAAATGATCCAAACCGTCTGTTAGTGCTAAAATTAATTTTTTGAGTCACTCCTGAAAAATTAGCTCACACAAATTAATATTTCGTCTTTATTCAAAAAAATTTAAGTTTGGCTAATAATTTTATACTTTTTAGATTCCTCTCGTCGAGACAAGCCAAGAAACTACAAAAAATCGACCGAAAACCAACAAATACAATTTTTTTTGAATAAGGACGAAACCAAAAAAAAAAACCCAAAAACTACACTGTGTTTGGTTTAGAATTTTGAGAAGAAATTTTTTGAGAAATTTTTTGAGATAGTGTTTGGATGAGTTTTTGGAAAAAGTAATAATTAGAGAAAAGTGTAATGATTGGAGAGAGATAGAGAGAGAAATGAGAATTAATGATTGGAGAAAGGATATGAGTAGAGAGAGAGAGAGAAATGATTAATGATTGGAGAGGTGAGAGATTGGGAAGGAATCTTTTGAGAAATTTTTTTAGAAATGTGAACCAAACAAAGTGCTAGTTTTTTTGAATTCACCCAAACCACCCCTTAACGTCGTAACGTGATTTGGGGATGGGGTAGCGAGGTTTTGAAGTTTGGGTTTCTCATGGGAAAGTAATTTAAGTCAAGGGTAATTGTGTCCAATACTATTTGTCACGCCATGTGATGGCCATTATTATTATTCTTTCCATTGATCTCTAATTCTGAAAAAGTACACCATTGAGAGCAAAATTTTGCCCCTACTACCACTATCCCACAATTAACCCTAAGGCTTCGTTTGATTCATGACTAAAAACGTGTGGGATTAATTTCCAGGATTAATAGTTCCTGATTTATTTGTCCCGGAGACTAATTTAAGATCTTGAATCTCACACAATCCCCCTGCATTTTGATTCATGCGGGATTAACATTGGGATATCCCATGTTTTAGCCAATCCCATGTTTGGTTCCCCTAAACTACGTTTGGGATTAATTTCATTTCTCTCTCTCTCTCTCTCTCTCTCTCTCTCTCTCTCTCTCTCTCTCTCTCTCTCTCTCTCTCTCCAACAGATTAATTGAAAATATTGTTATGTCTTGTATTTAATTTCAAGATAATTGCACATTTTCTCTCTTTAATTTTTTTTTCTTTTATTAAATTTCTCATGGTTAGGTTTCCATTGGAGAACTTATAAAATTTGAGGTTGAATATTGGAACCAAGCTGCAATGGAATGATTACTCCAACGTTTAGTGTGCCTTGTTTTGATCATGTCATGTTTCTCGCTTTCTTTTCCCGTCAGTGTTCTTCGACTTTCTCCAAGCACGTACAAGTGCTTGACTCCTAGCGTTGTCGTAGTTAGCATTGACCTCTAAATTTTACGAAGTTTAGGGCCTTTTATAGTCCCAAAGTTA
Source organism: Vaccinium macrocarpon (assembly GCA_022606695.1). Lineage (NCBI taxonomy): Eukaryota > Viridiplantae > Streptophyta > Magnoliopsida > Ericales > Ericaceae > Vaccinium > Vaccinium macrocarpon. Next base: position 24,015,065 of record CM040173.1, read on the forward strand.
CAATTGAAATGTCCAAAAAGCCCTCAAGTCTTAACTTGGTCGGGTACAAAATTTGGCTGAAAAACCCATGTCCTATCGATAGGAAAACTCTGTTGCGCAAGGTAGTCAATCTGATCCCTCTCCTATCGATAGGGCCAATTCTCCTATTGATAGGATGACAATCTTGTAAATACCACCCGACAAAGTAGCGAGAAAAATAGTCCGGCTTTATTTTATCCCACACCCCCCCCCGGGATTGTGTAATCCCATGCGTGTTGGACTAAAATAGTCACGGGATGGTTAATCCAGTGCCATTTTCCGGGAACCAAACAAGGGATAACGTGGGATTGGACAAAAATAGTCCTATCCCACCCCCTAATACCGGAATCAAACGAGGCCTAAATGTCATTTCTCTTGGTTGTATCTTGGGTAGAGAAACATTGAGTCCTATTGACTTTATAAAAGTGCCCTCACTCAAATATAATCCTGTCTACGGCCTGTGTCTATCTATGTATATTTATGAGAACAATTTTCACATCAAGATTTTGTTTTTGCGAAAACCTTAAAGGCTCTGTTTGGATGATGGATTTGCCCCCTGATTTGCTTCTCTCCCTCATTACATCTCCTGGTCCCACGCCTAATCATGTGTTTGGTTGGCAAAATGTGGAGGTGGATATGTTATTCCGGTTGAGTCTAAATCCGAGAGAAGGGTCATTAGCCTCCGATGGGGCTATCGATGGTAAATCCGGGGCGGTAGGAGTTAATTTTGGCAGTAGTACCCGTCACTTGTAAGTCTTGGGTAGGGGTGGGCAACAAGTAATTTCATGTCATTTTCGTGTTATCTATCACAATCTTATTTATAAATTCCCACAATATTTTTCAACTCACCAATTCTTCGTGTCATGTTTCGGGTCGTGTCGGGTTCGGGTTGTCTTGTCATGTCAAAAAGTCATATTTTTAGCTATATTTTTATTTTTATTACTTAACAGTTCATCAAACTAAAGTCTAATGTATAAAATTAATTATAAAAATATTTATTTTTAGCTCAATTATATATATATATATATATATATATATATATATTATTTTTCGTGTCAGGCATGCCCACCCATAGTCTTGGGCCGTTATTTAAGAAACAACCTATGTATGTAATTCCAGTAAATGTGAATTAAATGGTAATTATACCTATGGAAGCTTTCACATCGGCATACATATCACATACCGTTTTTATCATTTTATGTATGTCGCCAGATATGTATCGTGTATAGTAAGCTAAGTTAACAAAAGTACTGAAGTCCCAATAAGAAACTAAGGATTGATTGGAAAAACAAAACATTTAGGATGCTATAATAGGAAACTAAGGATTGATTAGAAAAACAAAACATTTAGAATGCCAAATAACAAGTCTTAGGTCGTCCAAAGTGTTCCAAATGATTAAGTATTACAGACATGCATTCTAAATCCACCAGATTTGCATGGTATATAACCTACTAAGATGCCTCCTTTTTGTATTACTATAACCAGAGTCGAACTGAGCTCAATGGCCGTTCAAAAAAAAAAAAAAAAAAAAACTGAGCTCAATTGAATGGATAAAATCTAGACATATAAGAACACAAACATGTGCAAAGGTAGATGTAGTAAAGCTTTTCCCCTTAGTAGTAAAATGGACGACGCAAGCCAATAATGTCAAGAAATGGTTAGACATTATATCTAAAAGAGGTGAATAAGAGGAAAATTTCACCAAATAAAAAATATTAGTAATTCTTTGGAAAATGATTTTGCGTAACAGCGTAAAGCTGTGCTCTGTATGGAATTTTCCCAATACAGGGCTTTGTTTCTGTACTTAATCAGTTTGTATTGATATTAATTCGATAGTTTGCAACATCGTTCAAGAATTTGCTACCCATACTCGACAAGGGGCTAAACAACCTGTCGATCTACTTACTGCAGCCCAGGATAACTACAACGGCGTCTAGGCATTCCGTGTTGCTCTCGCTGGACTGTGCCGAATGCCATCAGCAGTTCAAAGCTCCGTGATATTGCCTACTGCCGGCATCTTTTTCCAACCAAAACTTTATTTCTGAGGACAAAAAAAAAAATGCCAACCGTCCTCCCAGAATTAGTGAAGATAGAAACCACAGACACGTCTGCCATTACAAGCATCTGTACTTTGAGACGGGAAACAAGATTATTGTCTGTCCCTAGGAGATGAGCGAAAAAAAGAAGATGCTGCAGTTGAAAATTAAACTGTGTTTCCACGTGCGAGGAAAAATGAAACTCGCAAATTTATCGTGAAAATTCAACTGTCTTCGAACATGATAGCTAACTACGCACAAATTTAATTAATGTCACTTTTTATACCTTCGTAAAGTATGATAAATTTTTACCACGCATTGCTTTATCATGAAAAGCAGAAGGGGCTGTCTAGTATTAACACAAGCTTTACAAAAGATTACAGATTGAAAAGGAGTGAGAGAACGGACTTATAGCGCTGTCACCGAGAGCCCAAAAACATCATTTGGTGAACCCATGGCCAACCCGATATCTATAGAGTGGAATCATACCAATTACGGATCAAATGACCCAAAACCAAGAAACAACTGAACCAATCGCCAAGCCAACAACCAGGAACAACACAATCACGATCCCTGTAGGCTCTACGTTTTGAAGTGGCACTGTTTTGGGAGCCATAATCATTAATACACTCGTCAAATACCCATTTGTTAGTCCCAAAAGACAAGTCAGCAATGTCACCGGAATCTCCGTTCGGAAGAATGCAGGACCATGCAAGCAACCATAGAAGAGGGGCAAAAACAACAGTCTACCAAAAGATGCTCCAATCGCGATGTTCGAATTCTCAAGTAGATAGACTGCAGTTAGAGACTTGCCAACCAGATCAAACACATTGTAAGCAGTGATGAGGAGAATTCCATACCAGTCCTTTAGAATGTTGGAATAGACATCTTCCGTAACATAGCCAGGAAATATGGCCAATGTCACAACATAGATGATGAGGACCCCAGATCCTATCCATTTGACTCTACCAACAATGTCCTTCAGAGTTGATCTCCACAGTGCCCCAGTTATGGCACCTTTCTCTTCTTTCTCCTCATTTACAGCCTGAATCTTCAAATCGTTGTAGTACTTAATAACCGGTAGTCTATGAGCAACGTTGTACAGAACAATGCATATAACCATCACGGCAATGCTGACAATAAAATAGAGATTTGCACTCTGTCTGAGGCCATGGGCATCTTGCGGATACACAGCTTTGGTCAAAATCCTTAGAAGCGAGACGAGAACACCTGCAGTCCATTGTATAAAAGATTAAAGACTGCTTCCACTGGAATTTATGTACAGAAATTGTATATAGAGGCAACAAAAAAAATGGAGGAGACTACTGCCAGTGAAGATTAACATGTCGAACCTCACCCAACCCAGAATATAAGCCCAACGCAGGTTAAAGATACTAAAAGATGAGCAATTTTCATTCATTGTTGCGGAAAACGTAGGGAGGATAAAATGTAGCCCACCCTCTTAATGTGAACTTATAATAGAGATGAAGTTGCATCACCATTTTCTCCAAAATTGATTTTGGACACAGAGAAGTCACAAGATGGTCAAATCCTCTCTAATTCAGCTAACGAAACATAAGTGTACTACTCCTCACTGGGCAGTGTGACCTACTGGTAAATTCAATACATTAAATATGAAGGTCATTGCCCATTATCATGAAGACTCCATATAGATAGGCACAGTAGCCTGATGTAAAAACTTAACAAACCAACACCCAAATATACAGAAACAATCTTTCCACTCATTGGAGCTAGGTGAACTGTTCTGTCAAATGCAACACCTGTGTTAAAAAAAAATCTTGTGTATCAAATGCATTTATCAATAGAATGGCAAAAACGTGCCAACTTATAATTGACACCCTAGTTATGTATCAATTTGAAAGCTCTTCTACTTTATTCCAATTACTCACAGCTAAGACCCAGCCGAGAACAAAGAGATAAATTATAATGCCGATGGATGAAGATCTTACCCAACAGACACAAAAAGTTAATGGTGCTTGAATAACCAGACATTGGCTTCTCTTACAAGCAGCCTCCAGTGCATTATTGGAAACAGTAGATTATAAATCTGTCTAGCAAGGAAAGAGAGTGGTATCCTATGTCCGACATGGACACTCGTCTGACACTCAAATTCAAAGCGTCCTATGTTTTCACAACATTTCCGTTTGGACACTCAAGGGACACTTTAAAAATGCTCCGGACACTCTCAGACACTCAGAAAAAAATTTGAGTGTGATAAACTTAATAGTAGGATCTCGGAAAACTTACGGAAGTCATACTTTTCTTGTGACAGATGATCGTTTAATGGTTAGGAAGACACTAAAATGATAAAAGGCTTTTTGTTTCAATACTTTTACGAATGATACAATGATGACTACAGTTTCAGGTATATGAGGTTTTGCATTTTTAAAATTAGAGCCGTACTTTTTGTACTTTTTATTCATAATAGTATGCATATATGCTTTTTGAAATGTGTCCCCAAACGTGCAGTGTCCTCCATTTTTTTGAAATTTATGTGTTAGAGTGTCGGAGAGACACATGCTGTTTGAAATGTGTCCCCCCAAGTGTATTGTCCTCCACTTTTTTGAAATTTAAGTGTTGGAGTGTCGGAGTCGTGTCCCATGTGTGCGTCGGTGCTACATGAGTGGCATCTTGCCAATACACAGCTTTGGTAAAAATCCTTAGAAATGACTCAATGAGACGAGGACACCTGCAGTCCATTGTATTAAAGATAAACTTTTATTGGAACTTTTATGTACAGAACTCGTATATTGAGGCAACAAAAAAAAATGTAGGAACTACTGCCAGTGAACATTAACACAGTGAACCTCACCTGACCAAGAAAACATGCCCACCACAGGTTAAAGAAACTAAAAGATGAGCGACTATCATTTTTGTACACCAAAATTGATTTTGGACATAAATAAGTTAAAAGAGAGTCAAATCCTCTCTAATTCAGCTAATGTAACAATACTGTACTCCTCACTGGACAGTGTGACCTACTAGCTAAATTCACGTCATTACATATGGTCACTGCCCATTATCATGGTGACTCGATATAGATAGCCACAGTGGCCTGATGTAGTAACTTCATAAACCAACACCCAAATACACAGTTAACTATCTTTCCACTTATTGTAGGTTGGTCAAATATTCTGTTAAATGTAACACCTCTCTTCACAAGAATCTGCTGGGATCAAATGCATTTATCAAAAGAACTGCAATAACATGCCACACTATAATCGACACCATATTTATGTATCAATTTGAAAGTTCTTCTACTTCATTCCAATTATTCACAGCTAATACCCAGCCAAAAACAAAGAGATAAATTATAATGCTGATGGATGAAGATCTTACCCAGCAGAAACAAATAAGTTAATGGTACTTAAATAATCAAAACATTGGCTTCTCTTACAAGCCGACTCCAGTGGATCCTTTGGAAACATTTGATTATAGAACTGTCTAGCAAGGAAAGAGAATGGTGACATTCAATATCCTTCTTTGGGGTCAAGAGAGCAGGCCTGGCACAAGGTTTGGAACCCTCTCCCTGACAAGTCCCATTCTTTTATCCGCTCATTATCCTAGCTCTCACGAACTTAGTTGTAAATGAACTTTGTGTATTTATTTAGCTCCAAAAAACACTTCAAATGCATTATTTTTTTATCAGCTTATACTAAGATATTTCATATTTCGCACCAAGTGCGACTGATTGTCCTTCCTTTATAGTTTAGCTACCATAACTCCACTCAACCAACAAAGTAAAATTTCATACTTGAAGGTGAGTTACCGAGAAATCAAAAGGCCAGACGAACTTCTTATACATAGAATTTCTTAATTTTCACATGAAAAAATTGACTGCCTTGTCTCAATCAAAGACGTTGCAACATTTAAGAATTTCCTTAGATTTAAAAATGACTTAGGAAGCTAGCTCAAAGGGGAGAAGCTCAAGCTCAAAAAAGTCCGATTGCTTGAGAAGTCTTAGTTAGGTCCACAAAGCTAAGTCAAGCCTACTAACACAGTCAACTGGGCCGTGCTTCTTTCTGTCAGGGTGTGCAAACAGGGCATTCTGGCCGGGCAAGCAAGCTCTCTTGTTCATAAGATCTTACATTAGTTTTTCTACGTTTCTATGCCCTGCTCCTTCTTTGTTGCACTATTCATTCTTGATTGTGATTTTTTGCCAAATCAACACATCATAGTGAGCCTGGCAAAGAGGATCTGAAAAATCCATTGTCTCAAGGGTCTAATTTGCTAAAATGAATTAGCGAAGCCACATTCACAATCACATGGCAATCGGCAATCAATCCACATCAAAAGCAAGCTAGTTAACAATCAAACAATCAAGAGAGAGAAGCAAGCAATTTATTTGTGGACAACCCCAAAAGGTGGAAAATATCTTCTGATAAAGCTAAAAGGATTTAGTGGCTGTGCTCAACCTCATTGATAGGGACGAAGCCAGAAGTGGAAATTTGGGGCGGCCAAGAAATGCTTGCCAAGATAAAATGAAGTTAGCATATAGACAATACTAATTTGCTGCACAAACAGTTCGACATAATTCAACAACATTTACACCTCTAATTATTGCATGATATGGAAATAAGTGGAGTGATGCTATACATTTGAAAAATAGTCATGAAATAAATAATGCATTGAGAAGACAAGAAACTAAGTGGTCATTTAACATAAAGTTTCATAATTTAGAGGTGGTATAGTAATGGCTCAATAGCTGGGGAAAACCATGGACACCTTGGCACCCCCTCCCTTGTCCTTGCTCGTTGAGAACAATTTAAGAAATAAAGCTAAGGATGTTATGGCTGTGTTCACCCTGGTTGATGGAATAGAGTATGCTTTACTCAGACTAACTAGCATGTGTCTTCATGGAACATCTCAACTAGGGTTCTAAAGGGTAAGGGTACTAAGAAAGTGGTACCTACTACCTAGTGTGGTTTAGAATTATTTCCTTGAGACATTTACCATCAGGTCACCCTTGGATCCCATAATTACCATCAGGTCAAGCCCAACTCTGAAAAATTCTCATCAACTCCCCAACCCGTATAAAAATGCCTAAATCATAGGTACCCTATGAAAGTGCATAAAATTCTCGGGTACCCTATGAAAGTGCCTAAACCACTAAACCTTATAATAGGAAAGTGCACCCTAAACCTAAACTCTAGAGTACCCCAAGACTAGGGTACCCTTATGATTAGGGTACCCTACGACTCGGGTACCTTATGAAAGTGCCTAAAATCCTAGGGTACCTTATGAAAGTGCCTAAAATTCTAGGGTACCCTACAACTAGGGTACCCTATGAAAGTGCCTAAAATCCTAGGGTATCCTATGACTAGGGTACCCCATGAAAGTGCCTAAAATCCTAGGGTACTCTATGAAAGTTCCTAAACCACTAAAACCCTATAATAGGAAAGTGCACCTTAAACCTAAACTCTAGGGTACCCTATGAAAGTGCCTAAAATCCTAGGGTACTTTAAATCCTATGGTACTTTATGAAGGTGCATAAACCATTAAAACTCTATAATAGGAAAGTGCACCCTAAACCTAAACTTAAAAAAAGAGTGACTTACCTTAGTGGTAATTAAAAAAAATGGCTTACCTTATTGGTAATTAGACATCTCTTTTCTAGACCTAGAGGTAATAATCCCTATTTCCTTTTACTTACTGACTGATAGTTTTACTGTGTCTAAGGTTGGTTACCCAGGTTGGTTACCCCTATTGTTGTAACAAACATTATGAATGTGACTAAGTTAGGAGACAACAAACAAACAACAACCAATCACATGAGACAAAGATTTACATGATTACCCCAAGATTGAGGTACGTCCACGGGTGAGGAGAGAGAGAGTTCATTATTAATGGTGAAGAAGAGATACAAAGAGCCGGCTATAATCCGTAACTCAAGAGAGGCCACAATATGAGAGCAATAGCCAAAGGATGCAACCCTAAAATCCCCCAACACTGCTTTATACAAGAAGCTACATAAAAATTAGGTTAAGTTAAAACCCGTCAAAATGTGTCATCTGCGTAAATCCGTATGTAACTCGGACAAAACCGCCCAGGTGGGCGGGATTTCCAGAAAATCGCTGAAAAACTCAAAACTATCAAACCCGCCCGGGCGGCTTTTCCAGAGAACCCCCCAAAATCCTAACAGTATGCAGAGTGTGACGAAACTGTACACTTCTTCCAAAAAAGCCAAATTCAAGGTACTCTCAACACTTGTGTTTGGGAATGTTTAGATGTAATCCCCAAAGGTATGCCCATGCTTGACTTGAGGTAAGTTTGGTTTTCTTCAACATAAATTTAATAAAAGGGGAAAAAGAAGAGGGGATCTAGTCCATAATTCGAGCATTACAACCTAGTCCATTGGATTTTTCCAAAATGCCACTTATATCCCTAGGTTTAGGTAGCAATTTCCCCCTAAAAAAATCTACGTATGCCCCCCTAAGATTCTGATTTGGGCCCTCCATTTTCAATCCCACGTAGAAAGTTCATGTCGATTGTTAAATCTTTCTTGAGTTCTCCATGTTTATCAAATAGAAGATGAAATATATTAATGCGCTGAAATTCAAATTGAAGTGGAAAGTACATGACTACTTCAGTTTTTGGAAAAAAGCCAAGGAGAAATACTATGAAGGAATACCAAAATTCAATATGTCAGATTCTCCAAAGGCCAGGTTAATTCTTCTACCTAAACAAAGAAATCGGTAAGAAATCAACTTGGCACACCTTACTGCAGATCTAACGAGTGTAAAACTCTAGCTTGGAAACTTGTATTAACTTTTGTGCTCATGTCAAGTTTTAGTTATCCTAGTTTATCACCCAAAAGTTATTTTGATATTTTGTTTAATAGTTGCCCCCACCCAAGTAAATTCTTGGCTACGCCAATGCAAAGAATTGTACATACTGCACAACGAAGAATCCTAGTATATCAAAAAGTCCTAAATTGTGATAGACCAAATACAAACTCACAAGACCAACCACAAGAACTAAATATCCAACATTAACCACCAAAATGAATTCACAATTGACATAGAGATCATTTAATCCAAAACCCCCCATTTCCAAATCCACAAATCAGTTAGTAAAAACAACCAAGCTGCATTTTAAAACCAACACAGTACCTGAAGCAGCAGTCCCAGCAACAACAGCCTGCATATACCTCTCGGGCAGCTCCCCAGCAGCCCCAATAACCCCACCCTGAACCAACGCATCAGCCAAACCCGAAATCGCCACCGCAACGACCGTCACATAAAAACCACCATAAATCCCCGTCCGTCCCTTGATATACGCCACGTCCATCACAGGCACAACGAGTAGCGAAACGACGAACAGACCGAGACCCACGTTGATTCTAACAAACGTGTCGGATTTGTGGGCGTAGGCGACGATCAAGAGTAGGGAGAAGAGGCCGACGAGCATGTAGACGACGGCGAACACACGGTCGACGGAGGCGTCCGGGTAGAGGTAGGAGAAGTAGTCGACGGCGGTAATGAATGCGTTCCATGGGAGTAGGTAGCCTGCGCCCAAGGTGAAGTAGATTAAGTAGGTTAGGTTGAAGTTGTCTTTGGGGATTTTGGTGTTTTGGGTGTTGGTGCTGGTGCTGGTGGTAAGGAGGAGAGACGATGATTCTGAATCTCCGTCATCGGTGGGGACTCCGGCGCCGGTAAACCCCATTTCTGGTACTCTCTCCCTCTCTCTCTCTCCCTCCCAGATCCAGTCGGGTCGCCGGTGATCCGTCCGACGTTGGTACAGGGTTGTATGGTGTTTGTTGGGATAAATGTCTGCTGCAAGTCACGTGGGAAATTGCCAAAGTTGATTTTTTTTGGAGTAAAAAAATTTGGTGGGGCCCAAAATATTCGATCTTCCGACGTCGCTGGTCCCCGGTGGCGGTAGTCCTGCATTACACCACCACGGGTGGCGGTATGATCAACGTGGTGATGAAGTGCTTATGGAGCAATGCGTTACGGATATCCATGTAGTACTTGTGTATTTTTATTTGAGCTCATTCTATTTGCAACCTTTTTTTTCCCCTGCAACCCATTAAAATGTCTTCAATTTTAATTATTGTGTAAAAACTAAAATGATCCTAAAAAAATCACCCCCCAAAATCTCTCCTTCTTCGTCGCGTTCTTCTTCCCCGTTTATCTATGGCTGCCACCCATCGCCATCACTACCACCCATCGCCACCAACCATACCCCACCTCTATCCACCTCTTAGGTATGAAAACTTTCAACCCGCTATTGTCATCGCCACCTCCTTCGTTCAAAAATTTTCGGCCCAAAAATCTTGACATTTCAGGTTCGAAAACCAACCATTTTTTTCGACATTTGCAAACTGAAACAAAATAACATAGTGATCTTCAACAGTTGCAGTAATTTAAAACCGTAAATATTATCTAATTTTGACAACCAAATGTTGAAATTTGTACAATTTTTCGGTATTTGGATGTCGTTATTATATATTTAGCCCGTAGACACAAGTTCAGTAAGTTTAAGTCAAATCTGTGTCAATTTTTGACATTTACAAGCTATAAAAAAAATAGATTTTCGACATCGTGTTTTCAAAAATAGACCGGGAATATATGTAAAGTCCATGTATTTGACATATGGTTGTTAAAATTAGATACGTATTTCAACATTTAAAGTATGAGAATTGGTCACATTTTGGATTTTAATTTGCAGACAAAGGAGAGAGAGAGAGAGGAGAGGAGTGGATGGTGGTGGCGATGGATGGTTGTGGCAACGGGTGGTGGCACTTGCTAGTGGTGGTGACGGGTGGTGGTGGCAGTGGCTAGTGGTGGCAATGGGTGGTGGCGTTGGCTGGCGGTGGTGACGAGTGGTGGTGGTGGCGCTGACTGGTGGTGATAATGGGTGGTTGAGAAGATTTAGGGTTTTTTAAGGTGAAGGGTATTGTGAGAAGTTTAGGTGTATTTAGTAGGTTGTATGGAGTAAATTGGTTTGGGGAATTTTAGTTGTGGATTGAATGAAGAAAATAGGTTGTATGGAGAAAATAGTGGATTGCTAATAGAATCACCCTTTATTTGTTGCCAACATTGTACATACCAATGGAGATTGGAGAGGAATTAGTGGGTCAACATCTCTCAAATAAAGTGGTACCTCACGAGTAGGCACCACATTCTCACATGCATTTCAAAAGAGTTCAAATCTCACTGTAGTAACAATTAAACCAAAAGTTCCACACTCTCTCTAAACTTTCTGCTTCCTCTCTCTCTCTCTCTCTCTCTCTCTCTCTCTCTCTCTCTCTCTCTCTCTCTCTCTCTCTCTCTCTTTGTGTCTCTCTCTGTCTTCCATTTTTGCTTTCTCTTTCTATCTTCTTTCTTCTCTCTTTTATTTTTATTTTATTTTTTGGTTTTTGCAGCGTGGTTGGGTTGGGGATGCTATGGTGGCTAATGGTGTTTCATTTGATTAGCGCTTCTTGGATCTCAACAGTCGGTTCTCTTGTTGTTTGTGAGGGCTGGCTTTGTGGTTCGTCGGCAGTAGTTGTGGAGTCCGACAACTTGTTGGGTTCGCGGCGGCAAGAGGTCTCATGGTCATGGGTGGTGTGCATTGGCGGTGTCTCGTAAACTCTGGTCACTTTTTCTTCCTCCTCCTCTGGCTTAGCGTTCCAGCTTGTTCTCCTTCGGTTTCTTGGGTCTTTCGTTGATCTCGTTGTTGGGGCTTTCAATTTCGGGCCTAATGGCTAGGGACACCTTTGTTGTTGTGTGTAGTTCGAGGGCTCTGCCTCTCTCCTTTGGGTAGTTTCAACTCTTCGCCGACCATCATTGCTGGATGCGATTGGGTTCCAAGCTTAACAGCTTTGAGTTGTTGTTGCTACGTATGGTGGCCGGGCAGTGGCTCTGGTTGTTGACGGTGGGGTTAGGGTGGCTGGTGTTTGCTATGGCTCGGGTTTCTTAATTTGGGGTTGGGCCTTGTTTTGGGCTTCATTTGTTGTATCTAGATTGACCTCTTTGGGCCTAGGCCTTTAAGTGTTGTTTGAGCTTCAATGTGTTTTTTTGGGTGTGCCATGTGTAGGTATTATGTGCTAGACCCTTATTGGGTTTGGTCCTTCGGTGCTTATGGACTGGTCAAGATTTCTCTTAAAAATTTTATTGCCGATAAAAAAAATAATAATAACAATACTACGGGGTGTTTTTGGGAGTCTCATTTTCAACAATTTGGCTTTTTAAATTATGGTCAAAGTATATTTTGAATCTGATAAGAGTGACTAGGAGAAATGTACAGAATGAATTTTGATAACGGAGTAGTAGTGTTCTGAAAGTAGAAAGAGAAGTTGAAAAACTCCTCTAGAGTTACTTTTCACTTCTAGCCTCTAAAGTCAAAATTTGAAAACCCATTCTATCATAATACGTTTGCGGTTTTTGGTTTTTTCCATTGTTGGGATAACTCTTTACTTGGTTGATGAGTTTCGACGATTCGCTTCTTTCATTTTTTTGGATGAGTTCCTTTTGGGTAAAGTCATTATACTTGAAGAGATACTATGTGGATATGCTCTTTATAAAAAGTTTCAAAAGACATATTTAAGGAAGATGCTACAATGTTACTCCAAAAAAAAATTATTAAAAGGCATAACAAAGGTATTACAAAAACTATTAGAAGATATAACAAAAAATCATTAGAAGGCTTAACATGTTACACGGCATAACATAAATCATTAGAAGGCATGACAAAAAAGAATCGGGGTGGGCGTTGTTGTGCACCCCTCGGCTGTCCGATCATGTTTTGGATGGTCCTGATGCGTTTGACAATTTTAATTTATTTTTATCGGTAAAAAATCAAAACACATCCAGGCCATCCAAAACACAATCGGACGGCCAAGGGGTTTGCACCCGGGCCATCCCCACACACACACACTCACACACACCAATTAGAAGGCACCAATGACATAATATGTTATGACTCACTTTTTTTGCGGTGCACTCATCATAGTATAAACAATTAGAAGGCATAACATAAACGATTAAAACACATAACATAAACTATTAAACAACACAACATATTACGATTGGGATACACCATAAGGCTCAGTTTGGATGGCAGCAATCTTGAGGGGGAATGAGAATGTGATACCTTTTTTTCATGATTCCAATGTTTTGAACAAATAGGAATAAGAATGTGATTCAATGCTTTTTTGATTCCAGTGTTTGGATTAGTCAGGAACAACAATGTGATTCCTAATGACACATTCAACCAGGAATCACATTCCCAAAAAGAGTGGGAATCTAATTCTTCTCTTACCCTATGGGAATCTCAAATTCCTGGTTTATTCAAAAGAAAAGAAAATGTTGATTTCAATAAATTTTCAAAATAATTGTTTCCTACGTAAGATTACTAATCCAAACACCGTAATGAAATTACTCCAGGAATCAAATTCCTAGGAATTTGATTCCTGGTAATTACATTCCAATTACCGAAGGAAATTCTCAGGAATTTGATTCCCGGTAATCACATTCCTATTCCTACTCAAAATTTTGGTCATCCAAACACAGCCTAAAGATATCATTGTAGCATTTTCCAATATTTAATTTGGGGATGACTTATTCTACATTTTGGAATTCATCGTCTTATACTAAGTTGAGTTCCTTTTTTCTTAAAAAAAATAAAATAAAAATGGAAGTGTGTATTGGGCCCAAAGGTATCAAATGATTAGCAAATGATGAATAAAGCAACATTTCTTGGAATCTTTTAGGATTGCAAGACATAAGCAATTACGTGGATTAGATTTACCCTGTGTGGCAATTTCTACTAACTTGTGTTGTAGCCATTTCTTGGATAGACGGACTGAATTGGAGTATTAAACAAAATGGTTTATTTTTTTGTCTTTAATAAAAAAAAATTGCATTTTGTTAATTTTTAATTTTGAGGTATGCATAATATCAATCAGTTTCTTAACTTTCCTGTTTCTCTTCATTTGACACTTGTGTTTGTATTTAACCACTCTCCTCCCAGCCATGACTTTGTTAGTCATGTTGTTCATCCATCTCTTTCGCCAATATGAGAAACGTTACAAATGAATCATATGGACTCATAAAAATGTTATGAATCAATAATCTCTTATGATTAAAAAAGTTACGATTTTATTTATTTATAAAAGTTACGAGATGCACTTGAATGTTATGAATCATATTGCTTAAAGGTTACGAATTTTTAATGTAAAAATATGAGACACTAAAAAATATTGGCAGTGCTCGATTGGGAGTTTTGAGCCGGTTTTGGCCATGTTTTGGTTTTGCTTACATCATCATTTTTCTCATTTCTCTTTTTATCTCTCTCCACTTATTACACCTGCTTACATCATCAAAACTAAACTAAACTAAACCTACTAACCGAACAAGACCATTATGATTGCTACGAGGTAGCACAATATGGACCAAACAATAGGTGCGTATAGTAGACAGCTTGAATGAGTATGTGTATAGCTATTCGCCGCCCGTATAAACAACAAAATTTACCGAGTCTTTGTTCTTCTATGGTTGTCCTCTGCTGAAATACGCGTGATAACAATATCGAATATACCATCTATCACCATCTTCATTCCTATTCTTGCCGTCCGCCAATTCTCATTTCTTTGTCAAACATCACTCATTTGGTTTTTATTATAGTTGTTACAAATCTCTATTTCAGAGAAACCATTTTCATAACATAAACTTTAATGGAAATAGGATTCCAGTTGATGAATCTTGAAGTTGTCAAGTTATAAGTAAACTTTCAAGACTTATTTGTTCGTCGATCGGAATTCCAAACAATGTATCAAAGCTCCCCCTCCATCTTGTCAATTCTCACCTTATTAACCACCCTTAAATTTGTATTTCCTCAAGCTCCAGTTTCCAGCAATTGCATCCTAGACATTCAAAATCCCCCATCTGGGCATGACTCCAGTTGCACACAAGGGAAATGGGGTGGATTCCTGCATGGGAATTGCTGTGGATTTGCTTTCAACACCTATCTCCATGGATTGGCATATCGCGCCAACCAAACAGGACATATCTTCTTGAATTCCACTGAGCAAATAGGCTGCTTAGCTTCGATGGAGACTAGATATGGAGACATTCTAAATTGCGGTATTGAGAAGCTGAGCATAGGAGTTGGTGGATGTTCTGAATATTCTGTTTCAGATGTTGATAGTAAGCTTGGAACTTGGCTATGGACTTTACATGAAAATTGCAAGGTTTTGGGTTCGAAAAACCAATCCTATACAGCTTGTAGTGATTGTTTGAGTAGTTGGGAAGTAATGGGTATCTGGAAAAACAGTACCACAGATCCAGTTCTAGTTGAAGCTGATATTTGCAGGTTTTCAGTACTCGTGTCGATGACAAGCAGTCGGATTAGCGACGATAAATGGGTTCAGGCAGTTTATCAGTGCCTCGGAGATCAAAGAATTTCGATCCGTAAATTAAATGAAGGTTCAAGTACTTTGATTCAAATTTTCCTTTTTTTTTTGGATTCATCTTTGTTATTGGGAATACCAATTGGACATGATAGCAGAATGCACAGGACGTTAGAAAGAGGTCCACTATAAGTACACAAAGTACACGAACGAATTGCCCGATTCCCTAGTTGAAATCTTAACTGATTATAGTCAATCTTGCAGATGATCATGGGGGGTGAACCAAAATGAAGGACAAAGGTGACCAAATCACCTCTTACTACTTTTAGCAAATCTAGAGTGTTTTTGTCTCACAATTTTCTCTTTGGTTTCAGAGTTAGGATTTCTAATTGGAGGAATGTTTGGGGTTATACTTCTTGTCATTGTGGTGTCTTGGATATTGTATGGGAGATCATCTAAACCGAAACTCCTCAAACAAAAATCCGGTACACACCTTAAAATCGCAGAAATGCTCTTTTTTGAGCGAAAGATTAGGTAGGAATAAAGAAAGAACCGTCCTTGATTGTTCTTCCTTTTTTTTTTTTTTTCTTTTTTTTCAGTGAAAAATTATTCACCATCTGGGCAATCAAGCTGCCACCAGATACCGATCAAGGAAGTTTATTCTGCGACAAACGATCTCAGTGAATTAAACTTCATTGGCCAAGGAATGGCTGGTGAGTTTTTCATCTATTTTACTATGTTTTGCTGGTTCTTGAGTTGGATTTTGATGCGAATGATGTTGTTTGTTTACCAGGAAAGGTGTACAAGGGGATCTTATCAAACGGCCGACATGTCGCGGTTAAACACATAATCAAGGATGGAGAGATGGAGACTTTCGTTAGAGAAGTTACAAGCCTATCGCACGTTAGACATCCGAATCTTGTATCTCTCTTAGGACATTGTGAGGGACGCAACGAGTGTTTTCTTGTTTACGAGCTTTGCCAAAATGGAAATCTCTCAGAGTGGCTATTTGGTATGCTAATTGCTAAGAAAAAAATTCATCGACGCGTTCAATTGTTCCATTTTATCTTCCTTTTTTCGCCATGGAGATTCAATTGGAAAAATTATGAACAACAACAGGTAAAGAGAAAATCCTTTCTTGGAGCCAAAGGCTAGAGATTGCGATCGATTGCACCCGCGGACTGTATTTTCTCCACACGTATCCCGAAGGTCGCATTGTACATCGCGATATCAAGGCATGCTCGTTTTCCTTACCACTTAAACTGCAAATCTTTTTGTTGTTGTTGTATCACCAAATGATATCCTTCTTTTCCCTATGTTTTTCGACTTTCGACAGCCAACAAATATTCTCATCGGTGCAAACTTTCAAGGGAAGCTGGCGGATTTCGGATTATCGAAAGTCATGGGCGTGGAGCAATCCTTTGTGAGCTCAGAAGTGAGAGGAACATTTGGTTATGTCGATCCCGAGTACCGAAACAACCGCCACGTTAATTCTTCCGTCGACGTTTATAGTTTTGGAATAGTACTTCTACAAATCCTATCAGGGCAACGGGTAATCAATATGGACATGAAGAAACCAATGACTATTAATAAGATGGTGAGAAAACAAAAACTCTTATCAGAATTTCTTTCACATTTCCAGTATTTGTTCAGCAGTTCTATGTACACAGAGAACTTACCTAGATAAGTGCCCAGAATTTAAAATTAGTGGCCTGATTCCAAATTTTGGGTGGTTTTCTGTGTAAGTTTTATGGGTACTTAGCATTTTCCATATCTGTTTCCAAGTCAAGGATTGATGTTTTCCAGGCAAATTTTCGCACGAGGAGTGGAAACATTGCCGAATTCGCTGATCCGAAGCTCAAGGGGAATTTCCCAGATGAAGCTTTTGAACTTGTATTGAAGTTGGCTTTGTCGTGCACCGGGCTTAAGGAGCAGAGGCCATCAATGGAACAAGTGGTTGCAAGATTAGACAAGGCACTGGATATTTCAGAAGTAGTGAATCCTGCTGTTCCTCATTTCAGACAAAATGATTCCTAGTTTCACCATTCTTGTTCCCAATCGGCTTGGCAGGGCCTGCCTACCCTTGTGGTCGGCAAGGTCCCAGGTCCGTGGTTTGGTAGTTATCTTCTTCAGAAAAAGAACAAGTGAACGCCAAATCGGAAGGGGTAATTTTCGCTTTACCACATGCTGTGCTGTTATGGATCTAACTTGAGTAAGACTTCATTACAGTTCAGCATTTTCGTGACTTACCCGCGAGAGGCTTGCTCGGAACTGCGAAGCGATTTTGGAATAGAATTTGTATAGAAACGTCATACAAAACAACGTATGATATTCGTAGTTGCAGACCGAAAATAAGCAGATCCAACAATGTGGTTCGAAAAAATCTCAGTTGCATGATTCTGTGTAGGTTTTTCCATTCAAGGATCCGGTATTAATTACGTTTTCGGAAAATGATTTTCCTAATCGAGAAGTACCAAAAAAAAAAAAAAAAATACAAACAAATTTGAGAGGGTAGAAAATTCTTATACATTCTTATTCATACAAAAACTGATGTCTTATTGTTATTCAAAAGACAAACAAATCATGATACAACAGTAATTTGTGCATACTTCTCAAAAAACATAGAAGCTGCACGAAAAACAAAATAAGCTCTTGAAAAAACCTGAGCCAATTTCACAACCATCACCCAAAAAACAAAACAAGCTTCCCTTCACTTGAACAATATATTTACAACTATGGGATGCTTTGAAATAGCAGAAGAATCAAATAATTTTGCATTACCAAACATGGACAAATCGATCGCGGGGAAAGTCTGTATTGGTGATCAAGCTGGGGGAGGAGGAGGAGGAGCTTCTTGCATGGAATTCATGGAGAAGTCTAATGAGCGAACTCGCCTTTTTGCTACCACGAGACGTCGATTCTTCCGCGAGGAGAGCATACAATGCAGTCATTAGAGAAGGGTTCTTTGCTAAAACTAGAACCACATCTCCACCTCCATTGACACAGAGAGCCAACAACAAAGCAACACAATGCTCCTTTTCTGCTCTTGAACTTGTGGAACTCAAAATCTCCATAGCTAACGGAAAAATCCCACTAGCCAAAATCGCAGTCGCTCCGTCTTGCTTCTCGGCTATTGTTGCTAAAACTGCTAGTGAATCTGTAACAAGATCTTCCCTTTCGAAAGATTTCAAAAGATCACCCAATAAGGGAACTAACCCAGATGAAAGAACTCTCCAGTGGTTGTCAGAGTACATAAGGAGCCCGAAAATCGCAACCAATGCATTTTTTTTACCCCTATCATTCCCATCCCTCAGTAATCCCATTAAACCAGAAATCGCCCCCGGTGTTTCACCGATCAGAATCCGGTATTCCTCCACCGAAGCAAGGTAAAAGAGTGTCCCGGCCGCATGGTGCTTCGCTTCCATTTTCAGTCCCTCCTTTAATACTCCAAGTATTGATTCCACACCACTGTTTTGAACTATGATTGTTTTGCTCTTCGAAAGCTTCGAAAGGTTGAAGAGGGCAGCCATGGAATTCTCCTGGGTCAATGAATCTGATGAAGCAAGCAGATTTAGTAAAAGTGGAATCGCACCTGATTCTGCCAAACAAGACCTGTTAAAAATGCTTGATTTGGTCAGAATCCGAATCTCGGAAGCCGCTTTGTTTCTCTCTTTACCCGACCCATTTTCGAGCTTACCAACTAGAAAATTGGCTAGCATTTTCACGGATTCCTCCGCAGCTATACTCCCAGCTGCAACTGTCATTGTTACGTCTTTTTTGGCACCCTTTTTAGCAAATGCAATGCCATTTTCGCAACAGTATTTCGAAATCAGCCGCTTTAGTGCCAAATTAGGGACTAAATTTTTGTTCTTGAGCTTCTCCCCTGTCTTGGGACAAATAGGATTTCCAGATTTGAACCATTTCACAATCGACGACCGATCATAGGTATGCCCTGACTGTACAGCCACTGGATCAGACATTATTTCCAGAGAGATTGGGCATAGGAAATCTTCAGAATTCAGGTGCCTGATTATACACACACTACTATAACCGTTGTCGTATCGTTTTGGAGTGGATTTATTGTCAATGGAGTCGAATACTACGCCACGGCAATATGTCATGAACCCAATGAGACTGCTTAAAAGCCCCAAATCTCTCTTTTCTGAAGTCAATTGCTCGATTCCCGCTTCGGACTCCAGGAACTTGATCTCCTTTTGGCACTCGCTCCAGCTTCGGATCTCCAAACGGTCAAGAACCCACCTCAGATCACACCAATCTGGAGCAACCCTTTTCTCGAACCGGCTCAAAATCGAAAGCACGTCATTCGAGGCCGATTCATCCACCGGGTCGACCTCGGATTTCGATTTCGACGCCTGTTTCATTACAAGCTGAATCGCTTCTTTCGTTTCGACCGAAACATCGATAGAGGACAGAGGAAGAACATCGAGCGCCGTCGCCATTGCTCTCATCAGAAAGTGAAAATGACTGGCCACGTGATTGGATTTCATTAGAATCCATAGCCTAGCGCCGCTGTGGGTACAGTCTTCTAGTAGAAACTGCAGTTTCTGTAAAATGAAGTGGAGCTCAG
The DNA here is from genome assembly GCA_022606695.1 of Vaccinium macrocarpon. NCBI lineage: Eukaryota > Viridiplantae > Streptophyta > Magnoliopsida > Ericales > Ericaceae > Vaccinium > Vaccinium macrocarpon. Next base: position 24,035,064 of record CM040173.1, read on the forward strand.
ATAAGCTCAAAACAGAGGAATCGGAGAGATACGACTGGTTTTCTTGGATTTCTTCGAAGAAAATCCATAGGATTCCCACTAGGCGAATTGATCGCCGTGCGTTTCGAATATTTGAAGAAAATGGTTTTGATTTGTATTTGGATATGTTGGATGAGAGAGTGATGAGAGAATCGAGAGGGGTCGCCGGAGAGACGGATTCGCACGGACGGATTACCGGATATGTTAAAATCCGGCGAGTTGACACGTCGGGTTTACTTATCATTTGACGCGCTATAATTGAGTACTAAAAAGAAAGAAGATTTGAATGAAATTTTGGAGTTTTTGTTGATATTTGGAAAAGTCGAGGATTGGAATGTGTGTGGAGTCTTTCTGAGATTTATAGGTTTGGTGGGCGGTGGGAAACGCGTCTGAAGGGTAATGGAGGGTTATGGTCAGAGACGCGGTGAGTACAGTTGAGTGTATGTCGCGGTGGGATAACGCGCGAAGGAGAGAGTGGGGAAATGGGAATGGCGGTTTCGTGGGTATTTCCGCGGGTGTTTCAAGGAGCAATCTAAAAACGGCGGCTCCGTGGGTATTGCCGTGCTAGAGTTTCGTTCTAGAGTCGTACTCCCTCCGTTCCAATTTTATGGTCTCTCGTTCTATTCTAACCGGATAAAAAAACGATTATATCTTTCAATCGGTAATACATTTTATATGCAATATGGATTTTATTTTAAAATTGGGACGGAGGGAGTAGTTTGTAATTTAAAAATGTCCTTATAAAGATTATTAATTTTAACAATCTAAAACTTCTCAATGGATATAATTAATTTTAATAATCCAAAACTTCTCATCGGATGGAAGCAGTAGATAGTTTTTTTTTTGGAGGGGACAGAGAGAATAAATATCTACGTCATATATAAATCGGGATCGTCTAGAATCGCTCAAATTAGGAGGTCGAAGGACTGGTCCAACAAATTTTATGATTTTATGATTGACACATTTAGGTAATGAAGATCGTTCACTTGAAAGTTCGTTTGAAAATGAGTCAATCTACAGTCATGTTGATTGAGAAATGAGCAAAACAAAAAAAGTCAATAACTTGAATTCTAAAGCCCAAGTTGATATCAGGCCTCGAATTCTAAAGCCCGCAGCAAACTTTTTGAGCCCAAATGGCTTTTTGAATTAACTTGATCAATGCAAATGATGAAGATGGGCTTACCTGATTTGAATGTTTTTCGCCCAGGGTTGAATCAGGAGAAGCCGAACAAGGAAGTGAAAATATTTGTGGAGCCAATGTCACAATTATAACAATAATTTACTTCAATTTCATAGCATTTCGTTCAATTGATAAGAAAATAAGAAAAACATAGGTATTGGGAATTTCATCGAAAAATTGCGTTGTATTTGGGGAGAATAATTGTTTGCTGATCTTGGGGCACAAACACGTGGTGCCCCAACACCTTTCTTCACCACACATTAATATGAGGTCCAATACTTGTTTTGAATTCAAGACCATTGAATAATTACTCATTTGGGAGACACGTGAGGGGTCAAAAATACTTACCCAAGACAAACGTAAGAATTGGATGTCTTACGACCCATGCTCAAACTAGCTTAGGAGTAGGGTTCGTAAAAGGTTACAAAAGCCAATATTTACTCGTCAAACGAGCGGTTATGAGTGGACACTAAGACTCCGTTTGTTTCAACGTGAAACATTTTCATCAAAAACATTTTACCTTGTTTTTGATGTTTGGTTGAATAAATGACAAGTAAAATATTTTCTAGTGGAAAACATTTTACATATGGCATAAAATGACTTACATTGAAATAGGCCGTAAGTCATTTTTGTAAAGCCTTTCTCGTCTTCGACTTGAAATTTTCGGTCATCATCCAGTAACTCTCTCTCTCTCTCTCTCTCTCTCTCTCTCTCAGAATTCTACCAAAAAAATTAGTATATTTCTATTTACAATTGCAAGAGGTCTTTCTACATTTCTCTATTTCTCCTCTAAAAGTGGGAGCAGAATAAAACTAATGATGTAAAACAATATAGGAGAAAAACAAACTCCACGATTCATTTCCTCTTGTAAATAAGTGCAACTAAATACAGGGAAAAAAAATTCAATACAAAATCATTTTACATAAAAATATTTTTCATCCAAAAATAGTTTACATCGAAACAAACGGAGTCTAAAAAAAAACCATTGGGCAAGGGACCTTCTAGAACGGGCAAGACCCTATGAATGACTATAAATAAAAATTGTTCATATTTTAAGGATATTCTTTGCATTTTGACACCTATCAATGTCCAATAAATATACTCCAACTTTTTTAATTAACATTCTTCCCCACAAATCCTCGGATATTTGTGGTTCAAATCAATACCGAACACACAATTCTTTAAATTTTCTTCCCGATTCTTTCTGATTTTAGGGCTTGAAATATGAATGAAACATTAAACGAAGTAGATCGATTATTTACAAATCTTTGATTTGGCTGATTTTTTCCAACATCACTCGAACAATCATTTTAGAATTATTGAACGATTCGGATCATCTGTATTGGACCCCGAGGTGGCCCCCACATGATGATGTGAAACGCAATACTTTTTTTTTTTGGAACTGAAACGCAATACTTGAGTTACCCAAAACAACGTAATTTTTGGGGTGCCTGCACATTGCAGCCCCACTTGCTCACTATAGGCTCTCCGCTCCCCTCCACCTAGTACCTTAAAATGGAAAACTCTTAATAATGAACTTATTTATTGCTTGAATGGCCTATACACCAAAAGGGGCCTTGCTATGATTGCAAAATCACATAACACAAAAGAAAACAAAAAAAAAGCCAGGGCTTTTTGGACAATCCACCATGCAGTTTGGTTGGGTAAAGCCGAGCATGAGCTGTGACCCAAACTGCCAGACTGAAGGTCACCCTTTTTCCCTTTTGTAGACCGACCCTTGATAGACTAGCACTCATGTGAACAAAGTCTGTCTTAGCCCAAGATAGTATGGTTGGTTAGTGAATTTAGTCCTCACATAATTGATGAGGATTCAATATTGAAATCAGACTACAAAAAAGTAATTTTTTGTAAATTCGCTAGTTTCAACGTGGATGACTTACTTTTAACTAGACCGGCGAAAGGTATAATCGAGATGCATGTGAACTAGCCCAAACACCTTTGATCGTCTAATTGATGCACAGTGACCCACAAACATTTATGGATATGTCGAGTCCATACCTAACAATTGAAAAAGCAGACACGCTACTAGCCCCAACAACCTTCCTATGGCAATTATTCCCTAGTTAAAGTGTATCTTTCATTAGACGAAATTTAAAGCCCCTCCATTTGATCGCATAAGTATCAAATCGTCCAATAATTCAAGGTGACTACAATGTTTGAATTTTGACTAAAATATTTATAATTCAAAGATGACTCGGGTTTACAATTTTACGAAATTTACTACTAGTATTATCAATCCGATCACTATTAATCAAACTCCCTTTGCTATTAGTCTCATGGGAATCGGAGGCCCTGTAGTGAGCTCCCTCAGCTGTCCAACCGGACTAATAGCAAAAAGGCCCTTCCTGTATTAGCATATAGGACCAAGTGTTCTGAAACCTTTCAATCTCCTTCAGCTACTACATTCTCTGAAATATGCCTTCTCTCGAGCCCGAGTTCGAATTGAAAGGCTTGGGTTCGTGCTCAGCTACTAAATTCTCTGAAACATGCCTTTCTATCTAGCCCGAGTTCGAATTGAAAGTCTTGGGTTCGTGTTCAGTGATCTTACGACCAGAGCTTAAGAACCGATAGTTTAGATATGTTCTAAACTCACAAGCTTAATATCTTACTGGAACAAAAAATTCTACATTTCATCGATCTAGGATTGATAGAATCCAAACCATTCAGTTTCAGAAAGTGTCGATGCAATGATATCTTCAAACTCGAAATTTGAATATACCCCAAAGATTTGTGTTCTTGAATTCTTCCTCACTGCCAGTGTCTTCTAGTAAAATCATATCAAACGGGTGAACGAGAATTGTGTTAGGAACACACAATAATGCACACCCACTCACATCGGGTAGAGAGGCTGCATAAGCTACTGTGCAACATATGTAGGCACCAAAGCAGTGTGCAAGTCCCACCCGATGTGATTTGTGCGTGCACTTTTGCGTGTCTTTAGGAGTAACTTTTTTGAAGTACAAGGCTAAGACAAGTACACATGAATTTCCATGACATGGACCCCCATCCAATGGACCCATTGGGTCCATTCAATTTCCATACTCACCCCACATGCAAATCCAAATCATTGTATTAATGAGCGAAAACAACCCCATGAAATTTATATTCTGAAAGACATATCATCCAGCTTGCAACCACTAAGCAAAAGGCCTAAACTCTTACTATGAAGTACCCACCACATGTATAGCCATGGCTTCCTACCTCAACCATCATCCAGCTAATGAAGCATGGCATTTGCAGAAGAGGAATTACTCATCTTAAGCCTCTTAATCTTCTCCCTCTTTCCCACGGTCTCATCCCGCGGTGCAATTTATACCCCTCCAACAGTTCCAAATTTAACAAATCGCTTCGACCATGTCTTGATCAATCAAGGCTACTCTGAATTCTTTGGACACTCAAATATTCGTATACTCAATAACGGGTCCAATGCCAATCTCATCCTGGATAAATCTTCAGGCAAGTATTTTCGTAAAAATAGCTTCAGAATTGATCAATGAAATTTAGCTTTTACAGTTCATTTCAAGTGTTTAGACATTTGCAAATTGTTCAACAGGTTCTGGACTGGTTTCGTGGAGCAGATACAACTACGGATTCTTCAGTGCAGCAATTAAGCTACCATCTGGTTTCACATCAGGAGTTGTAATAGCCTTCTATGTAAGCTAGCCCTTCCATTCATAGAGCTGGATTTAAATTTCACACTTGATCACAGTACAGTTTCAAGTCGACAAAGTGCCATTCAATAGTAGAGCTCTTTACATATATTTCCAATTAGACTACACATGGCAACTTTTTGATAACCCCAGAACTCCAGGCCAACTCACACTCCTTGGGGAGATCTCACAGTCCACTAGTGGAGGACCCGTTTAAACCCAGGGGCAAAGCCTTGTACGGAACCCCACAGGAGTTGAAAGCACTTAGGAGATTCCGAACCTATGACCTAAGAGGAGCAAACACTTTTAAGTCTCAATTCTTGACCGTCACAATCATAGTTGTCAAAGGCGCGCCTAGGCGAGAGGTGCAGCAAGGTGCACCTATTGCGCTTGGGGTGATCCCAAGCGAGGCAACTTGAAAAAGGCGCAACCTAGGGGCAAAAAGGCGCGCCTCTTTCAAATCGACCACTCTTTTATTTTTTTAATGAAATTAAGGTTCTTTTTTTTTCCCTTCATATATGTTGGGGTTTCCAAAGAGTATATTAGGCTATTAGCTAAAGTAAATTATACTTGCTTGTTTGTTTTTAGATGTCAAGCGGAGCTAATAGAACGTATCCTGCATGGAAGTATCATCATTTGCCGGATCCCATGAACACTAACCAATTTAAATGTATTTTTTGTGGCAAAATAACCAATGGAGGGGTTAATCGGGCTAAGAAATACCTTGTAGGAGGTTATAGAGATGTGACAGGTTGTAAAAGAGTCCCACCCGACGAAAAACAAGAGATTCAAAAGTTTATGGGAAATAATCATTGAAAAAGCAATTGCAAATGATGGTATGCTGTCTTAAACTCATTGGCTTAGTGTTATTATTTAAAGTGTTGGTGTATGCTATTTTTTCAAATTTTCCGCCTCAGTGCGCCTTTCGCCTTTGACAACTATGATCACAACAGAGTTTGGTGAGACCAAGGGACTCGCATCTACCACGGGGTGGCGCCAGGTTTATACCCAAATTCAGGTCGTACCGTAATTAGATGCAACTTCCTCTCCGTTGCACCTTCGTAGTTCGTAATAAGTTAGTGTTTCGGCACAGCTGGATACTTTTTTGATGCATTTTCAAAGCTTAGGTTCTTGAGAGAGCTCAATTCAAACCTCTCCACCAACATTTACGCGACACTGATATTCTCCTACTGTGATGCATCCTGCCTCTAAATACATAAGCATGTTTCCATTCCCAAGGGCAAAACGGGACTGCAAGTGAAAGAGGGTGTTGGTCTTGCTCGATAGCTTGATAGCAATTCGTCATCACTTAAGTTTTCAAAACAATTGGTGACTTTTAACATTTATACACTGGTACAATTTTGCAGTTGTCTAATGCAGACCTTTACCCTCACAACCATGATGAGATCGACATTGAATTGCTTGGTCATGAGAAGAGAAGAGAGTGGGTAATGCAAACAAATATTTATGGGAATGGAAGTGTCCAGACAGGAAGAGAGGAGAAGATTTACCTCTGGTTTGACCCAACACAGCAGTTCCACCAATACAGCATCCTCTGGAACAGTCACCATGTAGTGTAAGAAAACAAACTTCAGCTTACCACGCTATTAATATGGATGTGGATTGTTTTGATTTCATATTATCACGGTTGCAACGCGGACACTCCAAATACATCGGATTTTCAATGCAATACTCTTTTTGTGGAAGAGTAACATTGTTGGCTTATTATTCTCCCCTCTTTTATAGTTCTCCCATGATGTAAGGTTTAAGCTAACCACATAAATCATATGCATTCTTGTTTGAACTACTAGTATAACTACAAATGAAATTTACCTTTAAACCAACAATGCAGGTTTCTAGTGGATAATGTACCAGTGAGAGAATTTGCCCACAATTCTGCCAGTTCCTCTGTTTACCCATCAAAACCCATGTCAGTTTTCGCAACAATTTGGGATGCATCAGAGTGGGCAACTCATGGGGGAAAATACCCAGTAAATTACCAGTATGCACCATTTGTTGCTTCATTTGGGGAGATGGAAATGGAAGGCTGTGTTTGGAATCCAAAAGTCTCAGCTGCTTCCTGCCCTAGGAGCAGTGGGCTTTCTAGTTTGGACCCAGTTGAGGGGCAGGAGTTTGTGAAGCTATCACAGGAACAGATAAATGGGTTGGAATGGGCAAGAGGGAAGCTCATGTTTTATTCTTACTGTAAAGATACATCCAGATACAAAGTTCTACCACCAGAATGCAAGGCTTAGTGGTCCCTGTAATGAATTTCGTTCATTCTCAATTTTATACCAAAAAGGCAGAGATGAAAAAATAATGAAGGGATGATTGAACCGTAGGATTATGGCAACCATATTGTAAAGCAGAGGTCCTTTTCTGTCACCTATACAGTAATGATAATATCATCAAAGGTTCTAAGGTTTCTACGCGGAAAACCTCTATCATGACTTAGCATCCGCAACCCTAGTACTTCAATGCTGATTTTGGATCTGTTGAGAAAATAAATAAGAATGGAAAATTTTAAAAGAAAAGTTCATAAGCGAAGAAAGCATTTTCTCCCTCTTTTTTGTACTGTCCGGAAAATGAGAGCGTGAAAACTTATTGAACACTTTTCTTTTGGGGTAAATGAGAGATTCATTCAAAAGAGCAAATACAGAATAAAAAATAGTGGAAAAGGCAAACACAAGAATTTTCAGAGGTGAAATTTTGGAATGGTAGGACGTTGATGTTTCCAATAGTTAAGAATAAATGGTTCTGCATTTAATTTCTAGCAATTCAATAAAATGAGTCAGATCACCATACATTAAAAACTTTTAGTATAAGCAACTCTGGAATAGTTTTAAAAGGAAAGTACTAATATAGTTGCAGTTGCAAGGAAATTACTTTTACATTAAATTACAAGGGAGTTGCTTTGCAAGTAAAAGTCACACCTAAATTTCATCCCATCTTGTTGATAAAATATATGTCCTAAGCCACGACCGTCTGTGCTTAATAATTGCACTAATCTAAAAAAGAGAGTTCCTCAGGGTAACTTGGCATTAATAATCCACTAACCAGTTATAGAAGAGTTGGGAGAGCTAAATGGTATGAGAAAAACTCTAACATATTCAACTTTCGACATGAGTTGTTGGTGAAAAAATCATATCCAAAGTGTAGCAACAACAACCTGTTAAAGCTTATGCAATCTATAAGCAACGAGCTAAAAACCTAAGCCCAAAAGCATCTTCCCCAGCTTTCAACAAATAATGCTTTCTTATCTTATTTCAGCTATTTTCACACCCAAACTGCACAGTGAACTACATAAACACAAGCACGAAATCTAAAATTAAAGAAATGAAGCCAAAAGCAGCTGCATCAGATGGGACAACCAAAGGTATAGATTCAGCTAATACTTACAAATCAACGTGGGGCCCCGAACGATCATGTGATGAACCATAGTTTCAATCCATATCAACTTCTTCCTCAAAAATAATATAATGATGTTATTCCTGACGACAGGACCAAAAAAAAAAAAAAGAGGATGAAAAATTAAGTTATACATCTGGTTTCCATTTTGTCACGCAGAGGAAATGACTACCTTTCTCTCAATTTTTCACATCAGTAATTAGCTAATTCGTTCCAACAGGAAAAGGGTAAACTATGTAGTAGCCTCAAACTTTTCCAGCCATCCCATGCTATCTGGTTGGAAAACAAATCCACTTTATAACAAAAGTAATCGTCAAGTCAAGTTGAATGTGTCACAGATTACTCAGAAAGATAGACAAAGAAAATATCATTAAAAATCATTAAAAAAGCATGTACAGACGGAGATACGGACAGAAATCAGTCACACAGTGTCTTACAGCATTATTAATTCCATTGTAGTAAAGTATATCTAGTTGTATCACTCAGACAGGCATGGAGGGGGCAACAACCATAACAATTGGAATAGCTCAGGTCCTCTTGATCTTTGAAAATGTTCCTATTTCTGAAAAGTAGGTGCTTTGAGTTCCACTGCCAAGCTGATTTGCATGTGCCTGTGGATTTGACAGTTCAATCCCCTGCCACAGAAAAATGATATTCTGAATCACCAAATAAGCATATCTCATAAAACTGTATTACACGATGTCTATCCACAAATAAACATCTGCATATAAGTGTGAAAATGCTTCTAAAACGATAATAAGAGGGTTATCATTATTGTGTCACTCCAAAAGAGGTTGGCAGGTCGTTGAAGAAAAAACAACTTAAAGAACAAATTCAGTAAACAGATATTTTAACGCAGTGAACCAGAGTGCACGACACCAAACATGATGGAGAACAATACAAATCCTGAAACCAGGTTTTAATGAGGACTTTAGTTGAGGAGCCCTTGAAGTCAAAGCGCTGATACAATGTGAGGTGACCAACTGTCCTAAAAGATTCAAGCCATCAGAAAAAGAAGGCGACCAGTGCATAGCAAGCTTGCATAAGCATCAATTGTGAGCACCGAGTCATATACATGCTGAAGTGCTTAATCGTAAATACTCTATATCCACATAGAGCTGATCTCTGTCGCGATGAAGGTACTCTCCGACTGGGCAGTCACACTTTCTTTACGGACCAGCTTCAATATGTAGCCGCATACAAATATACTCAACGCAAACGCGAAAGCCCCAAAATCCTTCTAAAGCATGCTCACAACTTCTTACGATGCATGAAAGTTGGGAATACTACACTTTATAAACGCTACTATAGTTTATACTGATCTACCCTTCTTTTGAAATTGATTTAGCTTTGCCTTTTGGACTCTGAAAAAAGGGAGGGAAAGAAGTAGGAATAAAAACAAAAAACTCCACTAGAAGAGACAACATACCATATTTTAAGGGTCAGCAGTATTTTGAATGGGCAAATAGATATAGAAACATAGATCTTGCCTTCAAGATCACAGTTCACTATTCACCATATTTTCACATAAAATGGTCAGAAATACCCGCATTTCTAAATCAGCACTCGAGTGCAAGTTAACATCCACATATGTCAGTAAACTAAATGTCAAATCAGAATAGTAATGCTTTGATATCAATAGAGATGCTTTGGAAAGCTAAGGAATGGAGTAAACCTGCACAGGTGTGAAGGCCAAACTTGAAGTAAGTCCTGAGGTAGCACCACTGCTTCCATACTGTTTTTCCTTGAACCTGAAAAGGGTACAACCTCCATGAGAACCTTTAGATGGGCACGACATCAACCATTAACTAGTAAAATGGCTTAAGATATACAACTCATGTTTATCTAACTCAAATAGCAGGAAAAATAGTCATACTCTGTCCCAAATTGTTGGTCCTGTTCGGATTCCAATGCAATTTTAAACTGTTCATCATATCTTTCAATCTATAATTTTGTTAGGGATTTTAAAAAATTTGTATAATACTCCCTCCGTTCCAAAATAATAGTCCACTACGAAAAGTCGCGTCATTTTTCAAATCAAAAAATGAACTACTTCCGTAAATCATTTTATGAATTTTTTCGCACCAAATTAAAGTATTTGATGAGTACTTTAATTTGGTGCGAAAAAAATTTGAAAAATGATACACGGAAGAACTTCATTTTTTTATTTGAAAAATGGCAAGAGAGAGAAAGTGGGGCTCTTATTTAGGAACGGAGGGAGTAGAACTAATTGAGATCTATCAAATAAGATCCATATTGCACATAAAATACATAAGGATGGAAGATATTAACAGTTTAAAAATTGCTTTGAAATCCGAATAGGACCAACAATTTGGGTCGGAGGGAGTAACAACTAAGCAATAAACTGTGGCAGGAGAATTAACACAAACAACAAGGAGGTGCAAAAAAGTAAACCTACTTCTTAGCTACTTTTGCAGCAAGTTTGCTTTGTCCAACTGACACACGTAGCCTTCCATTCCCTGCCTGACCAAGCATACCATATCCTTCTCCAAGCCCATCACCTATTCCAAGAAGTAGCATAGAAGCATGTAATGAGTTCCCAATCTGTAGTGATCTTTAAAATATAAAAAAGCAGCAGTAGCAGACAGGCGTTTTACATACTTTCTACAAGCTATGAAAGCTGATTATATAGGTTTACGTACTCCACATTTCTAATTTCTAAGTGCATCACCAATGGCATACTCAAATGTGAAGACTCAAATGTTGCCGCATCACCTTTTGAGTATTCACTTAATGGGTTTCTAAAATTAGCAATGCGAAGCTCTACAATGGTTTATTTTTGTCCATAATCAAAAGAAGGGAAAATGTTGGTAGTTTTGAGTATCCAAGTTTGATTATTGGGGAAAATGTTGGTAGTTTTGAGTATCCAAATGCCAAAATTTGAGGATTTATAAAAAATGTTGCTAACTTTGAGAATTTATCCAAATGCCATTGTGAGCCTTTGTTGAGTATTCAAATGCCAAAATTTGAGTATTTTTTCTTTTTGAGTATACCATTAGGGATGCTCTTAAGTGATCCAAAATTATTAATGCATACCCAAAGAACTTTCTTCAGGGATTCCAAACTGCATTCTATTTGCCATCTTCCTCATGTCCGTTATAGCATACCTGATACGTAACAAAATTAAGAGAGCCATATTATATCCCATAAACAAACCTACCAAAATGTGTGTGTGTGTGTGTGTGTGTGTGTGTGTGTGTGTGAGAGAGAGAGAGAGAGAGAGAGAGAGAGAGAGAGAGAGAGAGAGAGAGAGCATTTGTTACTTTGCAAACGAGAGGAGAAACATCGTAAAAATTTTATTGCATTAGAAAGCTTGAAAGATTACAAAACTAATGAAGAGGTTATATAGGCTAACCCAAAGTCCCTAATAACCTTAGTGAAACCCTAATAACAAAAAGGACTAAACTACCCTGAACATAAAAGATAAATAATAATAAACTGAAAAACATAAAATAAACCCTAAAATTATACTTCACAGTCTAGGTAAGTCAAAAGAGTAACTACAATACCTTTCCTTCATCTTCCTCAACCGACGGCCACCTCTCTTCTTCTTGGGCTCAGAATCAGGAACTGGAAGAGGTTTAGGTTGCTTTGCTGGAGGTGGCTCTTGCCACTTTTCAATTTTCTTATGAATGTCATCACGGAAGTTTCTCCCTGTCTTCCCAGTTGGATCTCCTCGAATAGAATCAACACGTGCCACAAGTGTTGATTTTGCAGCCAGTAGCCGGCAGGCACGCATCCTTAGAGCAGGGGGTGTACTTTGAAATATTTCTGTCTGTTCAATATAACCCACCCGAAACTGGGATGTTGCGGTAGAAAAACCTGCCAAGTTCTTTTTCTTAGCACCAAGGAGCTGAACATTGCAAGCAGGCATCTTAGCTAATGCTGATAGACCACCAGCAGTCCCCATAAGTTTGGCCGCAACTGCACTCCCAACAATAGCAGACAGATTCGGCGCAATATATCCCATTCTACTCTCCACAAAATCAAGCACCTTTTTCTTTGATGAATCAAGAGCAAGAGCGCGATCACATGCATCAATTGTCTTTTGAAGGACTTCAGCTGGAAGTGGTTTGCCACTAGTGGTTGATGCAGTAACCGAAACCACCATGATAATTGCCGAGGGTAGAAGTCCTTCCAGATCAACAAGAGTCAAGTCCATCTCATTGCCAATCTTCTTAACAACTCGAGCATAATCAATAGGGTGGTGAACAAGTGATTCAAGCTCAGGAAATTTCAACCGATACTTATCTCGGATAAAATTATGAATGATAACAATCTCATTCTCAATGTCAACTGATAATGCATTGCAGTCTACTATTAGCTGGTACTCAGGATCGTCTTCTAGAACTATGCCAGTATTTGACATATCGGATCCCTTCTCAAGAGCATCTTCAACTTTCTGCAAAATAGACCGTGTATCAACTATTTTCCTATATTAATATCCAAAATGAGGGAACTCAGCAATGCTTATAAATAGACAATTTACAAGTGAATAACAAGTATGCTGGGAACAAAAGCTTGAAGAAAGTACATGAAAAGTTTGCAAAAACATTAAAATGCAGACCAAATCCTATAGACTATAGTATAAGATTCATAAGAATGCAAAACTAAAGAAACATAAGAAAAATTAGTAAACCAAAATCAACACACGTATATCTGATGTGAAAATGGGACAAACTAACCTGCATGATATCAATGTACCGCTGGGTTTTCTGTAATTTAGAGACACTGTCTAGATCATCATAATTAAGATTTTCTATATCTACCATGTCCCCATCGACATCTTCTTCCATGTCTTCCGCATCAACATTGTCTTCGCCCTGAAAGCAAAGTTTTTATTAGAAGGGAAAACATTAGTGAAAGGCTGATATCTGTATAATCTGTCCCAGGAAAGATGAAAAAGCTACAAGGTGACCAAAATAGAAGGTAAATAGTGGAGAAAGATACTCACAGGAAGATTAGCCTCATTGTCAGATAATTCATCCAAGTCAGCAAGGAAAGAATCAGCAAGAGTTGCCTGAAGCAAACACAACATACTTAGTCAGTGTGAAACATAATGTACAGCAATCTGCTTGAAAAGCATATTTCAGTTCCACAAATTACTTAGGCCATGTTCCACTAACTTGTTTTTTGGTTTTTTAGTTTTTTTTATCTTTAGTTTTACAAAAAAAAAACCAACTAGTTCCACTAACTAATTTTTTAACTTTTTGGTTTTTTGAGTTGTGTTACCAAATTACCAAGCTACCCTTGTACCCAAAGGATAAGGGGTTTAAAGGGGGCAGATTCGTAATTTTACATGATTAAAGTGGTTTGGTTTTTTTTTAGGTTAGTGGAATTAAGTGGTTTTTTTGTTGGTTTCTTGTGGGTTTTTTTTAGTGGAATCACTGGAATGGGGTAGTTTTTTAGTTAAAACAAAACTAGTTTTTTTTTAGTGGAACATGGCCTTAGTTTCAGGTGGCAGTGATATGTTCTTTATGCCAAATAAAGTTCTTGTTTTGACGGATGGAGACATGAAAATTAACATGTACATCTTAAAAGTACCATGTACAGCGTACACTGTGTCATAAAGTCACTCTGTGTTGCACTATTTAACACATAAAACCACCAGATAAATTCCTTAAAATTTGATTCAATTAGTGTATACAACCTGAGTCCATTCAGTGAAAAACAATGTCTGAAATACCAGGGAATACTCTCCCTTCCTCTCTTTCTCAAAGCACACTGAAGTTACTAGTAACTGAAGCATGTTGGACAGATATGCTTTACTTATACGAAACTATCCTGGCCTCCAAGGACTGAAGTCTCATTCAAATTTCAATAACTGTCCAGGAGAACTTCGACAATCCATGTCATGACAAGGGTCCAAAAATAGGCACTTCAATGTATCTGTTCACCTCAGGCAAAAAAAGCAACAAATCTGCAACCCTAGCACCCCACCTTATCTTCTAATTTGGTAATCCTTTTCATCATCTATCCAAAAGAATTAAGAACCTGATCTAACCTAAACCCGAACCCACCTTAACACAAATACACAATGGGATCGTTTCTTTACGGTTAAAATTTTGGACGGGATAAGGGGGATATAATAAGAGGGGGCTAAAGAGGTGGATATGGTTGGAGGGGAGATTATTTTAGAGGGGGATTAGAAGTTAATTGGTTTGTCAGGGGGATACGAGGTGTATGGTGTACAATGGCGTCAAATTCCAATTTCGCTCTTGGTTGTTTTAAGCCAAACCCATCTACTTTGTTTACTTGGTTTCTTTTTCGACTAAATTACAAACCCACTTTCTTGCACTCGTGCTGTGCATACACACACATTTGCCCAGTTTTCCAAATCCGAAAAAACATGTAGCTTTCTACAATCAGAACAAAGACGGAGTCACGGAGGTATTTATCCTTGGGAAACTTTCAACCACTCCATAAAACCTCAGCCCCTCAACCAATCCCACGCTTCCAATGGCAACCTTAATAGTCTCCCAGTTACAGGCCATCAAGTCGTTGATCAAGCCCTTTCAGACCCTAGTACGAGTCCATTCACTCCCCCCTCCATTCTCTTTGACCCCAAAGAAGCCGCCAACTAGACACTATCTCAATCTCAGGTTCGTTAATCAGAAAATAAATGAAAGCTATAATTCTTTGCGTACCTCGAATTATTGAGGTATTTTGTTCTACATTGTCAGGTTTGGAGGCTCTCATAAGCACAGACGAAAGGTCTAGGAATTACAAGAATGATTTGTCTAGTCACAAGAGTAGTGTGTTGGATAGAGGGGTATTATAGTAATATGGGAAGGCCGATCGATTTTGGACACCCGAGGGGATGTCAAAAAGTAATCCCCAAATTTCTATATCTAGGGGAGTTCCATATCCACCTATTATACCGCTGTCAAACAGGCAGAATGTGTCTCAGAACCTCACACCTCAAAATCATGATACTCCGCCTGATGCAAATCTATCACTGATTGAGTGGTCCTTGGCCTAATTTGGTAATTCACAGGCTCATGTGTGTTTTAAACACTAAAGAGTAAGAACAGAAAATCGATACAAACTATTACTCCCTCCGTCCCATATTGTTTGCCCCTTTTGGGGAAGCACGCAAAAAATAATGGGTTTATGATAATTGTTTTTTTAAAAAATTACAACAATTTCTTCTACTCAACAAGATCTTTAAATTGGTTGCTGCAAAAATTTTGAAAGAAAAATGAATGCTAATACAATAGATTTTTTGTGCAAAATGCACGAAAACCCAAAAAGGTAAGCAATTTGGGACGAAGGGAGTATTACTTATCCGTCAATACATGGCTTAGAACTAACCTAAACATGCAACTAAGTGACTAACCTAAAGAACGGGAGAAAAAAGAAGAAACAGATTCCATCAATTCAAATCAAAAAGAAAAGCAGGAAATTAACAGGAAGTTTGACTCAAAATTGAGAAAACTCACCATTTTTTTAAACTCTGAATAGTGGTGCTCCGATACAAGGATTGCGCTTCCAAAGGTTATACCTAAAAAAATACATTTTAATAAACCAAATAACCCAACATGTCAAAATATAACTACAAACAATAAGCAAGGACGAGGAAATAAGAGATAACAACAGATGCAAAACCCTAGGGAAAGCTTTGCGATAGGTGCAAACTCATAATGGGTGTGTGGGAAAGCCTATGGAAAGCTATGCGATAGGTGCAAATTCATAACGGGTGTGGTAGACTCTCTCTGGTTATTTGGTGAATTAGGTGTTAAAGGAAAGCTTTGTTGGAGGTTTTTTTTTTTATGGTTGCCTGATATATCTATGTTTATGGTTGTATCTATGATGTATCAAGAATTTTTCATTCGTGACAACACTGATGAATAAATTTTACTCCTTTCTTCCTACTGGCCAATTCTAAATCCACTCCATTGAACTTGTGTGGAAATTTCCCCTTCAGGTTTTGTAATTTTGTTCAAACACATGCAGCTCAAGTAACCAAAGTATTGGGTGAGACCTTTAACCATATCGCAACTACTCAATCAACTAATCACGCGTATTACAAAAAGCCCACAAAACCTGGGTGCCTAGAGTACGTATAGTTGTAGATACAAAACGTACGTACAGGTTTAAATAGAGAGAGGTATATACCTGGGCAGATCGTAGCAAGCCCGCCGGGATCGATCGATATCGGAGCTTTACTCGGGGTTGTGTGCCAGAACAAACCCTATGCTGTGAAGAAGCAGAATTTTATAGCGGTTTAATCTTGATTAGAAATTAGGAAAACCTATTGAAAACCTTTTCACCGCCTTAAATGAAATTTCTATAAATGATAGTAAATGTGCGGATTAATTTTTAACTATAAATATACTTGAGGGGTGTTCCACTAACTTATTTTGGGTTTTTTTATTTTTTTGGATATTTTAGTTTTACAAAAAAATTCACTTTTTCTACTACCTAGTTTTTTGATTTTTAGTTTTGCAAAAAAACTAACTTGTTTCACTAATTTGTTCCATTAAACTAGTTTTTTTGTATATTTATTTCTACAAAAAAACTAACTTGTTCCACTAACTAGTTTTTTGAATTTTTTGATTTTTAGTTTTGCAAAAAAACTAAATGATTTTTTGTTAGTGGAACAAGATAGTTTTTTAGTTAAAACAAAACCTTTTTTTTTCTCTGGACGGGGCCTTAAATGAAATTTCTATAAATGATAAACGTTGTTTAGATGTTAAAATTATATTTAATCAGGTCATATATATTTAAAATATTTATTCAAAGGCTGACTGCATGATCCATAACAGAAATATGACATTATATAAAAATAGTTTATTTTGTTTTTCTTATTTTTGTTTGAGTTGTTTTGGTAGTAAGTCTTAATTTTAGAAATAAGTGTTCCAAGTAGGGGTGCCCAACAGATTATCCGATCCGTTTGATTTGACCAATCCGAACCATCTATTGATCCACCCAATGTATGTATGGATGGATAACGGTTCTTGAGGCTGCCAATCTTACGGTTCCGGATCGGATTCGGTTCGGTTCCAGTTAAAACCAAACCGCCCGTTGCAAAAAAAAAAAACGTGTAATTGTGTATCACAGACTTCAACACGTCACCCATGATTACCCAATACCCACTACTCCACTAGGCCAGCCAAAATCCTAAATCAGTAATCACTCTCAATTCTCAAAGTCTCACTCATTCTCTTCGCCTCCCACACGTCACCCATGTTGCTACTAATTTTGTGCTATAAAAATGTGATGGGTTGTGGAGGTTTAAGTTTACGGCATTGATTCTTCCAAATGGGTTGAAAAAATAGGCTTGAAAAATGGGCTAGAAATATGATTGAAATTTTTTCTAAAATTGCCCAAGATAGAGGTCTATTTGTCACAACCCTATCCATCAAATCCATCTGGAACTGATCCATCAAATCCGGAACCAAACCAATCCATCTATATATCATCCACGGATGGTTCGGATCTTGAAAACATAAATCCGTTACTATCGGTTGGGATCAAATCCGGAACTAATCCGGCCGGAACCGAACCATGGACACCCCTAATTCCAAGAATATTTTATTTAGATTTATTGATAGGAATCGTCGTGGATTAGGTTAATTCAAGGGAGGATTTTCAAAATAAATTTGGTGAATAGGTTGGAGGGGAGTTTACCTCTACCCCGCTCTTGCGTGATTTTGACATTTACAACAATCATCTCTTGTGTTTTTAATTTTTTTCTTTTTAGTTTTTGGATATACATCCTCATTCCCCTTTTGGATCAAAGATGGAGGGTACAAAAATCCCATCATTGGGGATCGGGTCGCGGACGGGAATTAGATGTGTTTAGAGTTAGGAATAATGATATCCACTCGTCCTCCAAATTATACTTCCCATACAAGTTAAAGTCATGAACAAGTTGACTTTTTCTTTTGGCCAATAGGTAAATCAATTTATTTATGAACTTGTCAACGAAGGAACATCGAGGGATACATCCCTACTAATCCAGTGCGGAACAAACTCCTGCCAAATTAGAGGATTATCCAATGATAGGGCATATTTGGCTATAGCATTAGCCACCCTATTACAATCACGAGAAACAAAAAGAAAAGAATACGAACAAAACTTATTAGCCAAAAATAAAACATCATTGATAACGACTTCCGAATAGCCTTGACTGTAGAATGACTAAGAATCATCTTAATAACCGTTTGCGCATCCCTTTCCACCACATAATCCTTTTTCGGGAGAGCATATTGGCAAGCCCAGTGCAAACTGAAACCCTTCAGCTTCAATTACCGCGACTGACATGCAACATTTGAGGGGTGAGGCAACAACCTCCACAACATTACCCTTGTAATCCCTAATCACCATACCCACCCCACCCACCCCTACGGGTTTTCACATCAAAAGCCCCATCCGCATTTATCTTCAAAATTTTCGGTTCAGGAGCTTGCCAGCATACTATGCTTACATCAAAAATTGGACTGGTAATAAGATAATTCTTCCGCGTGGCCTACAAAAAGGCATTAAATTCTTCAACAACTTTCTCTATAAATGGAAGTTTCTGGGATCCAAATCTGTTTGAAAACTCAATTGTTCCTAGCAATCAACACATGCCAACCAATCATAACAAATAATCTGATAGCTTCTTGTTTTACCTCTCCATTGTAGGCACCACCAAGATCCATCCAAACATTCTTCAACTGTGTCGAACTAGAATTTTCTGGACAAAATCTAAAGGGAGATAGCAACCATGCCCATGTAGCTCTATCACAATTGAAGAACATATGAGATGGCGTTCCTTTGCCAATCCACACAAAGGGCATATGGGGTCCACATGAACTTTCCGTTGAACTAAAGCCATATTCATAGACACAATTCCATGAAGACATTGCCAAAGAAACAATTTGATTTCATTGGAGCCTTCACGTGGCATATTCTTTTCCAATACCCTTCATCCTTAAGCTCCCCACTAACCTGTCCTCTCCTACTGTCCAGTGCTCTCCTTATCTACACCCATTCTTTCGCAATAACATATACTAATTTGACTGAAAAAATCCCCGAAGAGGTTCTTGCTCACACTACCTTATCCTCCACACCAGACACGCTCTAGGGAATGCTCAAAATTAGTTTTGTATCTCGATCAATAAAAACATGTTTAATCAGTGATTCATTCCACACCAAATGCTTTGTCAATCAAATCACTAACCTGACTCAAATTGTTGCTTGCCTTTGGTGTTAAAATTTTCGGATAATGATCATCAACAAGCCACGGGTCGTCCCAAATTCTCGCCTTTTCACCATAACCAACGTCCCAACGCCAACCTCTCTTAATTAATAACCTTTTTACTTGCTAGAATACTTTGCCACGCCTAGCAGGAGAGCGGTTTAACTAGCTTGTTCCACTGATTTAAGATGGTTTATTGTCTTATGATAATTTTTTACATTATTGCCCTTATGCAATGTAAAATGCAACCTAAAAAAAATAAGTCTGAAGGGCAATTCGGATATTTTACATTAGAAATTATCATTCCCACCCAAGTTTTATTCTGGAACAAACTTAAGAGAGTGTGTTTTCGAGTGTGCGTCTTTGCGAAACTTAAGTTAGGAGTTGCGGCATGGGCTTTAAGATTTTGTGTAGTATGTGGGCTTGAATCGGAGTTGATGAAGACATTAATGCATTCATTCCAATTATAAATGATGCAATCGTCCTTGCTTTGATTTGGAATGGGATTTTGAATTGGATTTTGACGCAGGAATGTATTACTACTACTACTCTTCTTATTATTATTATTATTATTGAGGTTTTACATTGGGATTTTGGAATGGGATTTTACTGTTTCATAAAAAATTGTTTGGATTAAGCTCTTCCCAGTTATTTTTTAAGTGAAATCTTCACGTGGACCCTTAAAAACACGTTTTAAACAAAATTGAAAGGTTCGGATCATCATAGTTCGATTGGAAAATGGGAGGTCTGCATTTTAGCAAAATGAGGGATCCTTCGTTAGATCATTGCCTCATTGGTGTGTGTGTGTGTGTGTGTGTACACATTTATGAAAAGTTGCTCAGATTAAGTCCTTTTTTCTTTTTTTTTTTTTTTTTTTTTTTTTGGGGTGGGGGGAATCCTCCTTGCATGGATCTTTGAAAATCACGTTTTAAAACACATTGAATGGTTTGAGTCATTAAAATTTGATCTAACGAGGGATCCCTAATTTTGTTAAAATGCTGACCTCTCATTTTCAAATCGAATTATGATGATGTGAACTGTTCAATTTATTTAAAATTTGTTTTTAAGGGTACACGCCAATGATCTAATGAGGGATCCCTCATTTTTGTGAAAATACAGACCTCCCATTTCCGATCAAATTCTAATGATCTAGACCATTCAATGTGTTTTAAAACATGTTTTTAAGGGTACACACGTGATCTAACGAGGGATCCCTCATTTTGTTAAAATGCAAACCTCTCATTTCCTGATCAAATTTTGAAGATCCTGTTGGGAGTCTGATCTGTCTGAGGTTCTTCCTGTGTGCGCACAAGCCCAATCCGTTGGGGGTATCCACAGAGCCCACCACATCACGTGGACACAATATACATTGAATGACCCATATCCACTTAAAAGGCTAAGCCTTGTAAGTGGTGAGTCATCCAATTGTATATTAAGGTCTAACTCTTTTTCTAATTATCCAATGTGGGACTTCAATCTTTCACACATGTTCCTAACAGATCCAAATCGTTTAATGGGTTTAAAAAGTATTTTTAAGGGTTTACGCAAGAATTCACTAGGAAAAAAAGACCAGGAATTGATTTATCTAAGTAGTTTTTCATAGAATGTGTAATAAAAACATGTTTTAAATACGTTGAACAATTTGAATCATCAGAATTCGATCGGGAAACGGGTAGTCCGCATTTTAATAAAACGAGGAATCCCTCAACAGAATGAGACTTTATACGTGTGTGTATATGCGCACACATATTTCATTTTCGTAAAAAGTTCTTAGAGTTGTCTGGTGAATACTACAATATTGAGTTTGCTAGTCTTTTGGCACTTCTCCCTTAAAGCATCAATATCAGCTTCTTTAAACCATCTTTTGAGTTAAAATAGAGAGGGAAACCCCCAAAACTTCAGAAACTCCGCCCCTTTTGTTACTCTTAACAATTTGTTAAAGCTACAGTAAGTTAACAAAAATGAGGAACAATTGTTCACTCACCTCTTTGTTTTTATTACTTTTGTATGGAAAGCTAGTGAGGAACAATTGTTCACTCACCCCTTTTGTGAATTTTTGAAAAAATGACGTGTTTAAATATAATAGGTGTTTTTAAGATTAAATTTGGTGTAAATTTTGATGTGGCTAACAGTGATGCTCTAAGCTCCCGCCGACACTGTCTACTTTATGAATTGTAAATTGTTTGAGCGCGTTTGATTGTGGGGATTAGAGGTAAATTTGGACTAGCAATCCCCACCTTCTTTATGTCTTTGGATTCCAAACACATCACTAGCACAAAAAATAATCACGTTAAGATTATCCTTGACAACCACAAATCACACATTCATTTTGAAAGAAATGGGCATTTCGAAATCATATTTGGTTGTTGATTAAATAGTATATGATTATGATTCGGGATATGTACATCTATGTCTTGTTAATTTAATTTGTTTGGTCAGTAACATGTTTGTCAAGTATTAGAAAAGAACCTAGTGGTTACAAGCAAAGTGCGTTGTTGATTCAATGGGTAGGGATTCAGATACATATGTTCGCTATTAGGGGTGAAATCTGTCTGATTCGGTTGATTTTTTTGTCGTTTTTTTTTCCACACAAACGAGCTGATCGTTTGGGAATATCAAAAACCGTTTTATGATTGATTGGGACAAAAACAGTTTAGTTTCGGTTTGACAATTGTAAAATTTAAAATGAAAATAGAAAACACCAAACCATGAAATTGTATGCCAAAAAATACTGAGATTTCATGAGGACAAGTTGAAGAGAAGACACCAGCCACATCAAAAACAAAAGCCATGGTTTCTTCATTAATGGATCCACGACGTCTAGCGATCTAAAATAATCCATCTGACATGGAGAGAGATGTCAGTAAGCATATGCCGATTCGCTAGAGACTAACAACCCTTTATGATGGTGAGAAAGGGAGATATGAGAAAGGGGAGCCATTCTCACCAAATCTCACTCCAGAGCATACATCTGTACACGCTCTCTCTGAATAATAGCCCATTGGAATGGAGAAATTTCATGAGAAAAGAAAAGAAAGGAGTATGATTTCTAACCAAATCACTCATTTGGATTAAGTATTTTGGTGAAATTAGAGAGAAAATTAAAAAATGAAATCTGTTCGTTATTCATTTAGAGGTTGCAAAAGTCAGTAATGCCAAGCCTTACATTGGTGTTTTTTCATTCATAACGAAAACAATGGACCCCATCACTTTCCAAAACTTACCACGTCACTTTTTGAAACTAAAAAAAAAAAAGAAGAGTTTTTGAAACCATTTTTAAAGTAATTTTTTGAATAAAAAGAAGTTTTTGGTAAAATCAATTTTTTGAAAAAGGATTTCAAAAAATAGTTTTTTTTTTGGTAAATTCAATTTGTATAAGTTTTTTAACGGTTTTTTTGGAAAAACAATTTTTGTGTAAATAGTAAATACAGGTTTTTTTTTTTAAGCAAAAACTGTTTTTGTGTAATTTTAATTTTAAAAAACAATTATTGAAAAAATAGTTCTTGAAAAAAAAAGTTGGGGCAATTAATTAGGAGTCTTGTACCAAAAAGGTCATTATGATTCCATCTTATGAGATTTGAATATTTATGATTCCATCCTGAAATTCAAATAAACCCCAAAAGACCCTTTCTCTCTCCTGATTTTCCTAATATATTTTCTTTATCCTAATCTTTCCTAATTTATCTCTCTCCCAATCTTTCCTAACCCCTCTCTCTCTCTCTCTCTCTCTCTCTCTCTCTCTCTCTCCCCTCTCTTTTCTAATTTTTTAAATTCTCTTTTCTCTAATCTTCTCACGCCTAAAATCTCCAAACAAAATTAAAAGAAATAATCATGACATTTTGATCTAATGCACCACAAAAAAAAAAATGGCAGATTAATGCAACACAAAAAAATGGTAGATTAACCATCAAACATATGGCAAATTAATGCACCACAAAAAAATGGTAGATTAACAATGAAACATATGGTAGATTAATGCACACCAAAGTACTAAACCAGTGAACCATATTTTATTGTATCAAATCGCCCAATATGGTAAATCAATAAACCATGTTTGGGTGTCAGTGAACATGGTTTGTTGGTTTACCACTTTTATTATATCCAATCACTAAAATAGTAAATCAATAAACTTTATTCACTGTATGAAATAACCATCTTTAGAAAGGCATGTGAACATGGTTTATTGATTTACCATTTTTATTGTATCAAAGAAAAATACCAACCCTGCATCGAAAAAAACAATCATTGAATAAAAAAATACCACCACCATTAACAAGATTTGAAACCCACAACCACCATACAACGCAAAACAAAATATTACAGTAATCAAAACGAGATTGTGAGATCGATCAAGATTAAAAGTTATTCGCTGGGTTTTTTCATTGCTATCGAGATCGATCGATTATGATTTGGTGGTGGTGCACCGTATGGCCAAATCGTGATGTAGCTCTATGTTGACACCACTCCATGCATTGCAGAGAACTTTCCGAGCACTGTCCGGCCAAAATGTGATGGAGTTTTTTCCTTCCAATCTCCGGCCTTCGATCTTATCATCCCCGTTTAACCATCTTGATCTGGAGAGAAAGTGAGAGTAATTTTAGGGTTCTTCAAAAGTACCAGAGAGAGAGAGAGAGAGAGAGAGAGAGAGAGAGAGAGAGAGAGAGAGAGAGAGAGAATGATATGTATAGTATGTTACCAAGCTATTGTGTAAGACAAGCTTTGATTTTTACAGAACTAATCTTAGTTCTGTTTTGATCATTCCGTGTAATATGTAGTAAAGGAAAGGGAATAAGAAACCAAATCCCTTTAAAAATGGAATTGTTAATCTGATAATTAAGGAATCCAATTGAAGTTGAAACCGAATCCCATAAAAATATGAATTGTAACTGACAGTAAGTGTAAGTAAGAAATATATAATTATTTTATGTACATATATTGATAGTGAACAATTAATAGGGGCATAATGGTCCAAATTCAAATTACGGGATGGAATCATAAAGATTCAAATGTCATAAGGTGGCATCCTAAGGATAATATTTAAAGAGGATGCCTAATTAAATTTCTCAAAAAAGTTTGTGAAAAAAAAAACAGTTTTTAAAATCACTTGTTTAAAACATTATTGAGAGAGAAGGGAAGAAAGAGAATATTTTGTATAATGATGAGAGTAATAGATTTATTAAATTTGATTATTGATAAAATGTTTCTACGTTTAATTATTCAATTGCCAAAATTTGGTTAGCTGTTATGAAACTAGATTTGATTATTCTAATATAAGCACTTTTATAAACAAACATTGCTAATCTTAGCAACATTTTAGCTTTAATTAGGCCATTTGCATCCTCTTAAGACACAACTCATGAGGTTGATTTTTTATTCCCAAAAAGAAAGGAAAATTGAACCTGGAGGATGATTACCCGAGGCTATTGAGCTTTGACTATGAGGAGGATCCATTTTTCACGCAGCATTAGGGCCACACATATGACAGCAGATGTCCTATTTTGATAATTGTTGTTTTGTCCGTTATCAATTAAGAGCGCTCAGAACACACATGCCTCTTTCTTTCATGTCTGCAAGCAATCTTTGGAAAGAAACCTTGTAGATAATAAATCATCTTCATTCCATCACATCACCCATTGTTCATAATTGAGTAGATGAGCCATTGCCCATTGCTGAAGTAAAAAAAATAGCATTGGTGAGCTTTTGCCAAAGATTGGTAATTTCTAACAACTGGGTTTTTGTGGGTGTCCCAGAAATGAGGAAACTATAATGCTTTGACTACTTCTGGGTTGGTAATACGAGGGTTTTTATATTTTTTGCCCCTTTTTTAATCTCTCTTTGAGGGTCTATGGAAGAAGAAAGGATTGAGGAAAGCAGTGAGAGGTTGTTGAGAAGTGGTTCGACGAGGTGGGTTGATGGGAGTGAAGTGGACTCGGAAACCGCTACATTTTTATTAACTGGCGAGAGTGAGAGTAGTGAAACGTATGCATCTTTCAGGAGAAGGTTGGTCAAGAAGGCCAGGAGAGTTGATTCCTTCGATGTTGAAGCCATGGAAATTGCTGGTTCTCATGGCCACCATTCCAAGGTAACGTTAAAATCTCTAATCATATGTGGATTTATGGATCTCTGCAATGTCCTTTGGAATCTGAAATGAAGTTAGGGATGTATCTCATAATTCCTCTAAAGCTGGGGCGTGCACTAATTGGGATTTGGGTCTTGCACCAATTGTGGATTTTGTCCGTGTATATCTTGTTGAGATATCACTTTTCAGAATTAAGTTTTTCACTGCCCTTGTTTTAAGGAAACTGCTTTTGAAACTGATGTCAGGACACGCGCGGGTTCGGACCTGTTGGATGTGTGTGGTTCCACATGAGGCCCATGTGTAACGAATGGCTCCGAACTCATTGGTAGCACCGGTCTTCTTTCAATTGTACAGGACTGATATGTTCAATTGTTATGCTCTCTTGTGATGGGCTACGATTGATGAAGAACTGAAATGATGCATAGCTAAGATTTTTCTCTACGCAAGGTTTTGAAAAACCTATATCTAGACTGAGGGGGTGTTTGAGAGGGGGTGTTTGAGAGCCTACTTTTTAGCTTTTGATTTTTGACTTTTTGACTTTTTGGTTTTTTGGCTTTTTGTCAGAATGAGTTTTGGATGTGGGAGGAGTGTTTGGCAGAAATGTGCAGAATGTGTTTTTTGGAAAGGGAAAAGGAGATTTAGAAATCAAAAAGTAGGGGTGAGGGTGTTTTTGATTTCTGGCTTCCATCTTCAGAAATGGAAAAACAGTTTTGGGTAAAACAGCTTCTTGGTGTGTCGGCCAAACACCCAGAATGCGAAAAAGAGAAATCGAAAAACTGATAAACAAGCGGCCAAACGGGCTTTGAATTCATAGGATTATTTGGGTATCATGACCTTGGTAGTTCATCTGTTTTAGTAATTCCAATAACCACTCTCAAACAGGCGCTTACTTCTACAAACCTCTTATGACTAAGTCTTATTTAACTGTAACTGAACTCCTAAGCAATTGCATCCCCATTGAAAGTGTATTGCTGAGAAAATTGACCCTCTTAGTCTGCATGTGTGTGGAACACAAATCTCATAAATCATTTACTTGTTAGCCAAAACAATTACAAATTAATGAAGCTTGGGTAAACACTTGACTGGGAATACTTTTGTGAAATTACATGCACATAGCACATCAAACTCGGGGAAACAAACAATTTTGTCAAGCAAGTGCATATCGAGAGTGTGTGGTTTTGGGAAGCCTTTCTTTCTCCAATTTTGTTTCTGAGAAAATTTTGATTCCATTATGATGCATGCACCTTTCTTTTATTTCTTGGTATCTTTTCCCAGCCAAGGGTTTAAAATAACAAGAGCACTGATGCTGTCAAAACTGACATAAATGATGTTTCTTGTAACTTTCAACACTCGAAATGTCAAGTCTCTTTGCATTGAGCGGGTTTATTAGTTATAACCCAGTAAAAGCATAAAAGCCTTTCTTACAATATTAATGCTTCATAAAACAGGTCTATTCCATTTGGGGAACTCTTGCGTTGTCATTTCAAACACTCGGCGTTGTATATGGTGACATGGGCACAAGCCCTCTATATGTTTTTTCTGATGTGTTCAGCAAGGTGCCCATCAAGTCAGAGGTTGATGTCTTGGGGGCATTATCCCTAGTAATGTACACAATTGCCCTTCTACCTTTAGCAAAATATGTTTTTGTAGTGCTCAAAGCTAATGATAATGGCGAAGGTATGGGTGTACATCTCCATATTATTTTCTAACGAAGTTTACATGTATAAATCTACTGACAAGTTAATTACTCCATATTTAGGAGGAACATTTGCTCTGTATTCGCTGATCTGCCGGTATGCAAAAGTGAATCGGCTACCAAATCGTCAGCCCGCTGATGAACAAATCTCCAGTTTTAAACTGAAACTGCCAACTCCAGAGTTAGAAAGGGCTTTGGGTATAAAAGAGATCTTGGAACGGAAGTCTTCCATGAAGACTCTTCTCTTGTTGTTGGTTCTGATGGGAACTTCCATGGTGATAGGAGATGGCATTCTGACCCCAGCAATATCTGGTGATTTTTTTTCCTATAGAAGTTCATTTCCAGGATAATTTAGGGTGTATTGAAATGTTTATGGTAAACTACAGGCCTTATGTTAAATGGGTTGAAATAAGTAATATTTTCGTAACAAGGCTAGTATTCATGGACAAATGTAGATTAGTGACTCATACTGCAAGACCTAAAATAACTTCCGTTGACCAACTCTGAAGAGTACTAAACTGCTGTAAAAGTTCCATTCAGTCTAGCTGTATGGAGACTCTGAGGTGTGAACTTGTTGTATCTTTATGCAACAGATTTTTTGATTAAGTCCTTGGCCCTTAGGAAACCCAAGATTGCTTTGGGTCTGGTGGAGGTTATGGATCCATAGAGCTCCACTGCCTGAGAATTCGTGTATGCGTTCTGATGAACTGAGACTAACACTTGGATGAGTTCTGACTTGGATATTCCTTTTGATACTTAGAAAACAAGCTAAACTAACCATTGATTAACTTATCTCTTATCTGCGAAATCTTCATCAATGCATCCTTGTAGAAGGTCACCTACCTAAACTATTACCATTCGGGACTTTGAATAAAATGTTACGGAGAAACTGTAGCTTGGGTGAGGATTATATGCCTTCATCTAACATATGGAATCACAATCACGTCTGCTGCTAAAACGTCTTGCTCAAAACGCCCAAAGTCACATGTACAACATGGCAAAGCTATTATACTGATGTGGCAAACTTTTAAGCACCAGCAAAGGTTATAGTAGACATTGGAATTGGAGGACATAATCCGAGATGTAAAAAGGTGCACCTATGGCACGGACAATGGGGAACGAATTACTAGGAAAATAACTGAGTCTTGCCCAAAGCCTTCCCAAGCCTAGCTCTGTTTTGGTGCTAAATTAGACAACGTTAAACCAATTAACTATGAGCAGAGAGGCCCCCAAGGCAGATCTTTATCTTGGGAGGTGGGTGGGACAAGTTCTAACTCTTGCAAAACTTTGGTAAAAGGTCCTACAACAAGTATTCAGACTATCTATGAGGGAAGAAAGAACTCATATTCCGGGAGACCCAATATTGAGATTTACATGGTGGTTGTCTGCTTGATGTGTGCGG
This sequence comes from Vaccinium macrocarpon, assembly GCA_022606695.1. NCBI lineage: Eukaryota > Viridiplantae > Streptophyta > Magnoliopsida > Ericales > Ericaceae > Vaccinium > Vaccinium macrocarpon. The sequence continues at coordinate 24,063,727 of CM040173.1, forward strand.
TGGGAATGACGTGCTAATCATAAACTATGCTTTCTGAATGGTAGAAACAATGAAACCCTAAAATGCCAGAGCTTTCACTTGAATGTTGGAACTTAGGCTAAAACTTACTAGAGTATCTTGGACATAAATGTTCCAACGTATATGTTGCGTTCAGATTTTTCAATTGTGCTTCAATTGTTGTTGGAATCATCATGGCCATGGTTGCCAAATTTTATCACATAGTTCATTAGTTCTCATTAGCACCACCTTTTTCTCTAGAAAATTGTAATTTGACCCTTTTTTTTCCCCTCGTAGGCCCTTTTGCTATCACTTATAAGTTTGTTTTTTAGATTATTAGCTTAAAAGAGTTAAATTAATTTGTAAAACTGTTTGTTATACTCTCTCCGTCCCAAATTGGATGTCCATCTTTGAAACCCGTGTCATTTTTCAATCGTTTATATCTTTCAATATGAATCTCCAAAAATATTCAATATAGATCTTGTTTTATAGTTCTCGACGAGTTCTATAATATAAAGTATTCATAATTACGAAAAACATTATAAATTGAAAGATATAACAATTGAAAAATGGCACGGACTTAAAAAATGGACATCCAATTTGAGACGGAGGGAGTAGCTTTTTATAAGTTGTAAAAATAGTTTATCTTATTTGTTTGAATATGCTATAAAATATTCCCTCCGTTCCAAATTAATTGTCTACTACGAAAAGTCGTGCCATTTTTCCAATAAAAAATGATACACGGAAGTACTTCATTTTTTGATTTGAAAAATGGCAAGAGAGAGAAAGTGGGGCTCTTATTTAGGAACGGAGGGAGTATATTTTTATAAAGTACTCCCTCCGTCCCAAATTGAATGTCCAAAACCACTATTCACACTTCTCAAAAAATCATCTATATTTTGCAATTTATAATCCTTTGTATAATTTTAAAACTTTGTTTAATAAAACTAAGTGAGATCTATGAAATAAGATTGATATTATATATACAAATCCATTAGAACTTAAAAAAAAAAAAGAAGATGATTTTTTGGGAGGTGTGAATATTAGTTTGGACATCCATTTTGGGACGGAAGGAGTAAATGTCTAGATTGCTCTTAAAACTTTTGCAAGAAAACTTTTCACTTTAGGATTTTGTCCATTCATATTTCAAAAACTTAAAATGAGCAAAAAAGCTTCAAATTGTAGCTTAAAATAACCTAGCTTTTTTTGGTCAAATGAGCTAGAAAAGGAAAGTAAGTGATTATTCATAATTGTTGACGAACACCCTTCATTAGCTTTTCTTAAGCAAATAAGCTAAATAAGTTAGATTATAAGTGCTACCAAACCGGGTCGTAGCATGTATGTGCATTCATCACCATGTTTCCTTTTGTGGAATTTTAATGATCCAGCTTGCTTGAGAGTTGAATTCTAGTTCTTGCTTTTCTCTCTTGCAGTCATGTCTGCTGTGAGTGGTCTTCAGGGTGAAATTTCAGGATTTGGTACAAGTGGGTAACTTGTTCTTCTCTCAACCATATTTAATTGCAAGTGTATTGACTTAATTTTACAGGAGGGATAGCTTACTTCTCAACCTGATATTTTGAGTAAGGGTTTTTTGTTGCGAGATGGTTGAGTAGCCTTCTTGGCCTAGGTAGTTCAAAGACCATGCCAAAACTAAATCGCTGAACATCTGAGCAGCTCTTAATGCTCAGAATTTTATGTTGGCATGTTTTTGTTAGCTAGGAAATGGAAATAAACGTTTCAGAAATTTTATGGTATTTCCTTGAGAGAAGTGTGTTACGTACAAGACTTACTATGAAGTTTTAGTGAGGAGCTCCAAGAAATTTGTCTTTCTCCCTGTGTGAAATGCTAACAAAAAATGCTGATAACATTTAATTCGAATTTGTTTGCAGGTGCTTTAGTTATTGTCTCAATTGTTATCCTTGTGGCGTTGTTTAGCATACAGCAGTTTGGGACTAGTAAAGTTGGTATTACATTTGCTCCTGCACTTGCTTTGTGGTTCTTTAGTTTGGGTGCTATCGGACTTTACAACCTAATTAAACACGATGTCACTGTTTTGAGGGCCTTCAATCCGGCTTATATCTATTTTTTCTTCGAGAGGAACACCAGGAAGGCATGGTCAGCTCTTGGTGGTTGTGTTTTATGCATTACAGGTACGTTGAGCTCGGTGTACTCCTTTTTGAAGCACCCACTGTATATAGGCTGTGTTTTGATCGCATTGGATTTCAAAATCACGGAGAAACGGTTATCCCTTTGACCACTCTACTTCTAGTTATATGACGCAGCTGTTTGATCTATGTTTGAAGGAGCAGAAGCAATGTTTGCTGATTTGGGCCATTTCTCTGTACCATCTATACAGGTACCATTTTCGCCTTCAATGATTTGGCTCCAACATTGATGTATCTAAATTGCATAAATACAGTATAGCTTAACATTTGATCAGGAAAAGAAAAAGTAGCTTAGTTATCACATTTTCTACTGACTTCTGCAGATTGCCTTCACTTTTGTGGTATTCCCATGCCTTCTGTTGGCTTATATGGGCCAAGCTGCATATTTGATGAAAAACCCAACTTCGGTTGAGCGAGTTTTCTATGACTCTATCCCAGGTACTGTACATCACCATATTTTGCCTGTGTTTCTAATCCCTAATGAAGGCAAATATTCGTTGTATTGACGGGTGTTGTATGTCATCAAACAGATGGCCTTTTTTGGCCGATTTTTGTGATTGCCACAATTGCTGCAATAATTGCCAGTCAAGCCATGATATCTGCTTCATTTTCATGCGTCAAACAATCCATGGCTCTTGGATGCTTCCCAAGGCTTAAAATTATTCACACCTCAAGGCGGCTTATGGGTCAAATATACATCCCTGTGATCAATTGGTTTCTGATGACCATGTGTGTGTTGGTGGTCGCGACCTTTCAAAGCACCACTGACATTGCAAATGCATACGGTAAAGCTTTTGTATAAGCATTCTTAAGGTACTTCTGAATGGTAAAAAGTTCTTCCCTAAAAATGGTGGGCTAACTTTTGGTGTGAAAATCAGATACGATTAACCAAAAAATGATTTAAACGCTTCTAACAAAATTCAAAACAGGGGAATTAATTAGGGCTGACATTATTTACTTGATGATGCAATTCTTCTCATTATTCATTTTTACGGTTTTTGCGAACTTGTCTGTAATGGATCGCTGTTAAAAGTGCGAAATGGTTTTTGGGACCTGATAACTACCTGACTTTAATAATATGTTACTTTGCTATCGCATTGGACCAATGAAATTGGATCTCTGCCACTAATCGATGACTGACTTCATTTACAGAACAAGATATACAAGCTTACTGTTGACTAAATTGTTTTCTGAACAGAGCTTACTGTTACGAAGGATACCCAATTCTGTGATCTTTTCTCTTCTGAGTTCTGAGACTTTTAAATTTTCCTTGCAGGCATAGCAGAAGTTGGTGTGATGGTCGTCACCACGACCTTGGTGACACTTGTGATGCTTCTAATTTGGCAAACCAACTTGTTTCTGGCTCTGTGTTTTCCTCTTGTATTTGGAACAGTGGAGCTCATCTACTTATCTGCAGTCCTAACAAAAATCACAGAAGGCGGTTGGCTTCCCCTTGCTTTTGCTTCCGTCTTTCTCTGCGTGATGTACACATGGAACTATGGGAGTGTGTTAAAGTACCAGAGTGAGGTAAGGGAGAAGATCTCAATGGATTTCTTACTTGAGCTGGGCTCTACCCTTGGTACAGTCAGGGTTCCGGGAATGGGATTACTGTACAATGAGCTTGTCCAAGGAATTCCTTCTGTTTTTGGACAATTCCTATTGGACCTTCCTGCTATCCACTCTACTCTTGTATTTGTTTGCATCAAGTATGTCCCGGTTCCAGTTGTTCCCCAAGAAGAAAGGTTTCTATTCCGGAGGGTTGGCCCTAAAGACTACCATATGTTCCGGTGTGTTGCACGGTATGGTTACAAAGATGTCAGAAAGGAAGATCACCGTGCTTTTGAGCAACTTTTGGTTGATAGCCTTGAGAAATTTTTGAGGAGGGAGGCTCAAGATCTAGCCTTGGAGAGCAATTTGGAGGAGATCAATAGTATTTCAGAGAGGTCACGGGAATCGAGGAACTCGGGGGTTCCGCAGGGTGATGGGACATTGGAGCTTAGGATTCCTTTGATGAGTGATCAAAGATTGGACGAGGCGGAGAGCTCTACTTCGCTTCAACCTGTCTCAGCAGCATTGCCGTCTAGTGTAATGTCATCAGATGAGTATGCAAGCCTTGAGTATGAGCTTTCAGCTCTTCGAGAAGCCATGGAGTCTGGATTTACCTACTTGCTTGGTGATGGTACCGTGAAGGCAAAGAAAAGCTCTTGGTTTATCAAGAAATTATTTATAAACTACTTCTATGCATTCCTGAGGAAGAACTGCAGAGGCGGCGCTGCAACTATGAAGGTTCCGCATACCAATATAATGCGAGTTGGAATGACATACATGGTTTGATCTAGTAGGTAGAAGTGGAATTGCTCTTTTGCATTGGCAACCATTATAGCCTATGTAAAGTGTAGGAAAATTCTTGACGACAAGCCGAGGTACTGTTTAGTCTCGGATGACTTGTGCCACCAGAAATTTCTGGGATTCAATGTGAATTATGGGTTTTTTTTTGAGACCTATTACAACCATGTATAAGTCGAATTCTGTATATACATGGCTAGAACCTGAAATCTTCAAGAATGTAGGACTAGGGCAAGTGCCCATTGAAATGGGCCTTGCGAAGATCGACCATACTTAAGGTTGGTCCAGGGACGGATCCACACAGGGGCCTGGGGGTCACGTGCCCCCCTTGGATTTCAGGATTTTTTTTTATTTTATTTTTTATTTACAAATAAGGGAAAACAAATAAGGAAGTATTCTTTTCGGAACACTTATTTTTATAAACCAAAGTTAAGTAAAGATCATAATTTTCTTTACTTTAATTTATTTATGAAAATAAGGAAGTACTCCCCTTTCGGAAATAATGGCATTTTCAGAATTTTGATATTCCAATTTTATCAAAATCTTATCCCCCACTTTTAGTACAAAGGCGAAAAATAACACGTTTTTCTCTGAAGAAAAGAGGCAAAAGACAACCTTCCTGTACTTGAAAAGATCATCCGATTATACTATTATGCTTAGAAAAATTCAAAGAGCAAATACCGGGATTTTTTATCGGCCAAATCAAAACTTTCCTAAAAAAGATAATTTTCCATATTTAGCCAGATTTTCGAGTAACAGATAGGGGTGCCTCGATCAAGAGGTGACCCGATAGTGACACAATCGATACCATTTGAGTCTCAAATGAGAGACGATGATGAAGAAATCGATTATGATTCCCTAAGATATTGGAAGACGACGATGATAGACGTCGGCCCTTTGAAGATGATCCGACCTGGACGATGAGTCCGCCCTTGGCCGACTTGATAGGAGGTCATGATCATGCCACTCATGCGGGGAGGCCATTTACAGTTTTGAACCTTGTTTCGAAAATCTCATCTCGGTCAAGAACGAACAAAAATGTGCTTGAGAGGAAGAAATTTCCTCAAGAATAAAAAATGTTACGAATCAATTTACCAATAATGGGGATCGATTTCCTCAAAAATCGAGCTGTTGAAGACATCGCCGGTGACTTGTTGAAGACTGTTAAATTTTGGAGTGTTTATATAGAAAAAGAGAGTTCCAAAATCAGCTTCCTAAATTTTGGAGTATCATTTAGTTGCTCTTGATTTTAGCATTGGTGCCTCCGCTGTGAAGAAATCCTAGATCCGTCCCTGAGTTGGTCGAATTGGGACTTGGAGTATCTTGCACTTGTTAATCTTTTGTTGTAGATGCTCTTTTTTTTTTTTTTTTTGGTAATTCGGAATATCCGTCGCAGATACTCTAGTTGAACATTGGGTTCATCTTTTCAGGATCCATGCCAGCCCCTGGGTACCGGCCCAAGTCCGATGGCGTATGAAGCTTTCTGCTTCTGGTAAGGTAGCACAATCCACTAAGGCCATGATGTAACAATCTTGGCACCTTAGTCAGAGGCGATTAATCACATTGACCTCCAAAAATTCTAGTGACCTGTCGTGTCAAGCAACATAACCCGTTTTCAACTAATTTCTTTGCCAATAATTTACCCTGCAGTTCACCGGAAGTCTTAATCATACTTGTTTTGCAAAGCAATTTTTTTCTTATGCCAATTCCTCTGATCTGGTCCTATTTGTAAAATTCAAGTGCAATATTGCATTCCCCTGATCTGGACTTAAGTTTATGTCAAAAATCAACATCAGGAGTTGCCATACCTGCATGCTCATGAAATTTGCTGTCAGCGCAATGCGCATGTCACCTTGATTTTTGATCTACATATTCCCTCTTAGCAGTACAAGGGAACTATTATGCTTATTGCTGTATTTGCATAGTTGGAAGAACAAAATGAAGTGCGGGGTACTAAAGAGAACCCAGTTTTGAATTTTTGTAGGAAATCCATACATTATCCAACCCCAACGGGTTGACCTAGTGGTCAAGGTTTAGGACTTAGGGGTTTGCTTCCTCTTAAAGTCTCAGGTTCGAAATGTCGTAGATGCTATCAACTCCTTTGAGACCAGTCCATACAGAACTTTGCTCTGGCTTCAAATGGGCCCCCCGCTAGTGGATGGTGGGATTGGTCTCCCAGGATTAGTCGAGGTACGCGAAAGTTAGCCCGAACACCTGGTTATAAAAAATATATATCCATATATTATCCCTGGCATGGTTTGATTTCTCCTTTTCTGGAAATCCTAAGGGCCCAATTGGCTGCAACATTAGAGGGAGTATTAAGTTATACCCCTTCCCCTTATCCCGGTCCCACAGTTTTATACTTGGTTTGGCAAAAATTTGGAACCCGGATAACTTAATACCCCCACCCAAATAATACCCCTTTATGCCCCTTCTCCCTCACTAATTAATAACACCCCTCCCCCCTATTACTAATTTATACCCCCTCATACCCCCTACGAAATTACCCTCATACCCCTTCCCTTACCCCCAGTTTTTTTTTTTTACTGTTTTTAAAAAGAAACCGAATGGAATTTTAAATGTTTTACGAACTCTTGCGATTTCCTTTGGATAAAAAAATGAAGTACTTTTGTGCATAATTTTTAAATTTTTTTTACACCAAATTAAACTACTAATTAAGATCTTTAATTTGATACAAAAAAATTTGAAAATTTTTATACTTTAGAATTTGACATTGTTGGCTTGCATTGCAATATCATTTGGATCAAAAAATAAAGTACTTTTACATTAATTTTTTTACTTTTTTTGCGTCAAATTAAACTAAAAATTGAGATCTTTAATTTGATACAAAAAAAATTAAATTTTTTTATACTTTAGAATTTGACATTGTTGGGGAATAACATAAAAATTACTAATTTGAATACAATGCTAATGCTATCAATGGCCAGAGAATTGATAGTAGATGTGTAAAACCAATGTGCACCTTTTTTACACCTTGGTTGATGATAACGTGAGAATACTCAATGTATTCAAAGACTTTATTCCCCAACTTACAATTAGAAAGAAAAAAAAAGCAAAAAATTAAACTTCGAAATATTATTGAAATGAATAATAAACAATAATAACTAAATATTTTAATTTTAGATATAACTAATAAAAGAAATTATTTATTGAAAAGTATAATTACTAATTAGTTATTATAAGTTAAAAAAAACGCATAGTTAGAAGAAAAAAACAAGCATAAAAATTAGGTGGTACACAACATTATTAAAATGAATAATTAAAAATAATAATTAAAAATTTTAATTTTAGATATAATTATAAAAGTAATTATTATATCATATTTATTGAAAAGTATAATTAATTTAATTAGTTTGTATTTATTTATTTATTTTATCATAATATTTAATATTACCCATGCACAAGGGCAAATAAGTCATTTATCCATTTTTTACATTATCCACCCAACTTTATCCCCCTTTATCACAAATTCATTCAAATCACATACTATTTAATGCCCCTCCATAAACATCACATCAATGTGGGTCCACCCTTATTAACTAATACCCCTTACTAGGATATCCCCCTTACTATTTAATTCCACCAAAACTTATTCCGCATCCAATCGGGGCCTAAGTGTAAAGAATTTTAGGAACATAAAATGTACATAACTCAAAGGGGGACCCAATTTTGGGTCTCACAAAAAATAATCCCAACTGTTCATTAATCTTAAAATAATTTTTTGAGTGCCCCCGATGAAAAATCAACACAATCCGATATGTGTAAGTGGTTAATCGAAAAATCCCTTGTTTAATCCTGAATCTATTTAGGATGAAATAAGGAAATATCAGATCAACCACTTACACATGTCGGATTGAACTTATCTTTTACCGAGCCACTTGAAAAATTATTTTAAGATTAATGAACGGTTTGAATTGTTCTAGTGGGACCCAAAAATGGGTCCCCCATTGTGTAATGTGCATTTTCTGTACGTGAAATTTCTGTAGCCTTAGTTGGGTCCCTCCTTTTCACTCTGATGTCATATAATGTCGTTTTTCTCTCGAAGATGTATCATTCAAAGAGAGATCCAAATGGATCAAGTTTGTAGTGGGCTGAATCCGACACCTCTGGGCTGAACGCGACTCCGCATGGGCCTGCCAAAGTCGGGCAGCCGAGAGTACCCTAGAGGCATGTCGGCCGAACGTTTCCGGGCCGGAACTGACAGTCCAGCCCGTTCCCTAAGGCTCAGCAGTTACAAAGGTGTGTTGGGCTGAAGCCTACGATCTAACCCGCTTCGTCTGGCCTAATGCTTACTATTTGATGTGATTATAGGTGACGTCAGGGGTTCCTGCTGAACACACATGACTTAGAGAGCAAATACATTTCTACCTATAAAATTCCGTAGGATAAATCTTAGAGAGGTACGCCATTTCATTCTGAAAACTATTTGTACTTTCCTCTCTCGTCCTTGTGCTAACTAGAGCTTCGGAGTGCCCTCTGGCGAGTACGACTGGGGCGACACTAATTGGTTGCTCCATTTTGTGGGTGCAAGGAGCTAGAGGGAAGACAGATCTGAACCATTTGAAGAAAAATGCATACACGTATGTACGGAAGTTTAAACAAAAATGAATAATTTTTTCCTTTTAAAAAATTATTCTAGTCGAGATGAATTTTCCAATAAAATTCATGCATCCAGAAACATAGAACATAAAACATAAAAACAAGAAGACATTGTCCTAAGTTAAACCTGCAAATCTTAAAAGCCAGCCATTGCCATGAATCAAACTGGCGTATTCGATTGGGTTCATTCTACCAAAGATTTCATGCTTTTTCCAAAAGCATGACTTTTGAAAGAAAATTTCACCAAATTCAACCTTCTGCTGAGTAGCCCAAAATCTCAGCCAATTCTTCAACTTGGGCCCAACCACTAAGTGGACAAATTTCCAGTAATAAAAAATAGTTGCTTTTTAAAAAAATAAAATAAAGACAGGTCATTCTCTCACAATACATCAAATAAAAAATCGTGAAAAACTAGTTTATTCTAAAAACACCCTTAGCGGAACTGCTGAAACATCTCATAAATGATTTCCAGCACCACAATGACCAGTTTTTTTTGTAGGCACATGAAGGGAACAATACATACAATCTCAAGCAGAGATAAGGGGAAGGCTTAGGGTGACCTTGGACTAATTTTTTAGGAGCTTATTAGTGCGGTATCGGTGATTGTTTTCTCTTAGTCGTCACAAGATTTGGATAAACATTTTACATTTTATTTTTTGTTTCAACAAGAGGAATCGGAAAAATGTAAAAATATAGATCAAAATTGAAAAAAAAAATATAAAAACGACAAAAAGTCCCAAAAAGTTGACATTGGGTTTTTTGCCGTATTATGCGAACTTTTTTCAATTTTGGTCTATGTTTTATACTTATCCGATTCCTCTCATAATGACGGAAAAAAATTGATTCAAAATTTTACCTGAATCTTGTAACAATTGGTAAAAACAATTAAAAAGACTGTGCCAATAAAATTTTAAAAAGTTAGTTTACATGGGTAAATAAAACTGCTCGTTGCAAAATCTAATATTCCCACCATCCCAATTTTTGGTTTTAAATGACACTTTTATTGTCCCAATTGAAAAGTAAATAGGCAAAAAGTGTTAAGTTTACTATTTTACCCTCACTTTTTCAAAGTAAATACATATAATTATAATGTTCTCTTAATAAATTCAAATTCAAATTCAAAAAACCCAATAAATAGTGGGTCATTGAGAATATGGACTGGACATATCCCGGGCAAAAATGATACATACACACCCTCTTTATCACACTCTGCCACACTCACTCTCATATGTGTGAGGTGGGTCCCCCACATATAAGAGGGGGTGTGGCAGAATGTGGTAGAGAGGGTGTGTATGTATCATTGTTCTATCCCAGGAATACAAGTCATTTGAGAGTTTTGGGAGAAGCCAGTTGGCATACAAGTATTTGGAATAGGGACTGGGCATATCCCAGAAATAGTGGGTCTAACCATTGAATAGTTTGATGTATATTTTCAGGATCCGGCGAGGGTGTTGTGTGTTAGGTGATGTGCGACATGTTGTGTGGCAAAACGACGTAGTTTTAGGCACACATTTGAAACTTCCAAGGGCCTTGTTTGGAGGAAGGAAAAAATCACTATAAAAGTGTCAAACCCAAAGTGCCTCAAAGTAAAGTGCCTAAACCCGAAATGTCTAAATCCAAGTGCCTAAAACCACTATATCCTATTTCAAAGAGCCTAAATCCCCTAAAATTGAACCCCAAAATTGAACCCAAAATTAACTCTCCAAAAAAGGCCTTGGAAGTGTATCAAAAAAATGAACAAAACTACATCATTTTGCTGCACAATACGGCGAACATCACCTACCGCACATACTTCCCCGGATTCCATATTTTCCAGATTATTTTTGACAAAAGGCTTGTGCGCACACTGATTGGTAAACCATGCTTTAAAGGTTGTGCGCTAATTTTTGATATTTTAATTTTATTATTATTATTATTATAATAGAAAGTATGCCTTGTGCTAGTCCATAATAATGAATGTTTTAATTTAGCAATATCGTTAACTAAGAAAAAAATTCCACAATTATAATTAATAAGATGCTTCCACTGAAAGTTAGATTTTCCGTCCATATAGGCACGAGGAAGTATCTCCATTCTCCAACAGTTTGGACTACACTTAATTGTCAGCCCGGTCTCTTTGGAACAATTGATAACTTAACACTTTACCCACAAATAATTAGTCAATGTTAGGCACACAACCACATATGTCCCAAATACTTTCCTAATTGTACAGTTAAGTGAGATTCATACACTTAATTGTGAGACCTATGTGAATCTAGAGGAGGTTGGGAACACGGGCGCGCATACATTGGGCTAAGCCAGGTTTAGGCCAGACTTGTGCATGTCCAAATCCGGCCCATTAATGATTGAGCTTCATTTAATATACTCAAACCCTAAGCAATAAAAATTTTATTTCTCAAATCCGTTCAACAAACTCATTTATTTTTCTAAAGTATAATATCACAAACATAAATTAATCAACTATTAAGATTACAAAAAGAAAAAGATGTCAAACCTTTAAAAAAGGGGATTGGGCACCCGGGCTGGTGTGCAACCCTAACCGGAAAACAAGTGCAACAAGATCACCCAATTACCCAATAAATTCTACTATAGGAATCTATCTATATTTGAACCTGGCCAGGTTTGGCCCCAATGGTTGTGTGGCAGAATACCCTTTAAAAGCGTGGCGTTTAGAAGTTTGATTCTATAAATAATGTGATGTTGACCCTCATAGTAATCTAACTTATACAAACATACTACTAACATCCTATCATTTGAAAAAAATAAATAGAAAATCCATCTATATCTATTCATAGATATGTATGGAGAGAGAGAGAGAGAGAGAGAGAGAGAGAGAGAGAGAGAGAGAGAGAGAGAGAGAGAGAGAGAGAGAGAGAGAGAGAGAGAGAGAGAGAGAGAGTATACATGCAAAAACCCAAGTGGTGTCAAATATTTTCACGTCATCGGACATGCAATGACCATATGGGAAAAGAGTCAGCTTTCATCACTCAAAATTTAGGTAAAGGTTATTATGGGGACCCAAGAATTGATATATATTTTAGGTACACACTTTAAATGCTACCATTGAATCCTTCATCTGTCACACTCAATTTTTAGGTACGCACTGTATTCTTTATGAATAATCATAGTACTCAGTAGTCTTTATTTATTTATTTACTACATCATTTATCATAATATATATTATAAGTCTATACTAGCCCCATAAAAATAAGACAACTCACCCATCATCATAATTTATCCTTCCACTTCTCTCGTTGAAAAAAATATCCCAACACAAAAATACTAGCATAGTTTGGATATAAAGTGGGTTCTAAGTATTTGGTGATCTGCTCGGCGGTGTTTTTCGTTGCCATCTTTCCAACTTTCTCTTATTGGTTTTTGGCTTTTCTCATTTTGGATATACCTTTATCGTTGAATATTGAAGAATTAATGTCTCTTTATCTTGTTATCTCTATGTATTTCGAGTTAATAAAAGATTATTTTTACCGATAAAAAAAAGAAGTGGGATAAGCACATAGACGACAAGAAAATGACATTTCCGCTTTAGGAAACGACCCTTGGTTAAGGGGTCAAGAGCTTTTTGGTTTCCATGCAAATCATACTTGTAATTCAAAACCTTTTTAAGGCCCATTGTCTAGTAAAAGGGCCCTGTTATCTTTCATGCAGTCCTGAGTTACAGGTGATCGACAACACTTTTTGAATTGGGCTACGGTGAATATTTCAATTCCAGGTGAATATTTTGTTGTTGATCCTTGTAAACTATTTTATTATTTAATGAATTTCTTGACATTCCACCATATAAAAAAAAGATCGCTTAAGGCTCAATTTTGAAAGACAAAATTTTTTCATGATAAATTTTGAATGCTCACACGAGTTTTATACATTTGAAATGACCTAAAACAAAAAAAAGAAGTAATAATCACTTTTTTCAATAGATATGAATAGATGTCCAAAACCCATCCTTTGCATCATAATCTTATATACTCCCTCTATCCAAAAATAAATGTTCGAAACCACTACTCACACTTCTCAAAAAATAATCTATATTTTGTACTAGTATATAATAATTAAAAAAATTTATTTAATTCAATTAAAACTCGTATTGCATATATAATACATAGCTTAAACAACATAGATAATTTTTTGAAAGGTGTGAATAGTAGTTTTAGACCTCCATTTTGAGATGGAAGGAGTATATTCAACGCTCAGGCCTAAAAAAAGGCAAAATGTTGGAAATGTACAACCTAAAAAATTCAAGTTATTTCTTATGAACATTGAATAGAATCACCATAGGCATTAGAATATTGCTGGTACAAGGGTGTTTGATTCATAACAATAATAAATTTTGTATCCCAACAACGTAAAAAACATGAACTATGAAAATCCGAATTAGGCCAATAATAAATTACTAATGGAGCCCAACCCAACCTTTCTTTGATCCCTTTTTGTCGGCTTTGGACAATGGGATATGTTATCAAATTGTTAATTACCTGCTACATCCACTGTTTTACCAGGATAATGCTTCTTTATTATTAGGGTCTTTGCATGCTTATCACTTATCAGCTTAGGTAACCGCGAGGTGTTATATGGACTACCGGTAGCTGTGTCTTCATATAGTTTCGTATCTAATGTCACAGGAGATAGTGAGAGAGAATGAGGTTTGAATTTCAAAAAGGAAAGAGAGAGAATGTATTTTGAAATTTTAGGTGTGGTGGGCTAGTAGTGAAAAAGGGTAGGGGAGAGAGGGAGTGAATTGGCACAAAGAGATAAAATGTACTATGATGACTGAGACAAAATATATGATTGGAATAAAAATCGCTCTTTGTTATAATATAGATATTCAAGACTGGCCAGGTACATTGTATATATTTTTGAGGTCCTTAATAGATTATCTACAATTAGAGCCCAAAGAAAAATAAGAAGAAATTTTGTTGGCCAAGAGGCTCAACCTAGGACTTCAACCAAGGGACTACGGATGCATTGAGTTGACATGCACCACTAATGCAAGAACTCAACATGCTTTGGATTATAGAAAAATCTAATACTAGTAAAATGGGGCTGTAATTGAGTAATTTGTACTCATTTTTTGACAACTCAAGACGCCGACATTATTAGCCTTAGCCTAGAGCCAACCCTGTATGTATTTGTTTATATGTATATATGGACACAAACCTAGAAGAGTTTTGGTTCATGATGAAATTAGTGAGGAAATAATACTTTGTATACTTATTTAAGAAACAAAACTATTTTTTCCCTCTCTATTATCCTTGCACTCTTCTCTCATACAACTAGGACTGCAAATGAGCCGAGCTGCTCGTGAGTAGTCTGTGGATTATCTCGTTAAGACTCGGCTCGACTCAACTCGTTTAGTAATTGAGCTGAATGGAGCTTGAGTTTTAGACTTGTTAAGTAAATTAACCCGGCTCGACTTGTTACGGGCTCGGCTCGTCTAGTATTCTAGCCGAACTCGAACACTTTAAAATTTGGCTCATTTGCACCCATATATGTAACATATGATGTATGAAATATGAATAGTACACACTCATGATCACGTGTTTCGCAAACATACTAGATGATATGATGATTATGCAGGGCCAGTTGGTGGCCCTCCAATCGTCACACTATATATTTTGTTGGGGATGTGTATTTTTCAAAGTATTTTTAAAAGAATATCTTATTCTTTTGTCCCACATTGAGTAAACACAAAACTTTGAGCTTTTTATAGGTGTGAACACTTAGGCCCTTGTTTCTCATTTACTAAAATGAGATTCTCATAAAAACAATTGCGTAATCATTTACTAAATGTGGCAAGTAGGCTATTGAATGTGGCTAGACCCAAGGAGAGATCTCGCGCGTTCTGGAAAATGGGCCGAGGTCCAAGGCAATTTGAGGAACCTGATTCGGTAACCAATTAACTGGGTGTGCGTTGCGAATGTCTTTTTATTTTTCCTATTGGGTTGGAAAGATCCTTACTCAAGCCTAATACTCCCTTCGTCCCAATTTCTTGGTCCTTCTTTCCATTTTGGGATGTCCCAAAATATTTGTCCTACTTCTAAAAATATCCATCAAAACAAGGTCATTTTCCAGTTTTACCCTTAAAAAGTACTTTTTCCATTTTTAATTGGCTAGTCCATTATCTTTTATTTTATAACAGTTTTTATGATTTTGAAAATTTTGTATAATAAAACTAATTAATATCTATCAAACAAGATCAATATTGAATATGTTTTGACTTTCATATAATAAATTAGCCACACAAATTTGGTCACAGTAATATTGACTGGATTTAGGGGCAAAATAGAAATGTCAATACAAAGTTTTCACACCCCTTAAAAACTCACTTCCCCAAAAGGGGCAAACAAATTGGGACGGAGGGAGTATAATATTATGGGGTGCTCCTAAAATTTTGGATTTTTGGATTACCCTTAGACCAGGCCTCTTAGACCTAGGGCTTGTGCCGCCTTGCGATTACAAGTTGTTTCACCTTTTAACATTTGATCTTAAGATCCCTTCAAGTGAAGTCTCACAAGGCACTAGAAATTGGATAACTTTTGGACTCGGTTGGTTTTTTTGTTTGTTTATCAAATGACACGAATATCATTAGTGATCGACAATACAAAATCAGGTCATGCTACAATGTGTACCCTCTAAAAATTACTCAATATGAGATTTTGTGACTCAAAATATGAGATTTTGTGACTCAAACTATGAGATTTTGTGACTTTAAATATAAGATTTTGTGGCTGGAGATACGAAATGCATATGGTATGCCACTCATATGAATAGTCACAAAATCTCATATATTTTCAGAAAATCTCATATTTGGAGCCACGCAATCTCATATTGATCCATGCAGACTTTGCTATAATAGTGCGTGCGGATTTGTGTGGACCTCATATTTGGAGCCACAAAATCTCATATATTTCCAGAAAATCTCATATTTGGTGCCACACAATCTGATATTTTGAGTCACAAAATCTCATATTTGGAGACACAAAATCTCATATAGCTAATGGTCAAAGGTGGCACAAATCCCCATACGTCATACGTGGCACAATCTCAGCCATCCATCTGTATGAGGTGCATACCGTATGCCATATCATATTTGGAGTCACAAAATCTCATATTTGGTGCCACAAAATCTCATATTATCCCATATTTGGTGTCACAAAACTCAGATTTAAAACCACAAATCTCATATCATGGGAAGCATGCCCCTAGAAAATCGGATATTAATAAATGGAAGTCCAATCTACATCAAGAAAACCACAAAGGGAGAATGAAGTAATGCTACGGTGTGCACCATGCCTTTTGGCATATGGTGTGCAATTTGTATATATAGCCACAAAATCTCATATTGATGAAAGTAATCACTCATATTAGAAATTACAAAAATAAACATTGGAACACCAAAACCCAATAAAAAGGACCACAAAATCTCATATACATATGAGAAAATTTTGGAATAAAAAAAAAAATGGCAACCGGTTGGTCACCGGGCCCACCGCTTGAAAAAAAAATCCATATGAGATTTTGTGACTTTCAAAATGAGTGTTTGTGAAAATAAATATGAGACTTTTGTGGTCCACTACATTCAACAAATTGTTAATAAATTTTATATGAGAATGTGTGGCTGAGTATATGAGATTTCGTGCTTATATTTATTTTTGTGCAAAGATACGGTATACGCCACTATCAATACACAACAATATTTTTGGACTATAGTGGTCCACAAAAAACTCATATATTCCTCCACAAGTACTCATTTTTTAAACCAAAAATTCTCATATCAAATGACTTTTTATATAAGTGTTCTTTGAAGTATATATGAGATTTTGAGTGGTATGACTCAATTTAGGCTAAAATATGTATTTATGTGACACCTTATATGAGACATGTCACATCAATATATATACACACAATATGTATCACATTTTCACTGCAGTCCAAAACTATCATATGAGATTTCGTGGCATATTTTATGAGTTGACTTTTGCCAATATGACATTTTGTGGCTCTTTCGAATTTTTGTGGTAATTTTATGAGCATTCGTGGTTTCATATATGAGATTTTTGAAACCCAAAACGTTATATGAGAGATCACTCGAGGTTTTATGATTTTTTTGGCTCTCCATATGAGAGAAAGATGACCAGTATAGGGGGTCACTTTTTGCATATGTGGCACAATCTCGTCTATCGATCTGGTCAAAGGTGCATATGGTATGCCCTTTCATATTTTCAGCCACAAAATCTCATATTTGACCCACAAAATCTCATATTTGTTGTTACAAAATCTCATTTTTTGGCCCAAAAGTGGAGTGCACATTGTAGCATTCCTCGAGAATGAAAACCAATCGTTACAGCGCCCCATCACAAAACCTTGTATACCTCGATTCCAAGTTTCCAACCCTGACTCGATATTTTTTCAAAAAAAAAATTCTTTTATTTTAATTGATTAATTGCTAAAGTTATTCTATGTTAATTAAATAGCATTTAAAATGAATGCCGATGACTTTTTCTTCTTTGAATTATAAATTTGCAGTTATTTTTGTAACTTTTTACATTTTATTTTTCAGCGCTGCAAATAATTTATTTTGATTTTTCAAGCTGGAGAGAAAAACGAGTAAAACCCAATACCCGGTAGAAGACCCTATCCCGACTCAATCCCCCGTCCGTGACAGGGATAAGATGCCCGAACTTATCCAATGGGGTCGGGACATGTTTGGAGGTTTTAATGGATTTTCGAATATGGGAATGAAAAAAGTGATCATCCTCTCCAACCCGCCCCATTGTCATTCCTACATAGCCAACTGACTAGTTATTTCACATTTGATTTCTTGTTATTGGTGTTTGAAGATATAAGCATCCAGCCCCTTGAAGAGCATTCGTGCCAAATTTTTGAGTTTTTAATTTAATTTTTGGCCTGTCGGTGGCAAAGAACAAATACATTGATCTTATGCCAAATTTGGCTTGAGCCAAATCCTACGCTAAATTTGACAGCAAGAAAAAAGGGCGAAACAAACACGTGTGGAATGAATAATCTTGAGCTAGTGACAAAATGTAGAAATGTGTGAGAAAAATGAACTACTGGTAATTGTCAAAGAAACATGCACCACACATGGGCCCTCCCATCACCATCACAAATATCACTTCATTTGCTTACCAAATTCTAACGCATGTGTGATACATGAATACCTAAAAAGAGAAAAATACACTCCTGAAAGCTCGATGGTCTCATGGTCTCTATAAGTTTATAGAGGTTTTTAAGAAGATCATCCACAAAAATCAAATTAAGTGGATAGAAGTCGAAGGTATATATATATTGAACCCTTCGAGACTCTCTTAATGCATTTTTTTGTCGAATTATACTGTTTTCATCCTTTAATCTTTTAGTATAAATCATGAGAAATATGTTTCGCTTTTCAAAAAGATAAGACCTTGAGAGAGTGCATGCACAAATGTGCAGTAGGGGATAGTACCCCCCCAGTTGCCCTAATTGAATGAATCAACAGATAAAACACCCTTCCGATTGTGACCCCAGTATCAAATAGAGTGGCAGGACTAGGACCAGTCTCACTATTTTAAGTTCCCGGTCAAAGCCATTAGTTGGACTTTTTCTTTTCTTTATTTATTTTTTTTTTTTTTTTTTGGGGGTGTCTTTTCGAGTATATTCAAGTCAAGGAAGGCGCTGAAAAATTAATTATCTTCGTCACATAAATTTTGAATAGCTTTCAAGAAAGGTATCTAATTAAAGTCGTTATTTGGGGGAAAAAAAAGAAGAAAAAATAAATAAAAGAGTCACCATAGTCTACTGACAAAAGTCCAATTGGTTGAAACTTATGAACCTCGTGAGTTTTTTTTTTGGAACAAATCCATCATACTATTCTCTTACTGTACTTGAAAATTTGAAAAATTGGCCATTTGAGAGCGTTGAAAAGTATATTTTCGTGTTCCTTTTTTTGGCGAGTGAAAGGAGATTTTTAAGAGAGGAAAAATGCGTTATTCATAGCTAGATTGGATCTCTGATAGTTTCGATGACCACACACTAATATTATAATTCGAGACAAACTTGCTTATATCTTATCTGTTGTATCTCTCTTATAAATTGTTGTTTTCATTTAATTATCATATCATTACGTTCAATTTTACTTTAGCATAGATCCATCATCTTTTAACTCATTGGTTTCTATATAACAAGTACAATGCGTAGACTTAGCCTTTAAACTTTTGATTGATACTAAAAATAAATTTTCTAGAGCCGTCACTTCTAACAAACAACCTTTATATATACGAAGAGTGGCTTTAAAACAAAATTTCTATCCTTCCCAAATTTGATTAATTTTTAGAGCTGCAATTCAATTAGCATTCAAATTTTTGAAAATTAAAAAAGTTATGAGCCCGCCGCTTCTACCAAATAGATAGTAGTTTATTTAAACGTTAACAAAGATGTGACATTTAGACTAGTCACGATTGAAAATGATTAGTAACTCTATCTATTGATTTGAAATGTTTTTTGTTGATGTTCTTTTCCTTTATGTAATTTGAGATTAGATTAATTACGTACCTTATTCACCACTTTGGAGTCAAATATGTTACACAAATGCAATAATACAAATTCATCAGCCTTTGATGTTAGGGATATTGAAATGGAATAAAGAATAAGCATATATAATTACAGGAAAATTCTACAATACACACCCCTTGAAGGTGTGTACAATATGCACCCATTGTGTGGTCCATATTGTGCCAACTCATTGGCAATCGTAACATTTTTTAGTGTTTCGTAACTTTTTCAGTAGTATGATTTGTAACATTTTCAATGATTCATAACATTTGGCGTGTTTCGTAACTTTTGTACAAAAAATTCGTAGCTTTTATTAAAATTCGTAACTTTTATTGATTGATTCGTAACTTTTATAGGGGTGCATATGATACACACTAAAATAGAGGGTGTGTATTGTAGCCATTTCCTTAATTACAAGCCATTTTTTCTTATTTTACGGAGTATTAAAAAAAGAAGATAGTTTTGCTGTATTTCTAGAATGAAAAGGTAACATCTCGACAGGTCAGGGATATAATAATTAAGAATTTTGTTAAGTAATATTTTATAACGGAAATAGGGTGTCATGCTTTCTTTGGCCGTCCGATTGTATTTTTGATGATATGGATGTGTTTTGATTTTTTACCTGTAAAAATATATTTAAATTAAATTAAAATTACCGAATGCATTCAGACCGTTCAAGACACAATCGGACTGCCGAAGGGTACACAACACCCCAGATCTTTCATAACACAGTTTTTAACCAAGTTTTTGCAAATACGACCGATCGAATACATTGCACTTGATATACTTTAAATGCAACTACAGTTATTACTATAAATCAATCCTATTTATCCAAAACATCAGATGGGAGATGGGATACCACAACATTTTTAATTGGATTCCTTTTCTACAGTATTTTATTTTAATGATTGGTCGCGGCTGCAACCTTGCATAAAAGAAATAGAAATTCTCTTTGTACAAATCCGTGCGCACAAATCTAGCAATATCGCTTTGTTGGGCTTACTTTAGGGCCCCACATAAAACAATCCGGGCATTCATTCATTCATTGTAAAATATGTTTTGAGTGCAAATTCTGAAAAATCAACTCAATCGGATAACTTTTATTTAGTGTTTTACCCAATTTTTGATTTTTGATTCTTGCCTTGTTCTTGAATGGATTTTATCTCATAAAATCTAGTTTTGATAAAATCTAACATTCTCAATGAATTTTAGCAAAACTAGATTTTATCAACACTAGATTTTATCTCACAAAATCATTTACAAAGCATCGTTATTAATTTTAGATTTAATCCATTGGGAAAACAATGTCATTTTATCACACCTCTAAACAAAACTGCATTTTATCAAAATTAGATTTTATCTAATAAAATCCATTCAACAATAAGTCCAATGTGTAGAGTTATCAATGATCTAATTACGACTTCCAATTACTAACCAGTAATTGTCAGCACCCAACCGGGCCAACCTTATGTTTGATAACAAAATAATTTGTTTGTACTTATAAATTTAAGTCTAAACAGCTTGCGATGGAATAAGTACTCCTCATGCTGCTTGGCCGATGCATTTATTTATGCTTATTATTGTAAAATGACTTTTTGTGAGGAAGGTTATGGTCGTGACAAGTGGCATAAAGTAATTAGATTGTGATTGAGGTTTTCAAGCAACACATATGAGATTCGATAACCCATGTCCTGAAAAATCATTTTTGAATTTCAAATCCAAAAATTTCAATTTTTCCCAATTCAAACACTTCAATTTATTCCCATAATGGAAGCGAAAGTTGTCTAATAAAATTGAATGTTCAAATTTAAAAATCTTTACAAACTACCACTTAGTCATGATTTGTGGTTTCAAAAAAAATAAAAATACGAGGAAAGGTAAGATTTTTCCCTTTGGAAACTATCATTTCCAAAATCGTTACTATTAAGCCTATACAAATACTTGAGTGAAATTGCAAACTAGAAATGTTCTTAACTTTTAGTATGACGTTAGTTTGTATCCTTTATAGCCATGTAGCTCGAGCCTCGAGTACATCTTCATTGCTTTTCATATGTGATTGGTTTGTACTCTAATTTTTTGTGCAAACAATCGTGCTTAAATTTTTGGATTTCGCAATGGAAGGCATAGGGAATTTTTTTAATGACAGTTTTAATTGTTGGGTTAAGTTTCAAATATATATATTTTTACTTTTCTTGATTTTTAGTAGATGCGATGAATAATTATAAGTTTTGACAATTTACACTAAGAAGTCGAAATTATTGAGATATAAATTTTATTTTAGCGTGTGCACTTGTGTTGTAAAATTCAAAACCATGGATAAATTTTTTTTTAGCTTGTGCACTTGATTTTTTTTTTTGACAATTTTTTGTTGGGTTTTGACTAATTAACTATCAGTAGTTTTGGTGGCTCAACAAATTGTAAGTCTTTCACACATTTCTGTTTTCTTAGTTTTTCTCACGCATGTATATAGAAGCAAAAGTTTTCCCCTCCTATTTGTATTCACTATAAAAAAATATAAAAATTATACGTTATGTTTTGGCAAGAGAATTTTTTTTTCTTCAATCCACTTCTATTCCATTTTCTCTTTAATCATCATGTGTATATCACATTAGCACGGGTATTTCACAAGAATAATTTTGCTTAATACTTGAGAATTATGGCTTATGCTTTTTCTTTTTAATCATCATGTGCGCATAGAACATTAACATAGCTATTCGATCTGGTACAATAATTTGGCTTAAGACTTAAAAATTATGGGTAAAATGTAGGTATGTGTAATTTTTAGGTAGCAATAATTTTCAATTGTCGCTACGATAGTTCTCTTATTCCATGCATTGCACGGGGTTTCTGTAAACATCGAACAATTAACTATTTTATGAATGTTGCTGCATAATTTGCATCCTTAAAGATGTTAATCTAAGTTAACTTTTATACTTCTATACTTCTCCTAATTTTTTTCAAGGTGTTTAACCAATTATTTTGTTGAAAAGTCACACATATAGATTATGATTTTATGGGAGAATCAATCACCATGAAAAAATTAGAATCAAGAGGAGCACATAGAAAATAGAATTGTTATACATGTTTATCTATGTGATTTAATAATTAAACAAACTTTGTAATTGAGAGTACAATTTTTTAGCTAATCAAAAAAGAAAAAAACACATCATTTTATTTCGTTTTTCCGTGCATATTACGGGTTCATGCTAGTTACTAGTGAGTGGGAATTATAACAAGAAAGAGAGTAGAGATAGAGGAACCTGGATATAATGTGTCTGGTAGATAGTGGCTTGTTTTTTAGGAATGGGTGTTGTGGCTCACGACAGGCATGTAGTGAGCATCTCAGCTGTTCATTTCAACAATCAAAGGTTCATATATGTTTTTATACTCATACCGGTAAGAGTACATTTTAACCATCCAAACACACCTTTCGACCACATTTTTAAAGGGAAACACTAGAAACAACTCATTAGGTAGTCAGAAGAGGACAAAAGACGGTGATAAGTCTCCCTTATTGACCACCCAATGGGTTTTCTAGCATTTTCCTTTTTCAAACACATCAAGCAATAATGTGGAGTTCTATAATCTACTTTAACAATTTGAGTCATCTATTTTGTATCCCCAGATTTGTAAATTGGTCATTAAAAAAATTAGATTGATCAGACATCGATAATTGGTTGATTCAGATAAATTGATTAAGGGAAAAAATTTTAATGATATTTTTTTTTTAAAGGAAAATGCACAATTTTGATCAACCAAATTCTTTGCATGAACAATTTTCATGTTGAGATCTACAATAAGTACTTTAATTAGGAGTCAAGCCTATAATTCGATTGACTTTGATTTCAGATTTCAGGACTAATATCAAATCCTGGCTTAAAGCACTAGTTCTTGCCTACTCTCAATGGTGGCCTAAAAAGACTGCTTTCGGGGTCTTTCCTATGTCTACAACTCCTAGCCACATTGGTTTTTTTATTCAAAGATTGCTTGTCACGGCTATGCCCTAGCCCTAATAAATGTGGGTATCGTCCATTCTAAGGATGTTGTACCTCTGGGAGTTTATAGTGACATGTCCGATCTGAGGAGGGAGGCAGGTAGGTTTTTCAAAGGGAAATCGCTATGTTCAATAAAGTACGAATGGGTTTGTCAAACAAAATATGTTCCGAAACTTACTCCAATACTTGGCGAGTTTGAGGGGTGTGGAAACAAAGTAATTTAAGAAAGTGGATTGTGGTTTTAAGGAAGGTTCCTTGTTTGGTAGGCAACAATTTTTGTCCTGCAAGAACTGTAACTCTCCATTTCACTTTTTAATTTCACAAAAATAAAGAGATAGGAAGCGGTAGAGAAATTACACGTGTAGCACACACAAAAAGGAAGAGAGAAAATAAGGCAAGAGACAAGGGCTAAATCGTACTTTCCTATTGTGCATTTTACAATCCATTTGTTAAGGAGCTAACTATGCAAAGCTCCGTTTGTTTCGGGCAGAAAACGTTTTCTAGTATTTTGTTGTCATATGAAAATCTTCTCCCCCAAAAAATTCACAAATTGAAAGATTGTGTGCTCTATTCAGGATTCAGGATATGTTGGAAAATTTACAAGAATGTTGTTTTCCTATTATAATACTCCAATTTGTAAATAACTAATACTCACAAGTGGTTGAGGGATTTTCTCAAACACTTTGTAGGCATTAAACTGTGTTTGTATGGCACAATATTATGGACAAGTTAAACAAGTAGGAAAATTTGCAGCTCAAGGTCAGAAATCAAATACAAACAATTACTTAAAATTTGTAGATTGAAAAGATCAAATTATTTTGTCAGAAATTGCAAAGCAAGAGTAAGGGTTCAAACAGAGGAGGAACAAAGAAATGGAGAGTTGCGAATGACATTGATGGTGGAGAGAAGACGATCAGAGAGAGAGAGAGAGAGAATGTCCCTAAGGTCAAACTTTGAGTTGGGGTGTTTTGCGAGCGTCAGGTCATCTCTTGGAAATTGTTTTTCGGAGTTTAATTTCGGAAATTATTTTCTAGCTGAAGTGACTTGTTTTCAATTAGTTTTTTTGTTGACTTAGAAAACGTTTTCCTGTTGACTTCTATTTCCTATTTTACCAAACACCCAAAAATGTTTTCTCTAGAAAACGTTTTCCTCCCGAAACAAACGGAGCCATGTCAAAATGCTTTCCGAGAAACAAACTGCAAAAATATGTAGAATCCAAAAATCACCTCTGGCGGAACATTTTTTTTTTTTTTTTAATGCCAATTCACACTATCTTTAGCAAAATCTACTATGCACATTATCATCCAAATAAATTTATCGCGATTTCTGACTTTAATTAAAAAAATCCATAATCTAGAATCTAAACAATAATTGACTTCCAAATACCTTTTAATTTCAGGCATGGGAAAAGTTATTCGGAATTCACAATTCCTAGTGGAAAACAAGTTGGGAAAGCATGGGCGTCATAAATCTGACTCATTAAAAGCATAAAAAACAATTCGTGCATGCATGTATAGTAGGGAGAACAAGGAGTTTAAAAAAAAGGGGGAAAAAAACACCAGTTAACCCAAACCGAAAACGGAAAACGGAGTAAATCGGTGATTTACTTTGGTTTGGATTTTAGAAGTAAACGATTCGTTACTAAGTATTTAATTTTTATCCAAACCGAGAAGAACCTGTGCAGTCCAATTTGTCACAATCTAATTTGAAATAAACTGGACCGAACCAGATATGTTAATATACATTTAATGTTTAATTACTTATAAAAATCACTTTTTAACCAAACCAACGGGCCCTAATGGACAAAGAAAATGAGAAGGAAAAAGTGGGTCGGTGTTTGATTGATTTTGTGTACAGGCAGATTGGAAGAAGTTTCATTGATTTTGGAGGCCAGTTAAAGGATTCTTTTGGTGGCCAAAACTCCAACAAATTGGAGTTGTCAAAATACCTCAACGGCGGCTGTAATATGGTAACTAGGTTCACGGTCTCGTGCATAGCACGAGTATCATGCCCGCTGGAATTGTATGTAAGATTACTGCTGCATCTAGATATATAACAGTGACCTTTTTAGTTTTGGCTAAATGTTTTGTTGAACAAATAAAGGAAAAAAAGAAAGAAAAGAGTAACAGACCCCCTTGTAAAACTAACTATTTGCTGATGACCATTCATCCAAGTAAAGAGAAGAGCTAGGACTTGTAAGTTGTAACACAACCATACATTTGCCATCATTTTCACACATTCAACAAAATCACACTTAACTATTTGCTTACGACTGGTCATTCAAGGGGAAAGAGGAAAGTGAAAATTCTGTCGGCAGAGAATCGAGTGGTAGGTTTGGAATACCGAAATTATCCCCATATAGGTTCAAACGAAAGAATGAGATTTTAAGTAACAACAGAAAAAGGACTAAGAGGGAAAATGGCAAAAGTCTGAAAAGTCATTTTGGTAATTGCACAAAAAATGGAGGAAAGATCTAAAGGATGGCTGGGCCAACTGAAATTACAAGAGAAGCCATTGAAGAGCTCTCAAATTAAAAGGGTAAATCTGTCCAACTAGAACAAATGACCAAACCACCCTCTTTTTATAGTGCTCTCATGTATGGATACAATTTTTTTTTTAATGTTTGTATTTAATTAGCTTATTGTTTATTAATAAATTTATCCTGATAATAATCTTTTATGGGCAATGTATGCATAATATTATTGTATATTTGCATATGTGTCTCTTTTACAAAATGGATTATATGGTGTATGGAGTTCGACTTATAGACAGAAGATTGGATCATCAGTTTTTGTGGAATATAAGATATGTTTCACAGTTTTGGGTGAAATTGGACGCACCATTAGTGCGACTGTAGTGCAATGTTTAGTAGGTCTATCTTGACTACGAAAAACAATACAAGTTCCAACTCGTTGCACTAGAATTTGGGTGTAT
Organism: Vaccinium macrocarpon; assembly: GCA_022606695.1. NCBI lineage: Eukaryota > Viridiplantae > Streptophyta > Magnoliopsida > Ericales > Ericaceae > Vaccinium > Vaccinium macrocarpon. The sequence goes on from CM040173.1 coordinate 24,090,347, forward strand.
TTAACGAGACCACATTGGTGTAATTGTATTGAAACTGGATTTATAAGACAATTAATTAAGATATCACAGTTATTATAAATGCTTATGCTCAAAGATAATTAATAGATGTTCAAATTTGATGTTGTAGACTTTGATTCATTAGGGAGTGAAGTCCCCTTTAGGATCAATAGTCTTGATCGATAAGTAGGGTCACAACATTATATGTATGATAGCAATAAATTACTAATGGAATCCACGTCACAATAGGATCTTGGTGATGCCCCCTTGAGCAAGTTTAGGAGTTTCGATTATGTCAAATCCTGCAGGTGAATAATATTTGTGTTCAACATATCAAATAAGTTAAATGGATAGTCTCGAGGGATGTTATAGATATTGATTCAATATAAAAGTTGGCATTTTAGTTTAATCAATGAGTATTTGTAACATTAATGTGTGGAGATTAAAAAGTATTTAGTAACATGGAGCTCAAAATATAATTGGGATAGGGACATGAATGCAAGTATAATTCTGTAATGGTAAAAACATAATTCGTGAAGTAAGAAATATATTAATGGAAAAATTATGGTTTCTTATTTACACGAGGAACCCAAACTTATTTCTCCTTAGATCATAACGTTATATTCTCTAGGTCTCAAACGTTTTTCATAAAAACTTAAAGAGGGGCTGTGAGAGAAAAAGAGCAAAGAGTGCTAAAGTCCACGTCTGGCGACATGATCGAAGTATAAGGGAATACGAGAGAAAGTCTTATGGTTTCATAAAGATAATTCAAAATGGCGGGAAAGCAATCAAAGTTATGTAGCAACCAGGTCTGTCAAGTTCGCACACAAAAACCATTGAACCAGCGTTCATGTCCTCGGAGTTGAGGTATACCTTAGTTCTATCATGTAGGGTACAAACTATAACACTAGAAAGGCGAAAAGTCAACCAAAACAACAAGGACCAATATAAAAGCATTAACATCTTTAGCATTTCTTCGACCAAAAATAAGAAAGGGGAGGCAAGACTATGGTATATTAGTATCACCACAGAAGTCCACAAAGTTAATTTCCGTTGAACCTAAAAAATAAAGAAGTCAAAAAAGAAGGAGTCCGCAAAATTGTGCTGAACAAGAAAAGCCTGATATTGACACCGTTAAAAGATGTCCGATGTATTTGTTGACCTCTCCCTTCTGCTTGCACAAAGCAAGAAGACAAGAAAATTTATGCTAGGTTAATATTCAAGGTAAAACATATTGACACAACGCATGAAGGAAAGAGAAATGATATGGAGTTTTCTTGTCGGTAACACTGTGTAGAGATGGAGTATATATTCACAATATGTGTTTGTGGGACATATTACATGTGAATCTGATGTAGACAAGCATATTTTAATGCATTTTGTCGCAAATCCGGGGGTGCTATGCATGGTGATGCGCACTCCTCGGTCGTCTGTTTGTGTTTTGGACAGCGTAAATGTGCTCTGATTTTTTACCGGCAAAATCAATCAAATTACGGAACGCATTTGGGACGTCCAAAACATGATCGAATAGTCAAGGGGTGCACCGCATGGTTCACAGCACCTGGTTTCCATTTTGTGGTTCAATTCTGAAAATATTGAATACCTTGTGGTTGGATTTGGTGAGAAAAAATCATATTAGTAAATGAGAAAAGCAAGAGAGAGGAAAACTTGTTTGATCTGATTCTTAGATTTATTTGCAAGATTATATATAGTAAGATCTGCACCACATAGTACTCCGCAAAAGTTGCATTTGTTGACCTAATTTGTGTGTGCATCAGGCAAGGAGATAAATAGAATTTTATTTCTACATGGTTTTTAAGTTGATTTAATTAGGGTAAAATGTAATTGGAGAGTTTCCTCTTGAGAATAATCCATATATAACCAATAGATGGATGGATGATGACGAATTCCAATTAGAAAATGATGTTCGGTTAATTATTTTTACACAATCGTAAACATGTGAAAAATCGGTAGATAATGACTGTTTGAATTTAAATATCGTCGTTCGAATTAGGATTTTTAGCATGTGTGCTTTTTATTCGACTTAAATTATTTGGTTTAATATCTTATCTTATAATATTCGATGTGATGCTTATTTTTAACTGATTATTAGGATTTTCTAAAAAGCTTTATGAAATGAGTTCAAAATAATTAGTTGATGGTGTGGCGCACGCTGAAAACTCTTTCCACTGACAACTCACACCCCTTTTTGATTAATTAGAAGCATTCATCATGCGCTATGCAGAGTAAACTATACTGTAATATTTAAATTCTATAAAGAGATTCAAAATTAAATTTGATAAACGAAATAAAAATATTTTTAGTACTTAAAAAGCAAAGAAATATGAGATATTCTTTTTGTAATTCTAGTATTTTGTATTTTCATTTTTCAGTTTTGATATGGGCTTCTCTTTAGAATACACTTAGATTTTGTGTTTACAAGACATATTTCATGTGAAATTGATCTAGTCTACATGTTGACATATTTCATGTGAATCGATCTGGTCTACATGTTGAATTCTCATTCTATCAATTCAACTTCCTTATCATTAAATCCAATTATTCATGAATGTATTAATTAAATCTTTTTGAGTCATGTATGAATTGGTATTCTCGTAAAAAAATCTATTCGATATAAAAGCCTAATCATTAAATTACAAAGAATAAGGAGAATATGTCATGTTGATTTTTTCAAAATTTTAAGAATTAAAACTATATTTTAAAAGAATGTTACGTGGATTACATGCGCTTATTATACAGTAATACAACATAGATATATCATAGACTTAAAACTAAATTTTCAAAGAATATCACGCGGATTGCATATGTTCTTATTCAAGAAAATTGTCTTTTCCAACAAAGTGTTTTTACTGTTTTTTTAAACTTTTTGATTTATGTATTGTGATAAAAATAACATGTCTCGTAAAACGTAAAATGACCGTAAAAGCAAAAAAAAAAGGTTCTATGAAAGAAGACCTTTAATATAGGCATAGATTCATCAATTTCCTAACAATATCTTCTAAGAATATACTATTTTCTTCTTCTCTCTTTAGTTTTGCTTTTCTTTCCACTTTTACGAGAATATGCCACTTTTTATTTTATTTTCTTAAAGAGGCTTAAAATATAAGCACTTTGGTACGGGACCACAAAAATCATAAAAGGTGAGATTTATGGTATTTATTAGCTAAAAAAGACTGTTATACTTGAAAAAAAGGTCAATAATTGCTGCTTTAAGTGTAGGCTGATATTTCCGCGTATCAAGATCGGTTATCAAACGAGGAAAAAATGAAAAGGACAACGAGATCAGTTGTTGTTCACTCTAGGTGTTCCATTAACTTATTTTTTGATTTTTTGGTTATTTAGACTTTTAGTTGTAGTTTAAATTTACAATTTATTCTACTAAAGTGTTTTTTTGATTTTTTATTTGTAGTTTATTGTAAAGAGTAGTTGGTTTTTTTGAGAGTTTTTTGTTAGTGGAATAAAGTAGTTTTTGAGTTAAAACAAAACTATTATTTTTTTGGGAGAGTTTTTTGTGAATGAAAATAGTAGTTTTTTTAGTTAAAATAAATCTAATTTTTTGTTAGTGAAACATGGCCTCAGAGTCAACTCAGATTGAATCGGAGAGTTTGGCCGCAACATCAAAGTTGTGTTTGGTTTGGGTTTTAATTTTTGGTAATGATTGGAGGAAGAAATAGAGAAATAATTAAAAATAGAAGTGAATGATTAGAGAGATAGAGAAAAGAATGAGACTAATATTTAAAAATAAGAGTAATAATTGAAAAAATTGGATATTGAAACACAAACCGAACATGGCCCAAACTTTCATTTGCGCCACGACTCCACTCTCTCTCATAACCAAGTGGTCATATACCCAAAATAAAAAAACAGGAAATGTAGCTGAGCAATACCCATAAAGCTTACTACTAGTGTATCAATTCCAGATCAAAAAAAAATAAAAAATACTAGTATATCAATTGAGCGAGAGAGACGCTATTACAAGAAACCCACCAACTGCTACTCTCCCTCTCTCTCTAGAAACCTCTTCCCCTCTCTTCTCTAAGAATTCCAAATTATCTCCACGATACCTCGACGTCCCTATTACTCCGGCCTTCGTGTCTTGTCGTGTATGATCTCCATCGATAGTAGTTGAAATGCTGTCTTCGTGATTTGCATGATAATCTGTATTAAACTATAATTTTCTGTAAGACTCGTCTAATATCTCGTGCTTAAAGGGGAGGCTTTTTTCAGTAATGGGTCGTCCTTAATTACATCTGCTCAATTTGGGATAAACCTGGAATCTTTTCGGGTTTGGAGGGAACGCATCATGGATCTGGAAAATGGGATATTCAAGAATCGCGTTAAGGTGAGATGGGCATGCTTTTAATTTCTGATTTTGGTTTGTTTGGGCACAAACCCATTTGAGTTTTTGAGGTTTCTGAACCAAAAAGTTGTTTGGTTTTTTTTGCAGAAAGAATCTTGGAGAACAGTTTTGACCTTGGCTTATCAGAGTCTTGGTGTTGTATATGGAGATTTGAGTATATCTCCGTTATATGTATACAAGAGCACTTTTGCTGAGGATATTGAACACTCAAAGACAAATGAAGAGATTTATGGGGTTTTATCTTTTATATTTTGGACACTCACTTTAGTACCTCTTCTCAAATATGTGTTCATTGTGCTCAGAGCTGATGATAATGGGGAAGGGGGCACATTTGCTTTGTACTCTCTCATATGTAGACACGCCCGAGTTAACTCACTGCCTAATTGCCAGTTAGCAGATGAAGAATTGTCAAGTTATAAGAAGCACATCACTACTCCTGCTCCATCCGCTTTTGGGTCAAGTTTGAAGTCTACTCTTGAGAGGCATAGAGTATTGCAGAAATGTTTGCTTGTATTAGCTTTGATTGGGGCTTGTATGGTTATTGGCGATGGAGTCCTCACGCCAGCAATTTCTGGTATGCTATGGATCTTCTTTTTGTGCATTTTGTTTCAATTTGGGTTTGATTGTGGCTTGTGGGTGTTTGTTAATAGAAGCAGATCAATTGTTATGAATTTGGTTTTGTGCATTTTGCTCGAATTTTGGGCTTTGGGGTGTTTATATTGGGTGATATAATTTTCTGGTGAAATACTTGTGCAGTTTTTCCTGCATTTCTTGTGAAGTTTGCTTGAATATGGGTTGGTGGGTGTAGGTTAGTTGGTGGATGAACTGATTAGTTTTTCCTGGCTCAAATACCTGTGCAGTTTTTTCTGCTGTTTCTGGACTGGAGCTTGCTATGTCAAAAGAGCATCATAAATGTAAGATTCTCAAATTTTTGTGGCCTTCGAATATATGAAGTTCATATTTTGTCTCGCAGTCAATGTCAGTACCTACAAATTAGGCGGGCAGACTATAGGACAATATTTTGGAAACCCATAGGACTTCGCAGTCTTGATTGTTGGTTCCGGAAGCATTCAGTTTCAAATCATATAAATATCTAATCCAACATGTTAAATACCTTTTTTGGACTCTACGCTTGAGCTGTCATCTCCCTTTCTGTATTTGTTAATAGCTTGCTTGTTTTGTTTAAAGAAAATTCAATCTCTCTGTTTCAATGCCATGGTTCTTCTTTTGGAAATGATTGGTATGCAAATGGATTCTTCCTGCTTCCGAAGTTTCAAATTACCGCTCAAATGACCATATGAATCATCTCTGGATTTGGTCGTTCGAGTAATTAAACTCGGCAGCGTGGGGATCCAAGTTGGAGATTCATCAATTCCAAGAGAAGAACCAAGCAAGCTATTGAGATGCTGCCAAAAAAATAAATTAAATAAACAAAATATAGCGCTAGTACAAAGAGTGAAGCATGGTATTTCTGTCTGGGTATTGATAGTTAGGGCTCCTGTAGTGCTTGTTGGGTTGTAGGGTTCACATTTCAACTCATGAATCAACAATTTATGTGGGTGCTCAGTGATGTATTCCACTTTTAGATCCACAGTATGATTATTTAACCTAACTCGTTTTCTGCACATATATGTTCTTCGCAATGATATTGATTGATTTCTAACTTGGGCCATGAAGAAGTTCAAGAAATGGCCTCTATGATGAGGAGGTCAATCCAAAAATCTGGTTATTGTGGTGAATAAAAAATCTTTACTGTTTTGGTCAATTGTCAAACTGCAAGTGAAATTGGCTCAGGACATTGAGCAATTGTAATGATGGTGGACAGCTTATTGGTTAGGAATCCAAGATTACAGTTTCATGATGGAATGTAGGTGCAATTGGAAAATTCTGAGACTGAGTTTCAAAACTGAAGGGAATTTGTTGCTGGATTTTCCAGATGGTGATGATTTTAGGTCAAATAAATTATATGATGACAGAGGATATGTTCAAGTATCAGATATCATTAATGATGAATTTAGAATTTCCCACCTCTGGTTGAGGCTGTAAATATTGCCTAACAATGCTGAAATCATAACCTAGAAAAATGAAAAATTACAACAAGTGAAGAACAATAGGAGAAACCTCAAGAGCCTCACTTAGGCCTTCTCAAATAATAATGCATTGTTTGGTTGAAAAAGGAATTGTTGGAATTTTGTCCCACATTAGTTAATTATCACCTCGAAAACTAGTATATGAGTATGGGTGGCCTCTCCACTCATTGCCAATTGGTTTTGAGTTGGATGCTTTAATATGGTATCAGAGCTAGGTTTTGAAGGTTTTCCCTCTTTGTTAGTGCCAAAGTTGCACTTTGTTACGTGCAACTCGCATGTTCGGGGGAGTATTGAAATTTGTCCCACATTGGTTAATTATCACCTCGAAAACTAGCATATGAGCTTTGGTGGCCTCTCCACTCATTGCCAATTGGTTTCAAGTTTGATGGTTTAACAGGAATGAAGTACTGCAGATAAATATTGTAGATCACTTTCCTAACTGAAACAAAGAAATTGGCTTGCTTTCTCTGAAACCTACAGTGAGCTTTTGGGTGGTTGAAATTTATAGTTTGACGTTAATTGAGCAAGCAGATTCAAACAAAGGACTTGCCTTCTATTGTTAGTTCTACATCTGAGACTAGATGTGGTTATTTGTTTAGCTCCTACATTAGTGTATCTGAGGATGTGGGTCAGTTGTGGATGATCGTAGAGCTCGTCTTAGTGTATCTGAGGTGATGTATGCAGAGGCGGTGTTGGCATTACCGAGCTAGATCCTGGGCTGTCTGTTTCGGAAGTTGGTGCTAGGAGAGATGAAGTTGATAGGAGAAGATCTGTTGTTATGGATCCTTTGGAATTTTCTGATGTTTTACAGAAGGTAAAACTAAGTCAACAACCAAGGGATACAGTTATCTCTCTCATTCATGGCAGTCTTCCTTGACTTTCTAGGGCCAAATCGTGCTTTAATTTACCATATAGTATGAAGCATCGGCACTTCACTTTTTGAAACAATTGTATCATATAAGTGACATCAGTAGGCATCTTATGTTTACTGCATTTAGTGAACTTTCATTTTGAGACATGCTTGTCATACTTGAAGAGCTTCACCCTGATGTTTTTTATAATGTAATACCACCACTGTTGTTTCATATCTCCGCTCAAGTTCTATAGTTTGGCACACCTCCTAAATATTTACTGTTCTGCAGATGTAGAAGTTCCAGTTGCATGTATCATACTGATAGCCTTATTTGCCCTTCAACATTACGGCACCCACAGGGTTGGGTTCTTGTTCGCACCTGTGGTCGTAACGTGGCTGTTGTGCATCAGTTCTATTGGTGTGTATAACATCTTTCGCTGGAACCCCCGTGTGTATCAAGCACTCTCTCCATATTACATGTACAAATTTTTAAAGAAAACCCAAAGAGGTGGTTGGATGTCCTTGGGTGGGATCCTGTTATGCATAACAGGTAAGTATTTATTTATGCTAACTAACTCTTACTGTCAATCCATCTTACTGCAGAAATATTCATGTTTTATTCTCCTTATAGATTCCATAGTGCATGTTGTATTATTCCAGGTTCAGAAGCTATGTTTGCAGATCTAGGACACTTTTCACAATTATCAATCCAGGTATTTTTCTTCTTCATTCCTGAATCTATACCAATTACCAACTTATTTCAAATTTTGGATTCATTTGGCATGGCTGCTTGTTGGTTAAGTGATTAAATATTTTTTCCTTCACTATCCATACCTTCCCACTTTTGTTCCCTTGCTAATGACGGTACTACATTTTGCAAACTTGTTGCAAACTATGGAACCTGAATTGCTGTTGTGTTTGTGCCTACTGGCGCTAATTAGTTTTTGTTGCTTCCCGTAGTTTATCTACTATCTACAAGGCATAGTTATCGACTAGTTTTCTCTTTTTGAGGGAGGGATTCGGGGGGTTTTCAACAAATTTACTTTATGCAGATAATACGGCTGCACCGTCAAGGTTTTTTGACAGTTGAATTGTTTGTCTCTTACATTGGCAGTTCCATAATTATTATTGAGGACTGGTGCAGTTTAATGGGCATTAGTTTAATTCATCATGGCTGGGATTGGACTTAATAAGAGTTGCCTATTTAACTGATTACACCCACCTAAGATTACACCTTGTTTAAGACCCCAGCTTCGGACCTTTCGTTAGTTGTTTTGGACTAATTCAATAGTCAACTAACCATCACTGAAGTGTTTTCTGTCTTCTACCTCTCATTCTTTGGACTGCTACTCGACTTCTGTGATGCAGCAAGTAAGCCTCTACTTGATGTCTGGCTGCTACAGAAGTGTCAAATCACACTAGAAGGGAACAATACAAGCAGTGAAGTACCAGAAAATAGCTAGGAACTGAAGTAAAATTGAAAAGGGAATGAACAAGAAATAAGATCCAAAAGTTTGAAGCCCAAAAATGTATCTGGAATTGAAAATTCGGTAGTACGATTGGAAAAGACCAAGTACATAAGCTCAAAAAAGAGTATGCTCCCAGTCCTACGTCACTTTTGTATTTATCTGTATACAAAATAGCTTATGACGATCTTTTCCTTATGGAACTTATTTATTCTATTTGTGTCATATTTTGCTCGTGAAATTCAGCGCATCCTCAGCGTAAAGCACTATACGAGCTTAGTTTATCTCCACATATTTGTTTTATGTCTAGTGAACTTGGGACATGGGTTGTGATTGATGTAGATTGTGCATCTTTAAGTAGTTCCAACTCTTGATCAAAATCCCTGAGGTCTTTGTGTGACCTGAATTCTTTGAGAAACTGTAGTTGCTGAAGTTAAACATGATATGAAGTTCTTCACATGTCAAGGCATGCTGTTAGGAATGGAAAGGGAGAAAAGCAGTCTCCTTTCGACCCAAGAAGTGTGAAGAAAGATTTCTTCTAATTCTCCCCTCAGTGGTAGGAAGGCAAAACTGATAAGTGCAAGGATACTAGGACATGTTCTATGGTTTCTCAAAGCATGAAGTTCTGTAAATTACTTTCCACGTTGCAGTACTATGAACTATTCAACTTCCTTTAACTGGCTCTCATGTTTCTGCAGATTGCTTTCACATCTTTTGTCTATCCATCCTTGATTCTCGCATATATGGGGCAAGCTGCGTATCTCTCTGAGCACCATGATATTGACAACGGTTATAGGATTGGGTTTTATGTTTCTGTGCCTGGTAGGTACTGTTTTGATACTTGTTTAAAGGGCAAAGCATGTACTCCCTCCATACTCTTTTTGTTTGTCCATTACTTTATTCTGGGGTGTCCATAACATGTCCAGTTCGAATGGTTAATGGAAAAAAAAGGGTATTCAGTTTGCTCTTTGCTTTTTTATTGAAGTTGCCAACTGAAAATCTATAACTACATTTTTTATGTCTTTCTTAAAAAGTTGGATTCTCTAAATTGGACTCACGAAAGGGACAGATGGAGTATGATTTTCTCTTTTAAATTGAAATAACAAAGATTTATGATGCCCAAATGTGACAGATAACTTGAGGTGGCCAGTTCTGGTAATTGCCATACTTGCAGCTGTGGTAGGGAGCCAAGCCATCATCACTGGAACTTTCTCAATCATCAAACAATGCTCCTCATTGGGCTGCTTCCCAAGGGTTAAAATAGTCCACACCTCGTCCAAAGTACACGGGCAGATTTACATACCCGAGATCAACTGGATCTTAATGATGTTGTGCTTGGCTGTTACTATAGGTTTCAGAGACACAAAGCGTCTGGGTAATGCATCAGGTATGGCATACAAACAATAGTGACAGTTGTAATCCTGATTCCATTTGTCCTTTGATTGGTTGCAATTTTCAGTATCTATTTGCTTGATTCAATGCCAATAATAGAGAAAATTTGATTGGTTAACAGTTTTCAAAACTTGTTTTTTTTGGAATTTTGACAGATAAGACTCCATTTTCCAGAACACAATCAAATTTGTTTATATAAGAATGGCAAAACTTCTCTCTGTTAAACAATGAATGATGAAAACTGTGACTGCACAGAGGCCACTTGAACTGGCATTACATTAGGGATAGAAAAGTTGTTCGGTTAGCCGAGCAAGATGAAAAAGCAAGTGATTAGAAATGAATTTTTCCAGGAAAACAAACGTCTCTGACAAAAAATGTAGATGTTCTTCAGAATCACTGAAAGAAGTAGAAAGTTTTGGCAAATTTGCAAGCAAAAAAGGTAAGGGATGACTAGTAGGGGCGTTGTCCTTATGTTCTTCTCTCATATCCCCTTTTCTCAGTTGGTCGCTCCTTGTCTCCTTCAAGTGATGAAACCCTAGTTTGTGAATTGTGATGCTTATGGCTAGTAGAGTCAATTTTTGCATCTTTCTCTCGCTTTTATTATGTATAAAAGGCAACAGAACATTTTGATTGGCAAACAGTCTAGGTCTAATGTCGGAAAATTGCACCCACTTGGTAACACAAGAAAGAGTGGTGAGTGTTAATATCAAATACTAGTCAAATGAGAACATATGGAAATAAAGCAAAACTTCAGTACAAATAAATATAATGCCCGAAATGTATTAAAGTACTTATATTATCTGTCATTATGGCTAACCCATTACTTGTTCTTCGTGTTGGACCAGGTTTAGCGGTTATAACCGTCATGCTGGTCACCACCTGCCTAATGTCCCTAGTCATTGTTTTATGCTGGCACAAGAGTGTTTTCCTGGCTCTTGGCTTTGTCTTCTTTTTCGGAACAATCGAAGCCCTCTACTTCTCTGCTTCTCTTATTAAGTTTCTCGAAGGAGCATGGGTCCCCATTGCACTTTCGTTGATATTCATGTTAATTATGTACGTTTGGCACTATGGCTCGTTGAAGAAATATGAGTTCGACGTGCAAAACAAGGTCTCTGTTGATTGGCTCCTCAGTCTGGGCCCAAGTCTGGGCATCGTTAGGGTCCGGGGACTCGGCCTCATACACACTGAGCTTGTTTCTGGGATCCCCGCTATTTTCTCCCATTTTGTCACCAACCTTCCGGCATTCCATCAAGTCTTGATTTTCCTTTGCATCAAGTCGGTCCCAATCCCCCACGTGAAACATGAAGAAAGATTTCTCGTGGGTCGTATTGGGCCCAGAGAGTATCGGCTCTACCGGTGCATTGTAAGGTATGGGTATCGCGATGTTCAGAAGGACGACTTAGAATTCGAGAAAGATCTCATTTGTACTCTAGCCGAGTTCATCCGAACTGGAAAAATCGGGTCTCCCAACATTGGCGAAGATTCTGAGAAGGAAGATGAGAAAATGGCGGTCGTCGGAACGCCTTCCACTCACTTAGAAGGTATTCGAATGCATGGGGACGAGGTAAATAATCCACCGTCTGCTAGCACGTCAGAGCCCAGGGAGAACGAAGTCTCGGTGATACAACCTAGGAAACGTGTCCGTTTTGTCATACCGGATAGCCCAGGGATCGACAATGCGGCTCGCGAGGAGTTGCAAGAACTCATGGAAGCGCGGGAGGCCGGGGTGGCGTACATTTTGGGGCACTCCTATGTGAGGGCAAAGCAAGGGTCTAGTCTAGTAAAGAAGCTTGTTATCAATTATGGGTATGATTTGTTGAGAAGGAACTCTAGGGGACCTACCTATGCTCTAAGTGTACCTCATGCTTCTACTTTAGAAGTTGGAATGGCATACCAGATATAGTTTTGAAAATATATAGGGAGAACTATGAGTTAAGTAGTATTCTTCTTGTTTTCTGTACATGTTTACATCAATAGATAAAAAAAAAAATGCATCACTGTTCCAATGGGGAATAGATTGAGTAGAGATTTTCTGATTGAAATTCCAGCTGAAACTGATTGACATTTCAGGCCTAAATTGGACAGTGAGATGCAGTATGGTCATGGTAGTCGGGTTTAAAGCGAAAATTAAAGACGTACTCTCGGTCTTTTTAATGTCATTGGTGAATAAAAATTCAGATGTGTTTGTTTCTGAATCATGCTTCGGATCATCAGGATTTCCAGGGGGTATCTCATCAAGATTTTGATCCTCTGCCCTTCTTTTCCCTCTACTACCAAAGTCTCTTCTAGGGAAATCTTGCTAAAAGAGTCAACTAAGTTGTCCGTCATCATCATTCATTAAAGAAGATGCTCTCTCTTTTTCAGACATGTCAATTTCATATTAAAAATTAGATTGTAATAAAGCTTCATTTTGAAGGTTGAGAATATGGTTCCTCTCTTAAAAAACAAAGGCAACCATTTTATTTTTAAAAAAAGTCACAAAACAATATCAGAATAATACAAAATTTCAAAAGCAACATTTAAGTATCACTAATCTCGAAAAACCCTGTAGTTCCTCGAGTCAATTGGTTGCTGGTCTTTTTTTTTTTGTTAGTAAGGTTGATAGGGTTGATGTGCTTATTTAAGCCTGTTTTTCTAGATGGAGTATATTAATATTATAGCTGCTTTTCGTCCTTCTGTTTTTGTTTCTGCAAGGAAGTTTCCAAGAACTGCGGTTAGAGCAGCTCGTGCTCAGGCCTGGCCCTGGGCCTATTGGGCCTATGCCCAAGGCCTCTCAAATTTGGCCCAAAATAGGGCCCCAAGTAAGGTATAACCTTCAGCCACTCAATAAATATACTCTAATGAAATGAAAGTAGTCATGAAAAGGCTGTGGGCCCAGTAGTTAGCCCAGATCACTCACAACCAAAAGGTGCCTGGTTTGAATTTTTACCTAAAGCAGTCTTTGCTGTTGATTACAATGATTTCAATAGATCCAAAAAATAGTTCATAGGAGTATTTAATAAAAGAATACTTAATTTTGACTTAAGTGACCATTTTTTTTTTCTTTCCTAAAGCCGATTCCTTATTTCCCTTTTTAAAGGATTTGTTCCTCTATCTAAGTTGAATTGAAAAAATATAGTAACAAAATATATCAATCACATATTTGAAAAGAAAAAGTTTGCCCTTCCCGGTTGCATTAGTTCAAACCCAATTTCACTCATGTTTTTCAAGGTAAACGGTAAACCCTTCACTATAATAAATTATTATTTTAATTCTCCTAATTAAATATGTGAAAAATTATATGTTACATGGCGTAATTTTTTTTAATGTTATTTTAAGTTTAGTTTACTTTTTATAATTTACTTACTAAAATACATTGCGTTCTATTTTATAAGTTTGTTTGGGACCCCAAAAAAATATAGGGTCGTGCCTGCTTATGCTCTAGCTAAGTTGGTTAATGGATGATATTTAATGGTCTATTTTATGTTTTGGTTCCTCAAAAAATATACTCCATCTGTTCCTAATCTTTGGTCCCAGACATCAATTTTTGTTGTCATAATTTAAAACTAAGGAGGCATTAGGTAATGAAATTCCAATTTTACCCTTTATTTTTTAGAGTAAATACATGTAATGATAATATTTTGAAAGGTAAAAGAATGAAAAAAAAAATTATGACAAGTGTAATGATTATGTTCTCCTAATTACATAAAATCCTTGAAAGAGACCAAAAAATTGGAACGGGTAGACTATATAAAAAAAAAGAGAATTACGCAAGTAAAAGTTCCACTTATCCTCGCATTTAGTCAAATCTTACCGAAAGTAATTTTCATGTTTTAATGCATCATCCAACTTGGCCCAATACATTTCCCAAAATGAATAGCTTGTAGAATCAAACTTCACATCGAACAAAAAATTCAAAAATGGGACCCAGGTGGGTATTGTTTCTTCCAGAGATAAGCGTGGATCTTGGCCAATCACGCATCGTTTTACATTGATTGAAGTAAAATTTCGGATCACATTTTGTTTTAAAACAAATCAATCATCCATTTGTCATTTTAACAATTTGGAACCGCTCTACATGGCCGATGGAAGATGAAATGCTTTCTATGAAGAGACAACACAATCCTATTCCTCATCGGGCACATCCGATTACGCACAATTCCTTTCTTTGAACTTTTATAGCAAATTTTTTAATAATAATAATAATACTAATAAGATGCTCCAAGATTTAACTCCGCCAACTTTTTTGTTGTGGCCAAATGTGGTGGCACATTTACCGGCAGGGCCAATCAAAGTTGGGCACCTGTCAATTTTTCACTCCCCGATGAATATCTTGTCTTATCGATTTTTTTTGATCAGTTGTCTTATCCATTTTCATTTTTCTTTCTTTCAAGTAACCCTCATCGCAACGGACTCGGGGCGTCTTTGTCTGGCAGACCTCTCATCATTAAATTTTGGAAGGTTTCCGGATGTGTTCGTGATTTTTTCTTTAATTTTGTGTTTTTTTTATCCGAACGATCCGAAGGCCCAAAACTCGATCCAACGGGCCGAGAAAATAAGTAAGACTGCAGACACAGCATTTACTGTCTGCACTAACTCATCAAAATGGTTTATTGGTTTATTTGGTTTTGTCCTTATTCCAAATTTTTTTCATACGTTTTTTGGTTTATTTTTTGTCTTTATTTACAAAACTTTAAGTTCGGCTAATAATTTTATACTTTTAGATTCCTCTCGTCGAGACAAGCCAAGAAACCTCAAAAAATCGACCGAAAACTAACAAATGCAAAAAAAATTTGAATAAAGACAAAACCAAATAAATTATTTTTGACAAGTTAGCCAAACAAAGCCTTAATGACCAGGGGGATATTTCTCATCTTCGCCCTCAAAGGCCCCAGCTTCGGGCCCGTTCATGGGCTCAGGTTCCATTATACTTTTTGGGTTTGGATAAAAATAAAAAATAAAAAAATATCCTACACAGCTTCGATATCAATAGGAAGCTTTCATATAGGTAAGAGTTGAGTAAGAGACCTCTCTTTTTTGACTTTCCAGGAAGTAATCCTGTAATTATTACATAAGATTTTACATGGTTGACGATACTACGTCAGGAATTGTCTTACCTCAGCTTTTAAGTGATGTATTATGAGAGAATAATTTTTTTCGTAAAATATAATAAGTTAATTTTGAGTTTAAAACCGGAATTGGAATATGATAGAACTAAAATTCCATATTTCGAAAGGCCAATATATAATGGAGTCGATCATGGATACGATCACGAATAAAGAAATTAGTGGTGGCTGGGCTGAATCTTCATAATAACCTAAAAGTTCAAATTCGTTGTGAGTTTTGGCTTTTGCTATTCCGAATCTAGAAGTTGTTATTATTCATTAGAAATGGGAGTAGAATTCATGGGCATGTTGTGTACATGTAGAGATACTATACAATTGAATTTTATAAGAAAATTAGTAAGATACAAAAATTAAATCAATATAGGTTATTGAAAAATTGGGGTCTATTACAATTTCTCGATCATCTCTTTACTTCTCTTTCTATAACCAACTCCACGTGTGGTCGCTCACTAGCCGCAAGGTCACCATCTGTGGAGACTCTTGCTTTTCAACCTATTTCAAGGAATAAGGTTTTGCGTGTTGTCGTCCAAAGAGCCCACTCTATCTGGTTTTGTTTCCTCATGTTCTGTTCTTTTGGCCTTGTTTTGGTCATTGCTCGGTCATTGTCGACCTATTATCTTATGGTGATAGCATGGGTACGGATTGTTTTGCATTTGTTAGGTATATTTGTGTTTTGTTGTTAGGCCTGAAGTTAAGGCACGACGATTATTTCCTTTTAAGGTTTTTTGGGCTATTTAATTACTGAACTTGGCTCCTGTCCAAGATGGAGGCGGGGGTGTCAGTACTGGCTGTCGCCCCTATAAGACAAAAAAAACTCTAGTATTATATAATAAAAAAAATCAAAAATTTTCCTATGAATTATATAGGTTCACCCATGTGTAGAGAAATTTTTGGCTCTGCCCCATCTCCCACCCAGTCTTTCTCCCCTCTAGTCCTATCCAATTTGGGCTATTAATGGATCCTTCCTGTGCCCACAACAACGATCAAAAACATTCAATTTTTAGAGCACTGGAATAATATAATCTTGCAATTTGAAATAAGGAAATAGCTACAATACACACCCCTTACTTGGGTGTACCATATGCACCTATTGTATGGTCCAAATTGTGCCACCTCATCCACAATTGTAACATTTTTTAGTTTTTCGTAACTTTTCAGCAATATGATTCGTAACATTTTCTATGATTCGTAACATTTTGGTATGTCTCGTAACTTTTACAAAAAAAATTTGTAACCTTTACAAAAAAATTGTAACTTTTCCAAAAAATTCGTAACTTTTCGCAAAAAATCATAACTTTTTCAAGGGTGTGTATGATACACACCCAAATAAAGGGTGTGTATTGTAGCCTTTTCCTTGAAATTATATCAAATAGTACCCGATTAACGTGATTTTCAACGTGGCCAATGTTCTCGCCGAGCTTTAAAACTAAACCGGACCGGAGGGGAGAAAGACCGGGCAGGAGCTCAGTCAGTCAATCCTTAATGACTTACGTGCAACCAAGTCTATACATTGCTTACTGAATTTGTCAAAAGATTTTAGCAAATAAGTTCACTAGGTGCTAAAATCATAATTAATTTTAGGCTAAAATCAACCATAATTTTAACAACTGAATTGTTAAAATCTTTTGAAAAACTCAACCAAGTCATTGCCAATATGGTTGGCCTTCTCCCAATATTTGGGCTACTAATCAAGAATTTAAGATCCCATTTGTTAGGTGGTTATGAAAGAATAGATCCTCAAGCTCACCAACCATATCTTCCCTCCATTCAACACGAGTTGTGTTGGCAAAATTGTGGCCAAATATTTAGTCCCCGATCTGATTTTCAAATCAGAATCTTGAAATCTTGGGGTAGTTTGGCCTTCATTAGGCAAGATTATTTATGGCTAAAAAATTCTCATTTGAAATATGCATATTTAGCATGTGTGTTTTGGTAAAGTCCTTGTCATAGGTCAGAGGGTAAGTAGGCCTAAATATTGCTAGAGTGGAAAACAATTAGCTTATCCACTCCGTCAAAAATCGTCCCCACAATATATTGCAAATTGAGTTTTACACCCCCGGGATCACCACCAGGCCATCCTTGATTCAATGTTTTTCAATTCTCGCCTAAAAAATAATTCCACGGTAATCAAACGTGCCCGGTGGGCATCGTTTTTTTTTTTTTTTGAATTACTATCAGTTGTTTCGATGATAGAAATCTAAAAAATAAAAATTCATTTTGTGAGAGTTGAAGACTTGAACCCATAGATTTTTTAAAACGACTGAACGAAAAAAAATACACAAAAATTGAATATTCTTATATGGTCCTTTTCTTTTTTAATTTTTTCCTTACTGAACGAGACAGTAAGAAAAAATTAAGATAGCATGGAGAAAATAGAAATAGAAACCTATAGAATTAGGAAAAATCTACAATACACACTCCTTTTAAGTGTGTACGATATGCACCCATTGTGTGGTCCATATTGCGCCACCTCATAAAAAATGACCTGAAGAACCGGTCATTCGTAACATTTTTGTTTGTTTCGTAACTTTTATACTAAGAATTCGTAACTTTTAGATAATATGGTTTGTAACTTTTCGTGTGTTTCGTAACTTTTCATTGATTTTGTAACTTTGAGATAAAAAATTATAATTTTTCTCAAATATAATTCGTAACATTTTTGTATGATTCATAATATTTTTGTATGATTCGTAACTTTTGTACTAAGTATTCGTAACTTTTAGACAACATAATTCGTAACATTTTCTTTTGTTTCGTAACTTTTCTTGTGTTTCGTAACTAATCTTGGGTCTCGTAACTTTGAGAAAGAAATTATAACTTTTCTCAAATATGATTCGTAACATTTTTGCAACTTTTCGTAACTAATCGTGTGTTTCGTAACTTTTCGTGGGTTTCGTAACTTTAATTTGTTAGGTCACCTGTTGCTCAAGTTAACAAGTTACCGATTCGTAACTTTTTGTTATTGAATTTGTAACTTTTAATGATCCAACGGTAGATAGCTTGGGTGCATATGATACACAACAAAAAAGGGGTGTGTATTGTAGCCTCTTCCAGAATTAATACAAAGAGAGAAGGTACATCCTGTTTTAGAGAGTCGAGTTTTCTCCCAACTAAGCAAAATTTGGAATATTCTAACAGACAGAGAATCTAATTGACCCAAAATGATTTTCAGCTTTAAAGAAATTGAGGAAGATAATGCACTTAGAAAGGGATACACGCAAGAGAGGACTGAGGAGGAAATTACCAGTGCAGATTCAGTGCATCTTCGCAGGTTTTTCAACATTTTGTCCAAACTTGAACTTTTTCTACGACAAACCGCGTGTTTGGATTCGGACTAGCTCGCGTATACCTTGACTGGCCTTGAAACTATGAACTTATTGACTAAGCAAAACTTCTAATGACCGTGTTTGGAATGTTTAAGTCATTGCGAAATTCAATTTTACAATCTCTTGGAATCAAGTCTTTTAGTTGTTGTCTCGTGCCATTCGACGGGTTTTTTCAAAACTTGTCATTAGTCAAAGGTTGTAATGGAGCCCGACCTGTAATCACGTGAACTTGACTAGTTGGAAACCAAGAATTACGTTTTGGATTTGGCTTAGAACTACTCGTTTTGGTTGATTCTTTGCTCCTTTTTCATAGTTTGACAAATGATTTGTTTTTTTTCATTTGAATTGATTGACAAATACTTGCCGGTAAACGGCTAAACTTACTTGTTCAAATTCTTTTGTTTAAAGAAATTCGAGTCAATAATCCACAAGTATTAGCTAGATTTTCGGCGTTCCAAAAAATATTACAGAATCGAGAATTTATTTCTCCTTTTTGCATTTAAGTAGAAAGACTGAATTATTCCCAACAGTTCACGAAATTTGAAATTACTAAGCAAAGGAAACATGGTCAAAAGTACGACTCATGACCAATTCTTTAGATATTTTATTAGTAGTTTCATATATAAAATTTATTCTGCACATATCATTTAAAAACTTGTGCAAATTTATATGCTATTCTAACTATATTCACAATTTAAATTAAAATCTTGTAAAAAAGTTTACTCTCAAGTCTCAAACACCCCTCAGTTATTGCATTTGCAGAGGGTATGGAATCGTGCAAGCATAGTCTGCAGTTTCCTATGGTATGTTGTAGATAATAATTGGAATCCCAAGGGTAGCTCATGGAAGGATAACATGGATAGCTGTAAATTAGAAAAAAAAATTCATTCCAACGGTTATTTGTAACGTTTCTCTCACACAAAATAAGATTTATACATACATGAAACCCACATCATGCGAGAGATCATTGAAAATAACGGTTGCATTGGCTAAGTTCTTGAATGGATTTTATCCATTCGTGGAGAGAGTTGATAAAATCTTAGATTTTTAAATGTAAAAATTTAAGATTTTATCAACTCTCTCCACGAATGGATAAAATCAAAGGCTTGATTTCATCAGATGTTGATAAAATCCATTCAAAAACTTAGCCTAAAGTCTTTTCGAAGACATGCTGAGCTCGAAACATGGCAAACCTCTTGATGGAGGCCAGGTCGCAAAAAAGAGAAATCTCTTGTCTCCGCGGTGATGGCCTGCTTTTGACCAAATCTGGATAAGAGAATATTTAAAGTGCGCGTAAGTTGATCTAGACACTTTTGTCCGTCGAAACAAAGAAAAAAGAAAGAAGATAATTATTAGAGTAAACAATAGAGGAGAGGATAAGAGTAAACATGGGACCAGGAGGAATAAGTCTGAACGCATGGAATTCTTATCCGCCGGCTGCCAGGTAAGAAGAAGTGGTGGCCAGAAGGACCAGCATGGTCAAAGTCTCCCCCCCTACCGTTACTTTTAGGGGGACAAGCTCACTTTTTTTAATTTATAA
Source organism: Vaccinium macrocarpon (assembly GCA_022606695.1). Lineage (NCBI taxonomy): Eukaryota > Viridiplantae > Streptophyta > Magnoliopsida > Ericales > Ericaceae > Vaccinium > Vaccinium macrocarpon. The sequence goes on from CM040173.1 coordinate 24,110,497, forward strand.
CTTTTCGTTTTCATAATAAAATATTAAAATTTTAGGGAAAAAAATAACTTGATCGGATATAGATAAGTACGCGACAAATCATGTTTTTTTTATAGAAAAGTGAACCGGACCTTTCAAATGTGCAAATCTACGTGTTATCCATATCTTAAACAATTTGTTTACGTGTCATCTGATAGGATTAATTTTGTTTTTAAGAATGAGTTACTTATACGAAGTTTGAAATGAACGATTTGAATTAGTAGATGTTGCGATGTGGAGTTTGTAGATGAGATTCTTTTAAAAAATTTAAATTGTAGTAGGACTTTTAGGACTTATTTGTTTTTTATTGATTGGATTTATAGTATAGAGATATACGTATTAAGAATAAAAGCTCGTGGAACTAATAATGATTAGATGAAATATATACTATTCTTCTATTGTGGTGTATATATCGGAACCGTGTGCTATATATATTGTCCACTTGAACATATGCTTGTGAATTGAAGGCAAACGTCAAGAAAACAATTTTGTATTCCTTCAACTATCGTTTTAAATTGTCGTGTTTTTCAAAAAAAAAAAATTCAAGTGGACATTAGAAAATGTTATAAACAAAAAATTAAAATGGTATTGTGATGAATTAAAATTGTGGAGGGATAAGTGCAAACGAATTGCTTGGAATGCAAGACTAAATTTATATATTTAGTAACCATGGCCCGCATAATGAGTTTAACAACATTCTTTATATCTTTAGGCCCAAGATTTTATTCTATTCGTCAAATTCGTCAAGAGAAGTTATTTCCTAACTTGATTTTACTTTGATGGAAAGTAAATATAAAGGAAATTGGTCATTTCTATGCCTATAAAAGAGCATTAGCGTTCCATCACAATTATTGATCAGTTCCCGAACAAAAGGTTTATTGTGATGGTTTCAGGTACGCCTGTTATTTAACTTCTGCATAATAATTGTATTGTGATAATCATAATAGTTCTAGTTCCTAGTATAACTGTAGGCTATTATTTATTTGACACCATTAAGATAATTTAAATAAAATAGAAAATTACTGCCAAATAATTTTTCTTCCCAGTTTTTTATGATATAATTTTTTCCTTTCCCTCTGATATATATTTATAAAATTCATGAACAAAAAATAACTTCCGCGTGATCAAAAAAACTTGGTTCTATCTATTTTTGTTTTAACTCATGGGCATATTGCGGGAAATTGTAAGGAATGTCGTGAAGTACCAAAAAAAAAAACCATATAGGTTTGTGTCTGCATATTTTGATAGTTTGGATGAAAAAAAGCCTATTATTATTATTATTGTCTCACAGAAGTTTAGAAAGAATTAGGAATGACAAAAAAACTGTTGGTCCGGTGCATTAATGCACGATTAGGTGATTTACATGTCTTTTTTTCTGAAAAAATCTTGCAAAACTCTCCAATTTAAGAGATTTTTCTTGGCCAAGATAGAAATTTGTGTGTGTGAGTGAGAGAAAGCAAGAATGACGTGAATTTTTAGTTGATTTTTTTTAAAAATCTTTGAGAACTTAGAACGGTTTCAAAAGTATCTTTTCATACATATTCTAGGGCTGTGACACTCATGTGACGTAAATTGAATCCGTTAGGTCCCACTTGACTAGATATGTTTACCGTCGTGCGAGAAATCAGGTTGCTCGAAAGCGGTAAGGACTTTCATTGCATCACATTGGTCATAATAGACAATAATTGCCTATTTCTAATGATAGGAATGCTTTGTTCACATGAATATCAATGTCCAATCAACCTACCTGATGTGTTTCTCTCATATATTGAAAACATTAACAACTCGTTTATCGGGTGGGTAAGGTTTTGTGGGATAAGGAAGGATGGTTAATAAGAGGTGGGTATGGTATAGGTCCTATAGGAGGAGATTAGTCAAGAAGGTAGGATAAGCTAAGAAGGATTTGTTTGGTAGTTGATACGAGTGGATAAAGAATCATGTGTAAATTACTTAGTTACCCATATGTTCTCCCTGTAGTTAATGATAGAAAAAGGAATTGGAGAGTCTTTGGGGGCACACTGACAATTCCCCACACCGTGATAAGCTAATAATGGGGTGCTGGGTGGAATAAGGTAAGACCCTTGCAAGGGTATTAACTTATCTAGGTGCCAAAAAATGAGCAAAACACCCTTATTCGTTTTTTAGTTTAATTTTAGTTTTAGTTTTGATGACATTATTATTTCCCTCATTTCTCTCTCTATCTCTCTCTACTGATTACACCTGATGACATCATCAAAACTAAACTAAATTATCTAACCAGACATTTTCTCTTAGCTTATCCAGACCCCACCCTCTTATCTCCAAACAAAGAGGCCCAAAGGCTAATTAAGATCCTCAAGTAAGATTGTGATTTTTCTATTAAACATCACATGAGAAAGGATCGATCCACTTTTTAGGGCTTGGGGTGTTGTAAGCTTGGTTCTGGGAAATTGTTTTGGGTAACGGTGAGCACTACGTGTCCGTTTCTGAACATCTAAACTGACTATCTAAAAGTGTTTTAGACGGTCAAGATAGGTGTTCAGACACAAGCATGTAGTGCCTGCCTCACACCCAAACAAAAAAACGGTTCTGGATGAGTCCCATTAAGCTGACAAGTTAGGCCAGGTCTCTGCTTATCTGAATTAACTTGACTAATATTTTTTTTTGTTAAATCACTAATGAAAGAAAGAAGATTGGTCCCCTTTTTCTTTTCTTTTTTCCTTTTTTTGTTTTTGAAAGGCGAAGATTGGTTGCCTTCGATATAAAATAAATGAACAGATACACTCTTTAGAAGATAATGTAGTTTAGTAGTAAAGCTTTTGAAGTCGCCTTTCATAGTTTGGGTGTGCAAAACCACCCTTAATTAATTTCCTCATCTTGGTTAACTATACACTCCTCATCTAATATTACAATAATCTCCCTAACACATGTAATTGTTGGAGTAAATTAATTAAGAGAGATAAAGATTTTGGTTGGGTGATGAGTAGTGTCCCGATTAACCAGATTAATCTCTCTAGTTATTCCCACTGCCCTTTCCACTAGTTGTGTGTGACGTGAGGTGGTGAAGAAAAACAGCAGTCAAAGGGAATTGACCTTGCGACTTTGGATAGTAAACCCTGTCGAGATAAGTCAATTAACCACTACAATAACCCTTTGAAATTGAGAAAGAGATAAAAGTTTTTTTTTTTTTTTTTTGTGAGCATCGATCCAATGCCTCCGATAAAGTTTGGTTCCACATTTATTTATCCTACATTTGGTTGTAGATAAATAAGGATGAAAATACAGTTGGCCCAAATATTGTAACCCCATGGGTTGGCCATCCGATATTGCCTGATATTTAGGGATTTACTTTCAAATTTAGTTTTAGATTCAATTCTTCTTGTTAGTAATTTTTGAAACCACCTCATCCTTATGCGTAAGTGTGTGAAACAACGGTGAAATGAACTATAGAGATTTAGTATATACGAGATCTTGCAAGCTAGCCCAAGTGCAAAAAAAAAAAATAGTAATTGTAATTACTAGAAAAACAGACGTAGGAGTTACATATTCTACTGCGTACGACTAAATATTTCTCATGATATAGTTACAATAATATCAGACCGGGGATTAATGACATTTACTCTATTTAAATAAATCCATTATTAATGTGTTACATATCCATTAGACCTTTTTTTTAACAGTATCCATTAGACCATTAATATCGCAAATTCACTCTTTTTTATGTATATCCATGCGTGTGCTTTTTGGCTTCCTTCCTTGTGCGTGTTCATCAAATTAAAGTAAATAGTTGGAGTACTTTGTATGCTTAAAACCGAAGGAAAAAGTTAGGGACAGATGTACCATTGAAAATGGGGAGTACTTAATTTTCTTAGTACTATTTGTTATCCATATTTTTACCGTATTTTTTAGTCACAACTTATTTTTTTACAATTTTTAATTAATTTATGCGCATTTTAACTAATTTTTAGAGACTAATTTTATCATTCACTAGTCATGGTCCATTTGAAGCGTGAGCAAAACTCTGTAGAGACCAACGACAAATGAGTGAATGGCACATGAAAATGCGAATTTGGTATGGGCAACAACGTAAATAGGTCAAAAACAAAGGGTGTTGATGTGTAATTCGACAACAGACACTCTGAAACGTTATATCCCCGTCCTGGGTTAAACCTTAACTGCGGTATACTTGTTTGTTCTAATCTCTCTCTCTCTCTCTCTCTCTCTGTTTCTATTCTTCACTTCCGTTGAACATCCAATCCTGTTTCTCCAATCACTTTCAACGCCTTTGGCCGTTGCAAACTACGCTCGTTTCGATCACGGAAGCCTTTTTTCCGGTAAGTTGACGCGCAGAGATCTTTTCTTCTTATTTGCTCGTGATTTCCTTCCATTATCTGTTGGGTTACTGAGAAATTGCTGTTGAAGAAGCGAAATTGGTTTGTTTTTTTTACTTTTACTTCCATTTTTCTCGAGTTTCAACGACCCAAGAAAACACTAGCGCTGTTTTATACTTGTCTTTGTTTTGAGGGTTGAGTTGATGGATTTGTTTTGACTTCTGTTGGGTTAGTCCATCGGAATTTCTATATTATATTCATGTGTATTCTTTTACTTATGAGGAACCCTTTATCCCTTGGGACAAGTTTTCTTCTTTGTTGTTGGTATTTTTTCTAATTTGAGTTTTCTTATTTCTTTTCGTTTTTATCAATTTTTTTTTGGGTCTTTTTGTGTGTGTGTGTGTGGCTCAGTAGCTGTTGCATATTGTGAGCTAGAAAACTTGGTTGGTTGCGGTTTTAGTTATTCTTATGTTGAATTCAACAAAGCTATGCTTATTACGAATTTGACCTGGTTTGCGGAGACCGCTTTTAGTAATTTTACAAAAAAAATTCCAAAAGTATACTTTAGTAGGAAGAAAATTGGGAGGAGTGCAGGGGCCAAACACCCCTCTCGGTCGGCCTCTGCTTGTTGGTCTGTTCAAAACTTAAGAATAAAGTAACAAAGCTTGGTGGTAGGTATAGTTGATTTCTTTGGTTTATCTGTTTTTCAATTTTTTGGTAATATATGAGAACTGCTTGATTAGTTTTTTTTAAAAAAAACCAAACCAAACCAAGCCTCATGTCCCAAATCCCAATCAATTGGGGTTGGCAAAAGGAATTTTGTCACCTTGAGTTGTCGTATTCCATGATATCCAACACGCTAGTGTGGCTCATATTCATAATCGGATTCGTGTTCTGGAAAAAAAGAGTCTTAAGTTTATACTGGATGGATTGAAGAGATTAATATTTCATTTCCCTAGGGAAAAAGGACAAATTGAAGATGCTTTTGCACCTTCAAAAAATTAGGGTAAATGGGTAATGATATGGACCCCAAATATTTTTTTGTTTTCAATGAAAATCTTTTGAAGGATGATGGCGACTAAGAGGTAGGTTTGGGTAGAGGTTAGGAGTAAAATATTAAATGAGATTCTAGTATCTTTATTCGTGCCCTACTTTTTAGTTATGGTTCTTACAATCGGATTGTACTACTAGTAATAACGGTCGTTCCCAGTAAGGTGTTTAATCTAATCAGATTAGAATCTAGGAGACAGATTCCTGTATGGCTGGCATCATCTAGCTAGGGTTTCATCAGTCTCAGGGTTAACACTTTTGTTTTCTACACTTTCTGTTCATTAATTTTATTAGTATTGCTTGTGATTGTGATTTATTCATCCATCTATTGGCTTTAAAGAACTTGACACTTAGCGTGTCTCGAGTGGAGAAATGGGGTATCACATATCTAAAGTTTATGTTGAGAAATCGGATTTTCATTTGCTTGTGAAAATCGGGAGAACAATGCAATTCTTCCCCTTCCATCACCTGGGTTGGTGTGGTTTAAAACATCGCTAGGTTTGATGGGCACTTGGTAGCACGATTATAAATTTAAACTACGTGCAGCTCACTAGCATTTTTGCAATACTTTTACTCACCATTCTCTCAAAGTCATCTGACACCCTTGTTTTGTTTGTCACAACATTAATGCAAAGCTGTAGTATCCTTGGGACGGGAAACTTATTTTTATATTGTTATATAGGTCAAAAAAACATTAATAAAACAACTTCCAGATGGGCTTCTACTGCTATGTTCAGTTCTTTCTTCCACTTCATAGGCTATCCGCTTTGCCAGTTTTGATGGTGATTACTGATTGTTACTTGTTCTATGTAACCATTTGATTTATGAAATTAGCATTTGTTTCATTCTTTCATATTGCAAACACGCAAGTCTAGTTCTCTTTCAATTTCCGTGCCACAATAAAGCTTTGTAATAGGCTGACAAGGGTAGATTGTAAAGAATACAGCCACATCTTGTGCCGAGAAGCATAGAGTATGAATAGATGCGTCACCTATAATATGCCAAAATGTGATGTCTAACAATACTAGATTAGTATAAATGTATTTGAAAATCATAGCTAGTGCTTTGAGTTCTTATGCTGAAAATTATAACTTCCTCATCATCTCCATCAAACAGGCATATGGTAGGTTCCAAACTTTTTTGGAACCTTTTGGAACCTACCATAGTTTTTTAAGAGGGGAACATTGAATGGTGTGCCGCTTTATTTGTATGTGAGTGAGTGTGTGTTCTCTCATTTTCTTTCATATTTATTTATGCTTGTATGACTGGTTTGGATGATTATATAATATGGGATGTGTTGAATGTAGGGCTATGCTGTGCTAATGCAATATGCAATACTAATACAGAGTTCTTGCTCTGTAGGTTTTTAATTGTGTATACAGATAAGGGGACCAAAGCTCATAAAAGCAAGCTTGTTTTCAAAAAATTGGTCCGAACCTGTGTGCGTATAGCTGTTCCCACCATTCATGGCATCAAGACCATGTGCAAACACTTTGGATTTGGCTTCTGGGGACCTATTGGATATCCCTCAAAGTCCTAGAGCTCTAGCAAGGGTGATGAATGTTCCTAGAGCTGACTTGGATGGGGATTCAGATGGGACTTCGTCAGTTTGTCGTGAACGTATAATTATAGTAGCAAATATGCTGCCTTTGCACGCTCAGAGAGATGCAGAAACGGCGAAATGGTGCTTCAGTTGGGATGAGGATTTGCTGCTATTACAATCAAAGGATGGCTTTTCACCGGAGACTGAGGTCATGTATGTGGGTTCTCTCAAGGTTGAAGTGGATCCCGCTGAACAAGAAGAAATTGCCTTGAATCTTTTTGACAATTTTAATTGTGTGCCCACGTTCATTCCTCACGATGTTCAGGAAAAATTTTATCATGGTTTCTGCAAACAGCAACTTTGGCCTCTTTTTCATTATATGTTACCAATGTGCCCCGATCACGGCGATCGATTTGACCGACCACTTTGGCAGGCTTATGTGTCTGCTAATAAAATATTTGCGGAAAAAGTTATGGAAGTAATTAAAGCCGAGGAGGATTATGTTTGGATTCATGATTATCACCTCATGATTCTCCCTACTTTCTTGAGGAAGAGCTTCAATCGAGTCAAGCTAGGGTTCTTTCTCCACAGTCCATTCCCTTCATCTGAGATATATCGAACTCTTCCTGTTAGAGATGAAATTCTCAAGGGATTGCTCAATTGTGATCTAATTGGTTTTCAAACATTTGACTATGCACGTCACTTCCTATCTTGCTGCAGTAGAATGCTGGGTCTCAACTATGAATCCAAGAGGGGGCACATTGGGCTTGACTACTATGGCCGCACGGTGTACATTAAGATTATGCCTGTGGGTATTCACTTAGGTCGACTTGAATCTGTATTGAATCAGTCTTCAACATCCCTCAGAGCCAAGGAGATTCAGGAACAGTTCAAGGGTAAAAAGGTAATTATTGGTATCGATGATATGGACATTTTCAAAGGCATCAGTCTGAAACTACTGGCGTTTGAGCAGCTCTTGCATCAGCATAAAGAGTTTCAGGGCCAATTAGTCTTGGTTCAAATAGTCAACCCTGCTAGAAGCTCAGGAAAAGATGTACAGGAAGCGAAAAGAGAAACCTATTTGACTGCTAAAAAGATCAACGACAGTTATGGGTCTGCCAATTACGAGCCAGTGATTCTAATTGACCGACCCGTTGCCCGTTATGAAAAGACAGCTTATTATGCCGTGGCAGAATGTTGTATTGTGAATGCAGTGCGCGATGGGATGAACTTAGTTCCTTATAAGTATATAGTTTGTAGACAGGGTTCTTCGGAAATTGATAATGCCATGGGTATCAAAAAAGATTCCCCTAGGACAAGCATGCTTGTTGTGTCCGAGTTTGTTGGGTGTTCTCCTTCTTTAAGTGGAGCAATTAGGGTCAACCCATGGGATATTGATTCCGTGGCTGAGGCTATGAATTTGGCAATCAAGATGCCTGATTCTGAGAAACAATTGAGGCATGAGAAGCATTATCGATATGTCAGTACTCATGATGTGGCGTATTGGACCCGCAGCTTTATGCAGGATCTGGAAAGAGCTTGTAAAGATCACGACAGTAAATTCTGCTGGGGAATTGGGTTGGGCCTGGGGTTCAGAATCGTATCGCTTTCACCGAATTTTAGAAAGTTGTCAATTGACCGTATCGTTTCTGCGTACAAAAGGACAAATAGAAGGGCGATATTTCTGGATTACGATGGTACCATAGTTCCTCAGAGCTCTATTTGTAAAAGTCCAAGTCCTGAAGTTGTTACTGTTCTCAATACCTTATGTAACGATTCAAGGAACACTGTGTTCATTGTTAGTGGGAGGGGAAGAGGTTCACTGAGTGAGTGGCTTTCACCATGTGAGAGGTTGGGAATAGCAGCTGAACATGGGTACTTCATTAGGTATGACACCAACATGTTATGTTTGTGTTTTGTTTGTTTGGCTGGAATTTTGAGTCATTGATTGGAGTGTGTTTCATCATGTGACCCTTTCTTATTGTAGGTGGTGTAAAAACTGTGACTGGGAAGCCGACATAAGTGCTGACCTGGATTGGAAGGAAATTGTGGAACCTGTGATGAATTTGTACACTGGAGCAACTGATGGGTCTAATATTGAAGTTAAAGAGAGTGCATTGGTGTGGCACCATCAAGATGCAGACCCAGACTTTGGTTCTTGCCAAGCCAAGGAATTGTTGGATCATTTGGAAAATGTACTTTCTAATGAACCAGTTGTTGTCTCTAGGGGCCAACATATTGTTGAAGTTAAGCCACAAGTATGCTCTCTCTCTCTCTCTCTCTCTCTCCACAGAAACACACATACTCCCACAGCCAAACACATCAACAGGCAGAGACTCTCACACCCTTGTAGGCACATGCATGCAAAAACCTTTGAGTTCTTGTTTTAGTTATCTGTTTAATTATTATGAAAGAGAAAATTTGGAACCCCCATGAGGCCTTAACAATTGGAAAGAACTTAGGAAGTTGTATGGTCAAGGTGTTGAAGAAATTGTTTAGTACTATTGTTTGTTAAGTTAGCTTGCTTTTCTCAGTAGGTATTTTGCCTAAGAGAGGTTTTGTGCATTTAAATTCAACTAATATTGAATTTGTGCTTGGAATCTAAGGTGAATGCATGCATGATTGTGTAGCCACATGAATTGGTTGGATTTATTTGATGGTATTAATGATTTGGCGGAATAATTTCGAAATACAAAAACTCTGTGAGGGTAACAGTAAAAAGTGTCCTGTAAATCATTAGCATGAAAGTACAAAAAGTGTCCAATGATTTCTACTTTGACAACCTATTCACTAGTATCTCCTGATGTGCAGGGAGTAAGCAAAGGGTTGGTTGCAGAAAAGGTTCTCTCAAAAATGGTTAATGGTGGGTATCCACCGGATTTTGTGATGTGCATTGGAGATGATAGATCAGATGAAGACATGTTCGAGAGCATATTAAGCATGGCCTCTCGTCCGTCTCTGCCAGTAACTCCACAGATATTTGCTTGTACTGTAGGGCGAAAGCCAAGCAAGGCTAAGTACTATCTTGATGATTCTGCTGATGTGGCTCGATTGCTTAGAGGCCTTGCTGATGCTTCGAGTCCAAAACCTACAAATATTGCCCGTTTTCAGGTGTCTTTTGATAGCTCATTTTGAGATATCAATGGCTGAGTGATGGTGGATGGCTTTGAACTTCCCTGGGAAATTATTTTCTCTCGGTCGTGGGTGGGGTTCAATGTAAATCAATATGCATGGCTGAACCTCAGACGCAGCCTCTTTTTTTTTTTTCGTTTTTCTTTACAAAGAAAAGAAAAGAATTGGGCTGTGTTTGGATCAAGGATTTGGGTAAGGAAAACGAAAAGAAGATAGAAAGGTTAAGGATTCCTTCAACTTTTCCTTTTCCTTATATGAAGATTTCATCCAAAATACCGCCTTTGGTTTTTGTCCGCATCTTTGTTGGATGCGTGATCAGAGGAAGATTGGAATGGTGAGTTTTGGGTTCAATTTTGGAAACCAGAATTATGCTGGAATAGGAGCTTCTTCGCGTGATCCGCCTAGTGTACAGTTTTGCAGATGCTCATAATGGTTGCCCTTACTGAATAGAAAACAGCATTCATGTGTATAGCTACAATGATTTTTCCATTTTTCTTATACATCAATGTCCATTGGATTTAGAATTTGCCACTGGCCCTTTTCAATGCTAATTTGATTTCAGATTCTTGTTTAATATACGGTGATTGAATACTGGGTGAAGACTGTTATTGCATGTCTTCGTAAAATTTTACAATGTTCTGCCTTTTTCTTCTGTTTCATGTTTTGAGGAGATTCTTGTACCCAAATCGCATATTGCAACCGGATATATATGGTGCATCGTGGTTTAACTATATAGGTTTTCACATTCATCTAGCGTTAAGAAATTAAAAGCTCGGTCTGCGCTTACCACAATCTATATATTATCGACTAGCAGAGCTTGATCTTGGCTGAAGCTCAAAAGAAAAATCAAGCTAGATTCGCGATAGCTTCTGGAGCTTCGATTCTGGATTATGTTGTCTCAAAAAGTTGTATCAAGCTACATTTGCGGTAGCTTCTGGAGCTTTGTATCATTGTTTCTTGACCCAAAATCACTCTTAAAACTGTTTTAAAAGCTAATTGTGGTAAAATTCAATTTGACGCTTTGGATTCTGGGTTTTTATAGGAATATACGTGCAAGTTTTGGCCAACACCCTCAAAATCCACTCAGAAAGAGGAAAAAAAGAAGATTATGAACGTGTTAGAAAAATTAATTTCTCTTCTCAAGTAGCATCGATAAAAACAAGGGAAATTTTACAACCATCAAGCATAAACAATAGGTAATCTGAATTAAAAACACACTTTATTTAACTAGGAAAAGTGATTCTCAAATAGGGATGGCAATATCACCCAAAATCGATGGATACCCGAACCAAACCGAACCTATCGGGGAGGTTTTTTTATTTTTTCCTACCCATGGGGCGGGTTTGGTTTTCGAAACATAATATCCGACCAGTTTGGGTTTGGGTTTGGTCTTAATAAGAATTCGGCCAAACCCAAACCCAAACTGATCCATATAATATTACTTATAGGATATGTTAGCTATCCTCATGTCTTCTATTGCTTCCGAGTCGGCATTTAGCACTAGTGATAGATTGGTGACTCCGCATCGTAGTCGACTTCATCCCAAAACAATGGAGGCACTGATGTTACTTTTTTGTTTTAATATATAATATTTTTCCTTCATATATTCATTAATGGAATGAATACTAATGCGGGTTTGGTGCAGTTCTGATAAAATCCAAATTTATATAGTTTGGTTATGGTGCACTAAAAATTATACCGTTGGATATCGGTTTGAATTTAGATATAGATATATATTTTGAGTTTTGGTATGGTAATCACAAAATTTAGACCAAACTGATCCATTGTCATCTCTATTCTCAAATGCATGTTTTGCTCTAAATATTTTGAAGGGGTAATTTAATGCTGCCATCCCTATCCTAGCAGGGGCGGAGGTATGTGGGTGGGTGTGGCACTTGCCACGTTTCGAAAAAACAAATTATTTTTCTTTTACGTTAATGCTAGTTGATTTGGTTCTTAACGGTACTCGAGCAACTTGTTATTTAATACAATCTGAAAAGCCAGCAATCGAAAAAATAAACAATTTCGTATTGTATAAGTAATATCTCAATGATTTTTATTTAAAAACTACTGGATAGTTGAACCAAGCCAACGAAAAAATAAAGCACACAAGACAGAACCTAATTTTACCTTGACCAAATCCTGACTCCGCCACCGGAAAAGAGACAGAGGAAGTGCTGGGATCTATAAAACAGTGGATTATTTATTCTTCACATCAATCTTGTTTTAAAGTTGATTGTCTATTAAATACCCCCAACTGGCCTAATTCAGTCGGATAAGGATTTTTGGAGCTTGTACCAACCATTCTCCACACACACTACAACCATGGTGACTAATTCTGTTGGTTGGTTGGTTGGGTGGAGCACACAGATCATATGCTTTTTGGATTTCCAAATTGAGATAAGGATGATTGTGACTGCTTAGATCATCAGCCATGACAAATACGTACAGCATACTTGTTTCACACCACTATTCCACATGGCTTGAGTAAATAAATGGGGCCACCATCTCCCCTCTCGCGTGCGCTCTCTCTCTATCACACACACGCACACACATTTTTGGCTCTTCTACACTAACGGAGCATTTGGATGACGGATTTGTTTTCGTTGTTTACAATGTGGGGATGGAATGGTGGAAGGATAGATTGTGGAAATTGAGAGGGGTGTATCGGTAAATTACTACACGAACCAATTTCAATTCAATTGCCTATTGTATGTATGTAAGCATTTCATATTTATTTTTATTAGAGAGTAGCTTTGAACAATGCTTGAATGGCTCAGCACATGCAATCTTGCTTGGATAGGGCAAGAAAGCCAACTGTTTTTATTTATTTATTATTTTAACCCATATTGAACCCATTTTCAACCCATATTCCAATATGGGCAGGTTGGGTTGGGTTTTAGATGGGTGAATTTGGGTGGATTCATGGGTTGGATTCAAAATTGTCACATCTAATACAAATGTATGTACAACTACTAGATATAGCAGAAATCAACTTTATGCTTCTCATAGTTGTATTTTAATGAATGGTTTATCTTATGTATTTGTGTAACAATTATTAGCATGGTATAACTTCTTTAATAATGAATGGTTAGATTTTCTTTTCCTTGCATTTTTTCTTTGAAGATTACAGTTACAATGAGCAATTATATTTCACTAATACAGACAGCATCTTACTATGAATTAACTTCATAGGAAAAGAGAGGCCTTGACAACATGTGTTACTCGGATATAATTGTTATAGTGCCATGGTTGGTCTTTGAAAAAATGAGAAATACTATAGTGAACCGGGGAAGACAGCTAAAGGTTAAGCCCGTAAGTCCCACATCGGTTTTGTAACAAAACCAGAGGCTTTCTTCTTCCTATTAATCATACGCCTAACTTTAAATCTTTTAGCTTGGTTTGGGCCCTTTAGGTCCCAATGGGCCCTTCTAAAATTTGATTGGGTTTGTTTTATTTTTCTTATTGTTGGACTAGAAAAGATTTTTGCTCAAGCTTACAATTAAAAATTCTTGGGGTGCCCCAATTTGTGAGAGCTTTTTGGATGCCCTAGGCTGGCCTACAGGTACGGAGGTCTCCGGTTCATGTTAACGGAGCAATATCGATATTCTGTAATATGTTACTGACAAGTTACAAGTAAGAACTAACCCACTAACGCTCTCAATAGAAGAAATCCTTGAATCAAGGCAATATTATTTATTTTAACTAACAAGGCAAGAATAAACTGGGCACCTGTTGTGATCCGCCATGTGCCCATTGGGTTTCTCGGCATCGGGTTTGGTCGCTATTTTGGGGTGTTGGTGAGAGTGGTGGTGGTTCAACTTTATGATTTTTTTTTTTTTTTTTGAGATTTGCAGAGGGTAAAAAAGGGATAGGAGGAATTAGGGTTTGTTATTGGGCAAAATGTCTATTCTACCCCTCAAAAAAATCCCAAATTGAGTTTTTCCATTAAGTTTGCTAACAGAAGTTAATTTTTGAACTCAATTCGATCAAAATTGAAACTACAGTGGTCGTTAGAGTGAAATTGAAAAGTGGGAGGCAAAATCGAGACTGGAGTTAAACTAAAGGGACCATTTCGAAATCTAATTAATCATCATGGATTTCAAAATCTATCAACGATTTTTGAGGTGAGTCAAGTGTTGGTGAAGATAAGAAAAGTCCATGATATATCATGTTATCAATAAGTTCATTCAGCTTAGAGCAACTTTACTCGTTTTAATGGCTATAAAGCAACATGCATTTTCTGCTATGAAATTTGTGAAAACAAGACTCCGCAACAAGATGGAAGATGAGTTTTTAGCAAGTTTCTTGATCACTTATATTGAGCTAGATATTACTTGAGTTTTGGCGGGAAGTTTATCATAGATGCTTTTAATGACACGAAAGAACTCGAGAATAGTTCAAGAAGCTTGATTTTAATAAACATTAGGCAAGTGTTAATACTTTTGAATTCTAACTTGACATAAGAAACATGTTTATTTTAATTTTTTTTTTATCAATGAATTTCTTTGCCGATAGAAAAGAAAAGATGCGTACCTAGTATACAAGTAAACCGAAGCGCTCGAGGTTAACATTTCGAGCCATGGAATTAAGTTAAAAGTTAGCAGGTCAACTGAGCTGAGTAGTTACAGTACATGCATTGATGCTACTATTTTATATTTTTTTGAGTTAGTAAAAATTCACATTATGGTCTCTTTTATTTTATTTTTTTTAATTGTATATGTTCACTCTCCTACCTACGCAAAAATCCTAATTCTGTCTTTGGTCTTCAAGAACTTAATATTAGATTTATGGGTAAAGCTTAAATCGCTGTCATCGTGAATTTCCTATATATATCGATGGGGGAAAAGAGTCATGCTGCTTCTGGACCACAAATCGTCTAGAATGTTTCTCAATTCCTAAGTCCTAACACAGGTATTATTCAACAACAATAACATTTTGGGTCTCTAGTAGAATTGGAAAAGTTGAGCTCATATTTTGTAATTTGTATGTATGTGCTCTTATTGGAAATAGTTACAATATAAATTTATTAAAAGGTATACCATGTGCACCTAATATATGGTTAATATTATGCCACCTTCCTGCAAATCATAACATTTTTTAGTGTCTTGTAATTTTTAAGCAATATGATTCATAATATTTTTCTCTATAATTCATAACATTTTTTTGAGTATCGTAACTTTTATAAAGAAAAATCTAACTTTTTTTTCACAAGAGGTAATCAATTCATAACATTGTTAGAAGTGCATATGATACACACACAAAAAAAAAGAAGAAAGTATATTGTAGCCTTTCTGAATTAAAATGCACAGACCCAAATCTATCATTAATAGAACTCAAAGTTGCTCCCACCGTAACGTATGTATCTCCTTCTCTATTTGGCGGAATAAATATGCAATAAAATGCACAGATTTAGCTAATGACAGAAATATCAAAAACTTTTTTGCCTTTTGAGCTTCTTCTTGAATTTTTTTCAAAATTTTTTGGGTTTCGGTCATAATTTTTTTAATTTTTTGATTCCTCATTTACTCTCATCGAGACAAACTAATAACCCATAAAAAATTTAACGCAAAACTAAGAAATGCGAATTTTATTGAATAAAAATCAAAAAAACCCCCAAAAAGTCAAGTACTGGGAGTACTTTTTTTTTAGGGAAACTGAGCCGAATAAGACTAAAGAAGTGTGTGTAGTTATGAAATTTAGTACTTATTAATCTATTTTCTGATCGGGTGTTTAAAAAGGATTAAGCTAAAAGGAAAATTAAAAATACTTTATGTATTATAAATATTTTTTTTAGGGTGTTCAAGTGACCACTTATCCAGTTATCCGCTAATCTAGAGCCGTCTGTGGACCTCAAACCTGTTTGCCCACTTACTATAGTAAATCATAAAAAATAAAAAGACATACAAGTTAAAAAAAAGAAGAAGAGAAAAATCAAGGTTACCTTATGCTTTTAACTTGAATTACATCAAAAATCAAAATCAAATATAACCCCGACTAAGTGTTTATGATTAGCATGATTATATTCAAAGAAAAAAACTTCTCTCACATTTTTTGAAGCAGTGTATGGTTATGGTTAACTTTTCTCCTCAAATGTTTGTTCTGGTACTTTTTTTTTTGGTTTTACTGACTTTTCCATTTTTTTTAAAGAACTTTTCGTCATCATTTTTTAAGATTAATTATGGATCCTGATGAAAGAATAAGAAAGAGAGATTTAATTAGGCATCCTATACAAAAAAGATCATTATGATTTCATCCTATAAGATTTGAATAACTATGATTCCATCTTGAAATTCAAATAAACCCCAAAATGCCCTTTCTCTCTCCTACTTTCCTAATATTTTTCTCTTGATTTTCCTAATTTTTCTCTCTCCTAATTTTCCTAATATTTCTCTCCCTTAATCTTTCCTAATTTATCTCTCTCTCTCTCTCTCTCTCTCTCTCTCTCTCTCTCTCTCTCTCTCTCTCTCTCTCTCTCTCTCTCTCTCTCTCTCTCTCCCCCCCCTAATCTTCTCATAGTTAAAATCTCAAAACAAAATTGAAAATAAATGATCACAAAAATTTGACCAAAAAACACAAGTCAATATAGGTTAATTAATGCACCATAAAACTACAACCCCCAAGCCAAAACCATGAAAAACATGGTTGATTAATATTGCACCATAAAACAACATGAAAAACATTGATCATGTGTTGATTTATTATGTTTACTTTGCCGAATCACCGAAGTTTTGAAGTGGTAAATCGTAAACCATCTTTCATTGTGGTAAAACAATAAATCTTTTAGTGTATGAAATCACCCAATATGGAAAATTAATAAACCATGTATGAAATCACCCAATATGGAAAATTAATAAACCATGTTCGTGTGTCATTTATTTCATATAGTGAACATGGTTTATTCATTTATCACTATTACTGTATCAAATTATCAAAATGGTAAATCTATAAACCATATTCATTATATGGAATAACCATCTGCTAAAGGATATTTTGAATATGGTTTATTGATTTACCATTTTTACTATATAAAAAATAACACTAGTTTTGAATTGGGGAAAAAAAAAACTTGCCATTAACAAGATATGGAACCCACAACCACCATGCCCAAGAAAAAAAAATGAAGGAACACAGTAATCAATCGTCCCACGATAAGTTCTTCATAGACAATCTTCTAAAATACATTGAACATTTTGACCCAGTCAAAACAGAGTGAAAACACAGTTACCAGAAGTCAAAGCGTAAGTGTCGATGGTCAGGAAGCGAGCGCCAAAAGTGATGGTGGTTAGAGATGGTTGCCGCCGGAGGTCCCAGTGCAGATCCCCATTCCGTTTGTAATGGTTGATCCCAAATATGATCCAAAAATCGATGACAATACATTTGTGGTTACCCAATACATTTGTCGATATCCACGATGTTTTTTTTTCTCTCCCAATATCCACAATGTTGCAGTAAACAAAAAAAAAAATGCTTGATGTAATGGCATAAAAATGCTTGATGTAATGGAACGCCATTGGGGGAGGGAGCTGGTCGGCGAGAACTAACTGCTGGTGACTAGTGCATAAAACCAAAGGGAGGAGAGAAACTGGCGGCTGCCAATTAGGGTTAGGATTAAATGGAAGAAATCATGCCCATATTTTTAGGAATATAATTAGATTGTGATTTCCATACCGTGATATGTGGACAACTAATGGATAAACAAATCACCTCAATCAAAGGACGTTAAACAGAATATCACGTGCTCCGGATTTTTTGGCCTATTAATTAGTTTATAATATATTATTAATACGTTGTATATACTAATTAAACACCTAATAAGGACACAATCGTCCTAAAATCAATTTACAAGATGAAATCATAACAATTCAAATACATGGGATGGGAAAATAACACTCATTTTTGTATGAGATGGCAAAATAATTTTTCCAATAAGGAATATATACAAAATCGAACTAAGTAAATTTCAAAAAGATTCAGGTATGACAACATTAAGGGCAAAAATGCGAGTTGTTTGACTATTTTTTTCATAACTTTTTACTTTTTTGGCTCTTCTCATTGAGATGAATGATTACTAAAAAAATAATGAGAATCTTTAAAAAAATAGAAAAGAAAAAAGAACAAATTAGGAAGAATGTGAAAATCCGGCCATCTATCTCGATAACGAATGCTGGGATTTTAATTCAAATAATAAACGAATTGAATCATTTGGAATTAGGATTAAATCCAAGCTGTCAGTGACGAGATGGGAGATCGTATAAGCCTCACTATACACCTCTATAGTGAATTGCTTCACTACAAACCGCGCTTCCCTAAATAGCTAAATTTGACGATAATCAGCGACTCGGGGGCATGCTGTGCACCTCTGGGCCATTGGATCGAGTTTTAAACAACTTGGATGCGTTCAACACTTTTTCTTTAATTTCAAGTTTTTTTACCCAAACGCATCCAAGCCGTCCAAAACTCGATTCAACAGCCGAAAGGTGCACAACACCATACACAGCATGGCTGTGCACAACATGCCCCCGAATCCGGTAATCAGAATACAAGGAAAATATTTGAAATGCGATTTGACCAAATAAAAGGAACCAGCAAAAACGCCCATTTATTAATACCCAGGTGTGAAAATAGAGTGTATATTTATAGGATTATATTAAATGATGGGCATTGGCCATGAACAAAACTTCGTACTAATTAAAGCACGCATATCTAATCACAGATTCACAGTATTTGATTCTCCCCACTCTTTACCCTCTTGCTTTACATCACCGCTTTTTTCTCTCTTTTCCCCCTTTCCCTTGTCTCTTACTCCTTTTTCTATCATCGCATTCACTCCCAGTGCCCAAACCCACTAATCAAAAAACCCCATAAAACCACTCACTCTTTATTGCCTCTTTTTTCACTTCAAACCAATTTTGTTGATTAGGGTTCCTTGTAATTTGACTAGCTTGAATCTTTACTCCTCAACGTTTCCTGCACTTCCTCGAGAAAATGGCAGCACTGGGAAAGAATGTGCTCGTGTTGGCTCTCACCCTTCTGGTCTTATTCGGTGGGTTTTCATCTGCTCAAGCTACTTCTCCTGCAAGTGAGTGTTTTTTTTTTTTGGTCTCAATTTGATCTGTTTTACCTTTTGAGCTTGAATCTATATTTGATGTATATACTTGTGCACTGTGTATGTAATGGTTTTTTGCAGAGATTGTTAGTGGGTTTCTCTCCAATGCTGTATCTGTTCTGATGAAATGGTTGTGGTCCCTCAAAGCTACCACCAAAACAGGTACAGATCTCCGATGGATGATAGCACTCTGGTAAAACCCACATTGGATTTTGTTTTTTGTTTTCTGGTTAGCTTATGGATTTTGTTTTTTTAATCTGTAATGGTGGGTTTTATGTGGTTTTGGTGCTCAGCAATTACTGGCCGTCCGATGATGAAGTTTGAGAGTGGGTATGATGTTGAGACAGTGTTTGATGGAAGTAAGCTTGGGATAGAGCCCTATTCCGTGGAGGTGTTGCCTAGTGGGGAGCTTCTGGTTCTGGACTCTGCTAACAGTAATCTCTACAAGATCTCCTCCCCATTGTCTCAATGTAAGTGGGTTTTGTTGCAGTGGCTTGAAATTTTTGCTGGGCTGGTTTATTCTGATGGGTTTAGTCTTAATTTCTTGGGTAAACTTTAATTTTGAGTTTTTGCCAGATTTGACTACAAATGGGGCGTTGTCAGAAATCTATTGGGTTTTGGTTTATCGCCCAGAACCTATAAATGAATTCGTTGTTTAGGGTTTTGTTAGGTGGCATATTACTCTGACATTTTGTCTTTTGTATCTCCTCCTAACTGAAAGCTTTGCTGCTCATTATGAACTCCTTTACACTTTCGCTGCTTAAGAATTGCTTTTAGTGGTATTAGAAATTTCCACTTCGTTGAGGAGAGGTATGATATAAGCAGACCAGACATGAAACTCCGTTGGACTTTCAATTTTTTTTTTTTTTGAAATTTCTGCCTGCATTTTTCTTTAGAGGGTTCCCGGAAAACTCTCTTTTCTTTGAACACACGTATGTTGAAGGTCGAGTATCAGCACATTGGTCTAGTAAACATGTGGTGTTGCTGTGCAGCACTGAACTCTTCCTTTAATTAACTGAAATTGGAAACTGGGAGATTGAATGTTCTTCTTCAAATTTCATTGTTTCTCTTACATGGAGGCTTGGATTTCCCCATTTCTAAAATTTAGAGAATTATCTCCTCTGGAAATCATAAAAATCTGTCAAATTCAATTCCATTGCCATTATTATGGTCTATTTGAATTTAATCGATTTATTTTGAAATTATTCAAGTTGATATTAAATAACTATTTTTGTATTCTAAAACTGCAGATAGCCGGCCGAAGCTGGTTGCTGGATCTGCTGAAGGATACTCCGGTCATGTAGATGGGAAACCAAGGGAGGTAAGGATGAACCACCCAAAGGGGCTTACAGTGGATGACAGAGGGAACATTTATATCGCTGATACTATGAATATGGCAATCAGGAAAATAGGTGATGCAGGTAAATCACAGATTCAACTCGTGTTTTCTTTGGTCATCCCTGCATTTGGATGAATTTTTTCTTTATTTGTTCATGGCTCTTGTTCTATCATGGCTGTGATTTCCTGTTACAACTGACAGTTGTTAGAACTCTGAAGCCACTTTATTCCTATTTCGGCCCTTGTACAAGCTGCCAGCCGCTTTGTTGTCTTTGAAGCATGATAAACCTGGGATGTGTTTGGATCATGGATTGTGTGGGATTATGAAGGAAAAAGATAAATTTGAGTGTGAAACCAAAGATGTAATTTTAAGATTCTCCACTTTGTTTCTTCTCTTTAAGGTTCTTCTCTTTATCAAGAAATGTAGACTTTTTCACTTTGTCATCTTCTATAAAAGATTCCTCGCTTTATTCAATTTTTCCTTTTACCTTTTCTTTGCAATCCTCAAATGATAAATCCCATCAAAATCAACGTTCCAAAGCCCATAATAGAGTGTTAGCCCAATAGCAAATTTCATTTTTATGTGTGCAGGGGTTACAACAATAGCAGGAGGTAAATGGAGTCGTGGAGGTGGCCATGTAGATGGACCTAGTGAAGATGCAAAATTTTCGAATGACTTTGATGTGATTTACATAGGAAGCAGTTGCTCTCTCCTTGTTATAGACAGAGGAAACCAGGCAATTCGAGAGATTCAACTGCACTTTGATGACTGTGCTTACCAATACGGAAGTGGTTTCCCTCTTGGTAAAATAATCTATCAGAAATTATACTTCAATATCATTTAAGATTTTACAGTATTTTACTCCTTGTTATACTTCAATGCAGGAATCGTTGTGCTTGTAGCTGCTGGCTTCTTTGGTTACATGTTGGCATTGCTGCAACGAAGGGTTGGTACCATTGTGTCTTCATCGGATGTGAGTTATAATTTCTGGTTCATACTTGTGGTTGTAATCCCTTGGTCGTATTAATTCTTCCGCTTTTGCACTTGCTGCATTTGGATATACACAGCTACACAAGTAGATCTTGCACCACCCAAAACACGCACACAAATAGATCTTGTAGCGAGTTCTAGCACTTTATACTGATCTTTATAGTGAAAGAAAACAATTTCAGAAGTTAGGGTAGCAAAACCATTGGTTTCTAATGAGAACTTCTACTCGATCACGTGACTCCTCTTCTTGTCCTAAATACTAGGGTTGCAAATTACCAATGTACTTGCTAAAAAAATTAAGAAACCGAAGAAAAACCAATCAATCACTCTGTGCATTGTGTTTATGAAAAATTGACAAGAAACATGGTACTTGAAGTCGAAGGGGGATGGGCTGATGATAATAGGATTAGTAGTTCAGAAATGCAAAATAGCATGAGAATATGGAGCAAGGGTAGTATGTAAAACCCGAAAAAAGGTGGTCAAAAAAACCATGGGTGGCCTTTCTTATTTCTTTACGGACAGATTGTACGAAAACATTTGGTAGCCCATTTAATTTGTCATTTTTGTAGTGATCTAATATATTTTTCCCTGTTGTCTCTTTTTCGCTTTTAGGATGAGAAAGAACCCAGCCTGAGCATTCCTCCAACTCTGTATCAGAAGTCGATGAAATCTTCAGTGAGGCCGCCCCTAATTCCTACTGAAGGCGAACAAGAACAGCAAGAAGAAACCCTCTTTGGGTCTATTGGAAGGCTTCTTGTCACCACTGGTTCATCGGTCACAGAAATCTTCGGATCAACATTTCCAGGGTTTAGAAAGAAGCCACTAAGGTATCAATACCAACCACAGCAACACCAAAACCTCAAGTATTCAAACGCTTGGCCAGTACAAGAGAGCTTCGTGATACCAGATGGAGATGAGCCACCTTCTATTGAAACTCGGACCCCCACCCCGCGTAAAACGTATGCGTTCATGACCCAAGATGCCGAGAAAATGCAACAGCTGAAGCAAAGCCGCAATTTTTACAGTGGGTGGGATGGGGATTTCCCGCAGCAGCAGCAGCCCATTCAGAAGCCGCTGCCAATTCAGAAGCAGCAGCATCACCATCAGTATCAATCATCGGCCCCACAAACGTACTACGAGCAAAGCCATGAGAAAACCAAGGAGGTTGTGTTTGGAGCAGTTCAGGAGCAAGATGGGCGGCGTGAAGCTGTGGTAATAAAGCCTCTGGATCACGGGTTTCCAATCGGTAATAGCCGTAGTATTCGCTCTCGAATCAGTCCCATGGGATATACCCATGGGTATTGACATACATCAAGTTTTTGGCATTTCGAAACAAATTCAATATTTTAGGGTATGTAAGTAAGAAAATAACATTTTGGAGGTTGGAGATTGGTTGGGGGAGTAGATTTGGTGCTAAGTGCAAGTTGCACTTGGTGGCCAGAGAATTTAAAATTGATGCACCCATAAGGAAATTTGAAGTGCTATGGAAGTGGATTTAAAGAGCTGATGGGAGTGTGTTTTCTTTTTGTTTCCAGTGTCTTTCTTGGCAATCAAACGGGACATAAACATCCTGCAAAGGGGTTGTCGAAGTGGTTAATTGACTTGTCTCTGCGGGGCGAGTCACTCGATTCTCTTCAGCGGGGACACTCTCCATTACCCAAAATATGGGGACAACAGAAGAGAAAAGATTATCTTATATGGTTACTGATCAGTGGTCTACCATGTGGACTGTGGTCCTAAATGTGAAGAAATAATTAAAAATGCACAATGCCGTAGTTTCATAATCTGGTCCTCAGCTTAAAAAAACCTCATGATCTGGTATCTGAATAAAGATTGTACATGGGCAAATCTACAAAATTCAACTGGTACAAGCATTCTAGTTCTAATAGTAGGGAAGTGCTAACAGTTGTCATAGTGTACTTATTAAGAGTACAAAAAAGTACATTTGTACTTTAAAGTACGTGAAGTACATCTTTAAGTGTATTTTAATGTATAAATGTACTTTTAAAGTACTTTAAAGTACGTGAAGTACATCTTTAAGTGTATTTTAATGTATAAATATCTTTTTAAAGTTGCACTTTTTATACAAAGTAGAACCCACCTTAAAACGTATTTTTTTTGCTATTTTAATAAAAGGTATAAATAAGCACCAAGCAAGATGTCTCCTAACAGTATTTCAATAATCCAGCAGTCACAATCACATGACCTTAGGGAATCTTTTGTAACATTAGATTTTGGATCAGAGTTGTAAACCAATCAAGTCAAGTCAAGGTTGTGAACATGTGGGCGCAATTGCTCATACTACTGGCTAATTACTTCATTCGTTCCCAAAAGAGAGTCCGGTCTCCCAAATGAGAATTTACAAAAAGAACACTTTTATAAAAAATTCCAATGAAATCTTTTAATTCGACAATAAAATTTTGAATTTATTATTATTTTTTTTATAAAAATGTATTGTTTGAACGAAGGTAATATGTAAATCTACTTTGACTCTATGGCAACCACAATTTGGGCACATAGGTGTTTTTTTTAAACAATCAAGAATTGTTAGTTGTACGAAAGATTTGAACATTGGTCATTTGCATGAGACTATGAGAGTATATAGTACTTACCAACTTAGCTACTGCTCCACTTGTAAGTAATATTGGTTTGAATTTGTCTACAGCCACACCCCAAACCACACACCCACTCAAAAAAACCCTAGGGGCCTAGACACAATGCAGTGTGCAGTTATGTGTGGGCCCCTTGAGTTTTTGTGAGTGCATGTGTGTTTGGGCTAGTGTGTGTGGACCCCTTGGGTCTTTGTGAGCAGGTGTATGTTTGGGTGTGTAAGTTGAGTGTGGTTGTAGAAATTGGGGATCCTATAATGCGAAGCCTCTCTATTGGGTTGTAGTGTGTAGTGCAGCTTCCAAACTATTGATTGCGCAATCAATGGTACTAATATCATCATGACACTTGCATGATCCAAACCATCCATTGCCAAGAATTGATTACCAAGATTAATGAAAGGGATTGCCACACTATAAAATTGTAATACGGCTCCACAACACAGGATCACCGGATCCGTGGTTTTAACATTATTGTATTGGTTTTGGTTTCATTCCTTTCAACATCACCAATTGCTGATACCCGCGAGGTGGTTCAGTCAAATCCATTTTAACTGCATTTTAGAAGTCCCCCTAGAAGAATTCAGTAATTTTCGTCTATAAATTAAAACTATTTCGTTTAATTTTCTTGAGTTTTCCACAAATCTAGAAACCTCCACATTTATTTTTGTTTCATTTAGAACACCTCTTGATAAGTCAGTGCACACAGTGCCGCAAACCCAGGAACAAAAAAAGGAGGAAATCCAGACACGAGAAATGGTAATTTAGATAGGAAATGTTAACAGGTCTGGTTAACACCATAGTGCCACATCCTTAACCACATACTACAACATTTTAGATAGTACGAAAGGAAAGGAAAGAGCTTCCTCCATTTACTTTCATCTCCTCCTAACTAAACCTGAAATACTCACGAAGGGCTCCTCCACCGGGGAGCCTTTCCTCTGCTCCTCGAAACCCATGATATTAGCATATATCATATTATCTACCCTTTGATGGCCTTCAGACAAAACATCAGTTCTGTTTCCATTGTTATCAACTTGCTCAAATATTTCGTCAGCAGACACAGGTAGTTCCGCCACTTCATCAAAAGTCATCAGATCTTTCAATTGTTCAGCAAACATCTGAGACTTGGTTATCTCTTTGGTTTCTAAAACTTCAGAATCTAACAAAGATACGGATGTAATATGCGAGACTCGGGAATCTACGGGTGGTATCCTAAACATTAGAGAGAGTAGAGACAAGCTTAACATGATGTAGCTCCTCAAAACAGAGTAAAGTGGTGAGCTAACAATTGCGTTTCTCACGTCGAAGCAGAACATCAGTGCTTGTCTCCCCATATGGATTAGGTAATGCTTCCATGTCACGTTGGACCAAAGTGGGTTGAAGCCTTCCTGTCTACAAAGTTTGGTTAGACAAAATGTAAGCAATGCAATTCGCTTGAAAAACACAATACTAAGTTAAAGGATACACTTACACGGGAAGTAAGATACGGGCGAACCACAATCCCAATTATCAAGCCAACTAAACTAGAAGCTCCAAGCACCAAAGCCCAAGCCCAAGTTGACATGCCTAATGCTGAGAGAAATGTTTATGCACAAAAACATAACGTCAAGTCATTGTCCTTGCATCTGAAAAATACTCGCAACTCACGTTCCAAAATCCAGATGCACAGGCAAAGATGCTTCGAAGACATATGAAAGGGTAAATATTCAAGAATGAAGTATACCAAAGAAATTTTTAACACATCCTCCAACGACAAGATGTCTAAAAATTTGTACTACCATATAAATTGTCATCTAAGTTCTAGGGAAAGGAAAGAAAATCTCACTATGAGAGAGAACAAAAGAAAGCTACCAAGCATCAAGAATAATCCAAAGAGGGTGCCAAAACCATTTCCAAACACAAATAAGGAACTCAGAAATATTGGCATGAAGAATCACACATCCTAGAATAACCAACATTGGATTCATAAGCACATTAAGAACCTTTGCTTAATTACTTGATAAGCTCACCCCCCAAAAGAAAAACCAACACCCCCAAAAAGAGAGGCCTAATATTTTGTGTTAGCATGTTGTCAACTAAAAATGGAAATTCATATGCTCCATGGACGGAGCAAAAAGTGATGGCCCTCTTAAGGGAGGAGAGTGGGGCTTCCACGTCAGACCACACCGAGGGATAGTCCCAGAAGTGAAAAGAACTCGTCTCGTAAAGTCAATCAAGCAGAGGAGAGCGAGATAAGGGTATTGCCTCCTACCAACAATATAGAAATGTCCGAGATAACAAGGCAGGATTGAACTCATACGTCACCCTCCCTTTAAAAAAATTGCATTCTCAAGAATAACAACAACTGAGAAAACTTACCAGAATGAGAACCTCTGGCACAATCCTCTGACTTCAGGTTAATTTGGCGGACCAATTTATTACCATGGTCACAGATCATCAAAACACATCTTTCGGGAATAAAAGCCAGCTCAAAATCAGTGGAGAATGATGCATTTCTTCCAGATCCATCCGCATTACCTGGTGTTTTTGAACCCCCAGCAATTGTGGTTACACCTACAAATGCATCATTGATGAAAGAGTAGAGCATTACATCCACATCAGGACAATAAGGAATGGCAATCAACCTTGTATATAAATGTAATGCAAAAAGCACTTCATAAAACATGATTTCTTAATATGGTTTAGCGAGTGCATAATATCAAGTCAATAAAAAAGATGGGTTCCCCTCGGATAACTTAATGTGCAAATTAACTAAGCCTTATCTACTTATTTAATCCTTATAAAATTGTCACCGTTTCAATTTCTTCCTTGTAAATTGTTTTGTTTCAATTTTTACCTTGCTGCACTTCAATGTTACCCTCACCGTCAACAAATAGACGGAAATCTCTTACGTGGCAAATGGATTGCTGATGTGGAGGGTATTTGGCCAAGGGGGCACTACACCCCTTCACACTACACGTTTACAACATCAATGAAAATAAATTTTCACTCCCTTTTTTTGCTATCCAAGTTCACTTTCTTTTTTATTCATTTAAATTGTGACATTAACACGTACATATTAACTTTTTATTTTTGTCTATCGATAAAAGTGTAATCTTGTAATTCCATTTGGATAAAGATAAAAAATTGGAAGAAAAATTATCAATACTCATGCCAAATTTGTTCATCAACGTCTTATCTTTTTTAGAGACACACTCCACTTCCTCCTCCACAAAACCACTGAATGCAATTCCAATTCAGCCATTGCCGGGCAATTGGTGGCTAGCTAATGCGATATAGCACTTGAATGCCCCACATTGCATTTAGGGATCGAGTCCCATTCCCCCCTCCCCAATGTAATAGATTAGGAATGACGAATGAAAATAATAATAATAATAATTCAGCCACTGCCACCGCAGCCACTCATCACTGTCACCCACAACCCAAGCACTACTGCTCTCTCTTTACAACAACACTCTACACACAAGTACCTATTTGTGAGCATTCATTGATCTTTAGGCCTAAAAAGAGAGAGAGAGAGAGAGAGAGAGAGAGAGAGAGAGAGAGAGAGAGAGAGAGAGAGAGAGAGAGAGAAGTCCAGACAAATTAGACCTAAGTCGAACCTTCAATCAAGCACCAGGTCCGAATGGAAATGGATGACGATATTCGAATCTTAGGCATGAAAGGTAACGCAACTGTTCAAAAACTATACGTGCAACAAAAAATGAAGAAAAGTTCGATCTTGGGATGCCGAACGTGAGTGAAAACAATTTTTTGGGGTTCTATTTGACTAAATGGCATGGAATAAGGGTGAGATGATTCGATGGGCATGTGGGAATTAAGAGAGAGGAATAAAGGGGTAGGGTTAGTTGTTATTTGGGGATTTAGGGAGAGAGTGTGTCTATTTCCCATTTGGAGTATGTCAGGGTGCTGTGTTGGTGCCAACATGTAAAAAAAAAAGTTCCAAATCAGCCTCTGTTAGCCACATAACATATTTCCATCCACTTTTTGACAGTAACGGTAACATTGAAGTACGTCACTAAGTACAAGGGTAAAATTCAACCAAAAAAATTTACTGTAAAAGGAATAAATTGAAACAGTGACTATGTTATAGGGACCGAATAAGTAGATAAGTCAATAACTAATGAGGGGCAATTTCAAATTATTTTTTGTATTTTGCAAATGTCATAGAAAATCATTAGGATTTCTGCACCACCATAAAATTTTCAAATTTCGGACGGGTGACTTTGATATACCTCTCACACGAGGTATTCATGATTTTTCCTGTCTTTATTGGTTATTCTTTTAATTAAATATGGGTCGGTTACAATACACAACCATCAAAGGAGTACACCATAAGCACCTATTGTATGGTCTATATTGTCCTACCTCATGACAATCATAACAGTTTTAGTGTCTCGCTATTTTTATATTAAAAATTCACAACTTTTTAGAAATATGATTCATAACATTTTGGTGTGTCTCGTAACTTTTATACAATTGTTTTATTCACAAGAGATAATCGATTCGTAACATTTTCAGGGGTGTGTATTATAGCCTATCCTGTCAGCATATTATTCAACCAAGTTGCAACTTGTGCCTCTATGAAGAGAGAATAAAATCATATAAATAAAAGCCTTATCCAACCAGCGGAACTTGATCAGATAGGCCTCAACTAATCAACCAATTCTTAATTGAAGAAGCCCAGCTGTTGACCTTAATTGACCACATCCTAGTCTTTTCTTCATCATGCTTATAAATATCACACCCAATATCTATTCCAATTAAGTCAAACAAATGCAGGTATCACACGCACAACCAATTTCCATCGAGATCTCATGGCTGTGACCATGTAACTATAAGTCACAATTCTTAACTAGCACTCAATGCAAATGAATAGCTGAAATTTTGAAACTGTTAAAGAAATCAAACAAAAAAATATCTCAGATCTGGGTTTTGGTGTGATGATACCTGACTTGCTAATCTTTCTTATAGCAAGATTGCCCCTGTCAGCTACATATACATTCCCTTTAAGATCAACTGCAAAGCTTTTGGGCTTGTTAAACATGGCAGTGTCCAAATCACCATCCGAAAACCCGACACCGCCCCCAGATAACCTCTTTATCTCACTATCTACACATATAATCATAAAAACGTAAGCTGAAGAGAAAAAATATATTTTTGGATGCAGTTCCATTGCAATGACCAGACTTGCTCGTTTCTCGAAAGGAATTATTAGTTGTGGTTTGGCTTAATGTTCTTTTTGGATTATTTTGTTGTCTTTATTCAAATTTCTTTCGCCTTTGTTAGCTATGTACTTATGTGGCAATCTTTTATCAATTATTGGTCCGTCCTGACGGAGAAAAACTTGTCCGTGTAGTGTACCACCACATGATTTCCGACCGCTCATCTCGGCCGTTCAAAAATGTTTTGAACGGTCCAAATTATAAAGAGAGAGGGGAATAAATCCGGGCCATCCAAAAGATTTTGGCCGGCCAAGATGTGTGGTTGGGCACCATGAGGCCATAGAGGGATGTATAGCTAAAGAAAATATGAACAGAACCTTTAAAAGACAAAAAAAAGAAAAACCAAAACATAAAGATTTTTTGAATTAAAATTATCTTTTCTGAATATTTTTTAATTTAGTTCACATCTTTTTTATTCTCTAATTTCTCTAGTCAAAATAAATCAATAATCTATACAAACTTGAGGCAAAACTATTTTTTTTTATTAACAAAAACGAAAAAAATTCTAGGCCAAACCACCCCTTACTCATCCATTATTTCCAGAAAATCTGACGAAACCCTAGACCATAATTCCCAGATAAAACTGAATTTTTTCATTCATAGATAGCTGGGGTCTAAGAAATAAAATAAAGTGCTCCGATCATCAAAACTGAACCCCCTACAGCAGAAAAAACTGTCTAATTTATATGGGTACTTAAATGTCCGTACCTTGGGATGGGGAAAATGCAACGGTGAAAAGCGCACTCTGTGTGGAATCAAGAACGATGAGATCAGACGAGCCAAAGGATGGGAGGACTGAATGAGGGTTCAAGTTAAGATTGTTGCCGTCGATCACTGTGCTCACCGTGTATCCATCTTCGAATACGAGGCGAGCGGAGACTGAAAATACGTCGAAATTAAAGGTGTGTTAGAAATGCATGTGTAAATAAGTTAGAGGAGAAAAGAATTTTAAGCAGGGATTGATTACGTACCGTGAAGGTTGAAGAGGAGGAAGAGAGCGCAGGGGAGAGAGAAGACGATTGTTCTTGCCATGATCCTGGTGAATGAGTAAAGTTTTTGCTGGTCACTGGTCTGTTGAGGAAAGTTCGGGTATTTATGGGATGAGAATAAAAACCATGAAGCTGCGTATCCAAATTAATGAACCGTTCGGTTTTTGGTTGAATCGGCAAAAACCAGTTTTTGGTTTATTTAAATTAATCCACATATTTTTTACTTTATTTAAGAAAATTAATTTTGACTGTAATTTTTTTTATTTTTTAAATTCTTTTCGCCGAGACAAATCAATAATTCATAAAAATTTGATGCAAAACAAACAAATATAATTTTTTTAATAAAGACAACAAAACGAATAAACCAAAAAACTAATTTGCCTTTTTGCCAAAGCAAGCCCAAATCAACCAAAAACCGAACGGTTTAATTTGGTTTTTTTGGGGGGAATAATTCTGCTATATAAAATTAAAAATCATTTATTTATTTATTTTTGGTCTAAACCACCGGTATTCAGAAGCCCACTGGACTCCGACTAAATCTAGTTCGAGCCGGGTCAGCTCAAGAAGGGGTAAAACTCTCCTAGCGCAAGTTTCCTCCATTCACAAGATTCGAACTCGAGACCTTGCTTAAGGAGAACAATGTTAAATGGTTTGATTTGTAGATTTACTTCAACGATTTAGGTTCCAAAACTGATCCTAACTAGTATATATATACTGTTAGTGTATATGCCCACTAATTTCTATAGAAACCAAATAAACTTTTTTCTGTTCTCAATTAATTTCCTAATATAAATGTTCTACTCTTCCATTCCATCATTCACTGACAACAATAATTGTCTAGAATTTCACTGGGTAAGTTTGTACCAAAAATGCCGTCTTCCTACTAAAATTATACGGGGGATTAGTTTCTACTAAATGATACAGTATTTTTGTGATGCACGTAAAGAAATAACTTGTGAAAAAATATCAAAAATACAAAAAATGCCATAGTGAAAACTGAGCCATTAAAAACCTATTTCTATGGTTTCGACCCACTAAATTTACATGGCTTTCATTTAGTCAATAATTCCTAATTTTGTTGCTGCATTATTTCATTTCAATAGTTTAAACTTTAAAAATATATATTTGGCATTTTATTAGGTTCATTTTATTAATTTAAGACTTTCGAGTAATAATTGATATCGCACACTTAATTAGTTTATTGATGCTAAATTTTAATGAAGTTAATAGATTGGTTTTACAATAAGTTTGTGGTTTAATATATTTCTGCAATTTTAAGAACTTCCAACAGTTTGCGAAGATGATATGTCAGTTTCACGCGAACTGTGGTTCAAACCAAAATGAAGGTTTTGGTTTGGTTTCATAATCCAAACTTATAATCCATTAGGTGTGAGTTTTACACAGTAATTGTGGATCCCACATGCATTGAATATGTGTATGTGTACATTAACATTTGTGTCCTTTGTAGGAGTATTTTTTATTAATTAAACAATTTTAGTTTATCATTCATAACTGTACTATATTTTCTTTTTTTGCTAGACTTTAATAAGAACCAACGATTTATTCTTAAAATAATACTCCTGTTTGTTTGGGTTTTCCAAACGATTTTATCAAGATAAAATCAAAATTTGATAAAATTATCACGTCATAAAAAAATTTGAGATTTTATCAAATCTCTTCTTTATTTGATAAAATCTTTTGGGAAACTAGGCTAACCTTTTCTACTTATCTAAAAGAAAGCCACTGTTCTTTTTAAAACGAAAAAAAATCCAATAATAAAATTACCGTAAACCTCGCCTGTGTAACAACACGTATTTGAATTGTGAAAATCTATTTTTGTAACACTTGCTTTATAAGTAGAGAAAACAAATAGTTCCTCTCTAACATATTACTGTATTTAATTTAAAAAAAAAAACAAATATATCGTTGTATTTGTTTTGCACGGGAAATTCAAGCTTTTAAGAAGAAATATGATAAATCCGTATTTTTCTTAGAAGTTTTTGATATTTTTCCAATGTCACCAGTTATTGTTTACATTAAAAATACTTTTAATCCATTTACAACGATAATAAGACAAACACACATTCCTTTGTGATTTTATCACACTATATTATCCACAACTATTATCACACTAGATTTTATCTATTGGAAAAATAATATGACTTTATCACACCTCCATAAAACACCAACTAAAATCAAATTTCTCATTTTACCTCATAAAATTCATTGAAAAACTCCCCCAAATCTAAAAGCTAGGGCCCATTGGGGGAAAGTGGGACTGATGTGGAAAATCAAAACTTCAGGGGGTAAGGGTGCAATAACTGCACCTTTTACTTAGCAGTTAAGACTTGAGAATCCTTCCTGATAGGTCCATAGGACCGGATCCCCTCTAGCACCTTTTGACGGACTGCACCGTTTTGTCCATTCTGTTTTCAGGCATTTCTCGAGTCCGCTTTGATAATAAGAACCGATAATATTTTACATCTCGTTGAAATGTTTAGACACGCTAAAATTCATTTTGATTGAATACCGTTTAATGTGTTTTCAAAATCACATTTATCTCAAAAAATTGGTTTAGAAAAAATGGAATCACTGAGATTAAATTATTTTTCAACGGATAAATCTGTTTCAAAAACATATTAAACGATTTTCGATTAACATAAATTTTGTCATACCAAAGTTCTTGACAAGGTCTAAAAGTATAACGGTTCCAAACATCGAAACGGACCTGAATGGGGCCTGAAAACTGGGCCTACGGACCGTCTGGTTCAATGATGGGAAAAACAACCCTTCCTGACATTGTCTAGGCGAGGTCATTGAGTTCGATGGTTATGTCATAGCATTACTCCTTTTTCCACCTAATTTTAATCATCATTTTCTAGTGACATTTTTTCTTTTCTTTTCTTTTCCTTTTACTTTAAATAAACTCAAAATCTGCCCTAAAGCGCTACAAACGCTCCAATTGGAGCACTCCGTAAGGAAGAATAGTCCACAAATTTCGGATTATCCATGAAATTTGGGATCTTACTGAGTATAGCAAAATATTACCCACAAAAGGTAGAAAAAGTTCCATATATGGTAAATTTTTTTGCCATAAACAGAGATATATATTTTTAGGGAGCAAAATAATATTATGAAATCATTTTTAAAACGTCACACTTGGACATTTTTATAGGAGAAACTTAAAGTTTGATCAGTTAAGACATGCCGTATCTCAGATATTTGTTGGAGGACCCCAGCATAATTCCATCCTAATTCGTTTGCTCTTAATTCTAGTTGGATATAATATTATTTTTATTTTCAAAATAATACATTTTGTGCATTATGGTTATTGTTTAACATATTTCAAATTGTTTACTAAATAAATTTCTCAATTTCACGTAGCATAAATCAAAAGATTTAATGAATCCCGAAAAAGAACAAAACAAATTGGGGTGAAAGGAGTAACCTAGTACATAAGAGTTTTTTTTTTAAATGAAATACTTTTTTAGCAAACAAGAGAATACCTTTCAGATCAATTCAAAATGCTTGTTGCCTTTCCTTTCCCTTTTTCCCGTCTCAGCGAGCATTTTTTTTTTGTTTTTATAAATTGGAGCGAACATTAATTATCTGGTCAAAAAACCTGTCCACATTAGTAGTCTTTGCTTCATTTTTGAATTTTTGGCCGTTTGGATATCAGTTTTTGGCTGTGGGGGAAATTCTATCATATTTGGTTGTCTATTTCGAGATAAACATGTTGTGTAGAGTTGCCTATTTTTTTCGTCTTTAGTCAATTTTTTTAAAAATTTTAACAAATACGGAGTAAATTTTCTTTTTAAAGAGCTATGTCGTGTATATATTGAAAGTGGCTAGACATAGAAACAACTTTCTAGAAAATCACTAAATGCGAAAAGTCCCTTAACTCATCTACTATTAACCCATACTTAATCCATCCATATTCAACTCCTAACTCATATCAACCCACTCATTTGCCACCTCTACCCCGTACATACATATAGGAGCATCTTAAACACTACAACCTGAGTTTGGGATTTTTGGATGGCTTTTGTTAATGTACTCCCTAGGGCCATATGCTAAGGATCACTAAATAAAAATAACTACACACAGTTGTATTTGAATTTTTTGTTTTAATGCATCATTCCCAATTTATATTATATTACTCAACGGTTTTTCCAAAATGTCCAATGTGGATTTTCCAAGTTTGAAAGGTCTCTTATTTCTCTTCTAACAAAATGTATACTTGGGCTCAAATCTTATCTCAAGGATCAAATTGTGTTTCCACGGTCTAAGAATACTTGTCTTTCCAAAAAAACTTCTGGTTAATTAAAAAAAAGAAAAGAAAAGAAAAGCACATTCAAAAATAATACGACGTGAAAGAAAACTTATGTGCAATACGAACCATCTTTTTCATGTGGGAATTTCAAAATTCAAAAATCCTCTTTTTCTCTCTTTGACATTTAACCCCCCCTTTTTTTTTGGTAAATAAGTTTGAAATTAAAAGGGGTTTTGACATTTAACCCATCATAGAGAAATTTCAATTTTAGAATTCTCTCTCTCTCTCTCTCTCTCTCTCTCTCTCTCTCTCTTCTCAATTAAAAAGAAGAAAAAGAAGAAGTAGAAATCAGATAAAAAAATAACAAAAATAAACATCATCCTTCAAAAAAAAAAAAACTCATTTCAAAAAATAAACATCATCCTTTAAAAATAAACATGAAAAAAAATACTCATTTCAAAAAAAAAAAACATGAAAAAAAAACATAAAAGAAACTCATTTCAAAAAATAAACATCATCCTTAAATGAGTGAATTTCAACTCTCACAGGGAAATTTTAATTTTAAATACTCTCTC
The DNA here is from genome assembly GCA_022606695.1 of Vaccinium macrocarpon. Lineage (NCBI taxonomy): Eukaryota > Viridiplantae > Streptophyta > Magnoliopsida > Ericales > Ericaceae > Vaccinium > Vaccinium macrocarpon. The sequence continues at coordinate 24,145,659 of CM040173.1, forward strand.
GGTCTCTTATTTGGATTACAAAACATGCACAGTCGTATCAACAAATAAATCACCCTCCCTCCCTTTTTCTCTCACACACACCATCTACGTTTCAAATGACTTTGGGTCTAACATGTGGTTTTGATATTATACTGGTTTGGTAAATCATAGGGGAAAAAAGAAGAAGAAAGAATCTCTTCAAAATTTTATAATTTTTGTTGGGCATGAACCACTTAGTTTTATTACTCCTTCCCTCCCGGAAAGATTGTTAAATATTACATTTACGGATGTCTCAGAAAATGTTGTTCATTTGGAAGAGTTTCCAAACTATGTGGGAGAGAGTTCGTTGATCAGGTCAATTCATTCCTTGGTTTAGTGGATCGTTGGATGATAATTGATTTTCATTCAATCTTTTTTCCCCCTCTTATAATATTGACAACGTGAATTGGTCAATTAGATGTTAGTAACTTAGTTTTCTTTCTTCTTTTTAATTTCACTTTTTGAACTTGCACACTCATGATAAGGCTGGTGTCATAGCATTACCCGGAATATTCGATGATGAGAGTAGTGCATGCAGTACTACATGGTTTGTAATGGCTTTCGAACTTCGTCAAGTGCCTTTAGGCATGGGCAAAGCGCCACCGCATGAGTTAGTCACCACCTACTTGTATTAGAAATTGGAGAAGTAGTTAATGTATATGGCGATTCTAGAGTAACAGACCAACACACCCTTAAACTCTTTCTTTCCCACCATTCTGATTTCATTTACCTTTAACACGCTAATATGATTTTTTCTCCCATGCATCGAACAGGCACAATGCTAGTAATATATTCAGCAAGTGTCTAAAAATAGAGGAAATCTATCTTGATTCTCTCTCCTACATGGCTTGTTCTCAATGAAGTTGATTTTTTCCTTTTTCCTACACTTCATAAAATACCAAAAATTGAATATTAGCAAGTTAGGGAAAAAAAAAAAACCATGCAGTACTGCGTGCATTGCTCTCATCATCGAATATTCCGGGTAATGCTATGCCACCAACCCTATCATGATTGTGCAAGTTCAAAAAGTGAAATTAAAAATAATAAAGAAAACTAAGCTACTAACATCTAATTGATCCTCTCTCTCTCTCTCTCTCTCTCTCTCTCTCTCTCTCTCTCTCTTTCTTCTCCGAAAACCCTAGCCACCACTAATATTACTTTTCCTCCTTCCCCTCCCCCTAGGGTTTCAATACCCATGGTGGTGGGAGGGGAGGGCCATGGTACTATTTATTTTCTTCGTTCATTCTTTCTTTTTCTTTTGTCTCTCCAAATCAACGACTTATCATCTGATCTGAGAGGGTTATGTCTCTCGCTTTGTGAAAGTTGTTAGTTTCATCTTTGGACGAATTTTCGTCTACAGATCGAGTACTTTCAAGCGTGGTTGCTTTACAATGGTATCTGTGCCAATAGTGTTCTTACTTGACATGATATCACTGGCAGGGCAACTCGTTGTGGCTTTGAAGATCTGTAGTTTTAGGAGTTCATTGATGCAAACATGTTTGGTTGGAGTCCATTCGATTGTCTGAGTATTCTTTGTCTTTTATCTTTAACTAGCACTAAGTCTCTTCAGAGATGCTGATTCTAGGAATGAATCTTGTAAGTGCCTGTTTGCCTTAGGCCATGTCTGGGTTAGGGTGAAACACATCGATTACCTAGTGCGTTTCTTGTTCTCTATTAAGATGATTAGTTTGGCTTTGTCCAAGATCTTTGTAATGAATTCCGTTTTTGTAAGTGCCGTTGAGCGTTCATTAATATAATTTTCTCATTTTCGTGTCAAAAAAAAATCTAATTGATCAATTCACGTTGCCAACATTATAAGAGGGGAAAGAAAGATTGAATGAAAATCAATTATCATCCAACGATCCATTAAACCAGGGAATGAATTGACTTGATCAACGAACTCTCTCCCACATAGTTTGGAAACTTTTCAAAATGGACAACATTTCTGAGACATCCCTAAATTTAATATTTAACAATCTTTACGGGAGGGAAGGAGTAATAAAACTAAGTGGTTCATGCCCAACAAAAATTATAAAATTTTGAAGAGATTCTTTCTTCTCTTTTTTTCCCTATGATTTACCAAACAAGTATAATATCAAAACCACATGTTAGACCCAAAGTCGTTTGAAAAGTAGATGGTGTGTGTGAGAGAAAAAGGGGGGGAGGGGGATTTCTGTGTTGATACGACTGTGCATGTTTTGTAATCCAAATAAGAGACCAAGAGAGTATTTAAAATTAATTTCCCGATGAGAGTTGAAATTCGCTCATTTTTAAAGGATGATGTTTATTTTTTGAAATGAGTTTCTTTCATATATTTTTCTCTTTTTTTTCAGGTTTATTTTTTAAGGGTGATGTTTATTTTTTGAAATTAGTTTCTTTTTTTAAAGGATGATGTTTATTTTATTATTATTTTTATCTGATTTCTACTTCTTCTTTTTTGAGAAGAGAGAGAGAGAGAGAGAGAGAGAGAGAGAGAGAGAGAGAGAGAGAGAGAGAGAGAGAGAGAATTCTAAACTTGAAATTTCTCTATGATGGGTTAAATGTCAAAACCCCTTTTAATTTCAAGCTGATTTACCCCAAAAAAAAAGGGTTAAATGTCAAAGAGAGAAAAAGAGGACTTTTGAAACTTGAAATTCCCACATGAAAAAGATGGTTCGTATTGCACATAAGTATGCTTTCATGTCGTATTATTTTTTAATGTGCTTTTCTTTTGTCTTTTTAAGTAACCAAAAGTTATATTGGAAAAGCAATTCTTCTTAGACCGTGGAAACACAATTTGATCCTTGAGATAAGATTTGAGCCCAAGTATAGATTTTGTTAGAAGAGAAATAAGAAACCTTTCAAAATTGAAAATACCACATAGGACATTTTGAAAAAAACGTTGTGTAATATAATATAGATATAGATGTCACACAAAAATTAAGGTATACAATAAGTTGGTATTTGAATATAGTTTTTACTCATTCCATCCCTTTTAAAATGATCCCTTTGGGAACGTGTATTTTGTGGACGTTAAAAAATGTACTTCCGTAGAACATTTTTAATTTTTTACACCAAATTAAAATACTCAATGAGCACTTTAATTTGGTTTAACTAATAAATTGAAAAATTATATAAAGATACATATTTTTTAGAAATTTGAAATTGCACGTATTCCTATAGTGATCATTTAAAAAGAAATGGAGGGAATACTTGTTTAAAATATGAGGCAGGCTTACGTGCTTATACGTTGGCTTATGGAATGTAGCTTTGACAATTTTATTCAAAATGCAATTCCAACTTTCCCACAAACAATTATTTTCAAGTATTTCTTGTATTTAGAATTGACTATTCAAAATGCTTGATCTCAACTCCTCGTGGCCTTAGCTTCACTTTCAGCATTTCCTTGTGACGATATTTAATTGGGAAAAGTTCAAAAAAAACCCCAAATTTTGACCTGAATATCAAAAATACTCCCAAACTTTCAATTTTTTCAATCGTACTCCCAAACTTTCATTCCGTAATCAAAATTGCTCCCACCATCTGCATCCGTCAGCTCACTAATGGGAATTGCTTACCTGGACACTAACAGACCCAAAAAACCGTTAAGTAGCCCAAAACGACGTCGTTTTGAGCCTTTTTTTTAAAAAAAAATTTCTCCTTCTTCGTCCTCCCACAACCACCTGAACCACCACCATCAGCACCAAAATCACTCGAGAAATCACCCACCGTAGCTCTAGCACCACCACCGCCGACAACCATCAACCTTTGATCATGTTTCTTACCTTTTTCGCTAGTAACAGTTCCAGATCTGGCCGCCTTGGCCAAAACCATGGCTTTCCCAAGCACCATGGAGTCTTCACGGACACCACCGCGCACCACCACTCCGATTTGGGTGAGGGAGAGAGAGAGAGAGAGAGAGAGAGAGAGAGAGAAGGCCGACGGTGGTTGTGGGAGGAGGAAGAATAAGATTTTTTTTAAAAGGGCCCAAAACGACGTCGTTTTGGGCCACTTAACAGTTTTTTGGGTCTGTTAGTGTCCAGGTAAGCAATTCCCATTAGTGAGCTGGCGGATACAGACGGTGGGAGCAATTTTGATTACGGAATGAAAGTTTAAGAGTACGATTGAAAAAATTGAAAGTTTGAGAGGTTTTTTTTGAAATTTACCCTATTTAATTAGATAGTAGTTATCATTAGAATAAATTTAGGGGTAAGCAACATTAATCGGAACCCGCCAACCCGACCTGCCATATCCCAACCCAACCCGAAGGGAATTGGTCGGTTTTGAAGTATAGTTCGGATCGGGTATGGTTTGAAATCTAATTAAATTCCGTGTTTTGGGTCAAATCTCGAGTTATAAAATACTCAACCCAGCGGTACTCTCTCTCTCTCTCTCTCTCTCTTAGACAACAAATATCATAAAATAGACGTCAAATTAACAAACAAATATTAGATTTTTTGGGTTTGTTGGAGGGATATGTATATGTCGGGTTAATAACATAAAAATGTAAACATATTTAAGGCGAAATTGTTATTTGTAATAATGTTTTAGGGAAAATTTGTAAATACAAAATCCTTCTGTATTAAAAGGAAATCCCAATGTTTCACTTTCGCTTCGAACACCTGTCTCGTGTTAACGTTTTTACTTTTGTTTCATTTCGACAGCTGTATTTTACCGTGTGAGCCTCTATGTTTGACAACTTCCAATAAGGGGGTGTTTGGGAACCTCATTTTCAGCTTTTCATTTTTAAGTTTTTGGCTTTTCAACTTTTTGGATTATGGTCAGAATGTATTTTGAATTTGTAGGAGTGTTTGGGAGAAATGTGCAGAATGTATTTTATAACATGAGTAGTGTTTGGGAGATATGTACAGAATCCATTTTGTGGGGCTTTTTGTTAATGAAAATGAGAAAAATGGAAAATGAGAAATCAAAAAGCTCCTCCCCACCTCTTTTTCACTTCTCCTCTCTAAAGTAAAAAATGGAAAACTCATTTTGCTAGAAATCATTTTGGCTCAAGGCTCCCAAACATCCAAAACCCAAAAATGTGAAAATGAGAAGTTGAAAAGAGGCTCCCAAACACCCCCTAGTTAAAAAGGGAATATGGTTAAAAGAGAAAAAAATGGATGGCAACACAATAGACGTGTTATGAAGAAAATATTTATGTACGTGCCATTTTTTTGGTCCATATGCGAAAGTGTTTGGTCCCAAAAAAAGGAACCCATAAAAATACCTAGAGAATGTATTCAACGGGTGAAATTCACCTGATACACTATTAATGTTTTTTCTGAGTGTTTTTATGGGTTCTTTTTTTGGCATTGTACCAGACCTCGGTCCATATCTCTTCTCCTCTCAGATTTTTTCTTTGCTCTAATAGTATAACGCTCTCTCTCTCTCTCTCTCTCTCTCTCTCTCTTCGACCACTGACCTCACTGGCTCTTGAGAGATGCTCTCACCATCCTCGAATTTATACCGTCAATATCTCTCTTTCTTGTTAGACTTTTCCTATTATTGTGGCCCACTAGCCTCCACGTTTTGTACAAGTTTGTTACAGTTGGGACTCCACTAACAGATAAGCCAATTAATTGTAAGGTTCATTGTGATAACTAATTAGAATTATAAATGAAGGAAAACTCTGATAATGAAAGAGTCCTTGATGGATTAGGAGTCTTTTACGATTATCTCTAAGGCCCTCTCCTCTCCTCTATAAAAGGTAGAATACCCACCCCTTATACATACGTTTTTTCCATCAATTAAAGTATTTTGGGTATTCTATAAGGTTAGAGACAGAGAGAAGAAGGTGAGCCAAGAATTTAGGTGATTCTAATTAAGGGGTTTGTTCTCTCTAATTTCGATGGCCAACAAAGGTACGTTAAATTTATTATTCTTGAGATGTGTTGAATTCAAGATCTGTGTTATATCTGTTTTTCGCATAATAGTTTAAATACAGATATATATTATTTAACAGTTGGTATCAGAGCACTTGGTTTGAATCAATACATCTTGGAATAAATCATGTCGAACGTCCTGTTATGTGTCTATTAAAGTTATGTTTGAATATCAATTAATATTGTTTTGCCCTTACGGTGATCTGATAAATATTTTTAATCAACTGGGGATTGGATATTCCTTTGTTGTTCTGTTAAAAGAACAAGAGATATCAATTTTCCGTATATCACTTTTGATTAAAGCATTGGTAGCTTTTTGGATACTGTGGAAGATCCCTTCCTAAGTATTTATTGATTGTTGTTATTGATTCATGGCTTACAAGTGAATATTCTAGCATATCTATATTACTTGTTTGTTTATTGCCAATCGATTACTCGATTAATTACAGTAGACTCCAAGCAGAACCATGATTTGGGATTGGCCGTGGATATTTGAGTTTTTTTTTAATTTATCACGGAACCCAGCGAGACTTCCTATCTCGTTTGCTTCGGCCGTCTTCGTGGTTATTGGGTAAAATTTGTTTAACATCAGACTGATTGAAATCCTAATGTAAAATTTCACACCATGGCTTGTGGGTTAATACTGGTACTAGTTTATTAAAGACGAATATGATCTCGATTTTGTTACGGTTGGCACTTATTGTTGTTTTGTAAAGCTCGCCATGTAAGTTTTGTATTTTTTTTTTTTCAGATCTATATTGATGCCATAATAGTTTTGGTGAAATTTTACTCCTTGTGTAAGTTGTATAGTTCACCTTCTAGTAATTATTTCCTATGCCTGATGATTGGGAAAGAATTTTGTTTGACATCAGCTTTTGGGAAACTGATTTTTAATCACGTCTAATGGGAAAGCATAGACACTGTACACATATTCGTGTATTCGTTGCCTTCGTTTAGACAATAAGTGATAGAAATTTTTTTTTTTTTTTTGAAAAAAAAAAAACTAATCTGTCTTGTCAATTTATGTTCTTGGCAGTGATGTATGATTATTTCGAAGCACTTAATTGGGAAAGTTTTTCTATCACTGTGTTTTTTTTTTTACATGTCATTGAACAGATAGTCAATCACATAAAAGAAAGAAAAATACTTGGTTCCATATTTTCTTCTACTTTTTGGGGTGATTGAATAAAAGAATGACATGGGCATAACTTAGATAACACTAATTTCCATGTCTGTCTTATTGGAAATAATTATTATGCTAACTATGTATTGGATTGATTGCTCGTTGTGTTTGTTATTGTGTTAGGAGTTATTGCTAAATTGTCATCGGAATTTTTTTTTTTTTTTTCAATCACATGAAAGGAACGCTAATATTGTTTGATTTTATTAGATTGATGATTGAATTAATGAATGACACCTGCATGACTCTAATAAATAATAGAGTATTGTCATTATACAGGAATTCCAATCACATAATTTGTTAATGGTGATTGAATTAAATGACAATAGTAAAGTAACAGAGAATATCGTTGGTTAGTTTGTTTTCATGGGGTTATTGACTTAGTAGTCGCCAAAGTGACCTAGGTCAATAAAACTTGTGAATTTCAAGCTACATGAAGGAATTGTTAAATGGGGTTAATATTGAGGTCAATGATATTCTCGATTGCAGTCATAATTAGGAGAATGAGACTAGCCCAAAGGAGAGTCGCATTTAAATAATTATGAATTGGGTAGGGCATGTAGTTTGTGCAATTTAATGGGTTATGATTGGATACCCAAAGGTAACATGAATAATTGGTTAAACTGCATAAATTACTTAGACCTATATAGGTGATTATGTTGCACCTGATTAATGAGTGAACAATAGGTATACTTAGGTTTCGCCCAAAGGAGGACCTAAGTGATATCAATGGTTCATCATTATAAATGCTAAAATTCTCAAAGTTTTAATGTGAGCATTGTCCAATTTTGCTTTCATGACTATCCCCACTTCATTGTACTCTATGCATCTAATGTTCTAGTTCTCATTAGGTCAAACTCTTTAGATGTGATGAACATGATTAATTCGTATTGGTATATTGGTTTTTGACATGAGATTACTCGTTGAAAAGCATGTGGATATTATTGAGTAGCGTACTGCAAGACAAGTTAGTCACTCCAGTTTAGGCAAGATGGAACTGACGTAGTCTCATGTTCATTAAGTTGACCATATGAGCAACTTCAAAACTTTTCATATTAGGACTTCTAATGTACTAAAGTTTTTTTTTAAAGGTTGTGATAGATGAATTATGTCGCTAATACGTCTTTTTTACTAGCACTCTTATGGTTGAATTGACTACTATGAAATATGATGCAATGCTAGGAGCTTTAAGGATACGAGTGAATAGTCTTTCCTCGTGTAGTTTATAATCATCTCACTTCCACCTGAATTTGACAAATTCAAAATTTTACCTTTTGAAAGAACTAGCTAATATTTGTGTTAGGGAGGTTGTGAGATTTGGGGAGGAAAGATTTCACGCTGCACTATCTGTGTCTTAAGAAGCTATAAAGAAAAGAGGAAAATAAATTAAAGATTCTCAATCTTGTGGCATAGAAAAAAAATTGGGGCATATCTCCAAGGATAGAATTGAAAGATTGGTGAAGAATGGGATTTCAAAACACCTAAACTTCACTGATTTTGAAATTTGTGTGGATTGCATTAAAGGAAAGCATATCAAGCACACAATGAAAGGTGCCACAAGTAGAAGTGAGCTTCTTGAGATAATTCACACTGATATTTGCGAAAATCCTATTCCATATTTTATTGGGCAAACATATTTTACCACATTTATAAAAGGACTTCTCACATTATGGATATGTGTATCTAATTTATGAAAGTCTCAGGCCATTGACATCCTTGAGGTGTGCATTACGGAGGTCGAGAGACAATTAGATAGAAAGGTCAAAATAGTGAGGTCAAATAAAAGTGGTGAGTTTTGTGACAAATATGATGAGTCAAGCCAATATCCTATTTGCTAAACTAGTAGAAAAGCGAGGGCATTCGTGCCCAATACATAATGTTAGAATGCCACAGCAGAACGATATTGCTGAGAGGCATAACTGTACACTTATAGATATGGTTAGAAGTATGATTAGTTTTGCAAATGTACCTATATTCTTGTGGAATGAATAACTAAAGGCCGCTAAGTATCTCTTAAACAGGATTCCTAGTAAGGTAATTCCAACTATTTCTTTTGAGTTGTGGATTAGTAGGAAGCCCAGTTTAAGACATTTACATGTTTGGAGTTGTCCAGCGGTTGCTAGAATACATAATCCACAAGAGTACAAGTTAGATTCAAGAATAATTTTCTAGATATTTTATTGGCTATTCAGAAAAGTCTAAGGGGTACATATTTTACGGTCCTAACTACAGTACGAGGATAATGAAACCGGGAATGCTAGATTCTTATAGAATGGCAAAATTAGTGGGAGTGAAAAACCAAGTAAGGTGAATCTTGATGATGGGAGGGATGATGTCCCAATAGTTCTTCCTCATCGAGAAGTTGTTGCTCTTCATGTAATTGGTTTACCACTCCATGAGGATATCGCCATTGAAATGATGTAGAACTTCCACAATTGGCAGTTCTGAGTAAATCTCAGAGGGAAGGAAGACCTGCCATTACTGATATATATGTGGAGTATCTACAAGAATCTGATTTTGGTATTGGGATTAAGTAAAGATCTGGTATTTTTTTTCACAAGCCATGACTAGGGATGATTGTACTAATTTGATCGATGCTATGAAAGATGAGTTGAAATCAATGGCCCATAAATGGTGTTTGGGACAACGTTGAATTGCCTGCTACTTGTAATAAGTCCCGTGTATATCTTTTAGACCAAATACGATGTAAAAGGCAATATCGACTGATATATGACCTCACTTATGACCAAAGGTTTCACTCAGAAAGGAGGCATTGATTATAAAAGAGACGTTCTCTCATGTTTCATAGAATGACTCTTTTAGTATCATTATGGCTCTTGTAACTCATTATGACTTGGAGTTACATTAGACGGATGTGAAAATCGCTTTTCTAATTGGTTGTCTGGATGACAAAGTTTACGTGAAGACCCAGAGGAATTCGCAAATAAAAGAAAACAGTATTTAGCTTGCAGATTAAAGAAAATCATATATGGTTTTAAACAAGCTTCCAACGAATGGTTCATAAGGTTTAATGATACCATTACTTCCTTTTGATTTAAGGATATCCAAGGTCGGTGGGGAGTAAGTTTATTATTATGAATCTATATATGGATTCTGTTAGCTAGAAGTAATCTTGGTTTGTTTTATGAAATCAAGGGTTATATCGTTCAGAACTTTAAGATGGTTGATATGTGTGAGATGTCTTATGTTTTGGCATAGAGATCTTCAGGGATCGATCTCGGGAGAAAAATTGCTACAACTATCTCAGAAAGGGTATATCGATCAAGTTCTTGAGCAAATTATGCAGTGTTGCTCAGTCAATGATGCACCCATGTTGAAGGGTGTTAAATTAAGTGAAAAACTAGTACCTTAAGAAAGCATATGAATGATTTTAGGGAGTTCTTGCGGTAGAATGGAACATTGGAAGGTAATGAAGACAGTTACAAAAAACAAAATGTTAGAGGACTATATGCTCACTTAGAAAGTTGGATACTTTCGAAATTAAATTTTTGTTGGTTGTCTCAATAGCGTAGTAAAATAAATAGTATCGTTTATTTTTCTTTTGTTGGAGTGTGAAGCATTCCCTTATTGCTTCAGCATTATAATAGAGACCGAGTTTGTGGCATGCTTTGAGGCCACATATCATGTTTATGATTGCGGAACTTCATCTTTGGTCTTGGTGTTGTCGACTCACTTGCCAGACCAAATGAAGATTTATGGTAATAATTCCGTTGTATTTTTACTCTCTAAGATTTTCAAGTATTTAAGTGATTCCAAGCACATGGGAGTAACGCGTATTTGGTTATTAGAGAGAACGAGTCCGTAAAACAACAAGTGTCAATTTTAAATTAAGTACCACTCTTATGATTGTTGATCATTTAACGGAGGGATTGCCATCAAAGACTTATATAACATGTTATCGGAATGGGTCTTTTGACAACCCTCGAGTGAGTGGTTATTGTGCATGACACTATTTTTTGCGCATTATTATAGTTTGTTTCGATTTTCCTCGTTTCCAATTATGCGTGCACATATTATGTTGGATGTTGTATAAATGTGATTGTCTTGACAAGACAAATTATTGGGGCTTTTAGGCATTACAACCTAAATAATGATATATTTTCTATTAAGGACTTGGTTAGTGAAGGTTATCAATGGTGTAGTGCATAGAAGGGAATATGGCATTGTGCCCACAACCGCGTATGACTCACATTGGTGGTCCAATTAATCACAGATATTAAAGTTTCTAATTGGTTTGAACCTATTGGCTTTTTAAATTCGCGGATCACGTGTCAAAGTTTTTGTTTGGAGCCCACTGAAGTCATTTTAAGCAAAATGTTTATTTTGAAAAATACACTTTGCATCACAATCGGCTTAATGGGCCAAGTGGGAGAATGTTAGACTTTTCCTATTATTGTGGCCCACTAGCCTCCACGTTTTGTACAAGTTTGTTACAGTTGGGACTCCACTAACAGATAAGCCAATTAATTGTAAGGTTCATTGTGATAACTAATTAGAATTATAAATGAAGGAAAACTCTGATAATGAAAGAGTCCTTGATGGATTAGGAGTCTTTTACGATTATCTCTAAGGCCCTCTCCTCTCCTCTATAAAAGGTAGAATACCCACCCCTTATACATACGTTTTTTCCATCAATTAAAGTATTTTGGGTATTCTATAAGGTTAGAGACAGAGAGAAGAAGGTGAGCCAAGAATTTAGGTGATTTTAATTAAGGGGTTTGTTCTCTCTAATTTCGATGGCCAACAAAGGTACGTTAAATTTATTATTCTTGAGATGTGTTGAATTCAAGATCTGTGTTATATCTGTTTTTCGCATAATAGTTTAAATACAGATATATATTATTTAACATTTCTCTCATCGATCATGACAACACCTCGATTGCTAATGAAGTGGAGAATGCAATTGCTTCAATCGTTTGAAAGTGTGGGGTCATTGAAGAAGTAATAGCAATTAAAAAAATTTTTCCAACAAAAATCACATTTAAAGCTCAACCTAATAAACAAAATATATCATCAAAAAGCATAAAACAGTTCAGTTTCCACCACACATCAAAAAAAAAAATCTACACAAGCTTCTATAATTGTATTCGATGCGGTTTTGAGTTCTCAATTGTTGTATGATAATTTCTAGGTCGATACTATCAAATAACCCCTCAGCCCCAAATTGTTGCTTCTGCTTTACTTTTTGAACCATTCAAACAATAATTTATAATTTTTCTATGATTTTAAAATATGTGTTTGATAAAATTAATTGAGATGATCTATAAATCATTAAAAAGTTGAACAATTTCTTTAGAGGTCCCAATTCTAAAATAGTAACTACGAGCAATAATTTGAGACGGGGGGAGTACTTCCTTAGCAAGACAGATCAACATCTCCATATATATCATCAAAAGAACAAATGAGTGACTACAATTCAAACAAGGCACACAAAGAGGGGGGACGAAAGTTGGGGAATTATCCATTGGTGCCAGCCCTAAATTTATGGGGGCTCATTTTTGAATTTTCTGAAAAAAAGTTAACAAAGTAGTAGTATCTTTTCTTTTCGCAGTTGGGTCAGCTGACCCTCTCAATTCAATGTAGCGTGCCCTTGCAACCACTGTTCTGGTCGATAAATCAGGTTTACAACTTTCTTTCTTTTTTTCTGTTGTTAATTTATCACGTTGTTTTGGTGTTCATTGAATGTTTAATTAGTCCAATTAAGGGTTTTGACCTCTTGGGTATTCAAGGTTGAATTTGTTTTCGTATTTGGTTCACTTTAGGTTTCGGGAACATATTTTGTTGGTGGGAATTGAGGGGAAAGACAAGGGGAGAATAACAGATCCAAATTCAACTGAACAAATATTTGGAGTTCTCGTTTGATTTGTGCGGTAACGAAGAAGATTGGGAAAAAAGAGGGAAAGGTCATAGTTGTTAAAAACCTAAGATACAGGATACGTATCTCATCTAGTATCCTATTCGCATAGAAATCTTACGATATGTTCGTGTATCCTACGATATATACACATATCTTGATTTGGTACGTCTCTTACGATTACTTATAGGAAAAAAGTTGGACCTTATTTTAAAAAGCGGAATCCCCAACACATTAATCTAAGCCGTTTGATCTATTATGACAACATTTTAAAATCATTTAATAGAAAATTCAACCTTACTATAGGGGGTGAATAAAAGCAAGAAGCTGTGTTTTGTCTCAATCATGTTATAACTCTTCTTTTCTTTCCATAACTAAGACAGTAAAAAACCTTAGTGTGACAGACCTCTGTCGAGAGACTTTAAATTTTGCATCTTAATTTATAATTAATTTCTAGAATACAAGCATAGTCTGTTGATGTTATAAGTATAATTACTTTTTAAATGTATATTAATTGTTGTATGTTTAACATAGCTGAAGCATAAACTAGATTTATTTTTTTAACACAAAAAAGTAAAGTTCAAACAAGCCCAATTGATAAAGCCCACAGATTTAGATATTATTGAAGGCAGTTATAGAAGCTCTAGGAGAAATATCTAGATTTTTTTTTGTGAGATTTAGTCACATGTGTAGTTCTAGAATCTACCTATTGAGCTTGTATGAAAATATCTTCAGACTAGAGCTTTCCATGGGGTAATATAAATAGGGATGGATTCTAGCAATTTTGTACCAAGCCAAAAAAAGTTTGAGTTCAAGTGTATTGCATGCAAATACTCTCATTCCCCAACTTTGTAATATTTCTCCATTTCCCAAAATTTTGTCCAACTAGACCTTAAAAACTTCTACTCTTCCAACAAATGTATCATAAGATACGTGATACGTATCCCGAAACAATTTATACAATGAAAAAAATGATATACGATACGTATCCCGTTTTGGAAACATTGGGAAATGTATTCAAAGCCTTCCGTTGTCTGATATTTGAACCTCATCAAGCAGGCTTCTCGACTTTGATTTGTCGTTCAAAGCCTCCACCTTTTCGCGCTTGAGGTGTTCCTTTATCTCATCTGGTTCTTATCAGAAATGTTTGTGAATTAGTTTGCGTTATATTTTCTATCTTCATGTGAGAGAAAATGTATTTTCAGTGGAATTGCTATATCGTGGCTCTTACCTTCTAGGTTTTAGAAGATTTGAACTCATATTTTTATTGTCTTATTGTTGTTTGCCCCATTTATTCTTGTAGTGGTAGCATGGTTCTCCTTTTTGTTTCTTACTTGATTAGTGAAATTTTTTAATCTCAGTAAATGTCATAGATCGTGAAATGATTTAAGCTAATAATTCTCAAATGCATTAAATTAATGACCGCATTATAGGTGATAGAATGACAATCTATGAAACCTCAATTTGTGGATACATGATCTTTTAAAGACTTTGCATTGCTTGGGTAGGCTTGCCATGTTTTACTAAGTGGGATAGAAATTTGTTTTGACTCTAGTTTATCTATTGTTTTGTGATGATCATGTAATTCTTGGTGGACTTCCCATCTGGGAAGCGTAAGGGAAGGAGCTTTCACAGCTGCAATTATCCGTCTTTATATGGCTATGTTGACTCTCTTGGTTACATAAAAGGTGATAATTACAGTTTGTTTGCAACTTCCCTTGGGTCATGTATGAGATTTTAGTGAGTCTATGTTGCTTTGTATTCCTGTCTTTGTAAAATAACGTCTTTTGGAATTAGATATTCATCTTAAAAAGCCTTGTATTCCAGTCTTTATAAAAGATTGTCTTTTGGAATTAGATATCCATCCTAAAAATCACTTGCAAGTACAGCTCCAACTAATTTCTTTTCTGCAATTTGAATATTCATTTCTAATTACTATAAATGAGGCCCTTCAAGCCTTTTATCGATATATCAAGTGCTCTAAATCCACTTACCTACATTCTTCTACAGTTATATCTCCAACACGGTTTTATGAGCGCAAGACTCTGCTCCAACACAGTTTCATGAGCACAAGACTCTGTTTGTGCACGGAGCACCCAACTAGTAGGTATACATAGAAAAAGTATAATTTAGCCATTACGTTGTTTTAGGGTTCCTCATGATATAAAAGCTCCATTCTTCAGAAGTCGCTGCCCAATTTGCCCATCTGCTCAGTTAAAAATAAATAAAAAATTGTCCATCTGCTGCTGCTAGAAATGGTCAACCAATGTTTCCCTTGCTCTCCTCAATTAACCATGGCAAATCAAGTATGCCTACCATCTCTCTCTTTCTCTGAACATTGGGATCTATGTACGTCGGAGAAAACCAGACAGTAAGTGCAAAAAGAGTACTGGCCGGAATCGTTTTTATTGCCATCTTGCCCGAGATTGACCAGAATCGCCAATACCCACTATATTAGTAGTGTCGGATGATTTTTCCTAACAAATCATATCAGTTTTCATTTTGTTGTAGTCTTGTAGATCTTGATTTATAATTGGGAAATTTGGGATTTTGGGCAGATATGTGTAAATCCATATTTATGATTGGGAAATTTAGGGTTTGAATGTGTATATGGATGTTGCCTTCTTGGGATCTCACTCCCTCCTTTGTTTCTTGGGCCAAATCGTTATACCCGACATACCCAATCCCATTGATTTCTAGGTTAGTTCGGTTTGAATTGAGGGTTATGTTTTCCACAACCCGACCAAATTGGTCCCCACCAAGCCCCGTTGAAAACCCGACCCGTGTTTGCCCTAGAACTAGGGGGTGAAAATAAAAACCGAGGAACTGAACTGGGAGCTTTTTTTTCCAGTTTTTCTATTTGGCTAGTTCGGTCCGGTTCGTGGTACTTGGAAATTTTGAAAACCAGCGCGGGAGATTTTTTTCATGGCTGAACAAAACCGGTATTATATTATATATCTTCAAAAAGGTTTGAGGCAAGGATCAACCTCACGCTTAGGACGCCAAAGTCTTACCAACCTTGCTAGCTATCCCTCTTAGGCCCAGTTTTTCAAAAGATTTTAGCACCCAGGTGCTAAAATCATGATTTTTCAAATCAAAAAATGAATTAGTTTCGTGTATCGTTTTTCGATTTTTTTGCACCAAACTAAAATACACGAGGAGTATTTTAATTTGGTGCGAAAAAAAATCAAAAAACGATACACGGAATTATTTCAGTTTTTATTTGAAATATCATGGATGCTAAAATCCTTTAGAAAACTAAACCTTAGGAGTATTTTTCTTGTCGGGAAAGATATTTATTTTTACTACCTTAAACTTAAACTTAACGCAGTAGAGTTACACTTCACAATTGAAATCTCGCATCAGTTATCAACTCTATCTCTCTCTCAACAGATCTATTGAGGGAGAGAACCCAGGCAATGAGCCGCCGCTGCCAACAGATCTATCCATCATCAACTCTTTCTGTCACCCAATCGCCGTTGTCAACTCTGTCCGTCGTCACCCATTTGATGCCGACGCCGGTCCGCCACCCAATCGACGCCATCATCATCGTTTGCTTGCGATTTGTACGTTTCTCTTTATAGATCTGTAAGATATTTTTGTTTTTCAGATCTGTAAATGTTAGTGTGTGTGTGTGTATATATACATACATACATACATACATGATTACATGTGTTAATTTGTAGTGTAGATGTTTTTTTTTCTTTTTTTGATCGATGTAGATTTGCAAATGTGTCCCAGACCCCAGACACACACGATCTTTTCTCTCTGTGCAATAAACCGAACCGGCCTGCAAACAGGACCGACCCAACCCGAGAGTCAAACCAACCTTGGAAAACAGGTTTCGGTTCTCTGTTCCTCCCGAACCAATTTTTCTTGGTTCACTAAAAAAACCCTATGAACCAGACCAAACGGAAGAAGTTTCAGCCCTACCTACAACAACGTTGAAGGAAATGGGTCCTAGGCCTGGGATCAATTGGACACCCTTAATCGTTGGCAAATAGGGATGGCAATATCGATCAAACCGATGGTACCCAAACTGTAACCCTTTTTTTCCCCAAACCATAATCGATTTTTTTCCCGTAGGTACGGGCGTGGTTTAGATGCACAGATAACCGAACGGGTTCGGTTCAGTTATGGTTTTATATGTGAACCGAACCTAACCGAATTGTAACTTATAAATTACATAAGAACCCCTTATAATATATACATATTACAAAACAACCCTTAGGTATATTTTAAAATTACACCATAACCCCTTATATATATAAGACCACCGCATCCTAGGGTTTCTCTACTCCTGTCAAATTTCACAACAGACGACTGAGATGAGAGAGGGCCGAGAGGCAACTGGTGAGACTTCTTCTTCGATCAACTATAACTCTCTCTCTCTAAACTTCTTTGCTATAATCAAGGTATAGATGGGAGGCGCTTCGATCCCCATTTTCTACTAAAGGTCTTAAAGATTCGGTGCAATTACTAAATTTTTCACCTCTAATATTTTGTCAAATATTATGTAGTACATAGCATAACTTTCGTATGACTTTATGCATCTCCCTCTCTACGCAAAGTAGATCACTCAAGTTGGTGAAAGCAGTGTTTTAAATAGCGATAAGCGCACCGAGGCGCCATGGTCCCCTGGAGCTTTAAGCGCAAGGCGCAAGGCGAGGCGCGCGCCTTTTGACCGCGAGGCGCACATTTTTGTAAGACAAGTAGAATTCAAATATAGGTAATACTTTCAACACAAGCAAACACTTATAAAACATTCAAATGTCATAAAAGCATAAAACATAACATGTCAACAACGGAATAGTTTTAGAGATGCAACAAAATGATTAACGGCGCTTAAATCTAGAGTCATGGTTGTCATAGTGTCATGCATAGGCACTAATCATCATCCTCATCATCAACACAAACAACTTCATCTTCACCATCATCATTTGATTTATATCCTTCCACATCTTCTTCTTCCTCCTCATCGGACTCATCCATACTTTCTCCACATTCCCATTCTTCCAATTCTCCCCATTCTCCTACATCCTCATCTACAAGTTCACAAAGCATTGTCTTCTTTTGTTTTGCCCTTGCCCTTGCCCTTGGTTTTGCCTTCGACGCGGTAGTTGTTGACTTCGAAGTTGATCTAGTTGTTTGCCTTGGTTCTTTGGCGCCAATAGCTAAAGCAACATCATCCCAAGTCAAATCATCATCTTCAAACACAAGAGCATCCTCCATCCTCCCAACTAGCCATTCATTGCTCTCATCAATATCTTTCAAGGAGATGGGATCAATTTTATCACGTTTGATGTAGCGACGTTTCAATGCTCTATTGTACTTAACAAATACCAAGTCATTGAGACGCTTCTGAGCAAGTCTATTTCTTTTTTTGGTGTGAATCTGCATTAACAATTATAAAAAGGGACTTAAATTCATGATCATGCATAACTAAAGTAGGTCAATGAATGCACTAGATTATTATGTACTCACATGCTCAAAGACACTCCAATTTCGCTCACATCCCGAGGAACTACAAGTAAGGCTAAGAACTTTGATGGCAAATTTTTGCAATGCGGGAGTATCATGACCAAATGATGCCCACCAATCACCGCATACCACGAGAGGCATAGCTATTGGAAAACATTCTTAAAGTGAAACTCTTGATCAAAATCGATAGTAGATTAACATGGAGTGATGGTGATACCTGGTGCTCTCGTAGTTCTTTGCCTTTTTGCCATTGGATTACCAAACATTCCCTCAGCCTTCTCATACTTCATCAAGTCAGAAACAATAGTATCTTGTGTAGTCGGATTCGGGGTCAACTTTGTGATACATGCATATAGGCCACTAATGACTTCAAACTTTGCAAGCATCCGGATCTTTGTAAAAAATTCGTGATTCAAGTAAAACCATTTTGCATGTAAAGGCCTATGCAATTGGACATCCCACCTATGGTCTATTATCTTGAAGACTTGCTCGTACTTCTCCTCATTTCCTTCGAAGGACTTTGCAATAGCCTCTTTTGCTCGATCCATGGCCTCATAAATGTATCCCATCGGAGGCTTGACTTCTCCATCAACCAATCTAAGTACATGAACGAGTGGACATGAAAACTTGAGAGCAAGATGCACATCCCTCCAAAATGAAGGCATCAACATGACTTTTTCTACTTGTTTTCCTTGTGGCTCTTTTGCCCATTTGCTCTTGGTCCACCTCTCTGAAGTAAACATCTTCCTTAAGTTTCCCTTTTGTTCATAAACCCTTTGTAAAGTTAAAAAAGCCGTTGCAAACCGAGTCTTTGCCGGCTTAACAAGCTCCTTCCTTTGAGTAAAATGCCTCATCATATTCAACAAGGATGGTCGATTGTAGATATAACCATGTATCCCTATTGCCCTCTCCCAAGTCTTCTTGAAGTTCGGTAACTTGAAAATGTCTTCTAACATTAAGTCTAAGCAATGGGCAGCACATGGAGTCCAAAACATGTGAGGTCGCTTTTGCTCCAAAAACTTCCCTGTTAATTGTCAAAAGTAGAATAATAAGTTATTAATGATTTTAACAAGTTCAAAATCAAATCAAATAATAAGTAATTTCAAATAGCAAACTGAAATTTTATCTCACCTGCCAACACATTTGCAGCGGCACTATCCGTAACAACTTGAACCACGTTAGCTTCTCCAATCATTTCCACATACTTATCCAGCAATTGAAACAACATAGTTGCATCCTTAGACTCACTTAGAAGCATCAATGATTCAATAAACATGGTCCTCTCGAACAATTCACCAAAATATTAATCAATGTCCTATTTTTCTTATCCCCCCACCCATCACATTGGCATTACACCCATGTTTTTCCCGTTCTTCTTTGTGGTCCTCCATCAACTTGTTAACATGGTCCACCTCTTTTTTAAGAAGAGGAACTCGCACCTGATGATAAGTCGGTGGGGTTAAACCCGGACCATATTGCCCAATAGCCTCTATCATTGGCCCAAAACTATCATAGTTCACTGCATTCAAAGGTATCCCAGCATCATATAACCACCTTGCAATACATTGATGAGCCCGATCTCTCAATTGTTTCTTATAGGGATCATTCTCATCAATCTTTGTCTGCCTACCCTTAGCTTTTCTATTTTCCACAACCACCTCTGGTTCAGGAGTGAAGTAACAGTCAAGAGGCCCTATGTTCCTTGGTCTCTTAGGCTTAGACTGAACAGACATGGAGGAGCTTCCATGAGTAGAAGAAGGCTTCTTGCCTTGTTGTTTGGATTGGACATTCACATTCCCATCTAAATCGTCAATATCATAGTCTTCGTCGTTCATTACATCATCAAAATCTGGTATTGACTTAATTTGATTTTTTGCTTCAGTCTTTTTTAACATGTACAACTTAATCTCCTCTTTAACCTCAGGTGGGCATCGGCGACATGCCGTTGTATTCCTATAACCTCCAACAAGGTGCTGCTTCATTCTTAAGACACCACCATTTTTCACTTCATTACAAAAATTACACTTCAACTTGGAAACATTTTGGGGATCAATCTGGTTCGAATACTTCCAAGCAGGGTCCAACCTTTTAGTACTATTTTCAGATGACATCTGCAATGAACAAATTGAAGGAAATGAATTCATCATCAAAGATTCATAGGTGATTCAGAGGTGATTTCAACATACAGATACAGTGGGGTTTTGTTTGGGTCAGCTCTCAAATTCAAATAAGAGGAATATGACCAGATTATATGGATCCATGAATCCATCATCAGAGATTCATAGGTGATTCAGAGGTGATTTCAACATACAGATACAGTGGCAGGAAATGGAAAGCTGAGTATCAAGAAATCAAGTTGCTTTAATAGTCAAAAACTCCAGCAATAAATGGCAATCATCTAAGGAAAAATGTATTTGTATGCTTCTATGGATTTTTCAATTTAAGAAGACTTCAGAATTCAGATATTCTGTAGCAGGATTTGTTACTTTGTTATAGAATTTATCGTTACCAGCTAGTAGCTACTATGAGGTTGAGGAGAGAATCAGAAGGAAAAGAAACAAGGATTCATATCTGAAACATGATATCAGTGTCACTCGATTGATTGATTTGTAAAACATTCATCTCCAATGAGCACAACGAAAAAACTTAAATCATGCTAGACATTCCTTCTACTAAATAAGAAATAAAAAACAACGAAAGACTTAAGTCTGGTTTTTTCTGATATTTTAAAAAAAAAAAAAAAAAAGAGTGACAGAGACAGAGATATCAGAAGAAGAAGAAAAAAAAAAGAAACAATAAAACAGAGAGAGCGAGAGAGAGAGAGACAGAGGCAGAGATATCAGAAGAAAAAAAGAAACAAGAGAGAGCGAGAGAGAGAGAGAGAGAGAGAGAGAGATATCAGAAGAAGAAGAAGAAGAAGGAGAAGGGAGCTGCAGCAGAAGAAGAAGAAGAAGAAGAAGAAGAAGAAGAAGAAGAAGAAGGGAGCAGTAGAAGAAGAAGAAGAAGAAGAAGAAGAAGAAGAAGAAATGTGTACCTGTTCAAGATTTGAAGAAGTTGATCAGTCGATGGTGGCTTGGCTGGAACTTCAAAGCTTCATCTAGATCTAGTCGATGGTGGCTTGGCCGAATGAATGATTTTAGGGCCTGTACCGAATCAAGATGCTCTTATTCTTTCCCTTGTCCGAATTTTATCTTCTGTGGCTCGCCCATGCCTTTCTTGTATCCAGATGAAGGGCTGAGATTTAATGAAGGTTAAAAACCAAAAGGCGTGCGCCTCAGGCGCTTTGAGCTTCTGCGCTTAAGCCCGCGCTTTAGAGCTTAACCTGCGCTTCAGTGACCTGCGCTTTTTTAGATCCCTGTGAAGCGATTCATCATCGCCTCGCCTCGCCTTGGTGAAAGTCAATTTCGTATTTGACTCGAATGACTTGTTCATGACTCTTTAACACTGTTTGTACCCTCATCACTGGTGTAGCTTTTATAAAAATGATGACTGTTGATCGTAATTCTCTAAGTGATCCAAGCCTCCGTGAAACCTCTATTCCTCATGGAGACCACAAATAGCTGTGATCACTTCTTGTATTACTTTACGGATGTCATCGGCGACATTGTACCTCTTCAAGTCAGTAAAAATGATAAGAGGTACAATGTCCAAATCTCCCACAGTGTACGTGGTGGACAAATATAATCTTAAGAAAAGATACGTCCTTATCCTAGTACATTATGATCTCACATTGAAAGATTTGACAATTTAAAAAATTGAAGGAAATTTTTTTACCGTTTTTTCATGAGTTTGGCTATTAGTCGATTATATTAGTGGCTAAGTACTCTTATAGTTCAGATGATCAAGGTTGTTAATGATCTTCAAGTTAAGAAATGTTTCTATCTTGGTCTACAACACCCTGAAAATTACAGACTTTGTGACGTTCGGAATTTCAAGCATGACATTAAAAAGATTTTGAACTTATATTCATCTATACAAACATAGTCAGAGCCAAACATTATGAACGTGCAAGTTTTGAAGAGTTTGTTGAACTTGGTATGATGGGATTGTCTTATGTCATTTTTTTTATGGGTTTTTCCAAGTTGGGAAGAGTTCAAGAATTATCCAGAGGATTTACAAGACTTTAAACTTTTGAAATTTTCACTTGCCACTTCTTTGTATAGTTTTGTTATTGTAGAACATTTTGGCTCCCACTTCTGAAGGAATGCCTACTTCTCTCAAGGTAATCAACCCTACTCTTCTAATACCATAAATTAGCGAGTTTCCAAAAAAATCTTTTTACAACCATGGAAGAAACATCGTGTGTCATCTCATAAAAGTCTTTTAAATCCTCAAGATAGTTCTTGAACTCTTCCTTAACCTGGAAAAAACTCATCAACAATCACATAGGACAATACCATCATATCAAGTTCAACGAACTCAAACTTGCATGTTCATGATGTCTTGCTCTTACTATGTATAGAGAAGTATAACTCCCAAATCCTTTTAATGTCATGCTTGAAATTTTGAACGTAACAAAGGCCATAATTTTCAGGATGTTGTAGACCAAGATGGAAAAATTTCTTAGAATATCATTAACAACCTTGATCATCTGAACTATAAGAGTGCTTGACCACTAATACGGTCAACTAATACCCCAACTCATGAAAAAGAGGTCAAAAAAATCACCTTCAATTTTTTAAATTGTCAAATCTTTCAATGTGAGATCATAATGTACTAGGATGAGGACATACCTTTTCTTAAGATTATATTTGTCCACCATGTACACTGTGGGAGGTTTGGACATGGTATCTCTTATCATTGTCACTGATTTGAAAAATCTCAAAATCTACAAAGTGTAACAAGATTCTCATGATTGCACAATATCATGTTGTGTTTTTTGGAACTAAACTCCTTAGCACACAATGGAGAATCTTCTGCTTTCCCACTATCCAATGTTCTTGTAGATTTATCACCCTTTGATGTTCCAATGGCCTTCTTTCTTCTTTGGCATTTTGAAATAGATCTTCTTTCTTCAAGATGTGATAATCTTTTGTTTTAAAAAAACCTAAACATTGATACACATGACAGTAGAAAGGAAAAATAATTAACTTGCGTTACGTCTCTAATGAACAAGTATCTTGCATTAAACATCCATGGAAAGTTTTAAGGTGGGCCAATTTTTTAAAATGGTGCTTTAACTTCCTATTGTAATCTTAGGAAGTTAAAAAAGGTGTTTTAAATATATTTGGAGAGCCAAGACGTGATTTGGGCAATGAGAGGTGATTTGGGTGGTGGCTATGACAACAAATTTTATGATATTCAGTGTTCGTTGGTTGTTTCGTCAACCTGGTATTACTTGGTAGAAGAAACTAAATGAGCAAAAACAGTATTGTTCAGATGGTCAGCTATTTGATTTAACATTGGACGAATGGTTACAAGATAAGAAAGAAGTATGAAATGAACAACGGATCAATATTGCTCCAACAATGACATCTGTAAAGTAATACAGGGAGTGATCACGACTATTTATGGTCTCCATTAGGAAAATAGATTTCATGGAGGCTTGGATCACTTGGAGAATTACGGACGATGGTCATCGTTTTTATAGAAATTGCACCGGTGATGAGGATTCGGCAGTGTTAAACAAGTCATTCGGTTAAATACGAAATTGACTTCCACCGACTTCAGTGATCCGCTTTGCATAGAGAGGAAGATGCATGAAGATATATGAAAGTTACACTCTGTAATATTTGACAAAATATTAAAGATGAAAAATTGCATTTCCTTGTGAAGTTATGGAGACCATGGTAACCGAGATTTTAGACAAAAAGTTGAAGACGCAATGAAGAATATGTGGTGTGCAAAGAATTGGCACACTCCGTCCCATGAATGGTCCATTTTAGGAAACTCCTGGTGATGGTGAGCGGTACTGGAGCACCATTATACGGCAACAAGACAATTTATTTACTGTACTTTGGGATGGATGTGATTTGTCACATTAATGGCAAGGATGAATAGGGGAAATAGGCTTTGTATTGATGCAGTTAAGCAAGTATAGTCTCAGGAATACATTTTGTAGACAACACTTTTCCATTGCTATCAACTGATTTCTATGGTGAGTTGTACCATTTGGAAGCTGTGGCAAAGCTTTAACAAGATGGGTAATGGAGGACTTCAGAAGTTGTTGATGTAATGGACTTATATTTTTTACTTGTCCATTTTCTAATGAAATCTGGGCTGCTCTCCTTAATAAAAACAATGTCCATCACCCTTGTGTCCCTCTCTTGGATGAGGTTCGATGCGTTTTGAGGTACCGAATGGCAATAGCTTTCAAGCCCTTGTATTTTCCAACAGGTAAATGCTCTTATGTCTCAGGCGATTTCAAGGGTGGAAACTGATATTAGAGCTTTGATTAGTTTGTGGAGGCTGTTAAACGATTTACTACAAATTAGTTCATCTGTGCCAAATGGTTCATTAGTAATAGGGTCTTTCATCGTACACTAATTTCATAGCTTTCTATCTTTTGCCGATGTTTGGGCTGTCTTGTTTTTCTGTTTTGGTGTTATTTTTCTCTGGGGTAGCCCCCTAGCACTTGTATGATCAAGTTTGTTTGAAATAAAATCTTAACTTACCCAACAAAAAAAAAAATGTATGGGTAATGGAGGACTTTTGTTTTTACTTCATTTTATGATTGAAAGTTGTGGACACTCCAGGACACATTGGGAAAACTTGTTGACACTTCAAGATCACATTAGGAAGTTAAAACACCATTTTTAAAAGTTGCCCTAGACCAAAACTTTCCATGTATGTTTGATGGATGAATCTTGTTCATTATATGCTGATGCCTGATTCTTGTTCGTTTGACAGTTACAGTTAGGTTGATGTATCTTCCTTCTACAATCATGCATGTCAGTGTTTTGGTTTCTTAAACACAAAATACTTTCACACTGAGGGCAGTAAGAATTTCATCACCACGCACTGAAATTTTATGTGGAACTCCTTTTGAATTTTTTTTTGCTCTTAGAGCATCCACATTAGCATAACCAAAACCAAAAAGTTGCTAAAGTTAGCAATGTTTGTTTAAAAAAGTGCTCACATTGGAATAACCAAACTTAGCAACCTCTTAGCAACTAACCAAATTTTGTCACTTGGATAACCAAAACTAGCAACCTTTTGCCAATAACCAAATTTAATGGACCCCACATCTACCCAATCAAGTACACCCACCATTACACAAAATGACAAAAACCTTCTCTCTCCTCTCTTAACAATGTTTTCAAAAGTTTAATTTAAAATTTTTTTTTTCTTTTTCAAAAGTTTAATTTTAAAAAACTGGTTTTTTTCAAAAGTTTATTTTAAAAAACTGTTTTTTTCAAAAGTTCATTTTAAAAAACTGTTTTTTTTTTCAAAAATTCCTATTAAAAACTGTTTTTTTCAAAAGTTCTTTTTAAAAAAAACTGTTTTTTTTTCAAAAGTTCATTTTAAAAACTGTTTTTTTCAGAAGTTTATTTTTAAAAACTGTTTTTTTTCAAAATTTATTTTTAAAAACTGTTTTTTTTAAACCGTTTTGTACTTAAAGAAAATTCAAAATATTTTTTAAAAAAAATTTCAAAACTATTTTTTGTAGTTTGAAAAAGTAATGTGGCAAGTTTTGTTTATCATTTGAATAAGTGATGGAGGGTGTCCATTATTTTTGGTTATGGACAAAAAACACCAATGTGGGACTTGACATTGCTAACTTTAGCAACCTCTAAATGGATAACCAAAAGCTTATGTGGCAACTTTTGGTTATCCAATTTTGGTTAGACCATTGTGGATGCTCTTAGTTGTTAAATTGGTTTAATAGCATTATGCATCTCATTGTTCTATAGTTAGTAGCAAAGTAGAAATCTTACTTTGCGTCCCTCAATTTAGCCCTATCCAATGTTATATCTCTCCACAACATACTCTGCTAGAGGTTCTGATATGATATCATGGTATCGTTGGTCATCATTCTTGCCTTGAAGAATCTCAAACTCAATAGGTGGAACTTGATTCTGATGATTGCACAACATCACTTTGTGTGTTCTTTGGAACTAACCTCTTGAACACACAATGGGGAATCTTCTCCTTTCCCACTTTCTGATGTTCCTCTAGATTTATCACTCCCAGTCTCAGATGTTCTAGTGGGCTTCTTTCTTCTAGATTTTGATCTCGGCATTTCGAAATAGATCTGATGAGGTTTTTAGCAAATCATTAGAAAAAATTGCAATTGCGCTTAAATACGTATACATCTAAAACCAAAGCGAAAAACCTGTCTTTACCGTGGGATGCCAACCCCAAAGAAAAACGAAACAATCTTTTCCCCCTAAAAAGGAGTGGGGAATTGAGATCTTAACTACAAGATGGCAATACAACTTTTTGCTGCTAGCTAGATTCAGGCGGGCACGCATGGGGTACCAAATCTAGGTCAACATTGTCCAATGATACTGTTTAAATGGGGAGAGAGAGAAATTTTCTTTTATGAGAATCTGAAGATTAACTATTATGAACAATTGGCACTCTGATAAAACAAATATGCGGGCTTAGATATGTCGACCTCTTTTTTTTTTCTGTGAAGATATTTTCTATTGAAAATAAAACACCAAAAAGAGAGGCAAGGGATGGCCTTGAAATCCAATCAACACATCCAAAGGCACAACCAACCACAAAACAAAACTGCATAAACTACAAAAAAATAGGCACTTCACAAAGCCATGACCCCATTATATGGAACTAAAAGAAACTAGACATTCACATCTCTCATATCCGTTGCCAATTAGGGGATCCATTAACACCCTCTAACATCTTCTTAAAAAATATGGCTCAAAACAAGAGCTTCATCTTGATTTGTTGATAATGTTAAGGGTTCAAACTATCAAAATTTTAAGTGGAAGAACATAAACCATGAGAAGTAAATACTTGCCCAATTGAAACTACAAGCTAGTTTTTCCCTCAATTAGACCTCTTGTCCATTGAGTTCACCCACAACTCTTCAAGCTCTAAGTTCAATCTCAAGGTTAAACTAGTGCATCATCATCATTCTAGGAAGTTATTCTAAAGACTTGGAAATGTCTAGGAATCATGCTTGGTGAGGGCATGATTCCGCAGCAAACTCGAGGGTATAGGGGAACCACTGTTTCAGTGGTATTCTGTGAGCAGTCTTGTCCATCCCCCGTCCATACCCCCAATTATTGGGGACTAAATGGGTTATGTTATTGTTGTATTTAGAAGTTTGTATGGATGATATATATTTCCTCCCTTTGGTACTAGATTTTTGTTTTCCTGATGAATCCATTTTTTTTTAATTTGTTTGTGGGATCTTTACTAGAGAGATGGAGGATGGGGTTGGTAAAGAGGATAAGAAGGGTTACAATTGTCAAAGTAGCAGCCCTCTGCAAGGGGATAATTTTTGGGCAGGGTCAGGGGTGCCCAAAATTTATTTGAGAGAAAACCCCTGGAGGGGTGAAAACGAAGGAGGGGTTGAAAACTAAGAGGGGAGGATTTTGGGTTGCCAAACCATGGCAAAGACATGGGACCCACCCTTTTCACTCCTTATAATTTTTGAAGGGGGGTTTTAAACCCATCCAAGCAGGGCCTTATATACATAGAAACATGTTAGGTTACATATGATTGATCGTATACTCAATACGTTCATGTCTTAGATTTTAGAGAAACCATATCCAAGTGTTCGTGGCATATCCGTGTCCCGTGTTCAATTTAGGTATCCATGTTTTTTTGCTCTAGTACATAAATGGCCTCTTTTACTGTATCTCTACTCTGTAACACTAACACAAACCTGTATGTGATTGTGCATGCCCACACGTTTGTATGTGTGTTTCCTTGCTTATTCTGTGAATTGCATAGCAGCTACGAATATTAATACGGTCCAAAGTGAAAATCTTGGGGTCTTCCCCTCTAGTTTGCAACTTCTTTTTGACATGGTATGTAGTGCACAAACTGGTTTTGACATCGTTTAGGAGATGATCTAGTTCTGTTTTTACTTGAACTTGCATTTAATCTTCAAAACATCATTGCACTGCAGTAACAACATCTCCATAGTTGAATTTGGTCCCAACTGGTGGTATTAAGTATGTATAACGTGGGGTTAGATTTCAATAGTTGCGGTTGCAATTAAGCTTGCCACTGCTCAGAACAGTTAAATATCTAAACTTGACAATCTATGATATTCTCTTGTTTTTTGACACGGGGTGCAGGGCTGATACAATGAGATCGAATGGTAAATATAAACACTAACCTTGAAAAATAATAGTGAGTTCTGTATTTTATGTCGCTTGGATTGTATTCCATTATAAGCTCTTTGTATTGAGTTCTATTTCTTTTCTCATCATTTATACAAATTTGGAGATTTGGTTCTATTTCTTTTCTCATCATTTATAAGAATTTGGACATGGGGAAATTGGCAGGTGGATCAGTTGCAGTGATAATCAAAGCTGGAGTATTATCAGTGGATTGCTTGGAATCATTTGGAAACTTGGTGTTTTACCAAAGAAACTGAGATTTTTTAGGAGTTGCCACATAAATTGCCACAAGTGCAGCTCATACATATGTATAGGCTTACATACGAACTTCTTTCACTGTGTATAATAGTGCAAAAATGCTTGTACTTAATTTAGGTTGTCATGATGTAGCTAATTCGTTTGAATAAAGAAATTACGCTTACTATAAACTACGTGCATATGAATCTTGGACCAAATCATGTCTACTTTTTTTTTTTTTTTTTTGTGTTTTTATTCACATTTTGTTGGTAACTAGGTATGCGAATTGGATCAGTCTTGGGACAAAACAAATTGTGTAGTGGTTGGTTGATCCACTTTAGACTGAATGATAGTAACTCATGAGAGGTGATGATCATTACATTATGGAAAAAAGGCTTCGTGTCTTGGACTTGGATGTATAAGGGTGAGTTTTTGAATGGATTTTATCAAAATTTGATAAAATCAAGTTTTTGATTTTATCTATTTGTGGAGAGAGTTAATAAAATTTTAAATCTTTGAATGCAAAAATCTATGATTTTATCAACTCTCTCCACAAATAGATAAAATCAAGGTTTGATTTTATCAAGATTTGATAAAATCCATTCAAAAACTCACCCTAAATATGAGGTATGTTCATACAAAATTTCATCAGTCTCCGACAGCTTGTCAAATTTGTAAGTAATACGTGTCACTTATCTTTGGATTACTTGGGTGTTAGCCAAAAACCTCTAGCTAGGAAGAGGTTGGTGTAGGTTGATTTCCACTTGGACTCTTGAGGAAACTAATATAGATCATAAGACTCTCCATATGTGCTTCAATTGTATCATTCATCCGATTCGTTGCCAAATAATTTCTGCATTCTCTTCTTTGTCATTTTGTCTACAAGAAGACCTTGGATTTGAACCCAGAAGGGCTCCCACTGAAGTCCTTCTCTTGAGCTGCTTTTCCTCCCTACAAGGTTCCAAAACCAAAAGGGTTTCCTGTAACGTACCATGGTGCTTCCCTAAGGATATGGCTCCTGTCCTCATCATCATCGGAACAGAACAGAAAAATGTTTTCATTACATGGGGTTAGTATAAACACATGCCTTGGTTGTCTGAGCTCCCTTCATAATATTAGAGACCGCCTGTTTATTGATTGGTTTGGGAGCAAGAACTTTACCCATAAGACAAAGATTACACAATAGCTTTGTTCTCCGACTAAGATCACCTGGTGAATCCTTGAGAAGCACTAAAAACGAGCTTTGTCGATTCGGTCAGGCGATAATAAAACCAAAATGTGGATGAATCGAATGCCTATGGTCTCGTTTCCAGCAGTGTATCCTCTTGATCTCTCTGACTCTTCATCCAAATCTAGGATCACTTTGATCACACAATATAGTCCGGCCATGGAGACTATAATTGGACGGAAATAGTGGCAAGAAACAGAATTACTGGTTTAGCTAGGATTGTAGTCTATAAGATATTTCTGTGGGGTGGAGATTTTTTCGTAGTCTTCCTTGCCCATCTCACCTTATTGTTCTCATAAGAAATCGTTTGAAATGATATGGTAGAAATGATACTTCGATAGTTTCGATGATTTTGTATAACAATCGTTAGATAGCATAGAAATTTTCAAACGATCTCATCTTAGCTTCTCCGACGACCATCTTAATTAGCCTTCTTGAAGGCAGTTTTATAGCTCCGAAAATTATCTTTACGTCTATCAGTCTGTCACGTTTTAAATTTACTTCTTTTTAGCTTCTACGTACTATGTGTTTTGGACCTCTTCAATGTACGTTCCTTTTGAGGTGGGACTTCACCCTTTGGATTCTCCAAGTACTTCTTGCCATATTCTTCTGAAGCAGCCTGCACTCACATTATGCATTTTCTCAATACATCCAAATCCCTTCGTGCATTTTTTACCGTTTTGTCTCTAAACAACTCTTAAGGGTTTTTTTTCCTTTCTTTTCTTTCCCTTCTCTTCTTATAACCGAGGAACAGTGCTACAGTAGACCACTAATTAGACCCATTGCACAACCCACGGCGCCCCATTTAGCACAGGTATTGACCCACAGGGAATCAAACTCCTGACAAAGGGGATTACTCCCAAAGTCAACCACTAAGTTCTTCCCTCGTTGATTGCACCTAGGGCTATCCAGCAGGTCATCCGATCCGCCAATCCGACCAATCTAAACCGATCCGAATCATCCGTTGATCCATCCGTGAATGTTCGGTTCGGTTCCGGATTGAGAATTTCTTATTTGACAGTTCTGGTTCCGAATCGGATTGGATCCGCTCAATAATCCTTCTTTAATCTGTCAAATCTGCCCGATCCGACTCAATCTGATCCGTAACCGATCCGTGAATGTTCGGTTAGGTTTCGGATCTTAAAAACCATAATCCACTCTGAGCGGATCGGATCGGATCCGTATCCGATCTGTCTGGATCCGATCCATGGACACCCCTAATTGCACCGGATATTCTTTGCTTTTTCTTTTTTTAAAAATATGAGTTCCCTCGTTGGCGTGTTAGTGTTTTTACATTTCAATGCATCTGTTGATTTTCTTCATAGGTTTGTATAACAAGATGCTTAAAAGCTGGTCCCCAAAAAATTAGTTGGGTAAATGACCAAAACATGGTGCTTAGGGAAAATTATGCCAAAAACATGGGCATGGTTTGGCAAATGACCAAAACATGACAAACAAACAAAAAAAAATTCCACATACATGGTATTTTAGACTTCTACTACCCACAATACTCCTGATTGTATTATTCACGGGTGAATTCCCCACTTTCCACTCAAAAAACCCATGGCCGGATTGGCAGATTGTACTACCAAATTTGGGTCGGAGAACCCATGGCCGGACTTCTCTTTTTCTTTTCTTTTTTTTTTTTACCCCGAGAGAGAGAGAGAGAGAGAGAGAGAGAGAGAGAGAGAGAGATGTTCTCAACTTTTTGTGGTTTTCAGATTTGAAATCAACTTTGACCAGTGTTTCTTTTACCATGGCTGTGATGGGTTTCAACAACCCGTCGCGAAACAACACCGAAAAAACCAGTGACGGAATGGTCTTCTTCAACCTCAGGTTAGAATGCGCTCAACTCACTGTGGTCTTCTTCAATCTTAGGTCAGAACGTGCTCAACCCACCGCGCGTGGATCTGACACGCAATACATGCCCGAATTGTGAACGGCGCATAGGTACTGTACAGACCTCCTTTCGCCATGGGTCAGAAGGCATTGAGATCGTCTGGAAAAGCTCTACACGATTCTAGGCTCAAAATAGAATTTGGAGCTATTTTTTGAATCTTTAATTTTCAATCAGAACACAGAAAAAACAAAAACGAAAATGGTTTTTCTAAGTGTTAACAAGCCGAGGTGGTGGTTCAATGTTTTGATTCAATCTCTCTTGAATCATATTTTGGTTCAATGTTTTCCAAAAAAAAAAAAGTTGAATAGTGAACAATAGCATTGAATCATGCTCAATCCCTCTTGAATCAACACCGAGAAAGTTTTGATCTAAAACACGTTTGGCCTAGGGAAACATTGAACCAAAATCTGTGTCAGAGGGATTTGCATGTTTTTGGTTTGTTCAGGTGCAATATTATTGTCAAACGGTGTCATTTTTTTACACGTAAGGTGCACAATTTGTTAATACAAGGAGCAAATGTTGCTTTCCTAATGCAAAAAGTGGGATTGAGAAAGAACATTGGCAACCCAATGATCCTTATTTCGGTGCAATATTATTGTCAAAAAATGTCATTTTGTTTCACGTAAGGTGCACAATTTGTTAATACAACGAGCAAGTGTTGTTTTCCTAATACAAAAAGTGGAATTGATACAAAACATTGACAACTCAGTGGTCCTTATTCATGTGTAATATTATTGTCAAAGGGTGCTATTTTTTTACACATAAGGTGCACAATTTGTTAATACAAGGAGTAAATATTTCTTTCCTAATACAAAAAGTGGGATTGAGAAAGAACATTGACAATCCGATAGTCTTTGTCCCGGTGCAATATTATTGCCAAATGGTGTCATTTTGTTTCACGTAAGTTGCACAATTTACTTTCAAGATGAGTGCAATTCTTTTATTGCAAGGTGCAATGGTTTTTATTTACAGTGCAAGGTTGTTGCATGCACGGTGCAATTTTGAGATTGCCCGTCCAAAACGATTTGATTTGATCTCACACTGGCAAGACAAGTTGAACTAATGCTAGTGCAATTCTTTTATTGGAAAGTGCAAAGGTTTTTCATTGATAGTGCAATGTTGTTACATGCACGGTGCAACTCTGAGCAGCTAATATTTCTAGAAACAATGGGAAGGAGGTGTGTGTGTTAAGCTTAAAAAATGAGAGAAGGGTGTTTTGGACCTGTATTTTGTTGTTACCATATATATGAAATTATTTTTTCATTGTCATGTATTCGGTCATTTTAAAAAATCTTATCATGTAATTGTTATTATTAGTTTTAAAAACCATTTATTGGTCATTTTCTCTAATTAGTTTGATATTTGTAGAATCTAGTCCGGACACCTCAAAATATCAAAACCCGAATGATTTTAGAAGAAGTGTGTGCCTATTTCACTTTTCCTCAGCCAATTACCAAAAACTTACAAACTGCAGAGCACGCAACTATGTGCAACGCTCGCCAGCCAAAAGAACCATTTTCCAGCCAACACAAAAATAATTAGGAAAGAATGATCTTTTCTGTTTTTAATATTCCAGTGGCTCATTTATATATCTTAGTC
The DNA here is from genome assembly GCA_022606695.1 of Vaccinium macrocarpon. Taxonomy (NCBI): domain Eukaryota; kingdom Viridiplantae; phylum Streptophyta; class Magnoliopsida; order Ericales; family Ericaceae; genus Vaccinium; species Vaccinium macrocarpon. Next base: position 24,179,303 of record CM040173.1, read on the forward strand.
GCACCCGCACGGGTCATGTAAAGGGCCCTTATGGTCCGGAGTTGTCCAAGATTTCTTTTTGAATTTCATCACTCTGATAAAGACACATTTCAAATCACATGCTTTCGGCTTATCATATGTGAGTCTCTGCCATTTGGGTTTTAGTATTATGATCTCAAGCCCAGAGTGTTACGCTGGTCGAGACTGGTTGGTGTGTTTGCTTCTAACACAATTTATTGGAATTCAATTTTTGAAGTCAGGTAGTAAAAAAGTAATTTCTTATGAATCCACTCGTACCCCGTGGAATTTTGGGGGCATGTCTTTCATCAAACCTAATAAGTTAGCCCGGACACCCCTGACTGGCAAAAAGAAAAAAAAAAACCTCCCTTAGGTACAATCCATGGCCATGTTCCACAAACAAAAAACTAGTTTTGTTTTAACTCAAAAACCATTCGATTCCACTAACAAAAAACTCCCCCAAAAAATTAGTTTTGTTTTAATTCAAAAACTACTCCATTTCACCAACAAAAAACTCCCAAAAAAACCAACTACCATTTACAATAAACTACAACTAAAAAATCAAAAAAACACTTTAGTGGAATAAGTTGTAGATTTAAACTACAACTAAAGGTCTAAAAAACAAAAAAACCAAAAAATAAGTTAGTGGAACACCCCAGTGAGTTAATTTAGCTAACCAACCTTCTCACATGGTTTCGGTGTCGGCAATATTTTCTTATACAGGTGTCATGCATGTCAGCACTGGAGGTAGGTGATGAAAACAGCTTTATTACATTTTAAAGATTTTGTATTTTGATTAATATTGATGGTGAGCAAATCATTTATCCAACATCTTCTAAGAAATTATTTACTATCAGTCTATCACATATAGTCAAAATTAATTTGCCAGTTCATTTGTAGTTCTTCTCTAAATTGTTACATAAAAATACCGAAACTAATATCTCAATATTTGTCATCCAATTTTATGCTTAATTAAGTCCACTCAACAGTCTCTGGAAAACAAAATTTTTTAGCCATAGCTCCAATAAATATGGTTTCGGATGCCTTCATTTCAATTCGGTTCTTTTACTAAAATAGACGCTTCGTGTTAAGGGGAAAAAAAATTAGTTGGACAAATATATACGGAATTGGATCCTATTCAATGACAGTCTAACTCTGGATCGTCCTTTTGCTATTAGTGATTTTAATTTCCTTAGAAACTCTTATTGGTATGAGTCTATGACTAAATCCGAATTAGTAACTATGCCAATGTATGATTCGGATTTGGATTGTTCTGTCCAATTCAAAACTTAGACCGGAAAGAATCCAAATGCAAACGATTCCATCCAGTAACGTCCTTTTGGGCTGCTAACATACTTCACTTTTGAAAATGGAAAAACCCTGTGAAAATTATTACCTCGATTGCTAAAGAAAATTTGAGTAGACATGGGAAATAATAAGGACAACACTCCATGACCCCACACTCCTCTAGATCATGTCAATGTTCCAAATCAAAATCCCCAAATCCCTATCATCATCATTATTAAGTCACAAGAGGCCCTGAGACCACTTTTCTCTGATCCCACCATTCACTCTCCATTAGAAGGATCAAAGAAATTTGGGCCTCTTTGATTCACGGGAATGATTGAAATTACATAAACTGTAACACTAGCATTTCCAACGCATAGAGTCATAGACATAACAATTACTCCCTCGTCCCTTTATTATGGTCTATTATTCCATTTTTGGTTGTCCCCTTAGTACATGTCCTTTTTTTTTTTTTTTTCCAGATGTCTGGACAAGCTTGCACGCATCTCAACTAATTTCGGAGTTTTAGAGGTCATGACCGGACATAACCCCCAGTAGTCCCAAGAATTTCGTTGGCAAGGAGAATCGAACTGGAGATCTTAGGTGAGAGCAAATTAAGTCCCAAGTCAACTACTTTGCCAATCAATTGGGGTTCCATTTTGAAAAGTTAATGGGCAAAAATTGGTACCTTTCCCTTTATGCCCTTTTGAGTAGATCATTTTTTTTGAATAGTTAGTTGGTAGAAGGGTAATTATGATGCTTCCGTAAAAGGCAAGTATGGAAAGTTAGAATTTTTAGAGTGTAATGACAATCAATGTGTTCACTTCACATTTTCTAAAAAAATTTTAAAAAGATTCTTTACCCATCTCTCATCTCTTCAATCATTAATCACATTTCTCTCTTTACTCATACCCCTCTTTCTAATCATTATTCTCATTTTTCTATATATCTCTCTCTAATTATTACACATTTATCTAATTATTACGTTTTTCAAAAACTCATCCAAACACTATCTCAAAAATATTTCTTAAAAAATTCTTCTCAAAACTCTCAACCAAACAAAGCCAATGTCTTTTAAACAACGGGGGTTATCTTAGTTAGTTAGGGCTCTTGCATCTCACTAGGAGGTCAGGAGTTCGAATTTCTCTGCCTGTGTGCATGGGCTTTTCCTTTATTTGTTTCTATCCTGTAACGGGCTTATTTCTTGTATTGATTAAGTTGTTGGGCTTGGTTTTCTCGTGGACTCTCACAATTCATGTAATGTCTCGGATTGGTACTTTATACTTCATATGTAATGTAATTGATCTCTCTTCTATTGATTGGAAAAAAAAAAAAAATTGTCGATGTCTCTATAAAAAATTGAATTCAAAAAATTGGAAATTTAAGATGGAGCAGATAGATAAAGTGATAAAGATATTATAAATTGTCCACCAAAACTAAATGCCAATAGTGTGGAATTCTTCGCATGGCCTTCCAAGCTAGTATGCCACGAGAAGGAGTCAAGGAGGTGATTCATAAAACGAGATGAGTTGAGTCATTATAGGCTTGGTCGTCTCGGCTCGGTTAGTTCAGTAATAGAGGTGAGTTCGAACATATATTTTTACTCGTTTAATGAATGAGCCGAGTTCAAGTTAACTCAACTCAAATAGATAAGCTCCTTTCGAGTAGAGCTCACTAAGTTTTGAACGGCCGGAGCTCGAACATTTTAAAGCTTATCTAGCCTCGTTCTTTGCATCCCTGTATGGGACCGAGAGTCCCTCCACGGGTTCTAAGGCCTATTTTGGCAAAAAAAAGTTGTCATACTTTTTGTGTTGTCTTTACTTGATTTTTTTTCGCATTTTTTAGTTTTGCATCAACTTTTTGTGTATTATTGGTTTGTCTCGGCGAGAGGAATCAAAAAAGTATAAAATTATGAGCGAAGTTTAAATTTTTTTGAATAAAGACAAAAATAAGTCAAAAAATTAGCTTTTTTACACCTTTTTCGATCTTATTCAAAAAATTCAAAGTCCTAGTCATAATCAGTTCGGTCCGGATCGGATCGGTTTGACGGTTATATGGGTTTTCTTGTGCACCCCTAATAAATGTACAAGTTCTGTTTGGAACAAATGGACTGTTGGTATGGGCTTGAAAATTCGACATTGGAAACTACAAAAATTGAACAGAATCTAATCCTTTACATAAGGTTCGGATTTTATCTTAGCATTGGATGACTCAAATCTGTAAAATGCCAACATAAATCAGGACCATTGAAAACATGTCCGACAATTTGGTTGAGACTGGTTGGTGAATTTGCGTTCCACGCAATTTATTAGGATTCAATTTTTTAGTCAGGTTATAAAAAAATACTGGTGGTAGGAGATGAAAACAGCCTTATTACTTTTTAAGAATTTGTATTTAGATTAGTATTGATAGTGAGTAAATCATTTATTCTACATTTTCTAGGAAGTTATGTATCCCATATAATCTAAAGTTAATTTGCCAGTTCATTTTTAGTTCTTCTCTAAATTGTTACATAAAATTACCGAAACTGCTAATTTGGATTTTCTTAGAGATACTTAAAGGTATGAGTCTTTGAGTAAATTCAAACCAGTAATTAAGCCAATGTACGATTTAGATTTGGACTGTTCCGTCCGTTTAGTTCAAAACTTGAATTGGAAAGAATCCGAATACAAACGATATCATCTAGTAACCTGTCCTTTTAGGTCGCTAACATACTTCACTTTTGAAAATTGCTATACCGATTGCTACTGATAATTTGAGGTGACATGAGGAAGCCTCCTTTGGCTAAAAAATCCAAACTAGTTTTTTCGTTTGTCCTTATTCAATTTTTTTTGAATTTGTTAGTTTTACGTCAATTGTTGTGGTTTCTTGGCTCGTCTCGGAGAGAGGAATCTAAAAAGTATAAAATTATTAGCCAAACTTAAAATTTTGTGAATAAAAACAAAAAAAATCCAATTTAGATTCCTTCTGTCGAGATGAGCTAAGAATCTAAAAAAAATCGACAAAAAACTAACAAATACAAAAAAAATTGAATGAGGATAAAACAAAAAGACCATTTTGATTTTTTCACCCAAAGAGTAAGCAAGGGTAATACTCCATGACCCCACGCTCCACTAGTTCATGTCAATGTGACAATTTCCAAATCACGATCCAAAAATCCCCATCGTCATCATAAAAAGTCACAAGAGGCCCTAAGACTAACTTTTCTCTGATCCCACCATTTGTCCCATCCATTCATCCCGAAAGAGGGTGACGTCCCTCCATTCACTCTCCATTAGAAGGATCAGAGAAATTTGGGCTTCTTTGATTCACGAGGATATGGTTGAATCCAGGGATGCAAAGAACACGAGCTTAAGACAAGCTTTAAGATGTTCGAGGTCAAGTCATTCAAAATTTAATGAGTTTGAGCTCGAATCGAATACAAATATTCAAATTTGAGCTCTACTTGCTTACTAAACGAAAGGAGCTTATCTACAAGAATTTAGTAAATGAGCAGAGCTAATGGGACCTAGAGTCCCTCCGCGGATTCTAATTCAAGTTGCACATCTTTTGAAACTTTCAATGGATAGATCATTCATAACAAAATATCTCATAACCACATAAATTTACAAATTCTGTTTGGACCAAAGAGATGGTTGGTATGACCTTGAAAATTGAACATTGAAAACTACCAAATTGTGTTTTGCTCAGGGTCACGCGCACACACACCACACACACAGAGAAATTTGAGAAAAAATCCCTTATATATATATATATATATATATATTCACACAATATACAAATTGAAAAGCCTCTCTGGAGCCCAAACCGGCTTCCTGAGGAGCCACACACCGGCTCCCCCGTGCAACCTCACCCTCTCTCAGACTCTCATTGCTACACACAAATAAGAGACAACCAAGGATATTTATAATCCTACAGTTACACTTAGCAAACCCTAATCCCAACCTTGGGCCTTAGCCCATCCGGGCCACACAGGGTGGATCCCAACAAATCACCCCTTCCAACCTGAGTAGGTAATTATTGACCTCGCAACACCACCATGTTGCCATCTCCAATCTGTCACCGCTAGTGAGCGCTTGTGTCATTAACCAGTCAAGTTACACCGTACCCCCAAACCAGAATACATCACTCGAAAGAATGTATCCTTGCAAGCTAAAATCCGCAACCAATAAAAAAAAAAAACCCAAAGTACTGCACCCCATCGCTTGTGATGTTCTCCACTCCACCTCCTCCCAAAGGTGTCTGTGCTCCCTAACTAGAGCGCCTGCACCCCCTTACCAGGAAGCTATGCAAGGCTCACCGCCTTGGCAACCATGGATAAAACCAAACGTCTGCCACTCTAGCATCTGTCAGTCCAGAGAACCAACTAAGCATCCCTCTGCTCACATCAAAGGCTCATTCTACCAGATGGTCTCACATACTGCATGGGAATAGGCTAACACCCGTCTCTATCGACAACCTGCATTCCCTCTTGAGCATCATTGCACCCCAAAACTGGGATACACAAACTCTTGAATGTCCTCGTAACCTGCTAGTATCTCTATTGCTCATATCGACCTCCGTTGATGTCAGCACCCCTTGACCGAAGTGCCCGCATCTACGCCTGGATGCACCTAGTCCGCCATGTACAAGAACAATGTCTGCATCCCTCTACAACCTAGAAACAATAGTAGGGGAAAACCCAATAGAGCTACACTAGCAACATCCATAACTTGCCTGTAAAAAAAAACTCGGAATGCCTTATTACATTTGAATTCGGATGACCCGCAACAGAGTCTATTTCTAACTAAGCTCCTTTGTGCATAAGTGCCTACATCACACCTCCAGATGCCATAAACTGCGCCCACCAAACTTACGACGCCTGTGTCCAGTCACAAGACACAATCTCGTGACACCATCTCTCCACACCATGCGGCTGCATATCGCGGAGAGGATCCAGTAACAAAATCATGAAAGGAAGAGAACCTCATGATGGATCATCTTATCTCCATCTCGGTCTCTTTTTTCGGAGCTCCAATGAACAACCTTCCTGCAACCAGTTGCTCACCGTTTATAGACAATACTATACACTATTCGATTCAGTGCTAGACACACATGTATGTCTCAAGTCATGACTCTTCGTACACCCGTGCCTATCCTATTGTGTCTCCACAACTGTTGTTTCTCCTACTCATGTCACAAAACACCCATGCTGCTTGACCGTGCTTGACATTAGCTCCATCTATCACTACACTCTCCATAAGCCTATACGGTGCCCCTCATTCGTTTAGACCAAAAATCACCATCTGATCAACTTTTCCTACAACCTGAATCACAACTGCATCTTCGGATGATAGGTCTTTGAACCTGATTGAACTAGGCTGCCTCCGATCACCTACGATCATCTCCAATCTGTTGCCTTAGTAAATGCTTGTGTCTTTTAACCAATCGAGCTCACCAGCACCCTAAATGGGAATGCAATTCTTGAAAGAACGCGTCCTTGCTCACTAGCTCCACAACTAATCACCATAGCTCAATCGTTGCGTATTCTGTAATCACCCGATTGCCCTGATCAAACTCCGATCTTTGCAAGTTTGTCAATCGTATCTGGTGTGAAGTCCTCCAACTCTGCCCGCCTCTTCCGCCACTTCTAAGGTCTCGTGCCACTCTTTGTCGTCTCTCATGGGTCTCTTCTTGCCACTTTGGTCACCCTTGTTCCATTCTCAGCTTTCTCAATAGCCCTTGGACTCCAATTAGATTTCCATGATCTATCGCTCTAGTAAGCACTTGTGCCACTAACAAGACGAGCATCCATGCACCCCCAAACCAGAGTAAAAAAAACCCAAAAAAGTGTATCCTTGCCTTTCGACTGCGATTGATTATCCTCGGTTTGCCTCTGACTCAACAACATCCTATCTAATCGACCCAAATTGTGTCTGATCCTTCTTAATCTCTTCGAATGCGTGTAAGACAATAAAATCTGACTTGAATTCGCCAAATCCAAGTCCACTAACTAATTCGGAACAATTCAATTAAGAACAACCTCCCTCCAACCTGATCAGCCCCCTAAACATCCTATTCCTGCTCCACTAAGCATCGACAATAGCCTAAGAGCTTCGAGACGGAAAACAGAGCTCAAGGTTGGATTAGGAACATCTAGATAGTCAAAATCGACTACTCACTTGTGAAAACAGAGCCGTATTGGCTCCAAAATCGTCAAAAAACTTTCTAAACGATCCTCATAGGCTTTTGAACCTTACCTGAATCCTTTGAAATGGAATCTGGCCCTTTTGACCTTGACCCTTGTGAACCTTTTGACATGACCAGGGACAAAAATGGTCTAAAAGATCACTGATCTGAACCTCTGCTGATATAGCGCCACATCATCATTGACCAGCTGATGTGGGCTTTGACCATCCGACGTGGCGTCTGACTTAGTGCTGACGCGGTCATCTTCCACACTCCTCGACATATGCACCTCACGTCGCGAGTAGATCAGACGCTACCTCCCCCGCAACCTTTGACTGGAGCGTGCGATCAACTCTGGCTTCCTCGGGGGGCGATTGACATATCCCCGTGATCATCTCGATGAAATGAACACAACCCAGTGCTCAAACCTCGTTATCGACCATTCTTATACAATCTGTACCATACCATCGCCGACTCCGCCCATCACTGTTCAGATCGCTAGTGCACCCTACTCCGGTGACGTAACTTGACCAGGAACACACTATTGGATTCATGTGGATGAGACAAACAAAACCTCGTGAGCAAAACCTCTGTCTAAGTAACTTTTTTTTCCCGAAACCTGTGTGTTTCAACCTTGTGTTTGGTGACCCCTCTCTTTCAACCTCGCCTGGGCTCTAATACCAATTTTTTTTTTGAACAGCTCTGATCCCAATTATTGTGCTTAGACACACACACACATCATACATAGAAATCTGAAGAAAACTCTCTTATATATATTCACACAATATAGAAATTGAAAAACCTCTCGAGCACAAACTAGCTCCCTCGAGAGCCACACACTGGCTCCCCCGCTCAGCCTCACCCTCTTTCAGACTCTCATTACTACACACCAAATAAGAGACAACTAAGGGTATAATCCTAGAGTTAGAGCTTGTTTGGATGTCAAATTTTTGCATTCTGAATGTTGCATTTTTGAATTTTGTATGTTTGGCTCTCCCTTCCCAAAATGAGTTTTCACAAAACGACTTCTTCAATTTGGGTGATAGAGAGCAAAATGTAAAAGTATGGAGAGATGAGCTTTTTGACTTCTCATTTTTCATTTTTCTCATTTTGATTAACCAAAAGACCTACAAAATGTGTTCTACAGATACCTCTAAAAAACTACTCTTGTTACAAAATATATTATGCACTCCCAGACACTCTTATCAAATTTGAAATACATTGTAACCATAATCCAAAAAGCCAAAAAACTAAAAAGTTAGAAATGAAAAACTAAAAATGAGACTCTCAAACACCCCCTTCGGCCAAGTAAACCCTAATCTCAACATTGGGCCTTAGCTCATCCGGTCCATACGGGTGGATCCCAACAAATGGAACAGAATCTAATCCTTCACGTAAGACACAGAGGAATGAAAAGAATCCATGATCTTTTATCAAACTTACAAAAAATATAGAAGTGAAATCAAAAGACAAATCGCATTGCAGCAACCATAAAATCTAAATCAGAAAAGAAACACCCTCCTCGGAATTTTTTTTCAATGCAACGGTAAAGAAATAATATTAAGGAGAAAGCAAACCCGAAAGAAACCTTTCATAACTGGATTCATAAGCCAATGGATCAAATACAATGGAAACAACAAAGAAAAATGAAAAGAATTACCTTGATGTAGCTTGAGTTCTATCATTCCATTCTAAACTTACAATATTTACAGGAGGACTAACCATATGGGTATCAAAAGAACTTGGTAGTTTGTCCTTCTTAGACCACTGCCATATCTTGGAGACAGAAAAGCTCTCACCTTTGCTTCTAATTCTCTTCATCTCAATATCCCCATCAACTGATAACTTCCCATTTGGCCCTCCTCTCCGTTTCACAACCTCATCACCACCACAATCCCAATTGGGGCACAAAGCCACTTGCAGGTTTGAATTAGCAACCACATACTGGAATGAACCCAGTGAATAACACCTCCTTGCATCCACATTACTACTACTGGTCTCTCCCTCCTCTTTTCTCTCTCCTCCTCCTTCATCAACATGATTTGTGCTCCTAAATTTGCCAAGCCTCACTGGGAAAACACCACCTGGTCCATGGCCTGAAAGCCCATCTTCTTCCCTTGAATCATCAAATTCAAAAACTGGGTTTTCCAAGCAAAACCCAGATGTGAAAAGGGTCCCTCTACAAAGGGGACAAGTGGAATTTGACAATAACCATGTATCAATACAAGCAATATGAAAAGCATGGCTACACAAGGGGAGCAACCTCAACTTGTCCTGTTCTGAGAATTCACATAAACAAACAGCACAATCAAACGGCTCTTTCGGACCCTTTATTTCTTTGTAGAGGAAAACAGGTAGAGCATCAATGAGCACCTGGTCTAGGCCTGAGTCATGGAGATGGAAGAGTTGCTGTAATTGCCTCCGGAAAGTACCAGATCCAGAAATTTGTCTTGGGTACCTGCTAGATTGAGAAATTGTGGAGGAAGATCTGTGTTTGGAAAGAAATCTAACCAGCAAGTGGAGTAGACCAGAGATGAAGAACAGAGCAGCAAGTATAATTATGACCAGAAGACCAGTTTGGCTTATTTTGCCCCCAGATGGTGATGTCGGTGATGGGTCTGATAGTTTCTGGTAAGAAGAGAGAGAAGAAGAAAGTTGAGGAGAGAGGAAATAGGCATCTTTGGGCTTGATTTGGTGTCGAATCAAAGGCATTTTGGGAAATGGGCATGCTAGAAAACCCACGAATTTTGCTCAATTTTTTGGTGTCAAATAGCGTGGTCTCAAAACCAAATTCTTTTTCTTGCTTTCTGGGAGGAAAGCCAACTCAGAATATGAGGAGAACAAGCAATGGGTCTGTTTTTGCTTGGAATCAGGGGAAACCCATTATAATATAGTAGAAAGAATAATTAATGGGTGAACCAGATTTGGATGGTAAGAGCCAAGTAATTTAAAAGGGATTTGGTATCAGTAAAGTATCCAAAATGTTAAAGTTATATATTTTGTGTCACACTCTATCATACTCCAATTATATGGAGTGTGTGGGATCCATACGAGACTCACATGTGAAGTTCACATCTCATATACGTGAGGGTGTGATTGGATGTGACATAAAATATGTGTCTCTATCGTTTTTTGTAAAGTATGTCGTGTTCTTCTGCTTCGACATAAAAAGCCTCGAGCCCTAGAAATGACGGGAAAAGGACTGCAGATGTCAATGGTTACCTACTACAGCTCCTGAAAACCTGCTACAGACTGTTACTTACCAAATATTTTGTCGTAAGAAGTCTCTGTCTTCTTTCGTGGATAGTGATGAAACCACTGGGGAACTCTTCAGTGAAGATCTTAACACCATTTGTACTTTGGGTCTCAAAACTCATTCTACTCAGGGGTGTTTCATTAACTAGTTTTTTTTAAGAAATTTGTTTTTTAAAAAATTAAAATAAGTCATCATCTCACAAAATATCATCTAGACATAAACATCAAGGCAATTTTAAAACAAAACTAAATTAGTAGAACACCACCTTAGTCCCTAGTAAAATCTTCTGTCTATCCCAAAACCCTACCTCAAAGACCAAACCGAACAAAGCATAAATCTGCTACAAGAGCTCTCCATTTCAATTTTTTTCCCAATTTAATCTTAATTTAGTTTTTGACTTACACATCCTGAAGATAAAAAAATACTGTAAAATTAAAGTGAGTTTCCACTAAAAATATTATCTTCCCACTGTAATCAAAAGTGTTATGCTAAATGGTATTTTTGTGATGTATGTAAGGGGAATGATTTGTCTTTACGCTGTAGACAACTGACAAAAATGCTCAATGTTAGATATTTTTGACACTTTTTGGGGTTGTCCAAAACCATCATTTGTGTATTTGTTATATCGACTCCGTTTGAATTAAAACGGGTAGAATTTTAGAGGGTAATTGCTTACTCGATACTCCTCCCATTATTTGCGTCAAATTGACCGCTGCGAAGTCAATCCATTTCTGTGAGGTAAATGCATTGCACTACACATTATGCGTAGTTTTTTTCAAAATTAAAAATTCTGTTTTTGCAATACACACACACACACACACACAACATATATCCAATAAGGGCTCTCTTACTTTCTACGGTGCAAGATTTTTTGTTCAGGATCGAATTTCAACAATCCGAACTGTTAGATGTGTTTAAAACGTGTTTTTAAGGTCCAATGCGAGAATTAGGAAAAAAAAAACGAGAAAAGCTTGATCTGAGCCATTTTCAATAAAATGTGTATATGTACATTTTTATAAAAAAATGCTTAGATCAAACCCTTCCAGGTTTTTTTTTTACGAATCCTCTCTTTGAACTTTAAAAATGCATTTTAAATACATCTAATAGTTCAGATTGTCGAAATTCGATCTCGAATGAAAAATCCCGCACCATAGCTTATATAAGGGAGCCTTTACTAGAATTGCATATATAGTCTGGGATCCCTAAATCCGGGAGTCATACTTTTGGATCAAATTTTCATGATCCGAACCATCCAATGTGTTTAAAACGTGTTTTCAAGAGTCTGCATGATAAATCATCAAAAAAAAATACTGGAAATGGCTTGATCTAACAGTTTTTCATAAAATTGTATATGTAAAATTTTTGTGAAATAATGCTCGAATCAAGCCCTTCTTGGTCTTTTTTTTTTTTATATGATTTCTCGCGGGGACTATTAAAAACACGTTTTAAACACATTGAATGGTTCAGATTATACAAAAACAATTTTTAAAACCTCAAAAACACCATTTTCCCTTCAACCTGGGATCATTGATTGGATCACTGGTGTGTGTGTATATATATATATATATATATATATTGCAAGCTTCCAGTAAGGGATTCCTGACTGGAGGGTTTTGAAGGTTTTAAAAATTGTTTTTGCAAAATTCGAACAGTCCAATGTGTTTAAAACGTGTTTTTAAGAGTCCCTGCGAGAAATCATCAAAAAAGGTTACCGGGAAAGCTTGATCCGAGCAATTTTTCACAAAAACTGTACATATATAGTGTTGTGAAAAAATTGTTTGAATCAAGCCCCTTTTGGCATTTTTTTTATGATTTCTCGCGGGGGCCCTTATAAATACATTTTAAACACATTTTAAACACATTGGATGGTTCAGATCATAAAAAAATATCTGAAACATAGAGTCCCAAAGTCCATACTAGAAGCTTGCCCTATATATATATATGTATATATATACACACACACTAGCGAATGTCCGTGCCTGAAGTCACGAAGCAAACCTAAGTGAAAGGCCACATTGATGCAACCCCAAGACCTCCAAAACTTGCATTCAAGTGAAACAAATTACCTCCAAACACACTAAAAACCAAAAGTGGATTATTCAGGTAACCAACCACAGGATTGAGTGCATTCAAGCAACATACATTTAGACCTTTTTTTTTTACCAAATGTATTTTAGTTGGAGATTTGAAAAGTTATTTAATTTGTATGATTAATATGCCTAAAAGTAATGTTTTCAAATAATTTTTTAAACAGATTTCATCTAATCAACTATATTAAATCTCATATTAAAAAAACTGCATTAAATCTTTTTGGCACACATCAATTCAATGCACCCAAAAAGTATGTCGAAAAATAGCATATTTGCCGTATACTTTAAAAATACCTAAAAAATAAATAAATCTCACATGAAAATAATAATAGCTAAAAAAACAAAAAAAAAAGAATACCGAAAAATAAGTGTAAAGAGAATATCTTCCTCATAAATTATGCTCTTTCATCAAACTCTATTCTGTAAAACTTTTACGATTAATAAACTTCTTCAGATATGTTCTTCCCGATCTTTTTATTTTTCACTTTTGACCATGAATGTTTGAATTTTCTCATCATCAATTTTTGAAATGTCTTCAACTGTGTTCATCACTCTTGAACACCTACTTCGTTCAAAGAGAAGAATTAAGAACATGAACAACAATATAAAACATATAAAAATAATTAAATGAGAAAGAATTTCCTCTTGCAAAATAAAATGGTCACGAAATAAGTTACCTTAACCATAGATCTCGTCTATCATCCAACACTATCATGGTACAATTGTAACCTATATAGATGTTACCTTAAGACATCTCAATCCATGGAGAGAAACAATATACACTACCCTAGACAACATGATCTGAAAGGGCCTCAAAACATCTAAACCAAGGAGAGAGTGAGAGAGTGCGAAAATAACGAAAAAAAATATAAAGATTTGATTACCTCTTATTCTGACAAAGCAGAGTTAATGAACCTCTCTCTTCCAGAATTAAGTTTTGATCATCTTAATAACTAATAGCCATTCTTCTAACTCTTTTCTAAGCGCACACACAATTTTCCGATCAAGGTACGAAGGAAGCTGATTTCTCCTCTTCTTGGAGAAGCTTACGAATTAGAAAAATTATGTGTGTGCTTAGAAAAGAAAAACCTAAGTTCAAAATAGATTATTAAGGAAAATGTAGATTCATTTTTTTAAGGAAAACGTTTGTGAATGCTAATTATTAAAGAAAAATGTAATTATCAACTTTTAAAAAAATGATCTTTTCCTTTCCGTATATGAATCCAAACGGAGTGTGTTTCCTTTTTGAATGTAGGAAAATCAACCTAAAAGGAAAACACATAAAACTAATTGGTTGTATGTAAGGAAATTATTTTGGAAAACCATTTTTTTAGTTGATTTGAATTCAAAAGGATAATTGATTCAATTTTAAGGAAACAACTTAAAAAGCAATCAATGGAAAAACTTACCTGTCATAAGGTTAGGATGGTTTATATTAGGAAGTACTTCGATCGGACGGCTACAACTAACATGAAATGTTGATCAAACGGTTGTTGAGCTTGCTGAGTTTGTATCTATAGACAAAAATCACTCTGTTTTATAATATAGAGGATAGATTCCTTCAATTTAGGGTTTTGAATTTTGAAATGAAAATAATTTCAGCCCTTGGATTAGTTGAGAAGATACTAAAAAATTCAATCACGACCGTCTAATGTGCCACGGGGGACAGTTGTGAGAGGGACATTTCTCAAAACCGTTGTGTAATGTAATATAGATATTGATATCAATCAAACAATTTTCTTTTAACTCACTGAAAATTTGCTTTCCATACTCATATAAATATATTGAAATCAAGCAAACGATTTTCTTTTAGATCACTGAAAATTTTGTTATCCATATATGTATCAATATCAAACAAATGATTTTATTTTTACTCTCCAAAAATTTTCTTGTCCATATATGCTTCATTAAAAGAATTTTTTTTTTTTTGTTTGCCGGGAAAGAAATAAAAGAGATACTTATTGTTTTTGGGAAAAGAGAGATTTTCTCAATATACTCGAAAGGAATTGGCTGTTCGTGCCCATATAAGGGTGAACAAATGACCATAGTTTGTATACATTTTTTTTTTACGAGATAAACTACACATCTCTTTTCATTGTGTTTTTAGTTTTTGTTGGAAGAAACACTTTTCATATCATTTGGTATTCGTGGTGTTGTATGCTATCGTGGCCGAGTCTTTTGGAGATTGATTCGGAGCCGGTTGAATCCGGAGATCGGATGTGAAGTCTATGGTTCATCTATTGAAGCTCTGGGAATATTAGAGATTGGCAAAAATAGGTAAAGGCTTGGGTAAGGTTTTTACTATTTCGCAATATGTACTTCTTTTTTATTAATAGAATAAAGTAGTAGTGTTAGGCCATGATTTTGGCTAAGAGTTATTTAGGACCCTAAGTTCTTCCACGTAAATCGTGCGTCTCTCGTCTCCTTTTTATTTTCACTCTACTGCTTGTGGTTTGGTTTGAATTAATCAAGATAATCAACTAGTTCTATTTTATAATTTTTAAATCGTCATTCTCCTCTAGGAGTAGATTGAATGCTTCTACGTAATTTCACTCAAAATACCGTTTAGACGATAGTAGAAATTTTAGCCTTTGTACAATGGTGAAACAAATGCATTGAGAGAGTTTCGAAGAATGCAGTTGCTTGCAAAATCTCAACCAACCCCTTGACCTCTCAATTTTTTTAATCGAAAACAAAACCAAACCAGGGGTGGACCAATGTAGTCTAATCGGCTTCTTTGATACCCCCGGTTCCAACAAAATATAAGTGAGATCTTTAACAAACAAAGTTCTCGCAGAAACCTGCTTTGATCTCACTTGGTGATATCCAAGGATAAGGACGACAACTCTGACATGCGTTTCGACTTGTTTTGATTCCAAATTGTAACATATAAAAAATGATACTCCCTCCGTTCCATAATATTGGTCCCCTACGAAACAACGTGCAATTTTCAAACTAAAAAATAACACATCTATAAAATAATTTTTGGATTTTTTCCGCACCGTTTAAAAGTTCACAATGAGATCTATCAAACAAGATCCATATTGATGAACAAATTATGTTCATAAGTACATTATTTTCCACAACATTTAAAAGTTCACAATGAGATCTATCAAACAAGATCCATATTAATGAACAAATTATGTTCATAAGTACATTATTTTATAGTTTGAAAATTGCATGTAGTTTTGTATGGGACCAATATTATGGAACAGAGGGAGTATTAATTATGATGATATAAATAATATAAAATTGAAATGTGGATAAGGCTGTCATCCAGGCTCATCCTCCCCTTGATCGATCCTTGGTACTAAGCATAGCCACATAGAGAGGGGCGGGGTAGGTTTTACCAGTAAAGAGGGCTGCAAATGAACGAATTTTTTCTTGAACGGCTCAATGTTCGGCTTGTTTTGGGCTCGTTCAAGCTTGGTTCAATAAGATTTTAATTAAGCTTGAGCTCGCGAAAAAATTAATAAACAAGCTTGAAAATTAGTATGCTTGGCTCAGCTTGAGCTTGAGCTCGCGAAAAATTAATAAATAAGCCTAAAAACTAGCATGATGGGTTCAATAATGCTCATTTTATTTTAACAGAAGAAGATTACATTGCTTCTTATTAATTCGAAAGTAATATGTTGATGCACAATACTAAAAAACAATAGTTAATTGTATCACTATTTTGAAATAGAACATTTTTTTTTTTTGTAGATTAAACATATATTTAGGACACATGTACATGCACAATTAAAACTTTTACCATTATGCAAGTAGGAAAATATGTTTGTTGGTGGCTCGTGAACAAGCTTGGGCTCAAGCAAAGCTTCTAATGGCTTAACACGTTAATTATTTACTATGTTCGAGCTTGAGCTCAGTAAAATTTTAATAAACAAGTTGAAGATAGCGAAGCTCAACTCGACTTTGCTCGTTTGTAGCCCTACCAATAAATGGATGTAATGTGGTTTGACTAGGTATTTACGGGTATGCCACAAAAAATTAATAATTACAAATACTATCAAAATTGCAATTTATAGAATGGTCGGTTCGGATAAGGAAAGTTATTATTGTAATGTTTTCACATTTGAATACCACAATAGAGTTGGAGGAAGCCTTATTTCTTTTTCACATAAAATGCCCACTACAAAACCTAGTTATATGACTTTCCACTTAATTTTCTTCTTTATATTTTTCCGCACAACATGAAATTAGATTTCCATGGAACGATACCTGTTAGGATCGAATCACACACACACAAGATATACGAGTATAAACAGTAAAAGAATTGACACAGAGATATACGTGGTTCCCCAAAACCGGGTACGTCCACGGGAGCACACAGAATAGTTGTTTATTGATGATCTCACTCTTAGGGTTTTACAATAAAGAGTATTTATATGTGGCTGCTACTTCTATTTCAACCCTAATTCGCATTATAGCCTGAATACCTATAATTCCCTTATAACATCGTTCACTGACTGTTTTAAGCCACTCGGTATTGATACAGAAAAATACCTGTATCGATACCCAAACATTCTGTTCGCCCACTGATGCCTAGGTATCGATACAGGGGAACTCCTGTATCGATACCGACTCCATCAAGATGCCTCGCTACTTGCTTATCGATACCGGAACTTCTCAGTGCCTCTCATACACACCATATGAGCCACAAGTTCCAACAATCTCCACCTTGGCAAATATCCTCGCCCATTCAGAAGATAACCACCTCGATCCGACAAGTTTTGGGAGGACGCCTCCTTTCTAGCATCTGGAGACATTAACCAAGTCCAAGCAATGCTTGAACTTGTCCACAGTCACAGTCTTTGTCAACATGTCAGCTGCATTCTTAGAAGTGTGCACCTTTTCCAACACCATATCACCCATAGCAATTAACTCTCTCACCTTGTGAAATCTCACGTCAATATGCTTGGTCCGCGCATGATACACTTGATGCTTTGCCAAATAAATGGCACTCTACCTATCACAATATAACTGCACTCCACCTTGATCTATGCCCAACTCTCTCACAAAACCCTTTAACCACATTGCTTCTTTCCTAGCCTCAGTCACTGCCATGTACTCAGATTCAGTAGTAGATAGAGCCACTAGAGGTTGTACCATGGATCTTCAACAAATTGGTCCACCCACCAAAGTAAACACATACCCTATCGTAGACCTCCTGTCATCCAACCCTCCAGCATAATCCGCATCTACATACCCCACAACTGAAATCTGATCTTGTTGCCTAGCAAACATAATCCCATGGTCTGCAGTACCTCTCAAGTATCTGAATATCCACTTGACAGCTTTCCAGTGCTCTTTGCCTGGATTTTCCATGTATTTACTCACTGTGCTGACTGCATGTGCCAAATCGGCTCTTGTACATACCATTGCATACATCAAGTAACCAACTGCACTTGCATAAGGCACGTTTGACATATCCTGAATCTTTTTAGCTGATTTCGGACACTGCGCTGTAGACAACCTAAAATGACCCGCCAATGGAGTGTTGACCTGTTTAGCATTTGTCATACTAAACCTCTCCAACACTTTTCCCACGTAATCCTTCTGGGACAACCACAGCTTACCAGCTGACCTATCCCTACGAATCTCCATTCCAAGTATTTTCCTAGCAGCACCCAAATCTTTCATGTCAAACTCCTTTCCCAACAAGGCCTTCAACCTGTTGACTTCAACCATACTTTTCGCAGCAATAAGCATATCATCCACATAAAGTAACAGAAAAATATAGGAACCATCATCAAGACTCTTAACATAAACGCAACAATCATACTTACAGCATGTGAACCCAATCCGGATCATGAACAAATCAAACCTCTTATACTATTGTCTCGGAGACTGCTTAAGCCCATATAGCAACTTTTTCAACCTATAGACCAGGTGCTCAGTCTCTGGTTGCTTGAACCCCTCAGGCTGCTCCAAGAATATAACTTCCTCTAAATCACCATGGAGAAAAGCTGTTTTCACATCCAGTTGTTCTAACTCCAGATCATAGCTAGCCACCAATGCTAAGATAATCTTGATTGAAGTATGCCTCACCACTAGAGAAAATACCTCATCATAATCAATCCCCTTCCTCTGTGAGTACCCTTTTGCAACTAATCGAGCTTTGAACCTCTCCCTTTCCTTTTCTGACACAACCTCTTTCTTCCTGTATACCCATTTGTAACCCACTGTCTTCTTTCCCTCGGGCAATTCCATCAACTCCTAAGTCTTATTCTTTTTCAATGATTCCATCTCCTCCACCATGGCTTCCATCCATCTGTCCCTTTCAGGACTAATGACAGCATCCTGAAAAGTAGACGGATCCCCACTAGTAGTTGACAGTGCATATGAAACCATATCCTCAAACCCATACCTCTCTGGTGGTTTGATAGTGCGTCTAGGTCTCCCTGTAGCTATGCTTTCCTGCTGATACTGCTGCTCAACCTGTCCCACTGGTGGTGGATTGCCAGTGTCATAACTTTCCAGCTCAATCTGTACATCCTGCTGCTGTTTGCTGGTGTCCTCTCCAGCCTCAGTTTTCTGAACCCACTGATGTGCTTTGACCATAAAAGCTTCATCAAATACCACATCCCTACTGATTACCACTTTCTTTGATTCCGAATCCCACAGCTTGTACCCCTTCACACATTTCTCATACCCAAGAAAGATGCACTGTTTGGACTTTGCATCAAGCTTTGACCTCTCATCACCTAGAACATGAACATAGGCTGGACAACCAAAGATCTTCATACCTGAGTAATCTACCTCTTTCTCTGTCCACACCTCCTACGCTACCTTACTATCCAGAGTAGTACACGGTGACCTGTTTATAATAAAAACTGCCATACTCATTGCTTCAGCCCAGAAATTTCTCGGAAGCCCTGCATTCAACCTAATACACCGTGCCCTCTCTACTATAGTTCTGTTCATTCTCTCTACCACCCTATTCTGCTGTGGTGTCTTCCTAACAGTCCAGTGCCGCTGAATCCCATGCTCCTCACAAAACTTCAGAAAAGACCCATACTTGTACTCTTTCCCATTGTCTGTTCTGAGGTATTTAATTCGTCTCCCTATTTGATTTTTCACTTCAGCTTTCCACACTCTGAATTTTTCAAAAACCTCAGACTTGTGCCGCATGAAGTACACCCAAACTTTCCTCGAAAAATCATCGATAAAGGTCACAAAATATAGAGATCCTGCTTTCGAAGCTACCCTCACTAGCCACCAAACATCATAATGCATGTAGTCAAGTATTCCCTTAGTTTTGTTCACTGCACGCCTAAATTGCACCTTACACTGTAATCCCAGAACACAGAACTTGCAGAAATCAAGTTTGCACAATTTCACCCCTTTCAACAGTTTCCTTTTATGTAATTCCAGCATCCCATGTTCCCCCATATGCCCCAACCACATATGCCACAACAAGGTATCATCAGTATCCTCAGCTGTAGTGGCAGCAGCTCCACCTACAATTGTACTCCTTATCAAACGATAGATATTCCCACCAACCTTAGAAGCTTTCATAATAACCAGAGCACCCTTCGTTACCCCCATGACTCCACCACCTGCTTTATACTCACAACCATTAGAGTCTAAGGTTCCCAACGAAATCAAATTCTTCCTCAAACCTGGAACATGCCTAACATCACCAAGAGTTCTCACAACACCATCAAACATTCTAATCTTCATTGTGCCTATTCCAATGACATTACATGTTGCATCATTACCCGTTAGAACAGTACCACAATTCACTGACCTGTAAGTGTTGAACCACTCCCTGTTAGGCAACATGTGAAAAGAACATGCTGAGTCCAGAATCCATGAGTCTACCCCGTTCTCTGCGTCCGTTGAAACCGATAACATATCACCATCACAATCATCCGATGACTCCTCCAAAACGTTTGCAGATTTCGATAGTCCACCTTTCTTCCAGGTTCCCTTTCCCCCATTCTTCGTCCTGTACGGACAGTCTTTCTTGAAATGTCCTGTTTCGTGACACTTGTAACACTTTAACTCATTTGGCTTAGGAGTCCTGCCCTTTGACTTCGACTTCCCACGCGCCCTTGTTCTTCCCCTTTCCGATTTTCTGCCACATTCCTCTCCCCTTTTTACCACCAACCCTTCACCCGAAATACCCTCGGTATGTTGCCTGTGTTGATTGTACGCAAGCAGGGCTGTCGTTACTTCCTCCAATTCTAGGGTTTCTTTTCCCCAGAGTAGGGTTGTAATGAGAGTCACCATAGAACCCGGTAAAGAACATAACAACATCAATGCTTGGTCTTCCTCGTCAAAATTCACTTCAATTCTTAGCAGATCGCTAATAATCTGATTGAACGTATTAATATGTTGAATAACATCGGAACCCTCGATCATCTTTAACCCAAATAGTTTCTGCTTCAAAAATAGTTTATTCGTCAACAACTTAGACATATACCTGCTTTCTAGTTTCGTCCAAACCCCAGCCGGCGATTCATCACCAATCATGTGACACATAACATCGTCTGTAAGACACAGACGAATCGTACTCACCGCCTTCATCTGGAGTTCATCCCAGTCGTCACTCGACATGGCCTCTAGTTTCTTCTTCAACGACTTCACCAATCCCTGCTACTCACAAAACTTCGAATCACACACGCACATGATATACGAGTATAAACAGTAAAAGAATTGACACAGAGATATACGTGGTTCCTCAAAACCGGGTACGTCCACAAGAGCACACAGAATAGTCGTTTATTGATGATCTCACTGGGTTTTACAATAGAGAGTATTTATATGTGGCTGCTACTTCTATTTCAACCCTAATTCGCATTATAGCCTGAATACCTATAATGCCCTTATAACATTGTTCACCGACTGTTTTAAGCCACTCGGTATCGATATAGGGAAATACATGTATCGATATCCAAACATTTTGTTCGCCCACTGATGCCTAGGTATCGATACAGGGGAACTCTTGTATTGATACCGACTCCATCAAAATGCCTCCCAACTTGCTTATCGATACCGGAACTTCTTAGTGCCTCTCATACACACCATATGAGCCACAAGTTCCAACAATACCACATCACGTTCAAATTCTAATTCCGCCGCTGATTACCAAACAAGCAAGATGCTAAAGACAACTTCTTACTTGAAATTTGAAAAGTTATTTTTTTTCTCTCTCAAACCTATTACTATATATTGGACAGAATGTTCATTCAATTTTATATTCAGATCTGAATTTGTTCATGGAGATTACAATAAAAAAATAGTACTAGGTTTTTCAAAAAAAAGAAAAAGAAAAAGAAAATACTCCTAAGCACACATATCTGTGAAGGGCTGGACTTTAGACTAAACTATATTGTTTTCTAATGTATGGAATATGTCACGTATTGTTTTTGTTTATCATATCTTGGTAGGTTAGAGCGTGACCAACTCAAACCTCTATGTTTTGCAAATAATGGACAATATATTTATGCAAAAGTCAATTTGAAAGATACACTCATATTATGCTATAAACGATTCTCTTTTGGGTAATTGCCTGATAAACCACGCTTGTCATTTCTCATGTTGGGTAATTGCTTGATAGAACTTTATTCTTTCTTCATTTTTACCTTTTTGTAAAGTCATCTCAATTTTTTATTTTTTGAATTGACTTTGGCATTATAAAATGTTGATGTGCTATGAGTTTATGTATTTTGTGTCCATTTACTTTTGTTATTTCACACCAAAGTTTTTTTTTACTACATATTGCGATTTCTAATGTATGGTAATTTTTGGTGACATTGACAATAGTTAGTTAATACGCTCTCATTGATAGGAAAATTTTGACTGCACACTTTGTTGTATAGTTGTAATTAAACGTCAATCAAGTGTTATGTATTTTCATTATGCTATAAACCATTCTCTTTTTGCCATAAAGTTGATAAAGTTTGATGTTGTTGGTTGAGGGAGGTGGAAGTTAGGGTTAAATCTAAAGAAATGAAGAGAGGACTTATATGCTACAGAAAAATATCAAAAAATAGTTTATAATATAAAAGTGAATGTGTTTATTTCAAAATCAAAACTCGAATGCCTATACAACCTGCAAAATAATATCCGATTTGAAAAGAAAATGTGTAAAGCTTCTATTATCTCTACCATTAAAAAAGCCATAGATATCTCTAAAACAAGTGATGCAAAAGAAAAAAACTTTTTCGTATCATGTGTTTTCTTTTAGAATTTGCAAGTGAATTAGATTTTGTTTCTTTCCATCCGAACTGCATTTTTTTCGGTAATCTGTAGTAAAGCTCGAACAAAGGAAATAAGAGGCCTAAGACAAAACAAGAAAGGATCACAACCTATCTGCACATAGCTATACAAAGCTAGAAAAAGCATGAAAACTACTAGCCTAAGGAGCAAAAATTCTAAGAGACACTCTCCATTTAATGGTAATCAACCGGTTAGAATCATTCTTTTTAATGCCACTCTAGGAAGCCATGTAGGCCCTAACATCCGAACTACATTTAATTGAGGCCTAGTTTGGCTAAACCAAAAAACTTGGTTTTTTGGTTTTTTGGATTAATCTCTTTTAAACTTGGTTTTTTGGTGTTTTAGTTTTTTGGATTAATCCACTCATGCAAACTGGACTCCAACTGGATTAATCCAAAAAACCAAAAAACTGGTTTGGATGAATCAATGGTTTTTTCCATTCATCCAAACGACCCTAGTTTTTTGCACTGGATTAATCCAAAAAACCAAGTTTTTTGGTTTAGCCAAACTAGGCCTTGAATCTAATATTTAAACCAATACATTCTGTAAATTGTTGGGGAAGGTTATGATGCAATCAACGAGGCTCCTATTCACTCGACTTACTATGCAGCCAGAGATCCTTCTGTTTACTCGAGAGCAAAGCCAAACGAAAAAAGTGCAAAGACATCCTTTATAATGGAACCCAATCTCCTACTAGGTCATTCTTCCGTTAAATTGTTGGCATCAATATTAATTGAAAATAGTGTTCCAATTATCTAAATGGAACTTTTTGATGTTGATTGCATGATATGACTCTACAACTACCCATTTTTTGTATGAAGACTTGGGAAGTTAAACCTCTTGATTGATCATTGTACCAATTAGGGTGAGATAACCATCTTTGTTAACCGGTTGGAGTTATTGTAATCTATAAAATTTCTACCATTAGTGTAGGTTTATACAAGTATATATCTTTTTTTTTTGCACGGAAAAAAAGCATTTTATTAATCAAATATCAAATATACAATATTAAACAAGGCAAGAGAAAAGCAATAAAGCCTCTTGAGACCCAAAAAATTGGAAGGAAAACCAGAAGACAACAAAACAATCAAAGGGAAAAATAACCTACACACAACCTCAACTCCAACTCTTACCAAAAGTATACCTCTTTTATACTCCTTTTTTTCGAAAAATAGTACGCAAATTTTTTTGTTTAATTCCCGTGCATAGCACAGGTTTCACGCTAGTTTTAAGTGCGCTAATAGAGTTTAATTGGAGAAGGTCGTATTCATAGTCGTACTCGTATGTATGTGCGGCCACCACATGCCAAACACGTAATTCAAGTATTATAATTGATCTTCATTATTTTCGTCAAATGTTCTTATTCAAGTGGTTAATTTGCTTGCTAGATTTATCTCACATGTCAATTATTACCGTCAAAATTTCTCGACTCATTATTAATGTTGCTCTATTTGGTTTTTTGAACTGCAACCAGCAACGTAGCCCATTAATTAAGGAGATTTTTAGACTTTTGTTGAAATTTTCACAATTTTCAAGATAGGTCATTCTTCTTACATTCCTCAACCAAAAAGCTCAAATCAAAGTTAATGGAACATGCCTAATTAAGGACATTATTGGGAGTTATTTTTCTAGATATTGAATTTTGAATGGAAAGTTGTTTCATACCATTACTTAAGAAGGAATATAGTTGGAAACTATAATGAAAATCCAACACACACCCACTGTATTGTTTTGCCAAAATGACTGCAAAAGTGGTGCTCAAACACTTAAAAACTAAAAATGCGCCAAAACTCTAGGAGAACAATAAATTGACCAGGTTTTCTAGATAGCTAAGTTGGTGATGTACCAATAGTACTTGTGCCAAGAGATTTTGGGTTTGAGCTGATGGAACTGTATTGATATCTCTTTTAGTAATCTAACTTAATTAACATACTAATATTCGATCGTCTGCCACAAAAAAAAATCCAATTACCAAGGGAGCGTTTGGTAACATTTTTGTTTCCTATTTTTTGTTTTAATTTGTTTTCAATTTTTTTCAAAACTAAAAACGAAATGTATTTGCTAATATATTTATGTTTAGTGTTTATTAAAAACGTTTTCAATTTTTTTGAAAATTCTCAAAACACAAAAAAGGGTGATTTGCCTCGTTTTAAAACAGAGTCGTTTAAAAGCAAAAGACAGAAAACATAAATTTTGTTACCAAACATGTTTTTTCTGTTTTTGTTTTTATTAAATATTAAACATGATTCTACTTTTGTTTTTTGAAAATAAAAAAAAATATTACCAAATGCCCCCTAAGCAAAGTAGGTCGAACACCAAATCAAAATTATAGGTTCAAAAAAAAATGTTTCTAAAAGCACCTAGACACATGATAAGAAAGACAGATCAAAATCAACTGCGAGTGATAAACTCTATTGCTTTACAAGGCCATGTTTGAATTGAGGATTGGTCCATGGAATTGTACTAATTAAGAAAATGGTGAGCCCCTAAAATCATTCTGTATTTGGTGTTGCTTTTGTTGGACCGGACAAGAAGTCCAGTGAATGAGATCCATAATCCCCTTATTTTGAGAGAGAATGCATCGGGGCATATGGGGATTCTATTAGCAACCTTTAAATGGTTAAATTCAACCCACTAAAACCTCAAAACAGAAATTTGTAATTTTAAACCATGTTTTGCTAAATATAAGCATGAGAATTTCCCAAACTTTCCCAATCTACCCATTTCCTTCCTAACATCTAATTACTCCCAATCTACCCCTCCTATCAATTATACCAATAATTGCATCAACTCTCACATGAGATATGTGGGACCTACCACTCATATGTGGGTCCCACATATCCCATGTGAGAGAGTTGGTGCAATTGTTGGTGCAAAATGTTAGTCTTTATATCTTTTCTCTCAATCGAAACCCTAAAAATCAAAACCCATCTCTCCCATCTACTATTCGGACCCCTCCTATTCTCTTCCCCATCGTCTTCTCGTCTCTTCACCACGAAAATGGAAGCAAGCGCTTGGAAGATGAATGACATATTTGAGCCCCCATCGTCTCCTTCCCTTCGGTTTTTTTTCTCTCCGTCTCTTCGTCTCTCTCTCTCTCTCTCTCTCTCTCTCTCTCTCTCTCTCTCCATTGTCTCCTTCCCTTCATTCATCGTCACTGCCATCACCACCACGAAAATCAGCCATTGCCACCACAAAATCTCCAACATCACCACGAAATCACTGAACTCCGCGACTCTTCAGCACTCCATTCAATTCACCACTTGTCTAAGGTATGTATTCGAACCCTAAAATATCTCTGTGTTGATCTCTCTTCTTTGTCTTGCTAACAACTAGACTGAAACTTCTAATTCGAGGTCGAAGGATTCTGTTACTTTCGACATTGAGATATGGAATCTGTTTCTTTATATTGCTTTTGTACGGAAAAACATTGTTTTAGGTCTTTGGTATCCATCCAAGCAATCCTGATTGATCGATACATTCGATCCCTACATTCACTATCCCAACCATAAAACATCGGAACCAAAAAATAAAAATAAAATTGGTAACTCACTCGAACTAGGTGGCATATCTAGTACTGAAAATGGCTTTTTTTTAAAGAATGGTCCCCAATGTATTAGCGAAATATCAATTTGATCCCCAACAAAAAAAATTGTGTCCATTTGGTCCCCAATGTTCACAATGTGCATTTAAGTGGTCCCTAAGTCTAACTTTGTCTGTGTCCACCGTCAACTCCAAGGTTATATTTGGTATTTCATCTCAAAAGCACCCTCACTCCCACTTCATCTTCCTCCTCAAAACCCAACTATACCCATCCCAGTCCCAAACCCAAACAACAGGCCCCACCGCCATGGGCCAAAGCACCAAATAATTTTCCTTCATTATGGACAGAAAGATGCCAAATCCTTATTCCTTTCGAATCAGAACCACCACTAAAATTACTTCAACAATACTCCACATATCAAGCAAGCCACAATCTGTGAATTGTAGATCGAAAAAAAAATACACAATCTGTCAATACCTAATCCCCAAACTCAAAGCTCACCCTTTGATTCCAGATCTTCGTAATTCAATGTCTGCGGCAACAACATCGGGAACATTTCCCCCGATAGGGTCGGTGCCGCAAAAGCCCTAGAAAGCTCAGTCCCTTCCCCAACCCCTGTTTACTTCTTCCTTTTTCGATTTTTTCTGCTTTTTTTTTTTTCCATTTTAATTTCTCCCAGATCGATAAATCCCGTAAAAGAGGATGATAACAGTGAGTCTTTGGAAGATGAGGAGGGGAGGGGAGGAGTAATAGAGGCCCTTGTGGAGGTGTACGATGGAGGGCGAATAAAGAGAGAGGTAATGCTCGAAGTGGGCAAAGAGAGGGTAGTCGAGGGTCCATGGGCTGGCTACGTCGGAGTACCAGCAGGAGAGGAGGAGGGAGTGGGTGAGGGTGAGCCAGCGACGGTGAACCTCGAAGTCTGTGCCGTGGTACGATAGGATGAGGTGGAAGAGCTGGACTAGCTAGCGGCCACAGCAAAGTACTACCTCTGTCCTAATTTTATAGTTCCTCATTCTATCCTAATCGGATAAAAAACGATTATATCTTTCAATCGGTAATACATTTTATATGTAATATGGATCTTGTTTGATAGATGTTGATTTAATCTAATAAACAAAGTGTTCAAAATCACCTAAAACATTGTAGATTATAAGATATATCTTTGAGAAAAGGTGAGTCTAATTTCATGGGGATCACAAAGGGTGGGGACGGGGTGAAAACTCTTGAGCGAATCAAAGATTTGGGTTTGGTTAGGGTGGGGATCTGGTTTTGGCGGTGATGGTGTTTTTTGCGTTTGGGGATGGTTAGGGTTTTGAGGTGGAAGATGAAGTTAGAGGTGTCAAGCGTCGCGTCTTGCGTCTTGCGTCTTGCCGTCTTGAATTCGAATTCTTACTTTGCTTACCGTCTTACGTCTTGCGTCTTGCGTCTTGCGTTTTTTTTAAATGTCGTCTTACCGTGGCGTCTTGAGTGCCAGATCTTGGCCGTCTACTTACGTCTTGGAGTGCCGTGCGGGTGCCCATTTACTTAATCGCTAGTGGCTGCAATGTCTTGCGGTGCTTTTTGATTATGGCGGCCGCGCCGTACCGATTCGATTAGTCGTCGCGCGTGTCGTGCCGCGGTGCGTTGACTTACTGCGTCGCCGTGCCTTTTTTGTATAGGTGGGTCGCGGCCGTGCCTTTTGTCGGTAATGGTCGCGGGAGTGCCTTTTGCCGCGGCCGTGCTTTTTGAAGTCATTAAGGTGTCGCGCGCGCCCGATTAGTTAATCGCGTGCGTGCCATTGACTTACTCGTCTTGCGTCGCGATTTTTTAGTCGTAATCGTGCCGATGCCGCGGCTTGCCTTCTTATCGTGTTCTTAGGGATTGCCCGTCTTTAAAAGCACTTGACGAGTCATGTGACATAATTTGACCTCAACTTAATAAATTGTCGTTTTGATATTTAGTTATTTATTACTACTATATATCACATTAAATAACTCAGTACTATTGTGCAAGTTGCAACTTAAGAATAAACTTATGTTTTGGTGCCATTGTCATAATTGGAACCATAGTCCATCTTGTAGCGTGCAAGGTGATTCAACCATAGATGATAGAACTAAAGACAATACTTCAAGCCGCATAGAACTGCATTGTTATCCATCAAGAGATTCTATTGAAACTAACAAAAATGATAGCTAAGAAAGCAATATACACATCCACATCCACATGCATGCATCGATTACCTCGAGACTACATCAAAATAGGCTACACTTTTATTTATGAGAAGATTGAAAATTTACATTGATAGCAAAGCTATTACCATGCATCAAGTTGTTTGAGTACTATTACAAATACAAAATAATTTGCGAAGTTGTCCACATAAACAGCATCTTTGAAATTTAGGCCACCTAAAACATCAAATCTTGCCAAAACCTTTGCCCATTTTGCATTTAAGAACACGAAAAATCACTCGTCAGCTTGACCCAAGCAGACTTGCACCCTTGTACATCCTTAATTTTCGCCATCTCGCCTCTACGGACTCGTCCTATTTACAGATATCTGTGACAGGCATGAAGTACTTATTTTCATATTAGATTTAAAAGAAGCTCTAGCTTGGTGATGACATAAATCAAACTATACTTGTGGGAAATCTGCCAAAAAGTAGTGTATGAGATTGCATTCTTTTGAAATTCAACTTCCGGGAAGGCGGGAACTACTCAGGATCACTTACAGATATTTAACATTGAGTTGAAAGCAAAAACTAAATCACCTCAGAAGCATAAGCAGGTGATTGCTTTATTTTGCCCTCAAAATGCCTCATTGCATTTCAGAATTAGAATAATGCATGTTCAAGGGCTCAGAACTTGACAGTCATCATTGCCACATTTTACAACCATAAATTATCAGGAACCACACACACACCCCGAAAGCAAAACCTTTGCTAGAGCATATGATTCAAGAATTACAAATAGATTCAAAATTACAAAGAAGCCCGGCTATAATGCATGCAGCATGTTCAAGGGCTCAAAACTTGACAGTCATCAATATCATTGCCACATTTTAGAACCATAAATTATGAGGAACCACACACACCCCAGAAAAACCTTTGCTAGAGCACAGCAGATTCAAGAATTACAGCAGCAGCTATAATGCATGTTCAAGGGCTCAGAACTTGACAGTCATCATTGCCACATTTAGAACCATAAATTATCAGGAACCGCACACACACCCCAGCAATAGATAGACTTGGGTTGGTCGGACCCACAAAGCGAGAGAACCTGAGATAGCACAACTACACAAGCAGATAGGCGTGATAGCACATATGACACAAAGCGGCCGTAAAAGCGGCCCGAAAATGCCTAGATACGGTGACAAGCGGACCAAGATTTCAAGCCAAGCAGGTCACGCTACATGATAATCCCAAAGTCTTTTGCGGCGGTGACCCGCAGACAAAAATCGGACCAAAGACAATCCATCCAGAACCATCCAGAAAGACAATCCATCCGAACCATAACTGTACTAATTGCCCATAAACACAAACAGCTACTGCCCAGAAACAAATACAAATGCAGTAGCAGGTTATAGTAAACACTATAACAATGGGCTCAGAATCGTTAAGTAATTCAACATTTTTTAGCTACTTTTGGCTGCAATTATATTGCCCCGCCAATATAACAGTTTCAGATATCACAAAATCTCAGGTTCAGTAGTCATCATAGCCCAATTTTTCCATTAGTGGCTCAGTAGTCATCATAGCCCAGAAACTACAGGTGCATAGTATAGCATTGAAAATTTGACTAAAGAAGAGAGAGAAGCTCACCTTGTACATGTTAACCAAGGAATGCCTCATTCCATGGAGACAAGGATGAGGTACAAACAATTCTAGCTAGCAGCAATCCAATATAAGGTCACAAAAGTAATCTATTTTAAGAACTCTAAGGAATGCCTCCTTCCTTAGGAGACTAATAACAAAGTACATGATTCCAAGGAATGCCTCCTTCCTTAGGAGACTAATAACAAAGTACATGATTCCAAGGAATGCCTCCTTCCTTAGTAGACTAATAACAAAGTACATGATTCCAAGGAATGCCTCCTTCCTTAGGAGACTAATAACAAAGTACATGATTCCAAGGAATGCCTCCTTCCATTGGAGACACATCAACAACAATATACTTCTCAAAATAGATAGCAAAGTACTATACAACAAATAATGCACAGTACAAACTTGAGGAGAGATAAAGATAGCAAACCATGTAGCAGGTCACACTTTCCCATTGCTGACTCCTTAATGTCTCGTGAATGCCCGGCGGCATTGGTATGGGCACAAAAAACTCTTGCTTGCCACCATTTCCTTCAACCTTGCTTCCATACACTATTACACTTCTTGTAATGCTCCTTTGTTAGCCTCTCCACAGTGTCCATAACCTCAATGGATATATCATAATTCATCAAGTTCATAATTAACACAACAAAAAAAGAAAGTAAATCAATAAAAAACTTGTTAGAATACTATAACTTCAAATATATATAATTAGACAGGGACTAATACTACCTCTAAGAAGCCCCACTTCTGACAACCATCTTTGATCATCCAGTTTCTCCATGTCAGACTAGGAAATAAGCCATCTCTCTCTCTCTCTCTATTCACACACACACACATAGAGATGATACAGAAGTAACATAACCGAGTAAAAGCCCCCAAGCGCGTCGTGTCCTACCTAATTAGGTCAAGTTAGTTAAGCGAAGTTACAAGGCCTCAAACTAGTCCATCATAGGCATATCATGGTACGAAAGCAGCCCAAATTTGGGATGGCACGGCACAACATAGATTGCCCAGAAGCACGGCACAATTCAAAGGACACGTAAAAGTAATGCCCAAAATCAAAGGACACACTGCCCAGAATAAGTACAAACTGCAACACCTTATAATTATAGTGCCCAATTTAGCAGCCCAAGCTAGCAGAAAACAATTACAGTAGTGCCCAATTTAGCAGCCCAAGCTAGCAGAAAACAATTACAGTAGTACTATTTAAGCACTACCCAGAAATTGATACGAACTTATCACCCAAAAACAATAACAACAAACTGCAGCACCTTATAATTACACAATTTCCAGAATCAAAATTCTGAATTAGAACTCAGCAACCAAACTGTAGCAGCAACAACAACAAAAGGCTCAGTTGACACATCACTGCCCAGTTCAACAGAATCAGAATTCCCCAGAAACACCAACTAAATAACTAATACAGTGTGTAACCAATTTCAGAATTCTCATCAACATGGAATGCCTCCTTCCATGGAGGCTCATATAAAACAAACAAATTGAGACTAGCAAATAATGGCAGCAGCAGTTGGTGGAACACTTACAGTGCCCAAACACAAACAAAGTAGTCCATCATCATAGGCATAGTTGTATAAATGGCCTCAGTAGTCCATCATAGGCATAGCTACATTAATGGCCTCAGTAGTCCATCATAGGCATAGCTACATTAATGGCCTCAGTAGTCCATATCATTTTTTGCTCAGGTTTGTTTCATCATAGCCAAAAACTGAAATGTATGCAACTTTAAGTTGCCATTTAAGACCCTCATAAGTTGCAAATCATAATTTAGCTAATTTTGTAAGTTTTAACATCGTGATAATGGGTTTGTATGCGTGGCTTATTCATTTCAGATTAAAAGGTGACACACACACACACACACACCCCACAAGAACAAGAATTGAAGCGGGGGCAACATCATGTTGACATAAGTTGCCACACCCACACACAACTGAAGTAGGGGCAACATCATGTTGCCATAAGTTGCCACACCCACACAGTCACACACACACACACACACACACAAAACTGAAGTGGGGGCAACATCATGTCGCCATAAGTTGCCAACCCACTTAAGTCCAGTATTGAAATGAATAAGCCACAGACACATACCCTAGCATAATAAATGAATAATAGGTACAAAACAAATGGCATCAATCACTATCTATATCAGAGTCTGCAAAATAACCTCACGAATTCTTTCTTTTTTGGCGTTTTTTTTTTCAATTCAAAGGCGTGCATCCTCCCAATCTTTCAAGCACATGAGACAATCCAAAAATGTCCGGAGCTAGTCCGCTCCTCTTCTCATCCAACACTCTTTTTACCGCACTAAAAGCGATTCGATGCCACTTGAAACCACGGAGTACATTAGTAGATCACGTGCCATGATTGAAAGAATGGGATAAGTCGTTGAATTTTTTTTCCACCATGCTAAGATATCAAAATTAATCGCCTCATTCGCACTAACAGATTCTAGGTCCAAATATTTAAGAAGATCATTGCGTGAAGTTACATTGCTACTTCCTAATCCTAAAGTTGAATTAAGCAAAGACCAAGATGCATCACTACATGTAGAAGAAGAGATCAAAGAGGTAGCAGTAAGTGAAGTAATTGCACCAAACTTAGATTCATATCTAGCATACATGGCATTCAATAAATCAATCACAACATCAGAAGAAGGTAAAGTAGTAATACATAAATTTGTACCAATCTCTCTTAAGAAGCGTTGAAACACCCGCTACCTTAATCCTAGGGTCCATTACGCTGACTAACATATATAGTGGTGGCATTTCCTCGAAATATTTTCTAAATTTTTCTTCCATATCCATACAAGCATTTACAAAATTTGGGTGTGACCTGTGAATACGAAAATTGAGACTGATATTGTAGACATGATTAAGCACAATAGAAGAAGTAGGATAACGAACAGCCGAACAAGCTAACGTAGCAATATAAAACACTTTCAAAAATTTCATGAACTCAAAACCAATTTTCCAATCAGATGGAGTTAAAGGATCACCACGATATCTTTGGTTAACAAAAGCAGATATCACATCACTATATTTCCTACAAGACTTTAACATAAGGTAGGTCGAATTCCAACGAAGTCACAATATCAGAGTTCATACTTTTTGCTTTCACATTGTAACGTGTAACACACAATTTATCAAATTCTTGTTGCCTAGATGAGGAAGTACCAATAAAAAGAACAGCAGCTCTAATTTTTGTAATCTGTGGTGCTATATGTTTCAAACCATCTTGCACAACTAAGTTAATAACATGGCACACACATCGAACATGCAATAATTCACCAAAATAAGCAGGAGTCAAATTTCTTTTAAACAATGGAATTGACGCAGTATTAGCACCTGCATTGTCCAAAGTAATGCTAAACACTTTATCAACAATTTCATAATCCCTAAAAACACCCATAATACTTTCAAAAATCTGATCAGCATCATGAGGAAACTCCACTAAACGGAAAGCAATAATTTTTTTTCGCAAAGTCCAATTAGAGTCAACATAATGAGAAGTCACACACATATAACCACGATTATTTATTCGGACCATTAATGACGTAAAAAGCTATTGCACCAAATTCAAACAAGTTCACAAATCAAACTTTTTTCTAACATCATTATATGCTTTCATTGTATCACTACGGGTTGTATTTCTAGAAACTTTACCAAATTCAGGATTCACACAATTTTGCATAAAATATTCAAATCTAATATCATCACCAAAAGTAAATGGTTGTTCAGCTGCAGCTACGTAACGGGCCAGTCCATCTCTCATTTTTTCTTTCGTATAAACAAAATCAGCCAAAGTACTAACAGATTCACCACTCGACATTTTATCTGGATGTTTATTTCTAATATGTCTACCATGATGCCCCTGTTCAATTATCACTTACACATAAGTATAAACCCGCATACAATAATTACATATAACCCTAGCTCCTATGTCAATACCATTATCATCTTTATAGTGTTCATTTAAAGAGAAATGTTTCCATACCCATGATGTCGTCTCCTTTTTGAACCACTAACAGGGAGTGGAATCATTTGGAGTAGAACCGAGAAGGCCTTGTTGCAGAGTGAAGAATGTTTGAAGCAGCTTCACCTGCACTAACAGATTCCAAACCATGTCCCTGTGGTTCCTGTCCCTGTGGTGCAACATCAGACCAGTGAGAGTGGGGGTTACCATCCCCCACTCCAAAATCAAAATTTGCACCTTCCATCTACACAAAAAACAGCACAATCAGTTGTGATTCTTGTGAACATCAATAATGAAACCCAAAATACTTTCAGTATAGCCTTGACCAGGTTAGGGCATCTTATTTCTAGACTGAGATTGATGAGGTTGAACATAGGTTCCCAATCTTTGATCAATGTGCATCCAATTTATGGCTATTGTTTAAACTCAGTAAGGTATCAGAGCCAAAACAAGGTCACCAATCAACTACTTAAACTCATATGATATGAGAGGTGAAGGTAGATCTTTTAATTTGATAAAAAAAAAATGTAGTAAAAAATTTCTAACTTGTCCAGGGGCAGAGCACCAATTTGTTCTTCCTTAGTAAGGTATCAGAGCCAAAACAAGGTCACCAATTACGTAAACTATATAGGGGACTTGAGTTTGTAAGTACAAATTTACAAGGGATGTGCCATAAAAGTAAAATGTAACACACATACGCGAGAACACAAAATTGTTCTTCCTCAAACTTCTGAGAATAATAATCGGCTAGGAAAAATCAATAATATGAAAATACAATAATGCGGTAACCTTAGCAAAAAGTCCGGAAGCACAAAAGAGAGAGAGAGAGAGAGAGTCTTTACCGCCCGGATGAAAGAAATGGGGTGGCGGTGGTGGTGTGTCGGTGGTGGTGGTGGTGTCGGTGGTGGTGGGGGTGAAGCGGTGGTGTCGGCGGTGGTGGTGGTGATCGGTGGTGGTGGTTGTCGGTGGTGGTGGTGGTGTCGATTGGTGGTGGTGGTGAAGCGGTGGTGTCGGCGGTGGTGGTGGTGATCGGTGGTGTTGGTGGTGGTTGTCGGTGGTGGTGGGTAATCGGTGGTGGTGGTGGTGGTGAAAGCGGTGGTGGTGGTTGTCGGTGGTGGTGGTGGTGGTAACCACTAGTCGATGGTGGTGGTGGTGAAGCGGTGGTGGTGGTGGTGTGGTGGTGGTGAATCGGTGGAGGTGGTGGCGGTTACTCGGTGAGTCGGTGGTGGTGGTGAATCTCGGAATCTGTGGTGTTTGGACTTTCGGTGGTGGTGAGATGAGAGGAGAGAGAGATCCGTTGAGAGACAAAGATATAGGCAGAGAGAATCGAGAGGAGCGCGACGGACGGCGGTGAGTTGAAGTCGGATCTATTGAAGAGATCCGTTGAGAGCTTGAATCGAGAACTTGGGGAAGAACTATCGAAATCGAAGAGAGAGAGAGGGAATTAGGGTTTGCGTTTCCGCGGTAGAAAGTAGGCTGGTGTGGTGGGAAACGTGTTTATAATGGGGTATTTATAGCCCCACAAATCCACAATCCCAGGGCTACCGGCTACAAATTCGTGAACAAAAATGGCCTGCGGGCCCTGATTTGTGGTCCGCATGAATAATCCAAACCGTTCAATGATTTCAAAATAGCGTTTTTGTACAAGCGTGTGCAAAAAATAGCGTCAATTGGATATGGGTAAATGATAGATCCAAAAGCGCAAGTTTTGAAATCAATGGATGTGCGTAACTTGGATCAGCGAGTTACAAATATCCAATTGACTGATTTTTGCAAGTCCATACTAAATATTATTTTCAAATCATCTAGCGGTTTGGATTACTCATGTGGGACAAAAATGTGGGACAAAAGCCATTTTGTACAAATGAAATGATGAATATCGTCATAATTGTGTTGCGATAAAGGGCATCTTAAAATCCGATACGAAAAAAAATTGGCAAGAATCATTAAAACACCAACACAAACAAAGTGAAGCGGTGTGGATCATCATAGTTGTGTTAAGATTGTGTGGTTATCATACATTGTACTATAACATAATAACTTGGAACATAACCAATTAAGTTGATGTATAGAATTGAAAGGTAGATCTGATTCGTTTTTCGAATGTTCGATCTAAACCGATTCACGATTTAATATCTTATCGATTCTATCATTCTCCCCAAAATCGATGATCATCCGATATTGGTAAGCACCACGATCGAGAACACATTTAGTGCCTACCGTAGAATTTCGATTACTATAATGCACCACTTCAAGCGTCACCTAATCAAAATTTTCCAAATCGGAACCATTAGATGTATTTAAAATGTTGTTTTAAGGTCTTGCAACAGCGATTTGAAAATAAAAACTAGCCCGTAGTGCTTGATTGGACAAGGTTTTCATAAAGTAGTTTTACAAAAACTATTCCGATCAACTACTTACGGGTAGTATTTTTGCAAAATCCTCACGCATCGACTTTTTTAAAACATGTTTTCAACACATCTAAGCGGTTCCGATCGTCGAAATTTGGTCCAGAAAGTGAAGGTCCATTATATTTATTGTGAGCTTGTGACCTGTGAGAGCTGAGAGCCGAGAGGGTCTAAAGTCTAAACTCCAAAGGGGGACACTAGACAGTGAAAGAAATCGAATTTAATTTCTATAATTTATAATTTTCTATAACCCATTTAATAAAAATAATTCTATAATTTAAATAATTTCTATAATTTAACGTCTAATAATTTCTATAATATAATTTAATCAAAGAATCTAATTCCTATAAATTGAATTTCTATCATTTTTTTATAAAAATAATTTGTAAGTTTTTTACCTTTTTTCTCCATCTCTCTCTCTCTCTCTCTCTCTCTCTCTCTCTCTCTAAAAAATATTATTATTCTTAACTTTTAAAAAAAATTATTATTTTTTGGTTCATGAGTCATGACTTAGTGAATAAATGAATAATGACTTACTTACTTACAAAAACCTATTTTTTTAAATTTTTAAATTTTTTCAAAATATTTATTAGACAAAAGGCAATGTATCAATTATCAAAAATGACAAAAAATATTTTAAATGCTTATTTTATTCTATTTTGTCCAAACTCTCTATCTCTCTCTCTCTAATAAATAAATAAATAAAAATTTTGCAACTTTTTTTCCCTCTTGTTTATTTTGTTGTTCATGACTTAATTTTTTTTTGAACTTGATATAAATATATAATTCACCAACACAAGTCACAAGTTCCACAACCAAAAAATAATTCTTTCTTTTTATTTTTGTCATTATCAACAAATACATACAAATAAATTATTTAACATTTTTTGTCCTTCGCGTGCGTGCGCGTGTCTTTCGTGTGTGCGTCTTGGTTCGCCGGTGCCGTCTTGCGTGCGGCTTGACGGTAAGTCTTGCCCGCCCGTGCCCGTGTCATGCCATGCCCGTCTTTACTTCGTGTCGGACGTGCGAACCAACAAAATCTTTCGTGCCGTGCTCGTTCGTCGCGCGTCGCGTCGCGGAGTCCCCTCGATGCGGTAGAAGGCAGGTGTCGTCTTGCGTTACCCGCGTGTCGGCCTAGCCGTCGTCAGCGTGCCGCTAATTTCCGTGCGGCTACCGCCGCGGGTGCGGCGTGCCAACTTATCTTGTCTTGGATTCGTGCCGTGGCCATGATTTTACCGGAGTGCCTTTGTAGATGCCGTGCGCCTCGAAAGTCGCGTGCGCGTCTTTGGCTTGCGACGATTTGACACCCCCTAGATGAAGTGGAAGTGAGGGTGTTTTTGAGATGAAATCCCAAATATAACCCTAGAGTTGACGGTGGACACAAATAGAGTTAGACTTAAGGACCACTTAAATGTACATTGTGAACATTGGGGACCAAATAGACACGATTTTTTTATTGGGGATCAAATTGATATTTCGCTAATACATTGGGGACCATTCTTAAAAAAAAAACCACTGAAAATATTGGTTAAATTTCAATGGGTTAAATTTAGGGGTAGTTTTCCATTTGCTAAAATGGAATTTGCTAAAATTAAGTGGAAGATTTTTTTAAGAATGAAAGTGGGAAGGAGATTTTTAGCGGCAATGAATGCGGGCGTATGTATGCCAGGATTCATATTCTTAAAAATCTCACATTTTATTCTTAAAATCAGTGGTTGATTTTAGCAAATTTTCATTTTAGCAAATGAAAAACTACCTTAGCCAATCAAAGGTTGCAAATAGAATTCTCGGGCCATATTGCTAACCCTAGCCCAGAATTCTCGGGCCATATTGCTAACCCTAGCCCAGCATTGTGGTGAAAGACTAGGCTACCCCTGGTGCTTTTAAATTTGACACAAATGTCCTTGTAGCGTATAAAACAAATACAAATCCTACATCACCCATCCCTTCACCAGTTGTCGGGTTTGTCGAGAAAATCGTGTGGCACCATAGGAGAAGTATTTTCTGAAAAATGAAAAATGCCAGTGCAGAAAGAGAAAGGGTCGTGTTGTAAGACCTTGTTCGTTTCTACTTGACGTCGTTTTTCGAACAGTCTCAACGTCCTTGTTGAGAGTCCCTATTACAATAATATTTGTGTGTCGGAAAAAAAAACCAATATTCTTCGGGTGGATTTGTTTTCCAAATTTGCAAAATGAAGGGGTGTTCATGGTGGGAGAAGTTGAATGGTCCAGATTCACAATCAAAAGAGAAATCAATGCTCTGATTTTCTTTCCTGGACCATTTGGGGAATACTTTTCATGTATATAACATTTTCACATTCTGAAACCCATATTCAATTTCATTACTAATCCAGTAATCCCCAAAACTAAAACTATAGCCGGTATATTGTAGGATAAGAAAAGAGTATCAGCTCTCTGATTCCCTTTATTATACTCCCTCAGTCCCACTTTGTCAGTTCCTTATTCCATTTTGGGATGTTCCAAAAAATTAGTCACTTTTAAAAAATTTAAGAAAAAATTGTTCAGATTTGTGATTCTAACCCTCGTGAATGTTTTAAGAAAAAAAATAAAAGTTGAAATAAAGTACGATAATGGAAATTTGAACCCACTTAATTATTGAGCATGCATGTCCCCTTTAAAAAGTAGAAATTCCAAACGGGACTAACAAAATGGGACGAATGAAGTAGGTAGAAACTAGAGTTGTGCCCGTTTGCACGGCACAGTAGGAAAAAAGTTTGTATCGTAATTGTTCCATTGCAGGGCATAATGTTAGTTAACAATTTTGAAGTGCGAATAAAATTAATTCATAGGATAAACGAAGTCAAAAAACCTGAACCAAAGCTGTGATTTTTATTTAGTTTTTTTATATAATAAAACCAACTCCTCACACCCCAAAATTTTTCCAGGTATCACATATCCTCACCCACATTTTCTCTCTCCCCCCTTCTCTCAAATTTACATACAAAAATTTAAATTTTTTAGAATTTAAGATTAGGGTTTGGAGGCTTGGTAGACACAAAAACATTTGTATAGAGTACGTAATTAGTGTTGTGCCTGTTCGATGCACTAGATAACAAAATATCATTGGTGTTTTTTCCAGTCTCACGTATCGAGCGAGTTTAAGGCTAGTTGATAACAAAAGAAAGTTTAATTTTTTTCTAGCCCTGTGTTCGATGCATGCTAGCATTGATCCCATTCTATTCACAGGAACACACACACACACACACACACACATTTATGTATTTAAAATGTGAAGTGTGAATAAATTAATTCTAAATTAATTCACAATTGTGAAAAATGTAAAATAAACAAAGCAAATAAACAAAAAAAAGAGTACAATATTCATTTACTTTTTTTCAATCTAATAACACTTGTAAATCCCATGCTTATGGAGCGTTTCTCCACACTTGTTCTGCACCACACACTTATGTGGGTTCCATACACTGTACTGTGGACACTCACACAAGTTTGTGGTGTAGAACCTATGTGGAGCAATATTCCAAGAGCTTATAATACTCTCTCCTCCCTCCCTCCATGTTGACCATGTTCTCTTTGCCTCTGTCTCTATTATCCCCATTACTCTCCGTCTTTTACAATTTTTATGAATTAACAATCAAAATTCTAGAAAAAAAGGATTGGAGTTTTGGAAAATTGGGAGGAACAAATGGATTTGTATGGGGTATGTATTGATTGATTTATTTACGGGAAGGTCGATGCTAATAATGCTCGCATGTGTAATAGCAAATTAAGGGTACTTATGCCATTTTAACTTAGCAAGAGGTGCCAAAAAACCCGTTTGTATACATATTCATTTGATGATCTCTCTTGCAAATTCTTAGTTTGACGCAAATATTAAGAAATATTGTCTCACATTGCTTGAGAGTGGAATGAGTGATCATTTAATATATGTTGGGACCTCTCCACTCATTGCCAATTGATTTTAAGTTAGATATAAAGTTTTCACATGGTATCAGAGTAGGGCCCATTCCACTCCATATTTATATATAAAAAAAAATCGCAATCCACGACCCACGATGACAGACCAGTAAAAAAGGCTGCACGATGATAGAACCCAAAAAGTAGCCATACGTGACAGACCTCAAATGCTGCTGCACATGAGAGGGAATGTTAAAAAATATTGTCCCACATTGTTTGGGAGTGAAATAAGTGATCATGTAATATAAGCTGAGATCTCTCCACTCATTACCAATTAATTTTAAGTTGGATATAAAGTTTCCACAACAAAATAAGACTTTTTAAAATTCTATTTGACTGTTCAGACGGACATTTTAAAAGTCTCAATGCAGACATCATCCATGCAATATATTAGGTATAGGGGTGTACACGGTCAGGATCGGAACGGATTGGTATGAATCCAATTCTAATCTGCAAGTCATAGTTTTTAGAAAATACAATCCGTGTCCGGACCAAAAGTCTCACGGTTCGATTCCAATTTGATCCGCGAGTCTCGGATCGGTTCTGATTTTATCCACGGATTACATGTTATATATAAACAAGTAACAAAGTTACAAATAGTTTAATAAGACATTCTTGTTTACGGTAGTCGTAATTTGGCATAAAAATAAAATCAAGAAGCATCCTAAAACACATTATTCAAATTCTATAAATACTAAGAACATCACAAGTCCACAAACACTGAAATTCGTACCACACAAGTATGGTGATATACTATAATAGTTTGATCTCTGATTATAGTAGAACTTAGTGTAATAGTTTAACCCCTAAGTTTTGAAAGAGATCACTGTTTACCCCTAGTCTGTGTAGTAGAAGTTTGTGTAAAATTATGTGTGTGTGTGTATTAAAAAAAATTATATATAATAAAAATCTCACGGTCCGGATCGGTTAATCCATGGTTTCGAAATCAAAATTTGTGTCCGGACTGCGAGTCACGGTTTACTTTTTTTTCAATTCGTGTCCGGACTGCGAGTCACGGTTTACTTTTACAATAAAAAATGCACGGATTGGTTCGAACCAGACTAGATTCACGGTTTATTGGTTTTTTTTGTGCAACCCTAATTAGGTAAATAGAATATGACATCTCTATGAATGAAAAATATTTGTATTGAACACAATGGATGGTTTTCGAATATGATTGACCAAGCTTTACAAATATCGAATCAGGCTTATTAATTAGGTTTATCATTTTCTGCATCGTATACTACGAAATGATCAAAGACTCGGATTACGATGCCAAACAAGCACCGGCCACAACAGCAGGAAACTATGACCAATAGAGTCAGTTACTTTGTTCACTTCATATTTCTAAAAAAAATTTCAAAAAGATTCTTTTTTATCTCTCATCTCTTCAATCATTAATCATATTTTTCTCTCTACTCATACCCCTTTTCTCAATCATTATTCTCATTTCTTTCTCTATCTTTCTCCAATTACTACACCTCTCTCTAATTATTACTTTGGGTAAATTACACTGACCTCCCCTGAGATTTCTGACTTGCACATTGACCACTCCTACTTTATCTGAAATAGCATTGACCTACCCTGAGTTTTATATTTTAGTATCAAAAGCACCCTTCAACAGTATCGACGGGTACCGACGGTGCTTGGGGACCCACAAGTGGGTCCCCAATGGTCGATCCGAGCCGTCCATTCATTCCACAATCGAATTCTGAGTGAGTCCACGCAGGAATCACTTCAATTGGATGGTCTTAAGTGCTCAATCCAAAATCACCCCATTTCGTTCAAAATTTTTGGATCGAATACTTAGGACTGTCCGATTGAGGTGATTCCCGCGTAGACCCACTCAGAATTCGATTCTGGAATGAATGGATGGCTCAGATCGACCGTTGGGGACCCACAGGGGGTCTCCGACGCCGTCGGTACCTGTCGATACTGTTGAAGGGTGCTTTTGATACTAAAATATAAAACTCAGGGGAGGTCAGTGCTATTTCAGATAAAGTAGGGTGGTTAGTGTACAAGTCAGAAACCTCAGGGGAGGTCAGTGTAATTTATCCTATTACTTTTTTCAAAAACCCATCCAAGCACTATTTCAAAATTATTTCTCAAATTTTTTTTCTCTAAACTCTCAACCAGACAAAGCGAGTGTCTTTGATCATTTCATAGAATACGGTGCAGAAAATGATAAGCCTAATTAATGGGACAGAGGGGTGTTGTGCGGCGTCCAGCATGGCTGCGCCGAGTTAGTCTGATGATCGGAGACGTCCATTGTGTAGAGAATGTCGAGTAGGACATGTGTATCAAAAATCAACTTGATCGGATATCATTAAGTGCGTGATCGGAACACATATAACTTGAAAAAATGAAACACAAATGACTGAAAACATAAGATGAAAACTATTGAATCTATTTTTTTTTCAAGATATTTGTATTCCAATGACGCACTTAATGATATTCGATCAATTGATTTGATTTTTGGTACACTTGTAGTACTCGACGTGCTCTATATGATGGACGTCTTTGATCATCGGACCAACACCGGGACAACCACGCCGAGTGCCGCACAGAACAACTGTCCCTCTGTCCTAATTAATGAGTCTGATTGCCAAATAAGGAGATTGCTCAAACTTGGGAGCTGGTTGGGTTTACCCTTAACTGGACCTGCTTTAATAATGCCCCACTAGTGCAAGATAAGATTAGTTCCTGTTTTTATTGGCTTCCGCTAAACAAGGTGAGATTAGTTGTTCCCTTTTTGCGCATAAATAATCACTTGGATTACTTTTTTTGTTGTTGTCATTATTCTATTTTTTTGCAAATTGTTAGTTTTGCCTCGTCTTTTTTTTTTTTTTTTGAATAATTGATATATCTCGGCAAGTGAAATCTAAGAAGTAAAAAATTATGATAAGTTTTTTTAAAAAATTTTGGTCAAATTTTTTAAAAAGTTAACTAGATAAAAAAATAATTCAAAATAGATAGACTTTTTGGATTATTTTTGTTTTTATTCAAAAAAATCTAGCTTGGTTCGACATTTTTAGAGGCATTTCGTTGGGATTAACTAATAATTCAATAGTTATTTTTTAAAGCTAATTATTGATACGAAACTAACAAATACTACAAATTATTATTTTTGAATAAGGACAAGTAAATGATATGATTTTTTAAAGCCTCAACAATATGCTTTAATAAGAAAATAATCCACTCAGAAAGGGCTCTTTAATCGAAGATCTGGCGATAGCCTAAACCTTAGGCAATTGTTAAGACTCATAATTACAGTAGTTGTTTTGTTCTATGTTTCCGTTGACGCACACACTCAGATGTAAACGCAAGTTATTCTCTAATTGATCTCTCTCTTTCCACACACAAAAAACAAAACTCAGAACCATCAAAAGCTTTTTCCGTTCTTCCTTGACCACCTGCATTATTTCTGGAATGCATTATAGTCGTGGTTCATAAACGGTTTTTTTCTTTTTTCTTTTTTTTGGTCAATAGATCATGAAATCTATTAACAACTATCGTATATAAAGACATCAAAATAAAAATAATATACAGACAAGAGGAACATAGACAGTTTCATAAATAGTTAAATACTAGTATAAACTTCTTCTTAAACCCCTTCTACAATGACCGAAAACAAAAGTGAGAGGGAAGATAGCAGGGACGAATCCAAAAATTCAAGAAATCGTGTAAGATTGAATCTAAAATTAATATCAGACAAGAAATTATTGAAGGCTATGGAACCATTGTGAAAGATCTCTAAAATTAAAAAATATCTAAGTTATACAATTTTCTCCTCATTTTGTAACATTTTCTTAAAAAGAAGAGACAAAATTAAAATTCAGGAAAAAAAATATTAGGGGAATTATTATTTACCATTATAGGTTCAAAATATATAACAAAACTACTAAATTATTGTACAATGAATATTGCTGGTCTAGTGGCAAGAGGAGATACATTGGTTTTGGAACCAAAGGTCTAGGGTTTAAACTTTAACAATAACTCTTATATGATAAGCTTTCAAATTTTTATGGCTTAAAAAGGAAGAGCCAAGAGTCAAACACGCAACCTTTGGCCTAATGTTAGTGTGCCTTACCACTAGACACCAAACAAATTTTGTTGCTAGATTCCGACTCTAATAATATATATACGAAACTTATTTCCCAATTTTTATTTTATTTTTTTATTTTATTTTTTGCATTGACCA
Organism: Vaccinium macrocarpon; assembly: GCA_022606695.1. Classification (NCBI taxonomy): domain Eukaryota; kingdom Viridiplantae; phylum Streptophyta; class Magnoliopsida; order Ericales; family Ericaceae; genus Vaccinium; species Vaccinium macrocarpon. Next base: position 24,224,211 of record CM040173.1, read on the forward strand.
GTGGGGGTTAGCAAGGGCACGTGACCCCCCGTGTCCCTGTGTGCATCTGTCCCTGGAAGATAGGGTACATCAAGAGTTTCCCTCAAAATGTCAAGGAAGAGAAATGAACTATTTCTTGAGAATCTGAACCGTTCATTTATCTTTTCTAGATGTTTTCGGGGTAACTTTTCTTGTTTCGTAACATTTTTATAGCAAAAAAAGAAAAGAAAAAGAGACTATGTACACTATATTCCCCAACCACTGATTTGGATTAGCTAGCATACCAATTAGACCCTAGTGACAAACCTACATGGTGCTTTTTTTTTTTAATCGGCAACAATTTTTTTATTATTAAAAAACTCGATAAAGAATACATGGAGAGAAAAAGCAAATTGTGCAGTACGACCGCGAAGTTTAACAACACTAACGGCATAGAGAAAAAAGAAATTAACAGGAACTAAATAGGAAGAACTATGTGAAACCATCGAGAATCTTATATAAGTTATAAAACACCTTAAATAGAATAAAAACGGGCATACATTCTGATTAATATACCATAGGCATGAATCTTCAATAGAAGACTATAGATGTGGAAATAAAAGTTTTTTTTTTTTTTTTTTGAAAAAGTGGATTCATGGCTTATAAACCTGGGAAAGAGCTTGCAACACATTAAGTTGCAGTTTCAAAAGCAAGATGTAATCTGCAGTCATAAGGAGAAGGCGATCGGGTTCGACCGATCTCCCTCCGGGTATTAGCCTCTGCAGCTTCTTCACCTTCATCCGCACCGATCCCCTTACGGCCTTCCTCCTCCTCCTCCTCCTCCTCCTCCTAATCCTCGTTTGTATTTTTTCCCTATCCATATCTTTGCAACCATTACTCTCCATTGGTAATATTATCAAACACTATTAACCCAAGTTCGAGTCCTATAAACAAAAAAAGAAAAAAGACAGAGACATAGAAAAAGGGTTGATGAATTGATATGAAGTTTGAGTTCTACACAAAGATATATAAAAAGGGTTGGAGAGGGAGGGAGGGAGAGAGAGAGTTATGTAATTTGAAGAATGATAGTGGTAGCAAAAGAGAGGGGGATATAAATGGGGAACCGGGGCCTTGCAATGCAACGAATGCGCTGCATCATGCAGAGTAGCTTTTCAACGGATCCGAGGTATATGTTATGTTGTAGGTGATGTGTGCCGTGTGTGCGGCAAAATTACGTCATTTTGTTTGATTTTTGTCCAAACTTCCAAAGCTTCCAAGAGCCTTGTTTGGAGGAAGAAAAAATCATTACAAAATGCCTAAACCCAAAGTGCCTAAACCCACTATACCATACCTCAAATGACCTAAATTTCCTAAAATTAAACTCCATACGTAACTCTCCAAACAGGGCCCTTGGATATACTAAAAAAATGAGCAAAATTACGTAGTTTTGCCGCACAATACGGCGCACAATACCTATCGCACAGTGTCTCTCCCCAATTCTTTTTCAACTGTGCTTTTGATGGTTCGAATTTAAATAAAACTCTTTCATTGAATAAAAGACTCTTTCCATAAAACACATTTGGACGATTCAAATTTTGCTGCATTCACATCATCTCCGCTGCCGATGGAGGGGATGAGAACGGGCCATGTGAGCCGAGCCATGGAGTGGTTCCTGTAGTTGGGCCGTTGAGTTAATTTCTGGTCACACGATCAACTTGTTTGTCGTTATTGGTTTGGGGGCCCATTGATGCCTAAGCTTTCAACGACCCATGCACGTGTCTGACAGCTCTCGTACGCTCATGCTAGCCACTACTTTCTATCCCCCGTTCATAAGAACAGAAAAAGATCATTCACCCAAAAAAAGCAACTTCGTCCGATTTGTGTCTACCACATTGTTGACACATAGTTATGCGACATAAATTTTCAAATTTATGATGTACTGTAGTCTTTTTCCTTCTTTTTTTGATGAAAAGGAGTGTTCGGGTTAATTTACGCGCATATACCTCAATAAATTCCTTTTTGGGTCTGAAAGGCGCACCTACGTCGGGACTATAGGATTGACACAAAATTATTTTCTTGTGATCTGAACCCAAGAGTTGAAATGTGATCGATTGTGTAGAAAGAAAACCCATTAACCAGGGACGGAGCCAGGATTTTAGGTTAGAAGAGTAAAGATTGGATTTATATGAAAGTTATTTTTTCTATTTATTCATGCAAAGAAATAACTAAATCAAGAAATTAATTATAATGTAGATATACAGTGATACATATATTTTTGCTTTATACTTGGTTCCAATGACTTATTATATTTCGAAAATGATGTACGATAATCTCATTTGTAATACTATTAACTCTCAGGAAAAAAAGAAAAAAAATGAGATTTCTATGCATTTTAAGCAAGTTGGAACAATTTATGAAACTTTTGAAGAGTCACAATTATAAAATTTAGCTACTAACTATAAAAAAATCTTTGCGAAAAATTAAAGTGCGAGGGGTCAAGTGACCCATCTTATCTCTTCATGGCTCCACCCATGCCATTAACCAACCGGACTAATTCTTAATACTTTATAATATGTAGTCATTATTATAGGAAGCTGATTTTCTATGCTGCTGTTTCCTACTGCAGAGGAAATGAGTGAGGTTGAGACTCATCTCTTATTTTCTTCGATATATCCTGTCATGTCCATAAATAATAATTTGAAATCATTTTTGTCTCATCTAACTCGAATTTCAAATCATTCACTTGCTTAAACTACTTTTGTTGCAAGAATATAAATTATTGATGTGACCTCTTTTTTTTTTTTTTAATGTATGAGACTTTGTTTCTGCAGCTTGCAAGATAGAACCTTCAATTCTAGTTGAAAAGAACTAGTATGACACTGTAGGTGTCCTCGATCACACGAAGTCTTTAATTGTTTGGTTATTTGGTTGACACTGTAGTTCCTCTTGGCAGTTGGAGTGTAGCTGTTACATCTCAATCGTTCATCTTTACATTTAAATGAAGTCTAGATTTAAAAAAGACTTTTTCAAGAGGAATTTTTCTCAAAAAGAGTCTTAATTATTCCTACCGGAAAAAGTTGTTTTTAAATTTAAATTGTTGAAAACACTTTTAAATTTATTTGTTGGGATTCCACCCCGTGTGGGGCGGATGAGAGTGATTTCCTATTGGGTTTAGGATTTGTATCTCTATAAATACTCTTGTTGTTTCTCTTATTGAGTGGGTGGTAGCACAATGTGAGCGAGACAGACTGAGAGTGTGAGAGGGAAAACCAGTTATGGTCTCCCCTGACCGGAGTGGGAGCCGGTTATTGCTCTCTGGAGAGGTTTTTTTCATGTCTTTGTATATTGAGTGGATATATAGGGATGTACGGAGTTTTTCCTCAGATTTCTTTTGTGTGTTTGAATACGTGTGTGACCCAGATTGCACAACAGTGCAAATAAACAAATGTAGTGTTCATTTCAAATTAAAAAAATGAATAAAAAAGGAAGAAGATTATGGCAATGACTGAGTTCAATCGTGAAGACATATGGAATAAATATAAAAATAGCTAGGATGGTAATATGGGCAACCTCTTGCTTACTCCACTTCAATTAATATTACGTACATTTATTTATGGGCAAAAATATTTAAATTTTAATACAGAACCATACTTTGGGCATTCTTGGGTTCCTATCACTTCTCAGTTCTAGCTCGAACAACTGAAGTCTGAAAGAGGCCACAAGTAAGTAAGATAGGGCCTTTTGAGAGATATATTTTATTTTTTATAATTCAGCCCAAAGGGCTATAAACTCTCATCCGGAGCCCTCTTTTGAGAGAAAAAATTTCACAAGTTCCGGATTATTCATTAGGATTGGGAAGGAATACATTGAAAATCACCCCGAATGGCTAGAAAAAGTTCCACAACGAATTGAAAAAATTCCACACAGGAAAACTCTATGAATGGTGAAACTACAATATCTAAAACAGCAACAACAACGAAAATAACACAAGAAAGGAAAAAACCACCCGTTAGGGATGTCGTCGGTGGAGGTTAACTGAGCCCCCTTATTGCACTCATACGTACATACCCCACCTCGAACCCTAGATGAGCGAATAAGGAGGAGGATGGGTTTGGATTGATGGAGAGAAGGTGAGGCGAGAGCTCAAGCAATATTACGTATTTACATACTCTCTCTGTTCCGCTATGTTTGTCCCTTATTAAAAGTATACCTGACCTAAACTGATTGTCCAATTAATTCCAAAATCAATGGATCCGATTATCTAAATTTCCAAATTAATAGATTCAGATTTGGTTTCCTTAATAAGTTGAAAACCTGATATTGGACAAACAATTACGTACCATTATTTACTCATGGCCTTAGCCAGATTAGAAAAATCCTACTCCCTCCGTCCCTTTTTAAATGATCTATATGGAAATACGTGTAATTTCAGACCCCTAAAATCATATACGACAATTATCCAATCTGGGATCCCGGATTGCAGATTTTTTGGTGTTTTGATATTTTTAAAAATTGTTTTTGAAAATCCAAGCCGTCCAATGTTTTCAAAAAGTGTTTTCCTAGGGTCTTAGGCGAGAAATCTTCGAAAAAAATTACCGAAAAGAGTTTGATCCGAGTAGTTTTTCGCAAAATTGTTATATATTTACATGCTTACGTTAAACGTAATAGTGAGATTGAGGGGGTGTTCCAATAAGTAGTTTTTTAGTTTTTGATTTTTTGTGATCTTTAGTTTTTAAAAAAAATTCACTTGTTCCACTAACAAGTTTTTGGTTTTTTGGTTTTTTTAGTTGTGTTATGAAATTACAAATCTACCCTTCTACCTAAACAACTATTGCTTTCTTTTTTTGAAGGGAGGACAGATTCGTAATTTTACATGATTAAAGTACATGTACTTGATTGTGCAATGATTTGGTTTTTTTTAAGTTAGTGGAATGAAATGATTTTTTTGTTGATTTTTTGTGAGATTTTGTTTAGTGAAATTAAGTAGTTTTACATTTAAACTAAAATTAGTTTTTTTTTTTTTATTGGAACACCCCTGAAAGTGTGTGTACGTGAGTGTGTTTGTGGCTGTGTGAGATTGAAATTATCCTATGCCAGTTGGATGTCTGTATCCACACACAAGTACTTGTCTGCCTCGCCAAGGATCAGCTTCTTCGTCCCCGTGGAAAAAGAAGAAACCAAATTACTATGCCTTCCACAAGCTTCCACTTACTCCGCCCTCTCAATCCCCATCGGGTGCACAATGCCCCGCTTATCTCCTGCGCGGTGCACCCTCCTAAAGCGGCGTCTCCTTCCCGCACCACCGCGCTTCCTGGCCGGAGACAGTGGTTGCTCTTGCTGACGGCGGCCACGACGACGCTAAAGGCGGGGGATTTCCCTTCCATGGCGCAGGACATTCCGCTATTCGGATTGAGGAAGAAGCTGAAGAAGGTGGAGGAGGAAGCGGAAGAGGTAATCAAAGAAGGTATTGAGACCGCGGAGAAAGGAATTGAGAAGGCGGAGAGAGGACTTGAGACGGCGGAGAAGGGGATTGAGACGGCGGGGAGAGAGATTGAGTCTGCGGTGAGCTTCGGGGGACTGGCACAGGCGGGGGCAGTGGCCGGAGCTGAGGTTGTCGGGGTTTTGGTTGCTACTTCTGTTGTCAATGGTATTTTGGGACCTGAAGCTCAAAAGTCTTAAGGTTCTCTCTCTCTCTCTCTCTCTCTCTCTCTCTCTCTCTCTCTCTCTGTGCCTGACGCAATTTGAGTTTAATTTGGACTTCTTGTTAAATTGTTGTGACAATTTGTGGATTATGTGCTGTTGTTTGGATTCAGGAAGATGATAGTGAATAAGATTTAGCTTTTTTCCATACTGTTGTTTTACTGCAAGCCTAATAGATAATATATATTTTAGAAGGTTTTTATGAAAAATGTTCATAATTTTAGTAGGAAGAAGAGGATGTCTGGTACTGATAAAAACAACAAATAAAAGATGATTCAGTTTAACTTGGGACTTATTAGGGAGATCCCCTCTATAACGTCATTGTCCGTGCCCTATGAAGTACAGGTACCGGTATGGGTGCACGATATGGCGTAAACCTAAAAAAGTAGGGTACAGGAATGGTTGGATACATCAGTGTAACTTGTTTTAATTTTTCCTATTCTACCGTGTTCAATTGCATAAACTAAATAATCAACCCGTTTTGCCAACAAAAATCAACATAAATAAAAGTTAAGAGGCTAAGAGTTCATACGTTTATTTACCCAAAAAAAGAGTTCATACGTCAAGTTCAGCTTGCCTAGAACGATGATGAACACTTTTTGATGAATAATGTTAAGGGATCTTGTTATGCAACATATAATCTTGAATCCTGTGATGAAGTATAATGTAGGGCAAGGAAAATATTTTGTAGTGCTTGTTCCACGGATGGAAAATTCACTAACCTTCCTTGAGGTTGGCTCTTTGAACAGGTTCTCTCTTAACCTAACAAAACCTAGCCTTAAATCGAAGTCAGTTGGAGTCGACTACATGTATCTGCTTTCTCAATTGGGCTCTCTCAAAGGTATCCTGTTTAGTGATATCCAAAAAACCTGGAGGTCCTGGAACCTTTCAAACTATTACCTCTAAAGTCAATTTTGGTTCACCCTTCCTTGAGTGCTACAATGTATAGTAACCATATCGGTTCTCCAGTTCTCCTAACACAACATTGACTTGTCTATGATACATGATAGACATGTCAAACCACCTTAATATACCCCTCCCCTGAGTGCTACCAGTATAGTAACCATATCGTTTCTCATATATCGCATCAGTTGATCTATGATTGACGATAGAAATGTCCAAATGACCTTAATATTTTCTCTTTCATCTCATCTTGTGGCGGTGCTAACCTGACATTGTGCCCAGTTTTTTCATTTCTTATTCTCCTAAAGTCTTACCATACATCCATATCAAATATTCTCATTTCAGTTATGCTCATTTTACTCGCATGTTGTTTCTTAGTAGCCCCCGCTCTACTGTATGCATGGCTAATTGTATAGCCATATGGTAGAAGTTTCCCTTCAACTTTGCGGGTGTCTTGCTGTCGCACGCATTACAGCCTCAAAATAGTCCGCCACTTGAACATCCTACTTGTACTCTATCTAGGTGTTCCAGTCTACGAGGGTCGCCTAAAAAAGGTTTTCTCTCTATATGTTGCATCTTCCGCAATCTCTCCATCTGTACTAATGATTGAGCCAATGTATGTAAAACGCTCGCATCTTTGTAATTTCTGATTTTGGAGGATCACTTTGCCAACACTAGAACTTTCTTGAGCACTAAACACAATCCATGTTCTTCATTTTACTCCTACTGATCCCAATCCTTCTCCAAGTTTCTAATATCTCAGTAACACTTCTTCAAATTTCATCCACAGACTAGGAGGCCACAAGTTTGACACTGCTCAAAAAATTAATTTGGATACATGAAGAAGTGATTCTCTGTGTCTCGGGAAGTTTGATCATTTTTCATATCTTAATTCTCAAATAAAATAATCTTAATAATGCCAATGTGGGTTATCTACCTACTTTTCTGATCCTTCTTAGTTAACAGCTGACTTTCACAGGAGTACATCTGTGTAGCATGAGTTCTTAGTAAATAGCTGACTTACATATAGACTACAAAGTGGTATCTATTGGGAAGGTGGCTGTGCTAGAGTGGTACTCGTTGAAGTTCTTGGCATGCTACTCTCTTGCCATTGTTTGGCCTATAAATGGATTTAGAGACGGTTGACCACCTAAAAAAAACTTAAAGTCGATCATTTTCTTGTAAATTGTATTGGGCTGTAATGACATATTTCGATGTCCGAAGTTTATGTTGTAGAGAATCGAATAAGTCTTGCGATAGGTATGCTTTGTTGTTTGTTGAGCCCAGGGAGTTCGGGCCCTAGGAATCAAAGGGTTGGTCCCGTCCTTGTGGAGGAGAAGATTGAGGGAAAGGCGCAAGTGATGGTGGCTGTGGCGTTGGGTGGGGCTCGTTGCCAGGCTGGCACTGAAGGCGGCTATGGGTAATGTTGGTGGGGGCGGTGGTGATGTTGTGTGGGGTTCCATAGAAGAGAATGGGAAGGGGGACATGGAAAGGGGAAGAAAAGAGAAGTAAATGAAAAAAGACAGGGATTGCATCTTATTAACTTTAGCAGGTTAATTAAATGGGGTTAAAGGGTGTTATGTGACAGGGGTGTCAATGTGATCCTGTTATGAGATCCTGTTACGAGATCTTGTTCCTGTTATGATATCCTTTTGTGAGATTCTGTTCCTGTTATGAGATCCTTTTGCTTGTAGGCCAAACTTCAGACACACTAGGCTTAGCAAGGATCATGCATTTATTTTGTATAATATACATTATAAATCTGATCATCAAACACATTGTCAACACTTCACTACGTCCTGCAAGTTTCGGTCTTGATGCAACTGCGAATTTCCTGCAGATTTCTATACTTGAGTTGCTGGCATTGGTGATTTTACCGTCTTCTGTCATTCTGTCCTTCCTCCCTTGGATTAAGTTCTGTGCTTTTACTTCCCGTTTAACTTGGAAGCCATGTACTTATTAAATTTCTCACTGCGTTTGTTTCACATCCATTACAAACTCCATCACCGTAAATAGTATGTGAATGTGAATGGTATCTGATCTACTTCTTTTGCCTTATTTCTATTGATTATCTAATGATTTATTCATGTCAAATTCTGGACAGTTTTTGGTATCCAGCACCTGCACCTGGGCAGATTTTTTGAAGAGCAAAATCATGTATTTTTTAGTTGGTATCAATGATATAGGATCTTGTTTATTACAATCTGAAGTTCAATCAAGCTCTTGTATTATTACAGTTCGATATGTTAGTAGTCCTGGGCTTTTGCTCTGTTGAGCTGTTATTCCATCTGTTCAAATGTAATTTCAGAAGTTTGGTATATGGAGCTGCCTCAAAGAGTTTCCAAACTGTTGTTATATTCGTAACCATTCTTTGTCTCTCCCATTTGCACGTCCAAGAAGTTGAGTGGTATGAATGTCTTCTCTCGATTAACTTTTAATAGGCAAAGGACCAGATAAACCAAGCTTTTTTTACGTTGATGCTGATGCAACCACACAACAGTGCAGAACTAGGTGAGGCCACAATTCCTCTTCTGAGCTTCAAATTACAACATTACACTGAGCAAATTTTTACATGTGATAATAATTGCTAATGCTCGCTTATGCAATTTATTTGGCTTCTCTTGAAACATTTTGTCTTACAAGGGCTGTCTTGTCAGATCCTGAAGCATTTATTTCTTCAGTGCCGACAAATCACTACTCATTGTTTAAAATCAATGTGCCAAACTCTACTAATCATTTAATTTTGATAACCAATCCTAGTTTTCAGTTCATCAGTAGTGGCTTTTATTTTAATTGGAGTGAGTTTTGATGTCAATTCGTGCAGTTCCAAGAATGGATGGCTGAAATAAGTTTCCAAAATTACCTTGGTATGAACTTTGAAGCATCATTAAAATTGTAAATGCATGGAACAGAAGTTATGCTCTGTTACTGCTCTAGGGGCTTTGAATGTGATACAGTTTGTGAGAGTTAGCATTAGATTCAATTTGATGTGGATAGGCATATGCTTTTGCTATGATGGATATATTCAGAGTTGATCTCTTTGACATTTTCATACCACCATAACGGATGATGGGTGATGCCCTTTGCCACAGATAGAATCGTTATTCATGGCTTTAAGTTTTCATGTGATCCAAATCCAGGTTTCGATGGTGAGTGGACAAAATTTGGTCAAGGAAATTAAGAAGGATAATAGCCGGTGGGACAAGCTATACGAAGTCTGTTGCGTGCATATTTTGTTGAAAAATAATAGCGTAATTATTATCTGTAATCTTAAAAGTAAAGTAGTGTTAGGTAAGTAGAGGCAAGCGAGTCAAAGGCCAAGCCTCAACCAGCAAAGGGAGACAGCCATGCCAATCCAAGCAGAGCAACTAGAAGCCCATGGGTAATGGGTTAGATAGTGGAAATAGTTGGTAGGAAAATGCATTAGTAGGACTCATCTTTTCTTATATAAACATTTTTTTTAACTACTACAAATGGACTTGAATATTGTCGAATTCAAGTTCTCCTCAACTTGAGCCAATCAGATTTCTTTCCCCCCAATGTGGGACTCTTCAACTTTACTCCATCTTTTCAGTTAATTTTTTTTTTTGCGAGCGGGAGCCTAGCAAGTGGTATAAATGCTGTCCATCGTCAGAAAGGGACTAGGTTTGCCACAGGGTGTCTTTGATACACCACGCGATCATCAACGAGAGATGAAAGTACTTGTCTTGAAGATCATCAACAACACCAAGTAGTTCAAAAACTCTATAATGAGGTTACGATGCTGATCAATGAACTAAATTTTGACTGGACATGTAAAATCTCATGCTGATGATGTTCATGAAGTAGACATGATTGTCAATGTAGATGAAGCATTTGGGGCTGCTCAACTCTAAGCAATCAAGTGTGCAGTTACATTACAAGGGTGTTTGGATTCCCTTCCTCTTGTATGAGGTGTGTTGATGTACCATGCCCAGCAGTTCTTGCTATGGTTTTTGGAAATCTCTTGAAATCTCAGGTCAGGAGTAGTTGTGTAGGCATCCAGTTTAGAAAAGGATGAATGAATGGTTGTGTATCATGCTCACCCCTTCCCTAAGTCAAGGTGGGGTGCCTAACGTGCCTTCCATGTAGACTACAATTCTAGAATTTGGACACCTTCCCATTTGAACCATCTAATTCCTGCTAAACCCACAACTAAGCCAGCACAGAACCTCATGCATTCCTCCTTAGGTTTGAAACTAATCATTCCTCATGCATTCCTTCTTTTTACATTGCGGAAAAAAAGATTGTATTTCCTTTTGCATAGGAAACTTTCGAACCACTTATATCAGAAACTATTGTTTTCCAGACCATGACTTGTATATTGATAGTTTTCGCTCCTTGCAGATATGAGAAGTCAGATAATGCAATACGACTACAATTTGGTTGTTGCAGAAAAGGAAATGAAACCTTGACAGCAAATATCGCTGTACCAAGCTAATTGCTGTCCCAAGCTAATTAAGTACGGTATGGGTCACTGAATTATCCTTTCGTAAGCTTGTGATTTGGAGCCATTGAACACCAGAGTTGCTGTGATTTATTACCTAAAAAGTATGTTAGTGAATGTATGTTGTATTATCATTCTGTGATTATATCTCCCTTTTCTTCCTAGCTTCATATGTTAATGTTGTCCTGATTCTGTTTTACGAACAATCTACAGATTTTGCTATCTTACTGTTCAGACCTTCCAAATTTTATGCCACTTGTTTTGAAACGTTGTCGGGTATGCATGAGAGTTAAGAGACAATGTGGGTAGCGGATACCATAGATAACAGCGTGGAATATCTGCTTGAATTCTTCAGGGACAAAGATCCAGCTTTTCATCTCCAGTGCATTTGTGAATAATAAACAGTGCTTACGGTTACTGGAAACTAATTAAAACCTGGCGTTTGAATATCGTTTTACTACTTCTCCTTCCAAAGTGTTTCCTGGTTCCCCTTCCTATTTTATCGGAATACCACTATTCTTGTTTCTGATCTAGTATCAAATGTTTAGTCTGTTTTCAATGTTGTTGTAATCTCAAAGTTGAGGAACACATCACTTGATTGTTGTCTTCACGGCAACCTGCTTCGGCTTATTTATTTATTTTTATATCTCCATTATTTTTCCAGACTACTGTTTCTCCTTTTGGAAACATTTCAACTTTAGCAAATTAATGCCAGCCAAATGTAAAAGGTGGATTATTTTTCACTTATTTCCTACATCCATGGCTTTTTGATGATTCTCTCACTTATAATTGAAGCACAAGGACATGCAAATTGCAGACTATTAAAACCAACTAAACTCTCATCTTGTGCAATTACTGAATCTTCAAACACCTGTGTACTATGTACGCAAGAACTTACCCTTTTCCCTCTGTCTATTTGCGAAAGCATTATGCTGCTGCTTTTAAATTTCTTGGCCTTCTTAAGCATCCTTTTCCAGCATAATTCGCTTCGAACCGTCTACAACTTATATTAACCAATCCAGTTGGTTGGATAAGTTAATTACATAACTTCACATAGGGGTCTACCCATTAACCTTTGCTTGAATGATTTAATGAGGTTAGTTGTAGCTATTAATCTTTTTCTGGTGTGGTTATACTGCGCATGGCAGAGCTTGGCCTAACTTTGAATGAGCTAGCTTGACTGTGCTAATATCTATGGGGGGCTCTAACGCAGGACATTAACTGTTCCAGCTCTTCCCCCTTTTAGTTGGATCAAACCCCATTCTATCTCTACAGGTCAAATGGCACCCTCCCATTGTTGGCTTTATTATTATTGGAATACTTTTTTTTTTGTTTTTTGGAACAGAAAATAAATTTATTAATATTTGAAAGTGCATCACGGAGAGTAAAAGGATCCATGCCAAGAGATGATGGCATCACAACTAAATTGGCACCCACACACTTTGATAATCATATACCACCCACATATTTCTCGGCCGGTTCGTATCAGATTTTGGATGTTCTTGTACAAATATTCACCGGTATAGCAGTGGGATTGAAAATCGCATATCGTCTCGGCCGGTTCCTAGTACATATCAGTGTATCGGTCAGTTCACGGTTTGGTTTAGATTGAGACAACTAAGACGGCTATGGAAAACAGAGTAGCAGTCTTTCTTTTCAAGTTTTCAATTTTGTTTGTGTTGCTAATGATTTTAAAAAATTCATGACCGCGGCACCCGATACCCGCAATGTATCATTCGAAACGCCCACTATCGATACACTAAAACCGCAACCACTACGTGTCTCTTAATACTGTTATTTTAAATTATGGCCACCCAGGACCCAAACGAACCAAACAAATTGGCAAGGAGTCAACCAAGTTTACACTAGCCTCCCAGCAGTGCAAGGATGAGAACATCCTCCCAACATCACACTGGCCTCATCCAACATATATATGGTTTCATTGATAATCCCTGTGGCGCTCCCAAATACCAAAAACCACCAGCAGCAGTTGAATTTGCCAGGCAGCATTAGCATTAGCAGCAGTGGCGACAATTGTAGACGTTCGGCGTTTGTTTCGCTGAGGAAGTGAGGATAATATTGGATAGTAGACGTTCCGGCAAAGAAGGCTACAGGAGAGCAAGATGCTACCATAGATTATTTTGAGCATGACAGTATACAAGAGTTGTAAAACATGACATTGGTTGTACATTCGTTGTTCGATTTTAGTGTAAATACTAAAATTTACTGGTTTCTTTCTAAAAGAAGAAGGGGCTTTGTCAACAAGGAAGAAGTTTACATTCAGAGATAACATCACATATTTCATTTGCTGTTAATTCGAGTACGAAAAAAAATTAACTCTGCGCGCAATAGCCAACGCGAGGCAGAATCAACTTCTATTTAGCAAATTGATGTAATTTGCACTCATAATTAATTCCAGCAGTTTTGCTAACTTGGAAAACCGTGTTTGACATGCTTGTTTAAATGGAAATTTATGGTCCTTGTGGAAATTAAAATCGCAAAAATCAATCTCTTTTTCAACAATAAAGAGAGACAGATTTCATAATAGTGGGAGAATCACCTAATCAAAACTAGGGTGTCTCTATGGATTAAGGCTAAATTTGATAACAAAATCTACAGTCTCAAGGAGCATTTAGATGGCATCAGAGAATTAAGAATTAGAAACTGATTTTGGGGCTTGTGTGGCATTCGTCATTCAATGTTTTGCCCAAAGTATTTTTTCATTTCTTGACGCGGTTAAGCGGCTTGTGCTTCTCCTCGTCTTTTCTCTCAATGTACCCTTATCGAATATTAATAAATATTCTTTTGCCAAACAGAAAACAAAAAGGTGATGGCTAAAGCATAACAATAAAAATCTTAGTTCAAACGGTTGTATAGTTGGTACTTAGGTGCAGTGAGGTTGTGTTTGTTAATTCAATTCCTAGAAGGAGGAGGAGGAGGTTGAAATACTTTTGATGAATTGCGTAGGGGTTGGGGTAATATAAATTCTTCTAACGTGTGGAAAAGAGAAAAAGCGATGGCGCCGAGACGCGTGAAATACAAGAAACTAAAAGAACACAAATGTTTTCTTGGCATATATATATATACTAATCAAGCTAAGATTTTCAAGTGGCTTCCATGACAAGAAATGCTGAGTAGCGACCACCACCAAAGACTTGCTAAGGGCTACATTGTTAGGTATTAAATCCAAATCAATGATTCCTTTGTAAGCCAGAAATATTCATCCTTTTAAAATCCAATGTTGGTTACTAGTGTAGTAAGATGTCATGGTGCTGCTGCTCTCACCCACATGATCCTTCTCATGATTTCTACACTCATCCTCTTCAACATCAATCTCTTCCTTTGCCACCTTCTCCATTCCAGTCATCTCCGCACCCCTGTGGGATGATAAATAGTGCAGCGGAGGCTGAGCGGCCTCGCAGTAGGCTGCAGACACTGGCGGCGATGGGGGCCGCACGACGGAGGGGAGTTTTGAGAGGAGGGCCTCAAGGCTGCTCATGGAGGGAGCTATTCTCATATTGGTGGGTTGGTGGTTGAAATGGTACTGGTCATAGAATATTTCTGCTGGTGGATGATGAGGTGGATGGATGTGATTGGATTGGAAGTGCCAAGGTTGATGATCAGGTGCAATATTGTTATATCCATCAATCTTGAAGGGGAAAGATGACGAGGATGGGTGTGGCAATAGCACACCTGGGATGCTTTCAATTATGTTGAACTTCTTTCTTAGTAACACCACATAGCTCAGGTCCTCAATCACCTTCAGAAAATGCCATCAATATTTTGACAATATTATCAAAACTTGCATGATATATATATATATATATATATATATATATATAGAGAGAGAGAGAGAGAGAGAGAGAGAGAGAGAGAGAGAGAGAGAGAGAGAGAGAGAGAGAGAGAGAGAGAGAGAGAGAGAGAGAGAGAGAGAGAGAGAGAACCTTGTGAACAGACCCCAGCTGAACAACACCTTCTCTTACAGCAATAAGGGCTATAGTCTGCAAGATATATGTATGTAATCAGTTTCAGACATTAACCACTGAACTTGATTAAAATACATTATTTTATGGAGAGTTATTTTTGTTTAATATTACCTTAATTCCAGACTGGAACTGAGCCTCCCATGTCCTAGGTTGCTGAAAATTTTATTGCAATAGTCAATAAATAGATTTTGGTACATTAAAATCACAAGTTGTATGAGTAAAGGATTAGAGAACACATATTAGGGTTAGCCTACTAATGAGTTGAGTTGCTGATATAACAACATCTAACAAACTTAAGGTCACAAGTTCAAATCTCATGAACAACTCGAACGTAAGAGGATCCACCCATTATCTAACCCGGTAATTATTTGGTAAATATATCTGGAAATAACTCTTTTGCAGATTATCGAATACCCTTGTTACCAAAATAAAAAAAACATGGATTAGAGGATTTGCTTACTGAGTCAGCTGAGTTTTGCCAAGAAGACAAGAAGTTGATCTCCTGTTCATTGGGTTCCTTATATATCCACTTGTGATTGTGATCTGCAGCTACTTTCCCAATCAAACTGGCACACACACATAAAAACAAAGCAATAAAACACAAAAATTAAAGTTTGGTGGCTATCTCTCTTCAATCACATATAAACCTAACTTAATCAATAAGGAAAAGGAAAAATAAAAATTGTAACTTACCCTTCACCATAGTTGTAGATTTCATGAGACATCTTGAAGAAGAGCTCTGGTTGGAGTCCTAATTGGTAATTTTGATATTCAAAGTTTGCATAGTCTGAAGAGGAGCCTGGACAATCTCCGGTCCCCGCGATCTCGGCCGTTGAGGCTGCAAAATTGCAAAACCCATCTTCCCATACCAAAATCCTGTCATGTTAATTTACATTTATGCACAAGAGAGTATATAAGCTTGACCATGATGGAAATGGAGAGAGAGAGAGAGAGAGAGAGTAGGGCAAAATATACCAGTTTCTCCTGTTTCCTCTGGACCTGTCATAAACTCCTCCTTGGTTTTCCCACCTGTTGAAACAAAAAATCATTGTGTTTTCAAATAATAGTTTCTTTGAAAAAAATTCCAAAAAAAGTAAAAGAAAATTGTGAAACCAGTAGTAGTAAACCAAATAAGAGGAGAGGTTTTTTATTTTTATTTTTATTTTTTCTTTTGAAAAGGAAAAAAAGTCTCAAGAAAAGAGAACTTCTCAAGGAGAGAGGAGCTGTGATTGTTGTTACTTGGGTGGTGGATAATTTCTGGGCAAGATCCTCCAAAAGACAGCATAAACCCATTGGGAATTATCAAGAATGCATAAACTTCTTAAGGTGTGCTGAAGGAGATGAGTAACTGCCAATGGGCTGAGCTGTTCTTCCATTACTTACTCTCTCCTTGAGTCTTTAACACTTACTCTTCTATTATCTCTCTCTTTCTGAAAGGAAAAGAAGGGGAACACCCTTCACAAATATGAAGTCCAACAATAACGAAATCTCACATTTATACCCCTTCTCTCTCTCTCTCTCTCTCTCTCTCTCTCTCTCTCTCTCTCTCTCTCCACATAATTATGCTTTAAAATTCTAACAAAAATCATTTGATGAGGACTTAATTTAAAAGTGATCATACTTTGTGTATGTCGTGTACTTTCATATGGTTTATGGTCACATTTATTAATTAATTCAAATTGCATATTGTTTTTCCCAATAACAATAGGGTTAGCATGTCTGTAATTTATATGAAATTATTCTCTAGTCTGAGAGTATTGTTACACAGTGCTTTAACCTACACATTCTTGTAGAGTCAACAACTAAGTGTATGAATCTAATATATAAATATATATTTCTGGAGTGATTTGAAATACCAAGTGGCGGTTCTCCCAAACGACTGAATGTTTAAATCTTATTTCTTCATTTAGTAGTTCAATATTATTACTCTATCAACTCAAATTTGAGACCTCTCTTGAATACTAAGATAACCCCCCAAATTTGGATAGCTTGTCTTCCTCTTTGTATCTCCCATTCATAACACTTCATATATGTATATAGGTTTCTCTCGCCCAATAAATCAAGCTATAAATTCTACCATGATGATTTCATGAGGGCCCCACAATTTCTTGACCAGTTTCCAATGGTCCTTTTTTTTTTATTCAACCCTCCATTCAAAACAACCACCTCAGCTAGCTTCTATTAATTCTCCCCAACCCAATAATGAATTATCAGAAATGACCAAACCTTATATTTCTACACACATCATGAGTAGATCCTCAGATAGCCTTCAGTAGCACTATACACACATCATGAATAGATCCCTTTTTTATTTATTTTGAACACCCTTTATTTTCACATGTTTCTCTCTGCAACCCCCAAGGCCTTAATTATTTTCTTCCCATTCTGACGCATACCATTCATTTCAGACCCAGTGAAAATTTCTAGGGCTGCACAAAAAAACCAGTGAACCGTGAATCCGGTCCGGACAGAACCGATCCGCGCGTTTTGGATTTTAACCGTGGATTAATGGTCCGGACACGGATTGAAAAATTAGTAAACCGTGATTCGCGGTCCGGACACGGATTTTGATTTTGAAACCGTGGATTAACCGATCCGGACCGTGAGATTTTTATTATATATAAATTTTAAAAATATATACATACACACACACACACATAATTTTACACAAACTTCTACTACACAAACTAGGGGGTAAACCGTGATATCTTTCAAAACTTAGGGGTTAAACTATTACACATTTACACTAACTGCTACTATATGTACTTGTTATATATTTTTGGGGTAAACTGTGATCTCTTTCAAAACTAGGTTGATAACTGTGTTTGAATGTGTATTTTTATTGATGACCCATGGAAGCAGTCTAATATTGCCGATCTGGAGTAAATAAACTCAAGATTTGTGACAACATATAGTAGATTCAATTAGTAGTTGTATATTTGTGTTTACACCATTAGTGTGAGATCCAAACGAAGGCCTCTTCTCTAATTAGTTGTGTTTACACCATTAGGTAAAATTTCAAATATATAACTTTGTAACTTATTTATATATAACAAGTAATCCGTGGATAAAACCGGAACCGATCCGTGACTCGTGGATCGGATTGGAACCGAACCGTGAGACTTTTGGTCCGGACACGGATTGTATTTTCTAAAAACCGTGACTCGCGGATTAGGATTGGATTCATGCTAATCCGATCCGATCCGGACCGTGTACACCCCTAAAAATTTCCCATTCCACTACCCCATTCAATTGATGTACTATAATGCATTTGGAAAGTAAAACTGTGACTCTGTTGATTTTCTAACAGAAAAGTGTTTGCTTATTTCTAGTTAGGACCCCAAAACTTCATAGGACCACAGAAATCTATTAAAACTGAACTCCCAAGTTTGTTTTGGAAAAGGAATATTCTTGAGTACCCAGAGCGTTTTCAAATTTAGCAGATTTTTTAATTATTTTTTTTTTTTGTGAAAAGGTAAAAATTTTATTGAAGAAATTTGACAATGGGTACATCAAGTTTGGAGAGGGAAGGAAAGGGGAAATCAACCAAAAGATTGATTAAAAATAAACTTAAACAAAACAAAAAACCCCCCAAACAATAGCTGCCCAACCGATCTAAGCATCACCGTCATCATCATGATCACGCCATGCCACTGTCACAACCCACCATCAACAACAAAGAGACATGCCATGCCAAGTGTTGGGTCACGTCCCGAGTGAATCTTGACTCCTCATTTGAAATTCTTGTATTTTTCAGGATACCTTAGCATTGCTCGTTACATAAGGTTATTTGATTATCATGGTGCTACTTCTTTCCAACCTGGTCTAATCACAATGCGAAGTATTCATTCAATTCGCAAAACAAGGAAAAGTGATGCAAATATCTATAGCTTTGATCACTAGAATTGATCAAATGTTAGTGATCAAGGCCTGAAACTTAAAGATTTGCCTATTCTTATGGTCTAAAGTTCGAAACCTATTATAGGTGTTTTCAACTTAGGGCTAGTCTATACTGACCTTAATTTGCTTCAGTATTTCTTAATTGGACTCCCCATAAGTGAGCAATCTGGACACCTAAGTTATAAAAAAGAAGCAATTGTAGGGCTAGAGGAAAAAGTTCCAACGAATTATTATCTATGTGGTCATCAATGCGTTAATTAAACTTGTTGACCGATATTGCAGGCTCTGTGCTGATTTCACCAACCGGTGGAAATGACCATTAGGTCGATAATACTATTGCAGGCTGCTTTGTACACTACCTATTTTTTGGTGCAAGTCCTAATCGGAATGTGGACCAATAATGGATTGGTCCATTGAATTGAAAAGGCCAACACATTGATAAAACGTTTTCTAATTAGCTGGAAAACAATAGATCAATATCGGTCCACATTAAGGAATAACAACGCGAAAAACATGGAGAATTTCCATGATTTGACTTGATAGTTTGCGTTCACAAGTGAAGTTAATAGTCGACCATGGTTTTAGATAACGGTATGCATCGGGGCATATGATGGTCCCTGTGTGACAATGTCGCTGGAGTACTATTAAAAATGATGCATAGTGAGAATTGGTTATAGTAGTTGTAAATACGTGCGTCGTCGTGCTCGTACAAGACACAAAGAGAGAGAGAGAGAGTGAGTGAAGCCAGTTGTACATCTTAATTTTGTGCATTATTCTGAACCGAAACTTGACTTATAGCGATGGTTCTGGAAAACTTTAGTCGTGGAACAACTATCAACCAAAAACCGTAAAATCTAAACAAAATTTTCGTTTTGGCAAAATCCTTACTTTCATGAAATAACATTTTACATCAAAAATTAGTTTACATCGAAATAAAGAGAGTCTTATTTATATGTAGTGGCCCGAATTATGATTCAAAAGGGCCTAACAAACCAACGTCCATACTGGCCTCAACTGCTAGGTGGACACATTAGCAAGACGCTTGGCGAACTCATCCACTAGGCGCTAGACGGACTGATTCGTTAGGTGGACTCACTTGCCAAGCGCTAGGCAAACTCATCCGTTAGGTGCTAGGCGAGCTTATCAGCCAAGCTGAACCAGACACTCTTTGCCGAGCCGGACACCATTTACTGAGCCAAACGCTCTTTGTCGAACCGGACACACTTTACCGAACCGAGCACCCGTTGCCGAGCCAATGGGTTCTAGGAAACTTGCAATGGGTTGAATCGGTAGGTTCGGACCTAGCCGATGAGATGACTTTGCCGAACCGATGGATTTTAAGGGGTCCCTATCATGCATGCTTGACATATCAGATGTGACATTAGGTGGCATGTATTAGGCAGCTTGTCTGGTGGCATGTTGCAAAAGTCGTGATAGGTGACATGAGCGACGTCATCCAAAGTGATAGGGTGCAAGTGGCGCCTTGTCTGGGCCACATGATTTGCCTAGGGAACCGATGACGCGTGAGGTGCGTGGAGAGCTTGGAGCCCAAGTGACTGCAATGAACTCGTTGCCTATAAAAGGCAAACTCCCCCAATTTGAAGAGGTATGAGTTTTCACAATGCTTAACCCTTCTTTCTCACTTTGTCTGTCTAGAAACTCTGAAGCTCTAGCTTCTTTCATCTTCTTCCTTCTGTTACTAGAACGTCGGAATCCCTTCCCAATCGATTAGGCGCTAATAATATTGTCACCTTTGCAGGTCATTTTCTCAGGCAAACTCACTAGGTCTCAGGTGAGGCTAGGTGGAGTCTTTAGGCCAACCAAAGGCTAGGAGAAAGACTAAAGAGGAAGAACCAAATGAGAGCGCTAGGCGAAGGTCCTAGGCTAGATATGTCCTAGCTGGTCGGCTAGGTAGTTTGGCAGAGCGCTAGGCAAAAAAGCTCAGGTAGAGCGCTAGGCAAAAACGCTCAGGCTAGGCATGAGCGCTAGGCAAAAAGCCTTAGGTGGAGCCCCTACTCGTTGGGCCAAAGCCCTAGGTGAGTTTCATACTAGCCTGTTGGCTAGGCAAGAGCGCTCAGGCGGAGTGCTAGGCGAAAAGGCTCAAGCGGAGCCCCTAGGCAGTAGGGATGGCAATTCTGGCCAATCCGCTCCGCTTCGATCCGTCCCTGCCCCGTTCGACTTGGAGTTTCGAGAATTTTTTCGAGGTTCGGGTCGGATTTGGAGGAAAAAAATAAATAAAAAAAATTAGGGATCGGGTTGGAAGCGGTTCTATATACCCCCAACCCATTTTTTTTGTTACACATCTAATATGTTATTAACATTTAGACCCCTTGAATTATTGTTAATTGATAGGGTTTCCTCAAAATATATATTAATTAGTTTATAATAAATACACTTCATTCTTCACTTCATACACATAATCAAACATAATTTAGTTGGTAATTACAACCTTCAAGGTTGGAATCATTTACTATTATGTAGTTTTATTTGGTTGGCTGGGGTTTTTGGTGGAAAATTGTAAATTGTTGCCATGTTTTTCACTATTTGGTGGTTTAGATATCAAATATGTTGGTAAAGTTTAAAGAGTATTTTTCTAGATTTTTTATTTTTTATTTTATTGATTTGGTAACTTTTGGATCAGGGCGGGGATCCCCGATCCTTGTTAGGAGTGGGGATGGAGGGTGGAGATGATTTTGCATTTGGGGATCGGGGCAAGGACGGAGGTAGATATGAGGTTTGGGGATGGCCAAATCCGTCCTCGATCCTCCTTGTTGCCATCCCTACTAGGCAGCTTAAGAGACTCACGGGAGGTTCACCCTGGAATCGATGCTCCTACATTATATTTTCTTTGTCCATCAAGGGGTGAAAAAATAACCAACACTCCCGAATAGACAAAAAAATCGACCAAATTTTTTTATTTTTGGTTGGTCGGTTTCGATCCTCGAATGAGAAAAATAATTATTTTGGTTCTATTTTAGTTGCCTAAAAATATGACTGGACTGAACCGAACCGAATTTATAAACTAGTATAGAACCGAACCGAATTGAAAGCAAAAACTAAAAAAATTGATATTTTTACCAATATTTTTTAATTTTTTTTAATTGTTTATGGACCAATCTAATCTGTTGATTTCACTGACCTCCCCTGAGCTTTCTGACAAAAGCAAGGACCTCCCCTGAGGTTTTTGAAATGCCACTTACCTCCCTTGCTTTACCTGGCAATGTCAAGATTCCCCCGTACTGTTATCTTACCTCTAACGACGTTAACTTGGCAAATCTGATGACCAAAAACCCGTTCTTCCATCTGTTCGTCATCTGTGCAAATCACTCCCTCGCAAATCGCTACCACCACCCAACCCAATCACAAACCCAAGCCTCCAAACTTAACCAGTAGCCGATCATGTTCTAAACCCACCGACGACACCCACAATTCCCTACAGTTCCACCACTCTTAGCTGATTTTTCTATACATAAAAAATAACGTAGAATTTTTCTGGTATTTATTTTTCCTATTTTGGAACAGAGCTACGGTACACATTCTGCACAAGCTTTAGTGGGGGAGTTCGCATTTGATGGTAAATTTTTTTGTCGGAGAAGAAGGTATCACTAAAATAGGTTTCAGGTGCCCACCAAAAAAAGCATGCGCCAGTGTGTAGAAACCCTCGTTTTTGTCAATGATCCTTCGTGACTTTGGCACGAGTTTTTGATATCTAGAGTGTTGTTGTGGTAAGGTGTAATGTGATAATTTGGAGAGAAAGGTAGAGATCTTGCTTTAATTGTGCAATTTGATTGCTTACACATGTAAACCCACTGGGCATTAGTTCTGTTTTTGCTTCAATTGTTCATTTGTGTTGTTTATACATGTAAACCCACAGAAAACAAGTTTTATTTGGCGAATTGTCCAACCAACATAAGTTTTCTTAGATTTGATGGTTTATTTTACTAGATTGTGGTCTAAATAGTTAACAAAATTGGATTCAAGGTAAATAGGAGTTTTAGTATTTGTATATTTTGATTGGGAACACATCTAGGAGCCATAATTTAGGGCAACAATGGTTCTTAAAGATGGGTTTACATGACTGATAATTTACTAAGGGATGGAACCAGATGGGAGTCGCCCCTACTGAAAAGAGAAAAATCTCTAGAATTATATAGAAAAATAAAATTTCTCTCACAAATTATATAGATCTGCCCCTGCAAAGTATTTTCGGAAAAAAAATTTCCCCTGCGTAGTGAGATTCTTGGTTTCGTCCCTGCTCTAGGAAGAATTGGGTTTTCATTTTTGGTAGTTTGCTTCATATGAGACCCTAATCTATGTTTGTGTACCTATTCCATTATTGTAGACATAAAAATGAGGAAAGGAAGAGAATGAAGTAAGAACAGAGTAGAAAAAGAGGAGAAAAGAGAGGTTGGGTATTCCATAGTGTTGCTTTGGTCTGAATCAGATGAGTCGGAGGCAGAGAGAACGGGAGGGATGAAGAGAGGAAAGACGTATATAGAAGGGGTAATTTTGACATTTTTAGCAACTGAGATTTCTAAAATTAATAGGTTCGGTTAAGTTTCTAACGGAAAGAAGACGGAAGGGGGCATTTATCTATTGTAAGGGAGGTTAGTGACATTTCAGAAACCTCAGGGAAGGTCTCTGCTTTTGTCAGAAACCTCAGGGGAGGTCAATGAAATTTACCCAGTTTTTAATTTGACCCAAGTAGCTCCATTTCGGTCAAACCAAAATCCCCGAAATCTCCAACTAGACTGACCTCACCCCAAACCGAATCGAAACCGATTTAAAATCAGTTGGGATTGGTCTTGGAACGTCATGTCCCAAACCAATTAGGCTTTGGAACAAATCACCCTGAACTGACCGAAACCAAACCAATGAACATATAATCCGTACGTGTGTGGACGTGTGTAAAAGAAGCTCTCAGTGCATTCTGGTTTCATTTCTAAGGACCCTGACCTGTAAATAAAAAACCTTAACATGAAATAACAGTCTCTCTTTGACCATTTGCATTAATTCAATTTATTTGAAACCCCAGTTAGAAATTCTCCTCTCTTTTTTGTTCTAAAAAAGATGGATAAAGAATTACAAGTTTACAATTATTCTAGGGTACGGAGCCCATATCATATCCACAAATAGAATATTAATAATACAAATTAGAAAATACGGGTAGATATAAAAATCTCTAACAAAAATTGGGGCGTCATTTACCAATGCATGTGAGAGAGTGGGGCATGGGGCCTTCTATTTTGTGACACTGTTAGTATTGAATATCGTGCTGTGCATGAATATAAGACCCTAAAAGGCAATAGTAATTTTCATAGAAAGTTGGGAGCAAAGAGTCTGGAGGTGTGATGCTAGCAAATGAAGAGCATTTGAAATATTGAACGAGCCTTGTAGTTATTGTGTGATAGAGATGATGGTATTGATAGTTGCGGAGTCATTGTCGTGATGATATCTTTTGTAACGTTATATGGTGCAAAATATGACATCGAATATAGTTATTAGGGTTTTACTATAACATTTCTATTATCACACAGTGTCGTTTTTTTTTCTTCTTCTATAAATTAGGTGTTCGGGCCAATTTACACACATTTCAACTAATAGCCCTAAAAGAATTGATAACACATGAGAGATTTCGAATATGAGACTTTAAGAGGTAGCAAACCCCAAAGTTAAGTCGGGTCTTGAGCACCGGGCAATACTTTGCATTTATGGTTTCCCACGTCAGGAAGTTTTGGTGCGTTGTGTGTTTATAACTTGTATGGGAGCATTCTACAGTTTGTAATTGTCTTGACGGATGTTTCATCAATTTTTAATGTGATTAATTCCTACTTTATCTACATAAACTTTAAAAGAAAACATGTTGCATTGAGCATTTTATGTACTTTTATGTGAATTCCATACAAGCTAGGCGCCATGGTAGATGTGTATCAAATGTGGCATCCAATGTCCTTGTACTTTGTAACATTCTTGTAGAACAGAACACATTTTTTGAGAATCTCCAGTGGAGTAAGGGCTGAGATAAAGCATAGCTACATGATCTGCAGCCATGTACCATACAAACTTGGCATATTCAAAACGTCGTTTCTCCTTAAATTTATTGTTGATATTATTGTTTCGTACTCGCAAATTGCAGGTAAGATTGGGCTCAACGAATTATTCAAAATGCGCGTAAGTTAACCCGGACACCCTAATCGTACAGTAAAAAATATTATTGCTCAAATTATGTTATATATGCGACATTTCATGGGAGGAAGGAATTGAAGAAATTTGTATGGTAATGGAAAGAATGGGCAGAGAGAAGGGGGTCTTTGGTTGAGATGACAAATGTGTTGAATAGTGGCCCATCCCTTTCCTCCATTAAGAGGAAAGTGGAATCTCTGCACTTCCCATCCTTCCCAGTGTCCCATGTCTGCCCTTATTACTATATTCTCCCACCTCACAACTCACAAGGTATCCAAATTCTTAAATAATATTGCAAAAATATGGACACCTCTCACTTTCACTCAACACCTCACAAAGTAGCCAAGTATTAAATACTAGAAATGCCTCAATATTCTCTCCAAATAACTCGTTACTCCCATCAGCCAGTCATAAAAAGTTAAATTTACGAAATTAGACATAAAAAGTATATATAAGAGAGATAAAAACATATTGCAATGTTCGCATGCAGAAATTGTACGTCCTAATTGTTCAAATTGTAACTTCAGAGTTTGTTCTCTATCCTCTCTCCAATTTGAGATGTGCGAAGTGCTATCTGCTATCTCGAGTAATCAGGGCAAATGGTAAAATTAGTCAAGGTACGCGTAAAAGACAATAAAACATTATAATCCAAATAATGCATGCTAGAAAGGAGGCAAACCTTAACCTCGATCCTTTCCCTGAATTCGAGGATAATGTTTCCATCGCTAAAGTTACACCAATGTTTATTGATTTGTCTACTATTATACTAATTGTGAATTGGAATGTTCCTTATTTGCAATATATTACAGGATAGATAAGCGGTGGATCCTGCATTTTTTGTAGTAAGAACAAAACACAATAAAATATGGCCACGAGCCTACAAGTCTAACTAGCTAATTTGTAATTTTTTTTTGAATGGCGAAAAAGGAACCTTTTTTGATCAAATGTAAGCGAAACAAAAGATTAAAATTAAAGAGAAGAGAGACGGCCAAATGGCATCACAACAACGAGTGAAACATCCTACTAAAGTTGGCACCGAACTCTCTCTATAATGATATACTGCTCGAGCCTTGAAAAAACATGGTTGGCAAGCAAGAAACCAACCAAGCCCCAAACTAGCTAATTTACAATGAGGTACTAATGGTGCTGTACAAGTTTCCAAATTTCAGTGTTTCTTGCAGTGATGGAATCTGTCTTCACCCAATTAAGAGATGATCTTCCTAGCTACCTTTAATTAAAATATGGATATAAAATAGAGTAGTAATCCACAATTTCCAATAAGAAAGTTCGTGATTCTTTGGAGGACATTCCAAAATCAGAAAGCTGGAGTTCTTAATTATCTACTAATCATGCATGTATAAAAAAGTAGATAAACATATATATATATGTATGTATGTATCATATATGCTTTCCTTAATGGGAAAGATGGATCATGTATTACCATACATGTACCCTTGTTGTTAGTGCCTAGAATGCGATTTTCCAATATTGGAATGCGAATGTGTTGTTCTATAATCTATCACATATTCAGATGCATGTATTTTGCGGTAAATTTTTTTAATTTACTCCTCGTCCACGTTCCTCATAGAATAAAGGTTGCGAGCAATGAATCGAAAATGAGAGAAATCTCGACAATTATGTATGTTGCAAGTTGCAATAGGTCTGTACGTATCGTATATTTGTGGAGTTGAAGAAAATATATTATTATCGTAAAGGAGAGAGATTATTGGGGACATTATATTGATAGCTAGTTGATACGGAAATTGATCCTTCGAAAAGTTGTTGAGGTATAGTAACATATGTATATATTAATGACAGGGGAGGACTAATAGCTAGTGGTGGATAAAGAGGCAAGCATTTCCATTAAAAGTTTAGCCTACTGGAAGCCATATATGTGGAAGATAGGAGAAGTATGAAAAGCCAGTTTTAGTAGAGCTGGATTCCATGTTCTATCATGAATCTAGCTATATCCCTCACCTATTGAAGGTCCGTATTTATATGATTATGCTAAGTACAATGGAGGGAGCGAGCTGTAAATTCGTACATCCCTGAATTCAAATTCGTCAATTTCTTGGGGCTAGACTGTAGGAGAGAAATTTTTTGTGGATCCCCGAGTTTTAGCATGGATGACCTGACAGTATTTGAACCGTAGAGTGGAATAATTGAAATACGTGTTAGCTAATCCGGACACTTCTGATTATAGAACCAAAAAGGAAGATGAGAGAGACACCTTTACAATGGAGGAAAGTATGTCCCAAAAGAGGGGGGCATTGGTTAGGTGACTGAAGTTGGTCAATGCACCAAAACCACCGTACAACTCTCTCTAGCTACCTTCTCTTAAAAACTCCAAGGCATCACGTGAAGGGCATATATCGTTGGTCACAATCTTGGCCTAGAAAAAGGCCTTTCGTAACCATAAAAAAAAAACAAAAAAATATATGGCAAGACGAAATTAAAAGAAAAATAGAAAGAAAAGGTGGTTTGGTCACCTTTCTGTATCCTTTTTTCATTGCTGTAAAACAAAACAAACTAGGCCACCTTTTAAAAGCTCCAATAATTCTTTACAGTACCCTTCACTCTCCCCACAACCACCCTTTACATCTCATCAATGGTCAGGGATCTCGAGTGTTCTATACACAGAAAAACTATCTAGAAAATATCTGAAATTTGAAAATGAATGTCTCAAATTCACTTGGGAGTAATCTGAGCCACTCATTTTTAAATTTTTTGTACTTTCTAAATATCTTTTCTTGACACTTGGCATTTCTTGTCCATAATAAGTAAAAGGATAAAAGATCCTCCCCAGTACTAAAATAGAAGTGGACGGTTCAATTTCTTCGTTCTGGACTGTTTTTGGGTTCTCATTGATGATCATAGTTGTTCAATTTCTAAAACTTGTCATATCAAAAATTTTATCGATCGGCTTTCGTATGGTATGTTTTTGGGACATGTTTATGTTTTTCAAAAAAAAAAGTTTGCAGAATTAAATTAGAACCTAGTTTCATTAAGATTAATGCGTTTGGAAAAATATCAAAGGATCTGCGATCAAAATTATTTTTAAGATGATCTTGACGAGTTCAAAAAATTTAAAAAATAAATAGATATGATCATCAAAATATGTTCGAGAAGAACCCGGAAAATGCCTCAAGAAGACTACATGAGATGAGATTCGAACTGGAGACGATTCTTTCCACTAAACATTTGGAAAATTGCTTCAACAAGGAAATACGCACAACGCTTTGAGTGTCCAAGAGTCTCTGCAGTTTTTTTCCTTTGCTAACGTAGCATAGCAGTTGCATAATGTTTCCGAAAGTAGGTGATCTGTCTTTTGGAGCCAGAAATTTCACTACGCAGGGGCAAAATTTTTTTCCAATATATTTTGTAGGAGCGAGCCTATATAGTTCATAGGAAAAATTCTTTTGTCCTATATAATACAAGATGGTTTTTTTTTTCATCCCTGGACCTATAGTCCTTTTGTAATTGAAAAATAGACTCAACACTGTCGCATTTCAACGATTGAGTAATTAATTTGTTACTTCAAAAAATAAACATTTGGAGTAGTTATTTTGTAATGAAAACCGGCTAATCGGATATCAATAATAAGTGAATAACCTAATAATATTTATCTTGAGTATAATGGAAAATCAGGACATATATATTCACTTGATTTTTGGTACGAGAAAATTCAGCCAATATGGGGTACGCATTCTCCATGAATTTATTTTGGCATTTTTGTCTGCCCACGAGTTCCAAAACGCCCTCCATTTTTTCTTAAATTATTGAGTCATTCTTCCTAAATTTTTCTTTTTTCGTCTTTTCTAAATTTGTTTTAGATTCGAGTACTTTTTTGTATTAATCATTAATTCATTACAAAGAGCGGCTATTGAAAGTAAAAAATTATGACAAAAAAAAAAAAAAATTCACTGAAGAAAAAGAACTTTGAAACCGTTGCTACTATTGGTTTTAGGGTCGTTATATCTTAATCTTTTTTCAATCTCTGTCCAAATTTTTATATATACATTTTTTATTATTCTCGCGGGACAAATAATTAGTCCAAAAATTATTTAAAAAGCTAAACAACAAATAACGAAAAGTACCTAATACCGAAAAATACCAACAATTAGGGAGAATGAGTCTTTAACCTATAGAAAAAATAATTCCCAAAAATCCATATAGACAAATATATCAAAATAATAGAGATTTTGTTATACTAAAGGATCAAATCAAAATTATCCACGGAATGCACCCAAGAAAAGGGTACATAAAATATACAATGGCTTGCGGGCCACATTTTTAGGTCCCACACAAAATAATCCGAATCATTCATTAATTTTTAAAAAAATTCAGAAGACCAATTAAAAATATTAGCTCAATTGGTTACGGAAGCGGTTGATCCGAAGTTGAACTTTTCATTTAAACTAGAATTCCGAATAAAAACTTGCAGTTTGAATCAACCACTTATACATATCCAATTGAAGTAATATTTATGGCGTGTTCTACTAAGCCAGTTTTCAGAATAAATTAATTTTTCACGATTTTTTATGTGATATATTATAAGAAAATGATTTGTCTTGATTTGGAAAAAAAACTGTTTCTTATTAGTTTAACACCCCTTAGTAGAATTACCTAAAAAATTGTTTAAAAAATAATAAACGATTTAGATTATTCATGCGGTATCCCAAAATGAGCACTGAAAACCGTTGTATTACATTTTTTGGTATCCCTTTTCTACGTTACCCATATAGTACGGCTCTTATCAAATAACCAGCTGTCCAAAATTATTGGATCCAGGCCGTTCAATTTGGTGATCAGTAAGAGTATTAAATTCAGTATTAACTAGGGTATAATCATGTACAAATGGTCAGAAAATTCGAACTCTCTTTTTCTCTTTTTACTTTACGATCGATGGTCAAATTGAAAGCGATTGATCAATTGAACTTTGTAGATCACCCACTCATATGACTGTGTTCGATCCCTTGGACGATCTAGATGCGGGGTCCACGTACTCTTATCGTAAATGCGGGTGTACAATATCAGGACTACAGTACAACTTAGATATGGACATGTGATATTGATCCACGTACTTTTATTTTCATTTCATAACGGGTCAGTTTACGTTTATTTCGATTAAGTTTGGGGTTTAAGTTTACAGTCCATTTATAAAGAGCATAATTGAAGGTGTTCTTCTAACAAAAAATTATTTTTTTCAAATATCAAGACGGGTCATTATTTCACAACACATCGCATAAAAAAACGTGAAACATTAATTTTTTCAAAAAACTAAATTAGTGGAATACCCCTTTAGATTCGGAGTAAAATTAAATATAAACTGACCGAAAAAGAATTGATACAATCAGAGAAGTCTAGAGTTCTATATCTTACACTCCCTCCGTTCCATAATATTGATCTCCTACGAAACTATGTGCAATTTTTAAACTAAAAAATAATGTACTTATGAACATAATTTGTTCAACAATATGGATCTTGTTTGATAGATCACATTGTGAACTTTTAAACTGTGCGGAAAAAATCCAAAAATTATTTTATAAATGCATTATATTTTAGTTTGAAAATTGCATATATTTTTGTAGGGACCAATATTATTGAACAGAGGGAGTATCTTAAGAGCAAGTTAGCCTATAACTATCTGGTTTTCAACGCTTGGCGAACCCTTGGCATTATCCATTTTTATAAAACAAAATAATTCGATTAAGCTTACAAAAACTGTTTTAGTTTTTTTTTTTTTTTAAACAAAATTTATGCACGTGGGAAGAGGCTTAAATCTATTGTTAAGTACTGATCATTGAAATGATGATTAGCTAATTTGGGCTATCAATGTCCCGATATTCCTTAAACATGAGAGATTGGACAGCGCACTCACAACCAGGTTTCAAATGCCTCTTCCAAGCCCACAAATTGGGTCATCTCCAAACTTGGCTTCAAAATCAATGCTGCTACACGTACACACCACCATTCACTAACGATGTACAAATTGGCTTTGGAAATTCATTTCTGAGTCCCACACGAATGATTCAAGCAGTTCATTTAACTTAGAATTAATGATTTTTCAAGGACCATGCGAGAAATTAACTTTGTTGGACGTGTCTAACTAGTCGATCCAAAATCGCCCAATTTCATCCAAAACGATTAGAAAAATCAGCATGCATTCCTCTCAAGTTTATTATAGGTGATCCTTAGTACCTCAGAATTAGTATCACTCATTGTTTTATTTTTTTTAAACAATGAAACAAAATTTCATTATCACAAATGTAATAGATGAAATCGATACAATCGAAAAAGAAAAGCATAGAAAGAACTTAAAATAAAATTAATCACCCATAGTTGTTCTTCCAAATTCTCTTCGCACTCTCATGTGTTTATTTTTTTTATTTTTCCAAATTATAAATGCCAGGTTGTAGTTTCTTTAACGATAAAAATTGGAATCTTAAGTTGTCACTTTGGCATATGAAACATATCTTAAAATGTTAGGCAATGGCGAGAGAAAGAGAGCTATGATTGCACAACTTTGGTGGGGGCTTTTGATGATGGTCGTTTCTTTAGCCAACAGAGCTTTTGAAAGGGACTCACAATCATAGAGAGATGGAATAGGCATCTAAAGCTCTGATACTGATCTTGGACAACCATATGACTGAGATATGTGGGGTTCATTTGATGGGGACATGTGAGAGAGAGAGAGAGAGAGAGAGAGAGAGAAAGAGGAGAGAGACAGTCCGAGGGTTGATCTAGTTGGTTGACAGATTTATTTTCCAAAGCAATTGATTACTGTTCGATTATAGGGCATAGCCCGTAAGAAATTAATTTCTTGTGATCTTAGTCACGACAGGGATGATTTGCCTTTGCTTGAACTGGGGAGGAGAATAATAGAAATACGTATAAGTTAGCTCGAACACCCTCACCGTCAAAGGAGAGATGAATCCAGATCTCAATGCATATTCCTCCTAAATTCCCACCATGGCATATATATCTAAAGGCCAGGAATTCACAAGTAATATTTATTTTCTAGAACATTCAAGGTGTTCCCAACTAGTATGTCATTTCATGTCGAGAGCTGGTAAGGCATAGTGCAATACACCGAGCGAATCACAGTTGCCTTTTCATGTTTCCTTCTTATCATTTTCGTTTCATGTCAAGAAAACAGCAATTATATTATTGATTACAGTATTTAATTACTCTTTGCAGAATGCAATGCCACACGCATGGGATTTGGCAATTGCCACAGAAACACTATGCGGAAAAACGTTATTAGTGGTGGTAAAAACAGTTTAAGCATATTTTGGTGACAATTCATTCTATTTAACTTTTTTTTTTTTATTTTATTCCTAGCGGACAATCTTTTAGAGTGATGGAGTCATTTTTGAGGCTTTGAATGAAAGATATGCATATATTGTAGACACATGGTGAGCTTCTACTAAAAATACCGAAAATACTTTTAGTGGAAACTCAACTATAGTCACATACACAAATAGGGGTGGGCATCGAGTCATATTGTGTCGTATTCTTGTCATGTCATCCCGTGTTCTCAACTCTAACAAACCTGTTTAGTTTTTCATGTTGCCGCTAACTTCGTGTTGGGTTCGTGTCGTGTTATTTTGCCTTTCCATAAATTCTTGTGTCGTGTGTCTTGTCGTGTTACCTCATGTTTGTGTCAGAATTCTTCCAATCCTAATCTGACCTATTTAACTTTTCTCGTTATCATGTCTTGTCATAATCTTATTTCCTGTAAATAATAACTAATCCTAACCCGACTTCGTGTTAGGTTCGGATCGAATTATGTTCTTGTGTTGTGTTGAAAATTCCAACCTCTACATAACACACATAGAGGAGTGATAGGAGTAGATTGTTAACAGATCAGGCCCAAAGATAATGGGCCTACCTGACATTAGGACTGCACTGAAGAGTGTCTAGGTTGGTACACAAGTAGTACTACAATCTTTGGATAGTGGTATCAAAGCTATGAGCTGTATAACTGATATTGCTTGTGTGGGCATTCATTCTGGGCCAAGACTCGAAGCTAGTAGAAAAAACATGGGTGCCGAGAGGGTAGCATCCGACGTGGTGCCCCTCTGGCACATTCGAGCTGTCCAAAAATGTATTGGACGGTTCGGATTAAGACACTTTCTCACCTCACTCTCTCTCCTCTTTCTCTCTCCAAATCTAAGCCATCCAATACACTTTTCGATGGCTCAGATGTGTCGAAAGGCATAATGTGGTGCCCTATATGCACCCCAAGTTTTTCTCCAAAGCTAGATACTCCTGATCAATAGTATGATCCGACATCAGATAGTAGTTATTTTTATTTTTTTTTTGCATCTCATTGAATAATCTTTCTACCGCAACCCGATCCGAACCAATCACAATTGGTATCAATAGCCTCCTCTACGTGGAATTTGTATCTGCAATCTCACAATAATTAAAATTGCTACACAATCGCTAGACCAACCATGAAACGAAATAGTACTAAATGGAATCCGTGGGGATGGGGAACCCTCCTGTCCCTCAAGTTGTTCACCACCTACCAACAAATCCTCTACGCGGTGAATATCTCTAATCATTGCACCGACACTAGCACAACAGTGCCGGTCCTTGCATAGTAGGGGCTGCGCAGCCCCCAACGCAAACCCCAAGTGGCCTTTTGGGGTACTTCTGGAGGGCATTGGTTTCTCCTAGCTATCCTTAGAGCATCTTCACTCCTACACCAAATTTTTACTCAAATTTGAGTAAAAATTTGGTCAAAAACTTGATTTGATATCAACCCTTCCATTGGAAAACCACTTTTTAACAAAATTCTAGTTAAAATTTTGTCAAAAATAGTTTTTTTTTTTTTTGGCTCCAAAACTTTCCCACCATTTTGTCAAAAACCGTTTTTTTTTTGTTTTTCATTTTGTCAATTCCCTTTCATCCTCTTCTTCCTCATCTGCGGAAACAAGAAAACAGGTCTTCAATTGAACAATAGAGCTGTTGCCTATTTGGTGTTGAGCAAATTTGGTGAAAAATTGGAGCAAATTTGGTGTTGAGCAAATTTGGTGAAGGAGTGGAGTGGATTTTTGGGTAATTTTTACTAAAATTTAAATTTGGTGAAATATTTGGTGTAGGAGTGGAGATGCTCTTATAATGCAATTGTTCTGTGGTTTTTCTTTTTCTTTTTTTTTTGTTTGGTTTTTCCTCTCCGTTTCAGCATTTCGTTGAATGCCCTTTATCAGCTTATACTTTGTCCTTTGTCGAGTTCTAATAAAATTTTATTGAGGATAAAAAAAAAAAGTACACACCATCAAAAACACCACCTGTGATCCAAAAAAGGAAGACAATATGCCAACCAAAGAACAAGAACACTCCAAAACAAAACAACCACTCCAAGCCAAAAATAAAAACCTTAAGAAAGACACCCCTACAATAGCAAAAAGGAAACAAGCCTAACCGAAGCACCCCTGCTAAAAATCCCAAAGACAAAATAGCCAATAAGATGAGAATGAGCCTGAAAAACGAACATAGGAAAGACCCACACCAACCTCACACCAACAAGGATCCAAAAATTCAAAATCTAAAGATAGAGAAGTGCCGTCATCCAAATCTTCATAATCTCAAGCACCATCGTCCAAATTATTAAGGATTTATTATTACTCCATTTATCTCAATTTTTTAATTGTTTCTTGTTCTATTCTAGCTGAATAAAGAATTATTTGCATCTTTCAATTAATAATACTTTTTAGATGCAGTATTATTCTTATTTGATAGATCTTAATTAGTTTCATTTAAAAAAAATTAGGGAAAAACTACAATACACACCCACTAAAGGATAGGAACACAAAACCCTAGATTTGGAATATTATTCTCTTCTTGTGAAATATTTAGGCTAATTTAGCAATGGCAAGATTTTTGTCCAACCAATGAGGATGTGCAGTAATATTATTTGTCACGTTACGTTACTAGTACATCAATATATTCCCTACAGGGTAGTTACATAAAACCCTAGATTTGGACACACTCTCACAAAGAATCCTACCCAACTGGGTGAATCATGCATATATCCTACCAAATCGAACACTTAACTAATTAATTTGTGAGCAGTTGATGAGTGACATACGATCGTCTTATTTATGGGTGTCAACTTAGTTGGGATATGTGATTTAGGCTGTGATACTTGTAGCTCCTTCCCCTTTAATCAGTGTGTAATCATTTTCTGTTTGCGGTGATTAATGAAGTTTTTCTCTTATAAAGAAAACACTTAACTATGAATAATTAATTTGCAAGCAGTCGATTTTGCGTTGTTTTCCAAACCTACGCCATTGCATAATTGAATGTGTTGTCTAATCAATTTTAGATCGAATTGATCATTCACAAAATGGATTACATTTTTTTTATTAGTAAAAGACAATCTTGATCGATTACCCAATTTGTTTAAAAAATTCTAACGAGTGGATTTTGGAATCCATTATTGTTATGGATTACATATTGATTATTCACAGACTGGATTAAATGTTACGGTTCTTTATAAATTCCTGCTGAGTGACCGGTTCTCTAGTCCAATAGCAATACTGTCTTTCCAGATTCAAAATTGTTTTCGGTAAACGGTATTTTTGAAATGTATGTGAAGAGAATGACTAGACTTTACGATATAGACAACGGTAAAAAATACCGAAAATGCTATAGTTGAAACGTAGCTTCAATATAAAACGACACAATATAAACCGCATAATAGGTACATATAGTACACGCGTATTGTTAACTTCTCCCAGAACAAATTTAAAACTACTTGGTGAAAAAGTACAGATTTTAAACCTTGTGTGAAATTCATGAACATGCATTTCACATTGTGTCATGGTGATTTGATGCATCTAATTCAATGTCCCCGAAATTCCAATTTTGGCCTACGGGTTGACTCCCAGTAATGTTTGTTTGGTAGTAGGGGTGGTCCATATATATGCAAATTTTTACGAGGATGGAGCAATTTTTTTTTTTCCAAAGAGTGAATTTCATTTCATGAAAAATGCGGTTATTAACTAGCAGAAACAAGGACAACAAATCAATAACATACAAACGAGAAGAACATAAAATTGAACTAAAAAAAAATGAAGGATATATATATATTTTTAGCGAAAGATTGCTTCAGCTATTTGATATCCGTGATGAATGTATGATGTCGATGCAAATACATGCTATGGGCTTCACTGAAAGATATATGTTAATGTATAGCTGTGGTGGACGCATGATTTATGTTCATTAGAAGCCCAAACCACGTGTATTTTCATATTCATAATAAAGTATATATTTTATATGTATATATTGCTACTTTCAAGGTTGAAAAAGAGATGATATTGTGTGCACGTGTAGCCACCGTTTAATTTTATGCTTGCAACCTAAAAAATAATTGACAACTTAAGATTTTAGGAAATTTTGTCCCTCACATAGAATTTTTAAGATTTTTTTTTTCACTCAATGGACTCGCAGGGGCCAGTCCCATAGTATTTTTCCTTATTAATATGAAAATTAGTATAGTATGCGAGGATACTTAGAGTTGTCTAGGTTTTCAGGTCCCTCTCTTGCACCCCTTGGAACCGCCCCTCATCTACTCGATATTATAAAGTGGGAGCACAACTTTAGTGAGGACTTTTTTTTAGGCTAACTCACTTTTTTACTATACCCAAATTGCCCTTTTAATTGCCACATAATTACCTCTTGCCCTTTTAACTGCCACTAAATCTTTTTTTGTTAAAATTCGACATGCACACACAACACGTGTACTCAGAGCCCTAGAGTTTAGAGTAAAAGAAGTCTAGAAGCAGCTACAAGAATGGCACGGATTTGGGGCACAAGACATATACTTTACTCCCTGAGTCACTTTTTAACTGTGTAGTTTAGTAATTCTAATAAGTTAGTAATTCTAACTTATTACGGAAATATCATTAATTATACTTTTCACAGCAACTTTTCTTCAACTTGTATCGCAATTTTCAAAATTCCTATACTTTTAACTATTAACATTTTAAAAGAACAATAATAATTTTATAAATTTTTACCCATTAAATTTTCAAAATAAATGTTTATTAAGAGACAATCAAAAATGAAATACTAGATATATCATTTGAGAACAGAGGGAGTATTAATTTAGCTCTCTATTTTAATTGGGGCATTAGACCCAATGAAAAGCCCAACGGCGACCAATGGGAAAGTACAAATACGGCTCGAGGACCAACATAGCACCACGGGTAATAAGGATCTGCGTTTGATACAGAGCTTGGACCGGCCCAAAAAGGACTCACGCCCCAAGGCCCGGCCTGTTAGCGGAAATATAAAAAGTAGCAACTTTTAGGAGTTTGGATTCCTTTTTTCCTCTAACCTTGTAACCCTTTTTTTTTTTGGCTAAAAAAGAAAAAGAAAAAAGAAGATTTAACACGCCAGCGAAGTAAAAAGAAGGATTTGGTCCCCTTAGTTCCCCAAACCACTACACTCCCGTTGTGCCCTTAATTGTGCATTCTCTAAAATCTCCATTTAACATCCGTCATCTGAATTGTTCATTTTGTCAAAAATGTTGATTAGATCATTCGTTAGAGAAATCAAATTAATTGAATATTGAAACCATTTAATCGTATACCATTTATTTTAGGAAAATAGATGACCTCCATGATATATAGACTTAACTGCAAGAGAAAAGTGTCTCACTAACGTGTCTACTCAATTCTGATCAATATTAATTTTTGCATGGATAATATGCTCAAA
This sequence comes from Vaccinium macrocarpon, assembly GCA_022606695.1. NCBI lineage: Eukaryota > Viridiplantae > Streptophyta > Magnoliopsida > Ericales > Ericaceae > Vaccinium > Vaccinium macrocarpon. The sequence goes on from CM040173.1 coordinate 24,262,041, forward strand.
AGGTTCTTCAAAAATTGAACAGATCATAAATAGAGTTTTTATGACTTACAATTGAAAGCACTGGGAGTGAAGTACAGGTAAAAGACAAGTGTTCCAAATAGTACTAGTTTGACTGCTTGGTTCGCAAAGAAGAGTAAAGTAGCTACTTTTCTTTTGTCATTTTTTATACATCAGTTCGTGGGTTAGTGGGGAGTTAGTCCAAAGGAATCTAGAAGTTATTCATAACTCTAAATCCTAAAAGCTTCTATCGAGACTCGAATTTTAATTTTTCTTGTAAAAAAATCAGGAGATAACTGTTAGACTACGACCCTTTAGTTAAAGTAGCCTACTTTGTTGAGTTGAGTTTGGGGATTTTGCACTTTCGCTAATTAGGTAAGTTGAGAGAGAGAGAGTGAGAGAGAGAGAGAGAGAGAGAGATGTGGGGAGTAGCGATAGTAGCGGTGGTGGGTGCAGAATGCTTGGAGGTGGGGCTGAACACCATAAGCAAAGCAGCAATGAGCAGAGGGATGAACAACTTCATCTACAGTTCTTATTCTACTACCCTTGGTGTTCTCTTCCTCGTTCCTGTATCCTTCTTCTTCCACAGGTATTAATTCCTTCTGTTAACTCTATTAATTACTCCTACTATTTCATATCCTATATCTCTCATAACTCTCTCTCTCTCTCTCTCATGGTTGCAGAATGACTTCTCCTCCACCCAAGCTCACCTCCTCCACACTCACCAAACTTTGTCTTCTTGGGGCAATCGGGTACCACATTTTCTCTCTCTGTTATACTATTGCTTGCCTACTCAGCTGCCAAAAGTCATGCATCCCAAAAACACAGTTTTGGATGTAATTTAGACATTTTTTAAGGCACAATTTTTTCTACCAGAATCGCATTTTAACACATTGGAAACTAATTTTTCACATTTTCCGGTCCGTTTCACGAAGTGCATTATTAATTATTATTTTTGTTTTTTCACGTTTTACGAGATTAGTCCTTTTCTTTACATAAGACACTTTAAAAACACTGCAAACTAATTTTTGGCATTTTCTGGTCTAGACCCCGTTTTGGGATATTTGGAAGTCTCATTTTAGTTTTTCATTGTTAACTTTTTTGCTCTTTAGAATATGGTCAGAATGAATTTTAAATTTGGAAGAAGTGTTTAAAAAAATGTGGAGAATGAATTTTGCAACACGAGTAACGTTTGATAGATATATTCATGATACATTTTATAGGTATTTTTGTTAATAAAAATGAGAAAAAGTAAAGAATGAGAATTCAAAAATTAGAACAGGCCCTTATTAAGAGGCTGACGGTAGTGATTAGACATCAGTAGCATTTTCTATCAAATACACTACAGTTGATTCTCTGTTGCAATCAAATTCCCGGAGACTGATTGTGGGGACTAAATTAATCGTGGTGTATGTATTTTTTTACTTATGGTTGATGTATTATTTTTATTTTAATTTTTATTGCAGGTATTTTGTACAAATGTGTATGTATTTGGGAATTCAGTGTAGCTCTCCAACTTTGGCCTCAGCACTCACAAATCTTGTCCCAGCTTTCACCTTCATACTTGCCTGTGTTGGCGGGTACGTTCTCATGTCTTGTTAATCATGATTACAATTTACAACTAGTAAATGGTTATATTATTAAATACTAATCAATTCAGACGAATTAGTGCTTCCTTCAATAGCACGTATTTCTCTTTTTCTTTTTGTCGGCCATGGGCTTTGTATCCATTAAGTTTCATCATGAACTTATTAATTAGAATTTTTTTTGTGAAGTAACACATCAATTCAAGCATTAACATATTTTATTTTTTTTAATAACCAGATGTCGGCGAACTTACACACTTTGATTAATTTTGGGGCCCATGATAACGACCCGGTATAACCTTCAGTAGCCCCAAGAGTTTGCTGAAGCATCACATATCTTGACCATTTCTATTATGTAATACAAATTTATCTGTAAATTAGTCGCATATTTTTCGGCCTTTAGTATTTTTTTGTTGGAAAATTCTACCGTCCGATTAATGGACGAATAATAAAAGTATTTTTTGACCGATAAGAGTGCATTCTTACTAGTAAAAGTGTATGCACTCTTGTTAATCAAAGAGTATTCCTATTAGTAAGAAACCATTTTTATCGTTCACAGCCAATAGAATGTCTTTTGATAATGAGAACCATAAGCATATAGAATTGAAATAATGAGCTAGAAACAGTCCAAGAGTGGAAAAAGTAGGGAGAATGACCAAAACATGGTTATTAAAAGTATTAATTCCAATTGCACGAGAAGGTTATTGGAAATAACCAGATTCATGACACGGGAAAAAAAAATTCCACATAAGTGGTACCCTCAAATACCCCTCTGTGAATTAAACCCTAACATCCAACCTCTCTTCCTCCCCTAGCCACCGTCTCCCTCCCTCCCTAAACCTCATCTCACTATCACCCGTCAAAAAACATATTTTTAATATCACCGAAGAGTAAGAACACGATATCATTTAAAAGCATGCTTAATAACTATTGCAAACGGAAATCGTCGGGCATGAGAGAGAGAGAGAGAGAGAGAGAGAGAGAGAGAGATTGTCAGGCCTGGAAATCGTCGGAGTTTGAAGTGTCGAAGTAACTGATTTCGATGGCGGTGGATGGTTTGATGTTCGGCCAAGAGAGATCCAAGACAGTGGAGGTTTGATTTGGGGAACAAAAAATAGAATGAGGGTATTTTGGGCAGTTTACATATAATTTAACATGTATGTGGAATTAAAATTTTCCTTCTCATGAGTTGGAAATTTTGGATACCATGTCCATATTTTTGGCATAATTTGCCCCAACCACCATGTTTTGGTCATTTCCTAAAAGAAAGTAACAAAATTGCAAACTAATGCCAACTACTCCTTGACCACTATTGAAAAGATGAATTTGGAGTGCAATTTGCATTTCGTCACGGATTCATCCCGAGTCTCATCTTGAAAACCGAGCTATTAACTATAATCTTTTAGGGGGAAAAGAGAACTATAGGTGTATTTTTTTGGGGGGGAAACAATGACGTGATTATTTTATGTAAAAAATTTGTTCAAATTGGGTGACTTCTAACGTCCATTCAACTATGTAAAAGTATCCGAATGATACACTTAATAAATTTTTAAACATCACTTCGGAAATCACCCTTTGTTCACTGCCACCTTGTTCGTTTTGGTTTTTAAGAAACGATTTTCTTAATTATTACCCCTATGGTTTAATATTATTCTTAATTTTCTCTTTATCTCTCTCTAATAAATAACCTATATTTTTAATTATTATTCCTATTTTTCCTTTCAATAATTACCAAACTAAAACCCAAAATCAAAACCAAACACAACCTGCATGTGTCAACAAGAGATTGACTTTGGCACTGATGGACCCCATGCCACAAATCCCTTTTTCTTAAATGTAGGGTTGTCTAGGTCAATTTATGCATGGACATCCTATTTTCTTAATTGTAGGGTTGTTTAGGTCAATTTATGCACAGGCATCTTAAGTATTTTTCTCCTCGGCCTTGTTAAAGACAGACAATTCACGTTGGGACTAAAAAATTAACGAGAGATTTTTTTCTTAGAGCATTTCTACTCCTTATCCAAATCCTACATCAAACTCAAATTTGAGTAAAAAATACCAAAAAGCCCACTCAACTCCTTCACCAAATCCTTCATCAAATTTGATATTACTCAAATTTTTTACAAAATTTGGTGAGAATTAAATCTAACATCAAATTTTGAAGGCTATTTTCTCCCTCTCAAATTTACAACAATGCCATTAATGAAGCTTTTACTCAAATCTATGCCTTGATTTGTTTTTACCCATTGGAGTGATCTATACCAAATCAAATTTTTACTCAAATTTGAATAAAAATTTAAATAAGGGGTAGAGATGCTCTTCCAGTTTGGCCCAGGAAGTTCCAAATTTAAACCCTTTGAAATGTCTAGAATTACACGTGATCTTTTTTGTCACTTTTGAGCTTCCTTCAAGCAATTGAAAATATCTACTTCTGTTTCTTATTGGATATTCATCAATGCCCGGCCCACATATTGCTTTCATCACAACCAAACAAACCATATGTAGAAAGGACAGTGTGGCTGCGTCAAAAGTTGTAGATTGATTGGAGAAAATTTTGGGTGCGTGTAGGGCAGGGTACACGTGGTACTCTGCCAGTGCATTCGAGCCGTCTAAAAATACAATGGACGGCTCGGATTGAAACCCATTTTTTAATTTTTTTTTGCTTTTTTTAAAAATCCGTCCGGCACTTTTAATCCGAGCCGTCCGTTGCATTTTTGGACGGCTCGGATGCAATGTACGGGCACGACGTGGTGCCCTACCCGCACCCAAAATCTTCTCGATTGAAAGAGACTTCCATTGCTACACCATCTCCGTGCCCAACCATTTTTCTCTCACTGCATTTAAAAATTTTCATTTAGGCAACTTTCCAAAATATAATACTCCCTTCAGATTTGTTGATCAATTTTGAGAGTTCATGTTATTTTTCAAATGATTATATATTGTAATTTATAATATTTTATGTAATTTTAAAAATATTGTCTTATAGAATTAATCGAGATTTATCAAACAAAATTCATATACAATACTTACCAATTTAAAGATATTACTAATTTTTTTATCTGGTTATAATAGAACGAGAGACAAACAAATCCGGACGGAGTGAATACTAGTATATCGCAACTAATGCAGTTTCGTGAATACTGTAATTTAGTTAGAATTCCTGATTTTTTCATCCGACTAATAAGGAACAATAATGCTCGGTGCACAACAGTACTCCACCACAACAATTTATGTGACACTGCATGATTGGTAATAGGAGAACAATATTTTGAAACTACTTTGTAATAACCAGACACCAATCGTGCAATGTCATGCAGCCTGTTGAGGTTGGTGTAGTGGCACATTATAATTTTTTGATTAGCGTACTGCATTAATTACTATCAACGGTGTAGCCAATAAGAGTTGAGAGGCACATGCTAGCCCGGGTCTCTCAAAAACAATGTTATTCTATAAGGAATACGTATATTTTTTAGTATTAATATTTAAAATCTTAGAACATGTATATTTTTTTAAATACTCCGTTGAATGATGATTAACCTATGAAAATATTTTTTTTCATGGTACTATTACTAATTAATCTTATTTTTCGGTGCTAACTTTGAATTAAATTCTAGTTCCGTCACCGATCGCTATAACAAATCACAAGTCGGATTTGCTTAATTTTTCTCCAGTTCCTGGGCTTTTATTATAACTTCACCCACCTACTTTACCTCTCACAAGGAGAACGATTTTTAACTACTAATCATAAGGAAATTAATGGCTTTAGATTCTTTGGACAATATTTGCTAGTTAGTTAATTTGGTGGGGTTATGGATGACTTAAAGAATGCTCTTCATTCGTTTGCTTTTCAAAACAATCCCCTCTCTCCGAACGGTCTCCAATATTTTTTTTTCTAATTATTACTCTCATTTCTCTATTTATCTCCCCTCACTACCTCAAAATCTCCCTCAAACACTAAATCAAACAAATAATAAATTATGCTTTCAGACTATTAAGATTGAGCAGATAACTTGTTGAAAACAAAAAATTCAAATTGGCGATATCTTTGCTATATGTTTGTTTTCTCGTTGTAACGATGACTCACGCAAGAGAGACACAATCTGAGGTTTCTATTCCTCCGGCCGGGAACGATGAAGTTGTACCAAGACCTCAAGAAGATTTACTAATGGATGAACATGAAAAAACAAACTTAGTCAGGTGTGTGAATTCTCATGTGATCTAATATCTATTGATGATTTGAAATTTGAATTATTAGGATGGAAAAGCTTGAGTTGAAATCCAAGAGCAGTCAGGCAAAGTCTATTGGCACCATAATATCAATCTTGGGAGCATTCACTGTGACTTTCTACAAAGGCCCAGCAATCATTTTCCCTTCACCAAGTTCTATCTCACTGCATGAACTTCTTCAATCACCACCGCAACAATATTGGGTGTTCGGAGGCTTTCTCATTGCTTCTGGTAGCTTCTCTCTTGCGGTGTTGATAATTGTCCAGGTACATCTCATGAACCATTCATGTATATATCAAAGAAAATGAAAAATAAAATAAAATTTGAACGTAGAGATCATTAAAGTTAGATGAAAAGCATCAAGATAAATGTAGTACAATAATTCTAATGGTAGAGATGGAGCCAGAATTTTGATTTAGTCCGGCAAAAATGGATAATTTGGAAATTTAAGGAGAAGTTGAGTATAGAGTGGTTATTGAGGACAGAGAGCCAGGATTTTTTAAGTATGTTTATATGAAATTGGTTTTGTATCATTTATTATGAAAGAAATTAAAGAATAAGAAATTGGATTTTAAGTTTTAACCTTTCGATCCACCCTCCAGACCTGGATTATGAAGGACTACCCAGCACCGGTGATGGTTACTCTTCTCGGTAACGTCTTTACGAGTATTTTTGCAACTGCCGTGGCTTTGGTTTTGGAAAGGGACCCAAATGCTTGGAAAATAAGGCCAGATTTGGAGCTGGTAACCATTGTGTACGCGGTAAGCATGTCAAACAAAATTTTCGTTTCATACCACATATATTGCAATTTCTTCTTTTTCTCTTGGCTTTAAGTAATGTATTTCTTCTTTTTAATATTCTCTAGGCAATTTTTTCGGTATTGTTACGGAACATTATTTTGACCTGGGTTGTGCTAAAAAAGGGGCCTGTTTTCGTGACAATGTTTAAGCCCCTTTCGATAGTAATTGCACTTGCGATGGGGATTGCCTTTCTTGGGGATACTCTCTATCTTGGAAGGTAAAATTTTCTTCGCCTTCTCTAAGAATCCATAATTTTTGTTTTCCCAAAAAATATTAGAAATTCTTTTTGTAGAAAAGAAAAGCTTTTGAATCCGTTTATGTTATTGTTTTTGTCGATAAAAAATAAGTATGACGAATATATGTAAGTGCTTCTATGTGATTTTTGCAGTGTGACAGGAGCGATCATAATAGCTCTTGGCTTCTACTCCGTGCTATGGGGAAAGGCTGAAGAAGAGAAGGCTGTTGAGGAAATTAATGGAACAAATGGTTTTCGTCCAAACTCTGAGAAATTTCCTCTTCTGCAAAAAAGATGTGCGGGAGAAGCGTAGACGTTTTTGTAAAACTAAAGCTTGAGCTACGGCTCGAGTAGAACTAACTGATGGAACACTATGTCGTCGTAAAAAAGGTGATGTAAATATTATTGTAACATTTGTTGTGATGGAGTTATGCGTAATTCTCGTCCTATTTTGTTAATTGTCTATAGATTATCCGTGTCTACCACACTCTCTAAAAAATTCCTCGTGCCATTCTTTGGACTAGATAAACTCTTCCCAATAATATAATCTAGTAGTATGTCTATGGAGTAAATCTTAATGAAAAACGAGAAAAAAAATAGATGGTTTAATTTCTAATCTTTTGACTCCTCTTCTACAATTATCATCTAAGCAATAAGGAAGAAATTAATGATCTCGGAAGTAAAGATTTGAGAAGGTAATACAAGCGCGCGAGAACTTAGAAGTAACACACTTGCCACTAATTGGAAGTCCACCAAAAGGATAAGAGTTGCAGTAAGAACAAGCCAAAGGCTGAAATTTTACTTCAATCATCAACTGATTCTTTTCAATACATAACTAGCCTTTTAAACAAAAAAAAAATTTCAAGAAAAATCCTGAAACATAAAAGAAAATAACACATTCCAAGAGGACCTCTCCACTCTCAAGTAGAAGATTGAAAGACAACTGGAATTCCAAAAGTCATTCTCTAAATATCATTACTTATGAAATGGTCAAAAGCAGATTATGGAATTGGGATTGTTGAGTTGAAATCCATTACTATGTTGGGAGTTCCAAAATTAGGTAGAAGGGAACCAAAAGTATCTTGGAATGCTCCAGCATCATTCGATCCTGCTGCGTTCGACTTGCCCTCGAGTACATCTTCTTTCCAGCCTCATGAAAGGGAGAAAGGTCGGATATATGGAAAGGTCTTTAGACACCATACTCTGCCGAAATTTCAATCTGATATGCATTTTCCCCAATTCTTTTGAGAACTTTGAAAGGACCATTAGCTCGTGGCTTTAGCTTGCCATAATGTCCCGGTGGAAAACGTTCCTTGCGAAGATGAACCAAAACCAAGTCTCCATCATTGAAGCAACAGCCTTCCTATGCTTATTAGCATTAGTTCGATACTTTTCATTTTGTTTTATGATATGGTCCCGCACTTGCTCATGTAACTTTTTGATAGTTTGACTTCCTCTTCAGCATCTCCATTGAAATGATGAGTTATAGGAAGTGGAACCAAGTCCAACAATCTGATTGGGTTCCTTCCACAAACAACTTCAAAAGGACTAGTATCCGTTGTCTTGCTTGTGGATCTGTTGTAGGAAAATTCAGCTTGAGCTAGAATAAGATCCCATTGACGAATATTGTTGCCAACTAAGCTTCTTAACAGATTCCCCAAGCTCCTTTTAACAGATTCTTCAAACTCCGTTTGTGGGTGGTGAGAAGAACTAAATTGCAAGGTAATGCCAAGCTTTCTCCAAAGTGTACGCCAAAAGTGACTAATGAACTTGAATCTCTATCTGAAGTCATAGTTTTAGCAATACTGTGAAGATTGACAATCTCCCGAAAGTAGAGATTAGCCACATGAGATGCATCCAAGGTCTTGTTATACGGAACATAGTGTGTCATTTTTGAGAATCTATCAACAACCACCATAATTGAATCTTTTTTTCTTTGGGTCCTAGTCATTCCAAGAACAAAGTCTAGACTCACAGCTTCCCAAGGAGTTGTAGGGATTGGTAATGGCGTGTACAACCCAGTATTTTGAACTTGCATTTTGGAAGGACGACAGATTTGGCATCGTTCCACATATTGTGCAACATCCTTCGACATTTTTGGCCAATAGAAGATTCCCCCAACGAGATAAAGAGTTTCATCCCTACCAAAGTGTCCAGCAAGTCCACCATCATGAGCTTCCTTGATAATAACTTCCTGTAGAGAACCTTATAGGATGCATGGTTGTTTGTCTCTAAAAAGAAACCCATCTCATGACAAAAATCGATTAAATGGTCTGGTATTTCATTTTTGTACCAAAAATATAATTTATAAAACAGGGAATTAACTATTATTCTGAAGAATAGTGGTTAAGTCCGAGATCGTCCACGGAGAGTAAAAACCTAAGTTGCGGTACTTTCAATTAATTTCTAATTTAATTCTAAGAACAAAAGAAATTTGGTTTGGATTTGATTGAACTAATGATTAAACTAAAATTAACTAGAAAGTGATTAAAGTTTTGAAAATAAGAGAGAGAAAGTACTAGGGCTTCGATTCCACCTTCCCCTTGCAATATAATCGAATAAAATTTAGGGTAATAATTCAACATAGAAAAATAGGATTATCGCTAGGGCTTGCAATCCATATCAACAATCGTCAAGAGGATTCACAGGATTCATACATCGTAAAGGCTATCTCAACATAGCACGGGTCATCTCACTAGACGTAACGGATGGCACGACCCGTCTAACGTCATATAACCTATCTCAGAGACTATCCTGTACGGGGATAAATCCGCGTAACTCTGGATCATGTGCTTCCTTGAATCAACCCCAAATCTCCAAGACAGAAAAAGGGTTAGAGCACCTTTGCCTCTCGTTGGCAAAGGCCCTCTGATGCCTAAGTTAGTATCACGTACTTGAAAGCTCAAATCACAATGCGTATGACAGTAATTCACAGCGTACCTTTGGTCATGGTTATTGCCTTGTATTTATAGGTTTAGATGTTCTTCACATTAGGCATCTCGTGCCACTGTTTCATATTCTCTTTAGGAGCCCTTCTCTCAATAGGACTTTCCTATCAAGGGACAGCTTCCATATATTGCTAGATCTTGTCTAGCAGTAGTGTTTCCTTCCATATAGGACTCATTCCTATATGGGGTCTATTCCTATCCACATTAGGAATGTCCATATTAATCCCCTATTTCATGGGATTGCTCCTTATCTCGTAAGGTACCGCTTATAGAATATTTTGGAATGTCTCACCGCCCTTCTCGTGGCGGTGCCGTGCTTCCACGTAGCTCGGCATGACCCGTACATAACTTAGTTTACTTACGCCGAGCTAAGTCTATGTATTCCAGAATGCTAGTCAAGCTCTATCCGTAGCTCCCACAGCTCGGCCGTATCAGGGGCATCCCCTTATGCCTTACGCCGAGCTAGTGCATTCTGATGTATTTAATTTAATTTGACTTCTGACCCCATTCACGGTCAATCCAGCTCGGTACAGGGACTGACGAACTCCCTATGTGGTGCCGAGCTAATCGCCCTCTCGTGGCGATTCTATTAGACACGTGTTATGCCTAATAGTTGGGTAATCAGATTTTACCCACTCCGTATCCTGAAACAGTGAAAATTATTGTATGACAGTGCTTGATATCCGAAATACAAACACAATAGATAAATAGGAAAAATATGTTCTTTCATAAAAATATGAATCATCCCAAGTCATACAATTATTGTTGAATAAAAACCCTAGAAATTAATCTATTACATTACTCAAAGAAAGTTTCCTCGTTACCCCAGTCGAAAGATTTAGTCAATCATAGTCGAGTTGATCATCATAAGGTTGATGGTGTTGCCCATTATTTTCTCTCTGTTCTCCAATGTGATTAGCAGCTGTTGTTTTGTGTGATACCATGTTGCATGTCGTAGCAGTTTTTTGTTATTCGTCCACTCTCTGTTATGGGTACTGAGCCGCAGCCTCGTGATAATCCCCCAAGCCCTTCGTTCCTTGTCTTTTTATAATGCTTCCCGATCGACCTTGTAATAAGGCCAACATAAGGCCTCTTTGAATTGTAATTAATGGGCCCAATTTTAATTACCCAAAAGTCTAGCTGGAACTAGTAATCATGGCTCACATGCAAATTCAATATGCAAACCACGTGGAGTATACATTGGTTTCAAGCTTCAAATTCCCATTTAAGAATATGATTCGGTGCTTCTCAGTTTTTGTAATCCATTATAGACTTAGTCCTATCTCAATTAATTTGATCAACACCGACTTTGCTTCAACCCAGAGTAAAATATAATTTTGCGCTTTAGCTCTAAATATTATTCACGTGTTCCGCAAGCCCTAAAACGAGAAAAATGACAATCAACCTCCATGTAATATATATATATATATATATAAAAAAGGCGTAACAACAATAAATTAGGCGCCGCTAATGGGCACATTTGCACCCCTATCATGGTCCCTTAGAGCACTATTCCCACAATTTATTGAAATATTCATCATCTTGGTACTACTCCTTGAGAACTTCAAAGCCTAAGACCTTCACTTGCATAGTGGAAAGTAAGGAATGCCTTCAACTTAAAGCATCTGCTGATTTTGTTTGCCTGCCTTGTGCTTGATATGAAAAGCGTAAGCTTGCAAAAACTCAACCCATGAAGCATGTCCACCGCTGAGTTTGTGTTGGCCATTTATATACTTTAAAGCTTCGTGATTGGAAAAGAATACAAACTCTTTGGTCAACAGATAATGGCTCCAATGATCCAATGCTCTAACTATGGCATAAAACTCTTTGGCATACGTAGATTATTTCTGTGATTCTTTTTTTAATTTCGCGCTAAAGAAAGCAATGGGTTTACCTTATTGACTTAGGACAGCTCCAACACTTTAAGTATCACATTCAACCTCAAACACTTTATCAAAATTTGGAAGGCCCAGAATAGGATTAAAGAAAGCTTTTTTGTACTTCATCTGACCATCCAAATGTTTCTCCTTTCAAGCATTCAGTGATTGGAGCAATGATAGTATTGAACTCCTTGATGAATCCTCGATAAAAAGATGCAAGACCATGAAAGCTGCAGATGTTAAGGACAATTTTTGGGATGGACCAACTGGTGATTGCTTCCACTTTGCTAGGATCTGCCTTTATGCCTTCACTGGACACAAAATATCCTAAAAAGACCAGGCTACTTGTAAAAAAATGGCATGTCTTCAAGTTGGCATATAATTTATGCACCCTTAGTGTCTTGAAAACCTTGCAGAGATGATTAAAGTGTTTTTCTCCATATTTTCTAACACCAAAATGTCATCAAAATACATAACAACAACTTTTCCAATGTTAGGTTTGAAAACATGATTCATAAGACGCATAAAAGTACTATGAGTGTTCCAAAGTCCGAAAGGCATCACCGTCCACTCAAAAAATGCCATCTTTCATCTTGAATGCCGTCTTCCCTTCATCTCCTTGCCTTAATCGAATTTGGTGATAACCACTTCGAAGATCTATCTTTGAAACAATTGTAGCACCATAAAGTTGGTCAAGAAGATCTTCAAGCCGAGTGTGGTGGGGTTTTTATTTGAGGATGATTCCTTCAACGTATACTTCCTTCAACACTCATAGATCCTGCACCAGAGAACACTGGTTAATGTCACTTGGGCCTTTTGCCCAAGGACACTCCGACAATCAAGTTAGTGTATAGAAGGAGAGAGTACAAAGAGTGATAGATCTGGGATTGTGTGTGTACCTCTAGGGTTTATCCCTTGGTATTTATAGATATCCATTTACTTGCTCTCCAAGCCATGTGACGTCACTCGTCACGTTCATGGTCACGTGACACGGCCTATAGTAGGACTCCACGTGGTCACCTAAAGGCTTCTGGAAGCCTCTTCCACAGTGCCAACTGTCCCTCGACACGTGCCCCCCGTAATCGTCTCATTGACCCAATCGGGTATGCTCATGGGTCCGGCCTTAACCGCCCGCCCGTATACCGCTTGACCCAATAGGCTCATTGCTTGATCCAGAACCATAGTTGTTCCATTAAGCCCTAACGGGGCTTCATTGATTGCGTACGGTAACAAGCATTTTCGGCCATAACAAGGTGGAATGTTACGTGTATTTATTTCATACGGCCTTTTATTGTGTCCGGCCCATGCCTATATATTTGGGCCCCACACCGAATAGGAAAATGGTACTTGATAGTAATCTTGTTCATGGCTATACTATCAATGCACGTAAGCCACAAACCATCCTTTTTTGGAACAAGAAGCGCAGGGACTTCAGAAGGGCTCATACTTTCTTTCACCAAGCCCTTTGCCATAAGCTCTTCAATTTGTCTCGTGAGCTCTTCATGTTCTTTAGGATTCATTCGATAAGCTATTTTATTTGGAATCATTGGTCCTGATATAAAATCTAAAGAATGATGTATATCTCTCATAGGTGGAAGACCATGTGAAATGTCTTCTGGGACAATATCCTCAAATTCTTGAAGAATGGGTTGGACAGCAAAAGGAACTTCCAAAGTTTCTACATTTTTCTCCATCACCACAAAAGCATATGCCTCATTAAATTCTTTTAGAGCCTCTATCACGCCCTCAATTTTAATAACCAAAATACATACAATTTCCACGTGGGATAAGACTAAAGTCAACAATTTTCCTTAGAAAATTCATAGTCAATGTACAATTTCGAAGTCAAAGTTCAATGAGTCTCAAATCAAGGGTACACGTGCCCATGCATAAGTAACAAAGGTTTTAAAGTTATTACATATATCAAGTTTTGTCAAAAATTGAAGAAATAGAAGTTACACGATCATCTCCCAAAAATATCATAAATGTGGAGTGGATAAAATAACTTCATGATACAATCCAAGCATCCAAATCATGCGCCTTGCCGAGTACCTGAAAATTATAAGATGAGCTTACTAGCTAGGTAGGAAGCTTTCTACTATTGCAAAAGGTATAGCAAATGAATGATGCACGTGAAAGGGTAATAAACATGAATGAGTAGACTAATATGGACTATGATTGATCGACTAAATGATAAAGTGTCCACGAGATACCCAAATGCCCAACCGGTACCCAAGTGTCCATCGATTTCCTCATAACCGTTACAATTTGTGTCTTGCATTCGATTTCATCAAAACATCATATTTTTCATAAAATATTTCATTTTTCAACACTTCACAATGAATCACTTGTTTTAATAGGGAATAAATCTCTCTGCCAGATTTTGTGGGCTCCGTGCACCTTTGCTTGATTTTGTGGGCTCCATGCACGCATGGCCAGGAATGCACCAAATAGTGGCCCTATTATTAATGATCACAATTTTCAAAAATCCATTTAATCATCATGTGTCCAAAACTTCCATGTAAGTCATTTAGTTCAAAAACTCATAGAGTATCGATTGTGGCGAAGTTAACACGTGTCCAATAACGTGAGAAACCAAGACAAATCATAAAACATATCATGATAGGCTAGGGAGGTGTGAGTGTGTGTGTGTGTGTGTGTGTGTATACCATTGGGATCCAATCAGGGATCCTTAACTTTGTTAAAATGTGTGTGTGTGTGTGTACCGTTGAGATCCAATCAGGGATCCTTAACTTTGTTAAAATATTGACCTCCCCTCTCACGACCATCTTTTGATGATCCGAACCACTCAATGTGTTTAAAACATGTATTTAAGGGTATGCGCGAGGAATTAAAAAAAAAAGACCAAAAAAGGCTTGATTTGAGCAATTTTTCATAAATGTGTATATATATTGTTTTATGAAAAACTGTTCGTATTAGGCCCTTTTCCCGTCAATTTTTTTTTACCTATTCCTTATGGGTACCCTTAAAAACATGCATTAAACATATTGAGTGGTTCGGATTATCAAAATATGGACAGGAACTATGAGGTTTGTATTTTAAAAAAGTCAAGAATCCCTGATGAGGTCCTGAATGTGTATGTATATATGTTTACAATCCTGATCTTTTGAGGAATCCCAAACCTTGCATTGGTGCGAACCTCATAGATCAGGATTGAATTTCAATGATTCGAATTGTACAATATTTTTAAAACGTAATTTTAAGGGTCTACATGAGAAATCTCAAAAATAAAAATGACCGGGAAAGGCTCGATCCGAGTATTTTTTACATATATATTTAGCCAATTCCCCTCATACAAATAATAATACAATAATCATCAAAACAATATGCTAATGATCGGAGCCGTTCAATTTGTTTAAAATATATTTTTATGAGTACTGGTAAAAATCAACTTCATTCTGATATCGGTAATGACTTGATCGATTCATTCACTTTTTACCCAGTGAAATTTAGGGAAAAAAACTAATGAAGCCCTTATCGATATCCAAATAAGTTGATTTTGTGCATGTATTTTTAAAAATGTGTTTTAAACAAATTGAACGACTCTGATTATTTCTATGGGACTCTAAAATGGGTGGCTTACACTTGTTACGTCAAATGTTGTGGTATTAGAAGAGCCGATTTTGAGATAAAGCGAGCGTTGCGGCCGATTTAGGCCCCCAAGAAACTACAAATTTCAAGGGCCCCCATATTTTAGTACCCCTAGGTATGTTTTGTAATATCCAAAAAAAAAAAAGGTACTTCGGATACAAGAAAGGTTGAATGGACTCTCCATTCTATCTACTGAACATGAGGTGATAGATGAGATTGATTGTTTGGACATAATTATTACATTTGTTACTAAAATTGCAAGAAGATTAATATTTTGATGATGCTTTCAAAATCTTGGAAAGTTTGGGTTTTTTTTAATTTTTTTCTTTTAGTTTTAGGATTATTGATATTTAAGTGACAAGTTTGAAATATGCTTGATTATGTTTTTAGGATTATTACTTTAATGATGAATAGTGGTATTTGTTTTTGGAAGTATAATTTACCTGCTTACATTTTGTTCATTAATATTTTGAAAGAGATCTCCTTTTAATTTTGGCTTTAAGCCTCCAAAAAGTCAAGTCTGGCTCTGGGTATTAGTTGTATAAGAGAAACCGACCCATATATATATATATATATATATATATATATATATATATATATATATATATATATATATATATATATATATATATATATATATATATATATATCAAATTGCTTTGGATTTACATCTGATAACTAACATATGGAATAATCATTCAAGTCGCGGGATCTATATTGGATTTGTTTCGATTTATAGTACTAATTGTTTCGATTTAAGTAGTCAAACGAGTACTCTTTTTTTTTTGATCAGGTCAAACGAGTACTTCATGAACTAGAATTAAACAATTTAAAATGTGCACCTCAAGGTACACTTGCTTAACATTTCGGAGTTTTCTTAGTTTCAGTCGTGCGCAAAGTCACATGAATCATGCACGTTCAAGAATATGGTGCTAATGGGCCCAGTACTAGCTCTAAAACTCAGGCCTGAAACGGACTTGTTGGATAAGGTCCTTCATATATTTTGCGTAAAGAAGTTTTTCAATACAAATCTTCATAAAAAAATCATTACAATAGATGTATATCGCTTCAAAATCTGTCATTTGAACATACTTTTCTTGCATTTTTATTTACAAACGTACTAATTGTACCAGAAGCTGACTTATTCCCAAGCTAACTTAAAAACTAACTTATTGCACTTTACGAGACAAATTATTCTATCTCAATATATCAACTCAATAACCCAATTTAAGCGGATTCGTGGCTTAAGTCATTTTTTAGAACAACGCCAAGTCTACATAGTCAAGCAAAGACTAAAAATTTCAACCTTAGACTTATTTTTTTCATAGGCCCCCATTTTTAATATTTTACTCAGCCCAAAACCTTGGCTTTATTGGCTTATGTCATGAGTCATTTCTGATGAGGCCTTGGTCCTTTGGGTGTAGTGTGTAGTTCAAGCCCCGCAAAAGTAATTTTAATAGTCATGATTTGCTAAAAGTATCTTACTGCTAGATATATTTTGGAATCAAGATCATAGATTGTAGGGGTGTGCATGGGTCGGGTTTGGCTTGCACCTCTCACCCAATCTAAACTAGTTGGGTTACGGAAGTCAGGACCCAAGACCGATCGACCATAATTGTAGAACCGTCTGAAAGTGGGATTTCGGTTTTTTCGGTCGGGTTAGAACGAATTAACAACGACATGAAGACAAGCAAAATCCCAAACCAAAACCTCAAGCCAAGCATTGATACTGTAATTTTTACAAACCCAAATCATTTGAATCACTTAATAGTTACGACAAAATCACAAAGCACACGAAATACCAGTTGATTAGAACTCGATCGATACAAAATTGCAAAGCACAGGGAATAGCACGGTGGACGGTGGCTGATTGGCATGGATCAGTAGCCATGCAGGGCCAACTTTGGGGTAAGCCATGCAAATCCTCGGGCTTGGGCAACCCCTGGGTGGGGACAACCAAAAAAATAAATAAAATTACAGAAGATATATATAAATTTTAAAACATTTCACCAAATGTTGCATAGCAGCTGCTTGTTTCCGTGGTAACTGCCCCTGTCTACCATCAAGGATTAGTGTTAGTGGAACGGGCCCTGAAAGTTCTTGGATATGTAAAGTATGATAACTCAATTGAATAATTTACTTTAAAAAAATACAATGAGAAGTTGGTTTCTTTAAACAGGATCGTGTTAATCATAAAGTACTATAGCTGTGTTTGGTTGAGAGTTATGAGAAGAATATTTTGAAAAATATTTTTGAGATAGTTTTTGGATGGATTTTTGAAAAAAGTAATAATTAGAGAGAGGTGTAATAATTGAAGAGAGATAGAGAGAGAAATGAGAATAATGATTGAAGAGAGAGGTATGAATAGAGAAAGAAATGTGATTAATGATTGGAGAGATGAGAGATGGGGAGAGAATTTTTTTGGAATTTTTTTTTGGAAATGTGAAGTGAACAAAGTGTATATAACCGGGGTTACATTTTGATACTATAATTCAAGCTAAAAGCACAATATAACTTTTTTTTATTTGTATAATATCTTTTTATCTTGTATAACTTAATTAAGTGGGCAACCGAGCCAGGAGTCGGGTTTGGGCAACCCAAATGTTAGGGTCGAGCCTGTAGCCATGGAAGGTGGATGTGACAAATCAATGGCCTCAGATTTATGTAGTCGAAGACTCGAAGGTAAAGGTTGGTGCCATGGACGTTGGACGACTAGACGTGGCCGACAGTCGATGAAAGAGGAGGCCGTACATCTTACAGCTCCTTTGGTTGGTGAGAGGAGAAAAGAGAAGAAAGGGGAGTGGTTTCTCACCCTCTCATCCAAACAAACCTGAGAAATCAAACTCTCCCCCTCCTATTCCGGTGACCTAACTCCCTCCGGCGACTTCAAAACTAAGTTTCGAGGACAAATCTATATTTGCCAAGACAAGATGAAAACAACGGTGCAAGAACGACGACGATCTAACGAGGGGGTGGACTGCACGGCTGTTGGAAGTCGATGATGTCTCCCCTTTCTCACGGAATCGTGCCAACTATGGTGAGAAACAAAATGGGGGGTATGAAGGGAGTCCAGACTCTCACCCTTCCTCCCCTCTTTGCCGCTGGTGCCATCCAAACAGGGGTGAGAAACCGTTTTCTAGCGGAACCCTTTCTTATCTCTTGAAACCCCTCCATCCAAAGGAAGAGAGTCAGGGGCGAAGACAAGAGAGAGAGAGAGAGAGGGGTGGTGGGATCTAGGGAAGAGAAAGGGATTTTAGGGTTAGAAATAGTGTGTTGAGATGTGGGGATGAGATCATTACACGTGTATTATATTTGTGCAGTTCGGGTCAGGTTGACCAAGTTATACATTATTCAACCCGCGAACCACCCAAAACCTGAAGAAAAAAAAACTCACTATTTTAACTGTGGTCCGACGGATTAAGCTGTTTGAACCGCTCATTTGACATTTGGGTCTGTCGGGTTGACCAGGTTTCACGGATTGGTGCTCAGTCCTAATAGATTGTAAACATATAGACGTATCAGATCACGCATTATACTCCTGTAATGCACTCTATATCCGGCGTCATTAAAATGATGTTTCGCAGATCTAAGGGAATAATAAACTTATTATATAATAATATTACGAATTTGGCCTGCATCATAATGATCTATAAGATCTGATCCGAATTTCGTTCTCGGGGAGAGCACACTCTGTGTTTTCTGTTAAAGAGTCCAGCTAATTTGCATGTCAGAATGTGAAAGAAATTATTGATATTAAAGTCCCGCTACCAGTCTACCAATAAATTGAAATTTCAATAAACATCACATCAAGGGACAAAATTAGACAGTCGACAAAACTGGAAGATCACAGTGATCTTCTCTTAAATTGTTGATTTTCCAATAAGGGATCAACAAAATGAGAGGGAGGAAGTAATTTTAATTTTATGGGTTTGGGTTCCCCTCTGGTCGAGCAAAGGAGATGGGGTTGTTCAGCCCCGTCCATTTTGTGAATTTTTTTGGGGTTCACTTTTATGAATGGGATTAGTTATTTTTCCAATTAGAACTCGATCCTCCTTGTCGTGTCTGAGTTTTCAACCCCGGGGATTTTCTTCTCTTTTGGAAGGGGTTTTTGGATAATCCATTTGTAAGATCCAAATTGTTTCAAATGCGACATATTTTTTTAGAAAACGAGTATTACATCCATGAACTGGATTGAGTTTGAAAAAAGTCAGAAAAGGAAAAGAACACACACAAAGCACAAACTAGTTTTTTCGTATATCAAATAAAAAAAAAAAATTGGACAAATTTCTTTTATTAATCTCAGAAAAAATACAGAGATTAAAAGGACCTAAAACCAAGAAGACATCCCACCGAGGAGCTAACATCTCAACTCAACAAAGCACAAACTATTGCACGCACTTACACACACACACAAATATATATAACTCTCCCTTCGTTCTTTTACTACATGGCCCCTAACACTTATATACTCACTCCGTCCCCAATTTTTTGTCTCAAACTACATAACAATGCCTTCAAGCATGGAACCTATATGACACTTAACTCCACTACTATTACCACTCACCTGCAAAAATAATCACAGAACCCATATCTACACTACTGCGCCTCGTACACTTCTTCCTCTCTCTCCTAATGCATGGCTTGGAATAAAGGTGTATAAAAAATAAATGATAAACAATGGGAATTGGATGTCATCATTGAAAAATTAGTTGAAGAAAAGTAAATGCAACCGACAGTTTTGGGAAAATAAATTCAGCTAATAACTTCTTCCCTTTTCTTTTGTTACAAGAAATTTAGGGCACACGCCCATCAAATAGTAATAGCAGTACTAGTTTTTGAAAAAAGTAGAGTTGCTAAAGCGCCATAATAGTTAAAAAGTTATATTTTAAATACAAAATAGGGGTGTTACAGCTCTCCATTGAGCAGGGACGGATACAAGGGGTGGCCTGGGGTCACGTGCCCCCCTCAATTTTAGGATTTTTTTTTACAAATAAGGGAAAATAAATAAGGAAGTACCCCATTCGAAACACTTATTTTCATAAACCAAAGTTAAGTAAATATCATAATTTTGAATGATCTTTACTTTAATTTGTTTATGAAAATAAAGAAGTACCCCCATTTCGGAAACAATGACATTTTCAGAATTTTGATATTTCAATCTTATTATAATCTCATCCACCACTTTTAGTACAAATGCAAAAAACAACACGTTTTTCTCCGAAGAAAAGGGGCAAAAGACAACCTTCCCGTACTTGAAAAGATCATCCGATTATACCATTATGCTTAGAAAAATCTAAGGAACAAATACCGGCACTTTTTATCGGTCAAATTGAAACTTTTCGAAAAAAGATACTTTTCCATACTTAGCCAAATTTTCGAGTGACAGACAGGGGTGCCTCGATCAAGAGGCGACCCAATGGTGACACAACCGATACCATTCAAGTCTCGGATGAGAGATGATGGTGAAGGAATCGATTATGATTCCCCAAGATATTGAAAGACGACGAAGATAGACGTCGGCCTTTTGAAAAAGGGAATCCCAAAATTAGCTTCCTAAATTTTGGAGTATCATTTAGTTTACTTGCTCTTGACTTTAACATTGGTGCCCCCGCTGTGGAGAATTCCTAGATCCATCCCTGCGAGTGAGTGATCCATATATTTATGTTCTTTGTATTCCATTAATTTTCAGATAGAAATGTATTATGTGTGTGTGTTCATTTTAATTAAAAACTAAAATCAAAGAGTTATTTCCAACTTTCTGTAACTATCCATTATGAGTACAACTACTGTAATAATGAATTTGCAGAAATGCAAAGAAGTGGGAATAAATAAATACAAAAATCTCATACTTGTTTGAATTTACTTACGTTGATACATGTTCTGTTGGAGAATTTTGTGAATGAAACAGGGGCACTCGGAGGGTCTCCCGGGGCAACTGAGATCACCCCACGGATTCAACACGCTATGCAATAAACGCTGGGTAACTCCCTCATGATTATAGAGATAATGACAGAATTGAATTTCAATTCAAATTCGGATTGATGGCTGCGGTTACAAGATCTGAAATTCATTGGCAGAAATTCATTTCGTTATTGAATGGGGAGGCTCCCCCCATTAATCCCGAATTCATGTTTTCAGCTCCTTTTTCCAGCTATAAAAAGGGCAGCTCCGTATTGGTTTTGATCACCAGAAATTCGAGCAACACATTTCAGTATACAAATCGTTCTTGTGAGAGAGAGGCAGACGAGAGTTATAGTTCGCCAAGGCTTCTAGCGGTGGTGTTCCGGTGGTTGTGGTTAAGCCGTTGTATCTTGGGACGAAGACGCCGATTCAATCTACAACACTCACAGTAGGCGGCGAATCTTTGTTAAGGAGAGTGTGGTTACACACGACTCGGCATTCGATCGACTGATTGTATTTCTGTTTTACCATTTATTTATTTCCAGTTTCTGTAAATTTCGTGTTCATTTTATTGTAATCTGTTCATGTATATATATATATAAATATGAGAAGTAATTGTTTTTCCGGAATTATGATTGCCGCTGTAATTTTTCCAACATGTTTTGCAAATGTTCACTTAACACGAGTTACACGACGAAGAATACGAGAGAGAGAGAGAGAGAGAGAGAGAGAGAGAGCCGAATCAAGAGAACCCATATCTGAGTGTATTGATATATATAGGGGTGTACACGGTCCGGATCGGATCGGATTAGCATGAATCCAATCCTAATCCGTGAGTCACGGTTTCTAGAAAATACAATCCGTGTCCGGACCAAAAGTCTCACGGTTTGGTTCCAATCCGATCCGCGAGTCATGGATCGGTTCCGGTTTTATCCACGGATTACATTTTATATATAAACAAATAACAAAGTTATATAATTGAAATTTTACCTAATAGTGTAAACACAACTAATTAGAGAAGAGACCTTCGTTGGAATCTCACACTAATGATGTAAACACAAATACACAACTACTAATTGAATCTACTATATGTTGTCACAAATCTTGAGTTTATTTACTCCAATTGGGCAATATTAGACTGCTTCCATGGGTCATCAATAAAAATACACATCCAAACACGGTTTATCAACCTAGTTTTGAAAGAGATCACAGTTTACCCCAGAAATAGATAACAAATACATATGGTAGAAGTTAGTGTAATTGTTTAACCCCTAAGTTTTGAAAGATATCATAGTTTACCCCCTTGTCTGTGTAGTAGAAGTTTGTTTAAAATTGTGTGTGTGTGTGTATATATATATTTTTAAAATTTATATATAATAAAAATCTCACGGTCCGGATCAGTTAATCCACGGTTTCGAAATCAAAATCCGTGTCCGGACCGCGAGTCACGGTTTACTAATTTTTCAATCCGTGTCCGGACCATTAATCCACGGTTAAAATCCAAAACGCGCAGATCGGTTCGGTTCGGACCGGATTCACGGTTCACCGGTTTTTTTGTGCAGCCCTAGATATATATGTGCGGAGCTAGGAATTGAAGTATAAGAGGAGGCCGAATTATTAAAAAAAAATTGAGTCAATGATTTTTTCGAAATTAAATCATGTCATTCGAATTTTTATGGGACAATTTTAATAAATTAAAAAAATTAATCTCAAATATTGTTGTTATCATAGCATTTGACGAATGTAGTATTATTCTCATACGGTATCATTCACTATAATTTAGTGTTCTCGAAATAAAAATTATTCTTGTTTGTTAATTACTTTATAATTTAAAAAAATATATCAATAAAACATATACTCCCTCCATCCCAAAAAGTTTGACCTACTTATGAATTTCCAAATTTTATGTACAACATACAATGTTACCCAAAACTTAAAAAATTTCAAGTTTTTCCCTTCATTAGCTGACTCTAATAAAATAGGATTTAATCAAGTTTTGAATTTAAATTATTTTCCGGAAAGTAGAAAATCTTTAAACTTTAAAATTTTAAAATGCACTTTAAACTTTAAAATTTTCATTTGTTCTTCTTTTGGTCTTATTGTTTTGTTTGTTAAAAGCATCTCAAGGAGAGAAATGAAATTTACAGGCTTTTCTTTGTTGAAAATTTTAAATTGGTCTTATATTTTGGAACAAAAGAGAAAAGTAGACCAAATTTTTTGGGACAGAGAAAATATAAAATAAACTCTAAAATAGAAAATTAGAAGGGCCAAGGCCACCCCAGCCCTTATAGAACTCTGCCCCTGTATGTATGTACTCATTCCTTGACTCAAGTAATTGGGCCACAGATTTCTGGTTTAGCACATGACACATTGACTTCATAGTGGAACCTGTGTAGACATTTAGAGAGAGAGAGAGGGAGAGATCTGAAGATGTGGGGTGGTGGTCTGGTAGCAGTGATGGTGGCAATGGAGGGTTTGGACGCAGGGTTAAACACGTTAAGCAAAGCAGCCATGAATGAAGGAATGAGCGACTTCGTGTTTGTTGTCTATTTTAATGCCTTGGCCTTGCTCTTCCTTCTCTCTTCAAATTTCTTCTATTACAGGTATACTATCACCCTTCATCTTAAATAGTCATATTATTTGTTCAATGATATTACTCCCCCGTATCTGTTGGAAAAACTTGATTTTATGTCAAAATTATTTAATTATTTAAGTGGGCCCCACACGTCCACGTGGATGGACCCACATACCGTTGTGTACTTCTTGGTTAGGAGATTAAGACCGAACACTCGGTTAGACAAAATCAAGTTAAAGTGAATGAGAAATTGACCTCAAAAGTGCCTACATGAATTTGGTAGAAGGGGGAAAATACTTGTCCCACATTGGTTGTGGAGAACAAGCTGATTGGGTATATTTACCCTTAGTTTGCCTCTATGGGTTGGCCCTTTGGGTCATTACAACTTTTGTTGAGGGAGAAGGCATGGACATAGTGGACTATGGTCCATATAACACGCGCACGCCGCCGCCGCCGTCCGTCCGACCGGGCCGGGTTGGGTTGGGTCATTAGATAAGATGGGCTTAGGCCCAATGGGTTCTTATCTTTTTGCTGAAAATTTACATGGACTGGGTCGGGTCAAACCCGGTCCATAATAGTCCCGTGTCTCTTCCGAACGAGTGCGTCTTTCCCTTTCCGTTGTCACTGTTTGTGAAACAGTACCGTTCGTGACTGTTCAATTCCGAACAGCCACGCCTCTCCGTTTTGTGTCTCTACCGATCGGGTGTCTGGTTTCCTATAAAAGGAACCCTCCTCTTCTCATTCCATTACGTTTTTTCTTTGCATACATTCGCATCTTTGCATAAATCTCACGAGAGTTCCTACGTAGTTTTCGGTTCGCGATAATCGCATGCATTGTAGTGCTACTTCCGCATGCTGAAAGCCGGGTAGTCACAGGAGGCAGGCGTTCGTATGATCCATCAAGACCGTAGTGGAGGACGAATCTGCTTTAAGGACAGAGTATCTTAATACTTGCCCCGGTTCGATTTGAGTCGTCTTTTGCCAAATTCCGGTGTACTGAATTTGGTTCAGTAAGTTCCTGTCACATCTATTTATTTCTGTATTTTGTTATTTTATTTTTCCAGATTTTTGCTACCAATTTTGATAACAGTATCAAAATGTTGCTCCTTTTTTTTCCTTTTTTTGGCTGTTCAAAAACAGAATGAAACAAAAGAAAGCATGCATGCAACGATCTGTTGATGTGTGTTCATTCTTTAACTTTGAATTCAATGTTAATTGCAGGAAAAAGCCAATTCCAAAGCCTCCCTTATTCATAGTCTTTAGAATCTTCATCTTAGGCATCCTCAGGTACTTTGAATTGCTTGCATGTCAAGTATTCCCACCGTCTCATTTTGCTTGCTTGGTTCGTAGAATTTAATTTTTCTAAGGAGTGAAAGTTAAAAGTACAAAATTTCTACAATTCCTCAATTAAACTTGACTATTTTTCGTACTTTAATTAAAAAATGTACGGGTAAAAATTGGAAATTTGCCTAGTTTTAGTGGTTATTTTCCTAAATGAAGCACATATTTTGTGACAGCTCAAAATGAGTACATGAGCAAACAAAATGGGATGGAGGGACCAATAAATTTTTGTTTGGTTAATTCTTGCTCGACATCATACCATGCATCTCTATTTTCTGAAAAGTAATTATGAGGTGGGTTTTTTCAAGTTGCGGTGTGCAGATTTTCATGTATGTTGGCATAGGTTTTAGCTCTCCAACTATGGCATCAGCAATGAATGGCCTCATCCCAGGCTTCACCTTCATACTTGCCATTCTCACCAGGTGTGCAGTTCAAGTTCCCAATTCACTTCAATAATCTCAGTCTCATGTCAAATAACAGCAATGTTAGCTTTGATAACCACATTTTTAAGTATATATTTTAGATATGATGTATTATCATTGCATTGGTAGGGTATATGAAAAGGGGACAGATTTTCATGTATGCTTTGATCCTTGGGTTCTTTTCCGTTGTACTAATTGTGTGATTTGAACCTTCCATTAATGTAGGACACGGGTTGTAGTTAATCTGTAAAGCAATCATCTTGATCAATCAGATATTTTAAATACTCCCTCTGTCTCATATGGCTCATACGTAAAGTCTAGTCATTTTGACTTTCAAAAAAAAAATATTTCTATAAAATAAAAAAAATTCAAAATTTTTTGGGTTAGTGGTCTGAACACCCCTGTACTTATAGGTTTTCCCCCAAACACATACCCCCTGTACTCAAAAAATCTATGACGACACCCCCTCTATCTTCCAAAGTTTACCTAAACGCCTCTTTTCGTCACCCTTTTGTCTAAAATCATCTCGAATCTCAAAGTTCTGGGTCATGTTTTGATGATTCAACCCATTCAAGTTGTTTAATGAAAAATTGTTTGGATTTGGCACTTTTCAATCAAATTTTGGGCCGATTTCTCACGAGTACCCTTAAAATCATGTTTTAAACAAATTGAACGGTTTGGATTATAAAAAAAAAAAAACTGATGGTTCTAGACAATTTTAGACGAAAGGGTGACGGAAGGGGTGTTTAAGTAAAGTTTGGAAGATAGATGGGGTGTCGTCGTAGATTTTTTGGAAACGTATACGTACAGGGGATGTCCATGTCATTAAACCAAAATTTTTCACCAATTCAAGAGTTCTCATTGAGATCTTTTGAACGGTACAAAAAAATTTAAAAAGTAGTTCCGAAAGTATTTTATTTTTCAAGGTCAAACTTGCACGGTCTCCTGTAGGGGACCTTTAAATTGGCACGGAAGGAGTACACAATTAATACTCCCTCTGTTCCAATTTCTTGGCCCCTTTTGGGGAAGAGGGTTTTTAAAGGATGTGAAAACTTTGTATTAACTTTTCTATTTTGCCCCTAAATCCAGTCAATATTACTGTGACCAAATTTGTGAGGCTAATTTATGATATAAAAGTCAAAACATATTCAATATAGATCTTGTTTGATAGATATCAATTAGTTTTATTATACAAAATTTTCAAAATCATAAAAACCGTTATAAAATAAAAGATAATAGACTAGCCAATTAAGATGGAAAAAATACTTTTTAAGGGTAAAATTGAAAAGTGACCCAATTTTGATGGATATTTTTAGAAGTGGGACAAATATTTTGGGACATCCCAAAATGAAAAGAAGGACCAAGAAATTGGGACGGAGGGAGTAGAATTGAAACAAACAAATTCATACATATTGAATCTGAGAAAAAATATATGGTCAAAATTCTAACGACCTTCCATGAGTTCTTTGTACGCTTCTTCATTCTCGAGAGGAATCAAACAGTATTCAGAACCTGAATGTGAGTTTCTTTTTTCCAGGATGGAAAAGCTAGACATAAGAGTTCGGAGCAGCCAGGCCAAGTCCATTGGCACCCTAGTTGCTCTTGCGGGGGCATACATTTTGATTTTCTACCAAGGCCCGGCCGTCGTTTCCTCCGGCCGGTCTACTTCATACAACGTTTTCGGCACACTTTACGTGTCGAATTGGATCATCGGAGGCTTACTTCTTGTCACATCTAGCGTCTTGTTTTCGTTGTCATTTATCGTCCAGGTACTAATTTTATTGCCTTGAAAATTTCATCGAACATCACTTGCCAAACAAAATTAACATTTGTCTAATGTTGAATTACAGACTTGGATCATTAAGGAGTATCCAGCAGAACTGGTGGTATCACTCTTCGGCTGCATTTTTGTGTTAATCCCATCAGCCGTAGTTGCTTTGATAGTAGAGAGGGATTTAAGTGCTTGGCAACTGAAACCAAATTTGGAGTTGGTAACTATTGCCTACTCGGTAAGCATACTACTCACCCCATGAACTTCGGTGTTCAGGCCTTGTTTTCTTTTAGTTGGTGACACACTAGACCGTACGTAGCTCACTGATTCTTCTAACAGATTTTGGTAACATTATTACGTCGATTTATATTTCGGAACAAACGAATAGTACTACTCCGTCCGTCCCATAATGCTGAATTGCTCCCATTTGGGGATTCCAAATTGCTGTGTTATGGATTGGTAATTTCGTACGATTAATAATCGGTTAATATTGCTGTTGCATGCAGGCAATTTTCATGGTTACAATTCGCGGTGTGGTTGATATATGGGCTTGTCGGACAAAGGGCCCAGTTTTTGTTTCAATGTTTAAGCCCATAGGGATGGTCTTTACGGTTGTCATGACGGTTACTTTTCTAAGAGTTACGCTCCATATTGGAAGGTAAGGTTTTTGGATCATTGAAATTTCAATTTGGTTTCTGGTATACAATGCTTGACCACTAAATAAGTTGTACCTACTCCCCTATTTCAAAGGAAAATGATTGGGACATATATAAGTATAAACACAAATCAAAGTAAAGATGTGTTTAAAATCGTTCGGTATGCATAGATTGCACAAAAATTTTGTGGGATTCACGTATATCATACGAGTCAAAACATTTACTTGTATCCGTAGCATTTCTCTTTTTTCAAATTTTTTGTTCCAAATATGAGAATGTAAAACACAAATCGAAATGCCTAGGGTCCCTTATACTGAAAGAAAATTATGATGTAAAGAGACGATGAGATAAAGTGAAGTAAAATGAAAGAAAGTGAAAGGAAAATTTATTTCTTCTTATAGTTTATAATGATAAGTTTAGAAAGAGTCATGAAAGAAAATATTAATAGTTACTTACTCTCAATACATAATATGAATCGCGATAGGAAATGAAAAAGTTAAGAGTAACATGGGAATTGCTATAACAGCTGGTGGCATATTTAACAATGTATAATTTTTCTTGTCTTTTTAGGGGAAATGTCTATAATATACACTTAATTAAAGGTGTGTATCATATGCACTTCTCGTATGATCCAGATTGTGTCAATTCATTAGCAATCGTAACATTTTTTAATTTTTCATAACTTTTCTTCAATATGGTTAGTAACATTTAGGCATGTCTCGTAACTTATAAAAAATCGTAACTTTTGTAGGGGCCTAAAAATGTTACGAATTGATTACCTCTTGTGAATAAAAGTTTATGATTTTTTTTTATAAAATTATGAAACACAGGATTGTACTAGAAAATTACTACATCGTAGCACTCTCTTCTATTTTCATGCTCATTAAACTCTTTTTTTTTTTTTTTGGTCAAATGATAGAATCAATTATATATATATGATAAAAAAAAACCATACAAATCAAACCAGGCAACCATCCCTCTAGATAGGAGATAGAATCCACAAAGGAGTTCTAAACTCCCAAGTAGAAAAAGCAAGATCTCTCACTGCTTGTTGAGCAACGCTATGAACCATGCCATTGCCGGTCCGCTTCACAAACACTGTATCTGCTCCTGAAAATCCAGCTAAAAGTCGAAGAATATCTACAACAATAACTTCCACCGACTAGTGGTCTACCATCTGTCCCTGTATCAAACAAATGAGTTCTTGGGAATCACCGGCAAGTATTATATTGTCGATCCTCAAATCCATAGCGGCCAACAAGCTTTCCCTTGCTGTTAGAGCTTCCACCATTAGAGGGCCTGAGACAAAAGTTTTGCGTATATCTCTAGCCGCAATAAACCTCCCATGCGAGTTCCGAATCATCATACCTAAACCACTCATTCCACCATTCTTGTTGATGCCCCTGACAAAGTTGATTTTGAAACAGTCTGGGAAGGCCTCTTCTATCTGCCATCTGTAGTATTCCCACTTACCATATCCTCTCATTGGTCATGCACCTCATTAGCTATAACGAAATTAGTAGTGTCTCGAATAGCTCCTTGGCATACATTGTCGGGCCTCTCCAAATGGTCATCAAACACGATTCTATTTCGACACTTCCATAATTGCTAAATGATGGACCCAGCTGCTGCCCAGAATTGCTTGTAATTTGCCCCTCCTTTCCTGCGCTCTAGAAGATTACTCCACCAATCCACCAAAGTTTCGCTTGGCAAGGTACTCATATCCAAGTGCAATGGTGAAATGGGCCACACCATTTGTGCAAAATTACACCTAACAAGTAGATGAAAAATAGACTCCTCCTCCATTTTGCATAGTGGCATAAGAAATCGTCAAATAATTTACATGTATAAAGAACCTCCTTCACCGGCACAACATTCCTAAGTGCTTTCCATATGAACATCTTAATTTTACCTTGAGTAGGAAGAGACCAAACGTTGTTCCATACCTGTTTCATCTGTGATCTATTGTTGCACTCACTCATGGCTCTTCTCCTCAGCATCCCACTCTCTTTTAGGTTCAACGCAGATTCGTACATGGATTTTACCATATAGCTACCATCCGTTGTGAAATGCTCATTGAACATTAGGAAAGCATTAATTTTTTTTTTCTCTTACATTTTCTTTCATTTTCAATCTACCAAATGCACTCCAAGGGAATGTTAGCTTCCGTCTATCATTGTTTGTTGTTGTACAGTGTGATTGGAGCAGCTATGATTGCTTTGGGTTTCTATTCCGTGTTGTGGGGGAAAGCCGAAGAAGTCAACATGGTTGAAGATAGTGGTGTGATTTCTGGATTTGATTCATCACCTGATGAAGAAGTCCCTCTCTTGCGAAACATATGACATTTTTTTCCCTTTCTTTTCGATAAGTAAAAAACATATGAAATAGTTATTCATATAAATGTAGTCAATGTAAAACCTACGGGTACAGATTTTGTATGTACAAAACATATACAATGGTTTTTGAGGCCCATTTTTGGGTTGCAATCGAATAATTCAAAGTGTTAAATAATTTTTCCAATGACCTTGCAAAAAATTCAACTCAATTGAATATGTGTAACCGATTGATGCAAGACAACAAGTTTTCATTCTCATATTCTATATTGAATGAAAATTTGAAGTTTAGATTAACCGGTTACACATATCCAATTGAGCTAATTTTTTGAAAGGCCCTTTGAAAAATTATTTAATGGGTTAGATTAATCGTGTGGGCTAATGTTTTGCAAGGCTCTTCGAAAAATTATTTGACGGGTTGAATTAATTGTGTGGGACTAAAAAATGAATCTTAAAAAACCATTGTACATTTTCTGTACAGTAACCCTTCTGTACACATAGTTGTGTCATCAATCCCGTTTCAATTATCTGGTTTATTTTTATACACTGCGGTAGAAATTGTTGATGTATAAATTCTTTCTAATCTAAGTATCAATAAGTGCCTAATCAAATTACATTCTTCTTGAAAATTAGAATTCTGACCTGTTAAAATATCTAACTACTCCTCGTAGCATAAAAATTTGACCTTTTTCTTTTTATTGAGGACTTCTTTGGCAAATAATCCATGACCTTTTTTGAATAAAGCCAAAATTAATTCAATAATTCAAGTATTTTCGGTTTTATTCAAAAAATATTTGGTTTGACTATAAATTTATATTTGTTAGATTATTCTCGTCAAGAGGAATTCATAAACTACAAAACTTGACGCAAAACTAACAAATGCAAAAAATATTGAATAAAGAAAAAAAAATTCAATTATCCGAATTAAGTTTTTTTTGCCAAACCTCAGCCCTGAGTCTCCTCTTATTTCTCTTGTCCTACAATCGCAAATGTTCATTAGAAGGCTCCATTCTTTTGTCTTTTTGGTTCTTCGTGTTTTGTTTGTCTATTTTGATTTTTTGTTAAATAAGTGTTTTTTTCTTGTACTAATCACCGTCTCGATGAGAAGAATCTAAACATAAAAATTTATGAAAAAAAAAAAATTTCAGTATAGATGAAAAAAATACTAAATGGCTGTTTTTTTTTTTTGTCTAAAGTACCGTATTATATGAATTTTTTTCAACTCTAATAATATCTCATCGATATGAATAGTAATTAATTTCCAAAATTACAGCCAAAAGCTATACTAGTAAAAAAAACTGCGAGACTCGAAACAACATATCGACGAGAGGAGATCACAACCGCTGCGACGAATCATCCTCTCTCCCAACGGCTCGACCAAATCATCTTCGCCTCTGCTGAACTCGCCACAAATTTTTTGGGGGGGCTAAATCTCTCGCCACAATTTCTGTTGCCCATGCAAATCAACAGGCGATACGACTCCCGAAACCTACTCCTACTGGTGGCAAAGAGCTATTGCACAGAGAAGTCAATCCACTTATCAAAATCGTTGTTACTCTGCTTTCCATCACCCTTGTCAACCAAACCCGAACTCAGCACAGGTCATACATTGCCCAAAATTTTATTTTGCTTAAGTTTCGCTTTATAACACTTGAATCTCCCGTTTGAAGCACAATGCCCACAAACTGTTGGACAAAATGTGTCTTAGAAAAATGAGTTTTCCAGACTGTAAACATATTGCCGGAGTCCTTTCTAAAGACGAAAAAAGCACTAAACCAATTGTATTCCAGCCACAACACGATGGAAAAGATGTGCATGCTATGCATCCTCGCTCCCCGAGTCCCTCCAATAAGATTTTGAAGATAAAATTGTGTTCTGATGATCGAAATGGGGGCTCTTTGTGAACTTTGTGATACTTTTAACTTACGTGATTATTTAGTTGATTTTAAATAGGGATGCGTACTTTGTCGTAATGACATTGTGCATTAGTGCATGAATGGGGTTCAACGATTGAAATGGGGAGGGAAAAAAAAAAAAGCAAATGCTGAAATGGATAATAAAGCGTAGAAATTGGGTTCTAAGCCAACCAATTTACCAAACATCTGTGAAACTATTACACCTGGACACATATAAAAGATGCTTCCCCAGTAGAGCGAAACAAAACGTACCACGTGT
Source organism: Vaccinium macrocarpon (assembly GCA_022606695.1). NCBI lineage: Eukaryota > Viridiplantae > Streptophyta > Magnoliopsida > Ericales > Ericaceae > Vaccinium > Vaccinium macrocarpon. The sequence goes on from CM040173.1 coordinate 24,294,500, forward strand.
AACCCATGTGGTCAAGACTGCTAGTAAGTACAAAATATCAGGAAAAGTTGTCTCACAAAAAAGAACAAAATATCAAAGCCTTAACAATAGCCCTTAGGCCTTAAGAACAGAAGAAAGAAGGAAAAAATTAAACTACTAAAGCCTTAAACTGGTCGGAAACCAATCTGGAATGGAATGTCAGCTCAATTTCTAAGGCTGGATCTGGGAAGGGTTCCAACAGACAGAAAGTGAGCATAAGTTCGCCTTTACTGGTCTGGGCTTCCATCATGTTATTTAGACTGCATCATTTAGACCTGTCCAAAGACTCCAAACAAATAGAGGAAACTGATCAGGACAGGTTCACTAGTAATTACCCTTTGATCATTTTAGATGAATGGTAGTGGTGCTCTACTCATTCTTTATGTCCATGTTTGGATCAAGAGAGCACATATTAATCCTTTTCAAATTTCAACCCAATGAGCTTTGGCTTGAATGAGAGTGACTTAGTGCTAAGCCATGTGGTAACTAGAAAATTTCTAGTAGATATGTTTGATGCAACTACTAGTACTCTGCTAAATTGTTACGAGTTTAGTTCAATTGCTGGTCCAATAACTGTAGTAGAATCTGATGTTCGTATTCATGTGAGTGTCGCGCGTGTGTGTGTGGAGACAGTTTCCATTTGTTGGCCTTTTTTTGTGGACCAACATAAATCTACAAATGCAAACAGTCACCAAACCCCAAACCTTATCTTCCCAAGAAAAAGTTAAGCATATATGTTCGTCAGTATCATAAGCAGCATTTGTTCATCAAGAAGAATAATAAAACGGAACAGCAGCAGCGCTACATACCCAAAAAATAATATACCCTGAATCTGCCCAAAATATGAAATCATTGGCTCAGAATCACTCCCAAGTAAATATGAGCCATTGATTTCAAATTCTGGGCAATTTCGGGGTACATTTTCTGGGAACTTAGCATTTTTCCGAAAAAAATGGTAGAGTTAGATGTAAGCTCACCCTAGGGACAAGGCATAAACCATGTCAAAGGAAGACTTGGATGGTTGTAACGTGTTGAACCCTCCAGAAGTCTTCACCGTGTGATCGTTCTATTTTGCGGCAGAATTCGTCAGGCATGTTCCATACATTTAGATCTTGTAAGTGTTTGAGGTGCTGAATCCCCAATGGAACCATTTCTAATTTTTCGCAGAATGCAATATCTAGCTCTCTTAACTCAGGCATTGCTCCTTGCTTCACTCTTACGCTCTTCAATTGTCCCAACATAATGAGGCCAAGCTTTTTAAGCCTGGGGTATCCACCATCATCGCAGCATAACTCCTTTCCTTCGTAAGCATTGCGGAGGTCTAGAACCACCAAGTTTGGTAATCCTTGAAGAGCTTTCAGTGGATCGTCATTCAGGTTGGAGTACTGGAGAACTAGCTTTGCTAGGTAATTGAGGGAAGCGACCCATTTAGGCAAATTCGGTAATCTGCATTTAAGATATAGGCGTTGAATAAAGTGCGGAGGTGTTGAGAGAGAATCTAGATGGAGGGGTTCAGTGTTGCTAATGGACACCATGTATAACGCGGAAAGGTGCTTCAATTTCTCTAAAGAATAACATAGGTCCATCCCGTTTTCTCTTGTCAATCCTAGGATTCCCAATCTCCTTAGCTCAGTTAGCTTTCCAAACTCTCTTACCATATCACCGTTCCCATTCACTTCTACATTTCCTAACTTTTGTAGCCTTGTCAATCCTCCTATGCCTACTGGTAGGCTCATCCCATGTGTGATGGGAAAATTTGATAGACTAAAACTGTGGGTATAGCCTCGCAACTGGAAAAGATGTTTCAACTTCAATATCCCCTGAGGCAGGGTTGATATCATAGTGAATTTGAGATCTAGTATTTCTAAGTTCTTGAGCTTTCCAATGGTCTCTGGAAGCTCCCTGATTTTCGTCCACCTCAAACTCAAGTATCTTAATTGAATCATTTCAGACAGCTCTAGGGGAAATTTGTAAAGCGGTGTACCATCAAGCTCCAATAACGTTAACAATCTAAAACCCTTAAAGAATGCCTTCCCCAAAGACATTGAAGGCGCAAAAACCAATAGAGATCTGAGGCTAGCAAATCTCATGTCCAATGGGAGCTCCTCACAACTGTCATGGATTGCCATTCGACGAATCTTCTCATCCACTGACATTCTGTTATCATTCAATGTAACAAGAAACGACTCATTCCTGGATTTCAACTGGATAATTTCGCGCATAACATCGTGCACGCGACAAGTACGAACCCTGTTGAAGTTGTCAATTTGCACTACTTGAATCATACTTCTACTAACAAGTTCATTTAGGTACTGCTCTGCAGCCTCTTCCATGGTGAGGCCTCGCCTCTCTTCCACAAATCTTTCAACAACCCATAGCCGAATTATTTTCATTCGTTTGATTAAATAATCCTCAGGGAAAACGCTCAAGTACAAGAAGCAACATTTAAGGTGGTATGGTAAGTCATGGTAACTTAGTAGAAGTATTCTTTCAAGACTTTTAAGGCTGGAGTTACTCTCCATCTCAAAAGGCAGGCTATCATGCACTCTCTTCCATTCAAGAACATGTTTGTCCTTCTTAGACAACAAGCTGCCTATTGCCACAATTGCTAGAGGCAACCCACCACACTTCTTTAACATACTCCTAGACATGCTCTCCAATTCTTTTGGGCAGACACCCTTTTTTTCCCTTCGGAAAGCTTTCATACAAAAGAGTTTCCAAGCCCCTTCCTCGGGCAGAGGTTGGAGATGGTAAACATGACTAAATAGGTCTATAGATGCTGCTACGTCACTTATTCGTGTTGTGAAAACTACTCTACTCCCACAACAACGATCAGGGAAAGCGAATTTCATTACTTCCCAATCACTTGTTCTCCATACATCATCAAACACAACTACATACCTCTTTTCTTGTAAACGTTCCTTTAGCTTGTTCATCACTTGTACTTCGCCCATTGTTTCAAAGCCCTCTGGAATACTCTCTTTTGTTTCTTCCATCAAGTCCTTTAGTGCTTTTCTTAGAAGCTCTGCTGTTGTGAATGACTTGGAAACAGTTATCCAAGCACGACAATCGAAGTACTTCTTGACTGCTGGACTATCATAAACTTTCTTCACTAGAGTAGTCTTCCCAACACCCCCCGTCCCAACCACAGAGATAGCAGTAAGATTATGCTCTCCTTCTGTGAGCCAAGAAATCAACAAACATTTGGGATTCTCAATTCCGACAACATCTGCTTCGTCTATAAAGAGAGCAGCTAGTCGAAGATCATACCCTGTGTTCAACACAGAAGATGAATTTGTGGCCTGTTCTGTCCTAAATGAGAACGCGTTCCGTCTTTCCGAAATACCCTTGATCTTCCTCCTCACATTCTCTATCTGTACCGCTAGGCGGTGTAGGGTCCTCAAGTTACGAATATGATAAAAGACTCTTCGAAGAGAAAAGAGTAAATTACCATGATTCCGGCCCTGTTGAGATGGCAACGAAAAGCGGGAAGAGAACTCGTCGAGGATGTCCTCGGTGTCGTGGGCTGCGTCTCTCACTTGCTTCACCCACGTTTCAACGCCTTTTTCAGCTTCAGTTCTTGATTCGGCGTCCTGCAGGAAAGACCTCATGCTTTCCAAATCATCGTGTAATTCACTAACTCCCTTCCTAACTCCGCCGAGGAATTGAGCTTCTTCTTCTAGGAGCGTTGCCAATTTTTCCACCACCACCTGCACTGCTATCAAGGCCATGTCTTCACCCTTTTCGAAATGGTAGTTGATTCCCCTGGTAATTGATAGGCGCTGGGGATTGATGAAGACGAAGATTGGTGAAAATAGTTAAAGCCAAAGTTTTGCTAGTTGCGCTCCAGCTACTCTTCAAATAATTTGGATTTGTAAGAGCATCTCATTTGGTGTTGTAAAACATTATTTTTGACAAATTGTTGAGCCAAACTCTCCAAAACCCTCCCAAAAATCAGTCTCTTTGCTTTCACTCAACAAATAATTTTTGCTACAGTGTTGTTACATCCGCGAAGCACTGTTCATGGATTAGCTTCTTTTTTTTCGGATGTGCGTCACAAATGGGCTAGAGAGAGAGAGAGGGGAAGAGGGAGAATACGTGGCTACTCACTGACCAAGGGAGGACATTGAAATGATGCATGGGTGGGGGCCCTCACTGACCAAGGGAAATTTTAGCCTTTTAGGGAGAAAGATTTTTTTTTTATTTATATATATATATAGATTTAAGGGAAATAGTTTAATAAAGTAAAATTTAGATAGAGAGTCTGATTTTTTGAGTTTTTGATAAAGTGGCTTGGTAAATTGTAAAATGTGTTTTTGTGGTTAAATTTAATCCAAAATTTGTTGAGGCTGATGAGGATGCTCTAAGTCTTTCAATGCGATAACTACATTCCAGTATATTAAAATGTAATTTGTTTTAGTTTCCTCCTTTTCACGGGAAATGGATAAAAAAACGTATGCGTTTGTTATTTTTATGTTAAAATAAACGATGGAACCAGAGGACAAGTAGTGACGCTCGCCATCACAAATACTTTTAATAATTCTATTAGGAAATGGCTTAAAATAAAATAAAAAATTCATCTCCAATTTACATAGGCTTGCCACTACTACTAGAGTTTTTCATTTTTCTTTCCTTATATATACTGAAAGTCTTTTAGTCCCCCAATTTTGTTTGAATAAAGAATGCCCAATAAAATAGTCAAATGCCAAATTTAATGTCAAGTGAAATATTATGAAATATGAGATATAAAATGAAGAAATACCAGACTTCAGACTTTGTTTTTATGCATACTCTGTTTAAGGTGTTGAATAACCACAAAATCAAAGAAACCTGACGGTAATCCGAAGAAAAGAAAGGGGCGTGTTGAGCGACATCTGCGAACTCAGATACTAAAGGGATAAATATTCTTACCGTTTTTTCCAAAGTGGATAAATATTCTTATTTTAGTGGATGAATATTCTTTAGTATACATGTTCGCCACCACTAGAATAAAATCGTGGCTCTGACCCTGCATAGGATATTAGAGGGGTCCTGTGTCTGTGCTATGCACACGCGTGTTGTGCGGCCGCTTGGGGGCCCATTGTGATGTGAACCCTGTGACTCGAGGTCCGATCAACTTAAATTTTTACGTGAACTACATACTCGATAAGACAAACAAAATGAACAATTTGAAACAAACAATAAGACCTGGTCAAGGACCCAAAGCGACCGCACAACACTTGTGATGTGAACCCAGTGCACAGCACATACACGGGATGGTTCCTTAATTATGACCCATCGGAACTCTGCCAAGGAATTGATCTTCTTGTGCTTGCAGCGTTGCCAATTTTTGGCCACCACCACTTTCTCTGCCAGCATGGCCATGTTAGCCTTTGAAAAGTGGTAATTTTTTGTTTCCCCTGCCAGTTTCCCTAAAAAAAAGTTTGGGTTTTTTTGGTTTTGTCATTCTTAAAAATATTTTGTATTTGTTAGTTTTGTATTTACATTCTTATAGAACACATTAGTGAATCATCACACGTAATTCACTGACTCCCCTTCTAACTCCTCCGAAGAATTGAGCTTCAATTCTGCTAGGATCGTTGCCAATTTTTCCACCACCACCTTCACTGCTATTATGGCCATGTCTTCACTCTTTTCAAAATGGTAGTTGATTCCACTGGTAATGGATAGGCGTTGGGGATTGTTCGTGACGAAGATTGGTGAAAATAGTTAAAAGTCAAAGTCTTGCTACTTGCTCTCCAACTGCTCTTCAAATAATTGGACTTACTGATATCGTCGATATAAATTAAATTTTCTTAGATATAAATCAAATTTTCTCTGGTATAAATTAGATATAATGACGTTGGGTTACTCATACGATTAAAATAAATGTTTCTAACTAAATTTGAATCAAATTGTTACAATCTAACATTATGAAACAAGCCTAGCCCAATTATGAGAGCACAATATGTAGCACATATTTAAGGATAATGGTTGTCTGACGTTTGAATCAATGTGGAAACACTAAAAAAATTAAAGGGAATTAGATGACTCCTTTTTGTTCTTTTTTTTTTTTTTTTGCGTACAACTTTTCATCATAACAAACTGTGTATTTTTGTCAGCATTGGATGAAAATTTTGAAATCATCCCTGTGGATAACGACATTCCAGTAGACGAAGTTTCAAATAAATTTTTATGGACTTTTGTGGCCTTCATAATGGATCTCAAAGTATAATAAAATGTAATTTGTTTTAGTTTCCTCCTTTTCACGGGCATGAAGAAAAATTAAAGCGCATTCGGTTGTTATATTTTATATTTGTTACATAAGACAAAAATAGGGGCACTTAAATAATAGTCCTTGGAAGCATTGAAACTTACGTTTTCATCCCTGACATTTTTTTTGGGTTATTTTTTCATCCCAAAATTCAAATAAACCCGTATTTGCCCTTTTATATTTATGTATATATAGAGTGAGGATTTTGGGACAATTTCATAAATAAAGAGGTCCTATACCGCAATTTGTGGATATGAAACGAAATCAAATCCCCACAATTACGGTGGATGGACATCATGTTTATAAGGGATTAATTATTTTTTTTTTACCATAAAACCATGATATATGATTTTTTTCTTTATCATGATTCGTGTTCTAAAGGAATATTATATTTACCATATTTTTTGGCTAGTTATAAATTTACCACATTACACGGTCATTCGTTACATTTGCCATTTTTACTATTTTTATTCAAAATTTCTCCGTTTTTACTGTGGTGATGTTTTCTTTTAGCATAAACTTGGTATTTGGCTCGTGTATGCCATTTTTACCATATTTACTGGTGTGAATTTAATTTTATTTTCTTGGTTATCTATAATTTCACCATACATTAGTAACAAATTTTTGAAATTGAAATTTCTTTTGTTATCTCTCCTAATGGATGTGATTGAATCTCATTAAATTAAAAAATGGTTACATCCCACTAAATTAGGAAGTTATTGAATTCCACAAAATTAGAAACTTATTGAATCCCAAAAAATTAGGGGAAAAAAATATAATCTTGTATATGTTGATATCATAGTAAAAGGGTAGAAAAGATATTTCACAATGAAAAAGGATAAAAACATAACTCCGTTAAACAAGGAGATGAAAATCTAAATAGTGTCTAAAAATCGGATCATTATTTAATTACCTCATAAAAATATAATCATTGATAAAAACAAGGGTCACTTAGCCACAAATCCAAAATATTTGACATTTTTAAATGGAAGGACAATGGACTTTTGCAATTAAACATAAAGACAAGGGGATGCACGATTACTAGAATGCCCTCCTACAAAACTAGTTAAATGTCACTAATTTTTAAAAGTTCGAAAAACCTCGTACTTCCGGCCGACCACCACCCTACCTCCGGCGACCACTTCCGGCGACCATTTCCGGCGACCAAAAAAATTAGTGAAATGTCACTAATTTTAAAAAGTTGGAAAATCCAAAAAAATAAAAAAAATAAAAAAAAACTCCTACGCTGCCGACCAATACCTCACATTCGGTGACCACTTCCGGCGACCAAAAAATTAGTGACATGTCACTATTTTTTAAAACTTCTAATTTTGCACAAAAAATTTAAAAAAAAAAACTCTTACCTCCGCCAGACCACCGGCCCACCTACCCCACCTCCGGCTACCACTTCCGGTGACAAAAAAATTAGTGAAATGTCACTAATCTTTACAACCTATAATTTTCATACAGGAAATTAAAAAAACAAAACAACTCCTACCTCCGGCTGACCACCACCCCACCTCTGGCCACTACTTTCGGTGATCAAAAAAATTAGTGAGAGGTCACTAATTTTTAAAAAATTTAATTTCAAACATAAATTAAAAAAAATCATCACCCCACCTTCGGCCGACCACCACACCACCTTTGACCCCTTCCGCCAACCAAAAAAAATTAGTGAAATGTTACTAATTTTAAAATTTTCTTATTTCAAACACAAAATTCAAACAAATCTCCACCCCACGTCCGGCCGACCACCACCCCACCTTTGGCCAACCACTTCCGGCGACCAAAAAAATTAATTGGTGAGATGTCACTAATTTTTAAAAATTCTAAATTCGACCATAAAATTCAAAATAATCACCACCCCGCCTCCGGTTGACCACCACCCCACCTTTGGCCGACCACTTCCGGCGACAAAAAAAATTAGTGAGATGTTACTAATTTTTAAAAATTTTAAATTCGAACATAAAATTCAAAATAATCACCACCCCACCTCCGGCCGACCACCACCCCACCTTTGGCTAACCACTTCCAGTGACCAAAAAATTAGTGAGATGTCACTAATTTTTAAGATTTCTAATTTCGAACATGAAATTCAAAAAAATCAGCATCCCACCTCTAGCCGACCACCACCCCACATCTAGCTGATCACTTCTAGCGACCAAAAAAATTAGTGAAATGTTACTAATTTTTAAAAACTCAAATTGCATAAATAAAATTAGAAAAAAATCATCACTCCAATTCCAGCCGACCACCACCCCATCTCGGACTGACCACTTACGAGACCAAAAAAATTAGTGGAATGTTACTAATTTTTGAAAACTTGAATTTCAAGCATAAATTTTTTTTTTTTAAAAAAAAAAATACCTCCCTACCTAGCCGACCACTACCCCACCTTTGGCCAAGTATACAAGAAAAAGTTAGTGACATTTCCCTAATTTTTAAAATTCTTATTTTGTACAAACTTGAAAAAATCACTAACCCATTCAACTCCTGAAAAACTAGTGACAATTCATTAAACTTCATAAAAGCTAAAGAAATCAATCTAGTGACAATTCACTAAACTTTATACTTAGTTAAAATACCTAATTTCGTACATACAATTCCAAAAAAATAAAAAAATCAACATAACCACCCCACCTCCGGGTGACCACCACCCCACCTCCACACCACCCTTGAAAGACTACTTCTGGCAACCCAAAAAGTTAGTGACATTTGGCTAATTTTAAAAATTTCTAATTTTGTACAAAAACTTGAAAAAATCACCAACTAGTCAACTTTGAAATTAGTGACAACTCACTAAACTTTATAAAAAGCTAAAGAAATTAACGAATAAAGCTATTTCGAATCTAGTAAAAAGTCACTAAACTTCACATCTGGTTTAAAACACCTAATTTTATACATAAAAAATCAAGACAACCTCTAGTTGATCACCACAACAGTCGACTCCTGAAACTAGCGACAATTCACTGAACTTTATAAAATTTAGAGTAATCAACGAACAAAGCTATTTTGAATCTAGTGACAAGTCACTAAACTTCCTGCCTCGTTAAAAATACCTAATTTCATACATAAAATAAAATTAAAAAATCGACATAAGCACCTATTTTTAGAAATTACAGCTATCAAAAGGCAAAGTCGGATGATTGAGAAGGCCCTGCAGATTTGGAAATGGGGGGCTCTGCTGTCCGTGGGGGTCAGCAGGCCCTGCCCGGCCATCCATCCATCCGTCCGTTTTACGTATCGGCCGCCGGATCTTATCTCTCTCCAAATGTATCCGGGCCCATCCATTGTTTGATCTGTCCGGAAGCCGATTGATACACCAAACGGACGGCGCGGATGGGGGTTGGCAGGCCTTGCCGACCCTCACGGATAGCAGGCCCCCGGGTTCGCAGATTTGAGCCCGAAGCACTGGACGTGGGACGTATATATCATCGGAAAAAGGCGAGATGCCATGTTCGAGACCAAAACAAAGAGTACGGCAGCTTCATTGATGCCTTGAAATTCGAGACCAAAACAAGCGTGCCCAGGTACTTATTAGGCTTTCACTTTTGCGACTTTAGTTCAGCCAAAAGTATACAAAATCACTACAGGAAGAAATATGAAATCTTACTTTTACCACTAAATGGACTAAAAATTGGCAGCTGCTCCTAATTTGGGATAACAGAAAATTAAAAACAACAATGCTAATCAATAACTTTTAAGTTACCAACCACAGGACAATAATTAAAACAATAAAGGAATTGATCAATTGAAGTCAAGAAACTTTATAACATACCCAGGCTACGTGTGTATGTGCGAGTCATTTCGTCGAACGTGTGGAATGCACACATTTTTCCACCAAAACAAATTCCTTATTCAAGACTAGAACTGGGATTCAAGACTAAAACTAGGTTTGGAACGCCAGACTTCAGAAGTTGTAATGGGACTGAAGAAAGGTACCTAATTGTTTGGGATACTTGTGAGTTGTGCCTTCAATTTTCCGCACCAGAGATTGCAAGATTTTGTGTGGAGGTTTTGGTTTTTGCTTCATGAGCTACCGAGAGAGAGAGAGAGAGAGAGAGAGAGAGAGAGAGAGAGAGAGAAGGAGCATGTGCCTGGAGTTCGTAGCAGATTTTCCACACCAGAGATTGTGAGATTTGTGTGAAGGCTTTGACTGTTGCTTCATGAGATGCCGGGAGGGAGAGAGAGAGAGAGAGAGAGAGAGAGAGAGAGAGAGAGCAATGTGTCTAGAGATTTTAGCAGTTGAGAGAGCTTTTTTTTTAGGGAGTAGGGGTATTTGTGACCAAAATAAAGGAAGAGTGGGTGTGTTTATCCTTTTATTAAATCATAGCTACAAATAATGTCTTTATGTTTCATTGCAAAAGTACCTTGTCTTTCCCTTCAAATAAGTAAAATATTGTGTATTTATGACTAATTATTCCTTAAAATAAGTCATGACAATTGCTAAGTTTGCATCTTGACTTGTCATGGCAAGGGAAAATAAAATGCAAATAGATTAAACCGTACGTCCCCATTTTGTCTACCGTTGATTTGTTTTGCGACATACTAGAAGTACTTATTTCCTCTTCATTTAACAAATAAGAAAATAGAACAAAGATTTTAAATTAATATTTTTTTATATTAGTTTTGCATAAGGCCAGCATGGTCGGAAAAAATATGCTACTGTGTTTTGGAGGCACCGTGACGTGAATGCATTCAAAAAGCCATTATCACTATCTATCTAAGGCTAGATTTGGCTAAATAAGCTAGCTTAACTTTTTTTTTCGTCTTTATTTGATTTTTTTTTACGTTTGTTAGTTTTGTATCAATGTTTTGAGTATTATTGGTTCGTCTCGACGAGATGAATCCAAAAAGATAAAAAATTATGATTAAAACTGTTAATTTTTTTAATAAGATCAAAAAAATGTAAAAAATTAACTTTTGGCTTATTTTTGTCTTTATTCAAAAAAATTTAAGCTTCGGCCGTAATTTTTTATTTTTTTATTCCTTTCGCCGAGATGAACCAATAATACACAAAAAGTTGATGCAAAACAAAAAAATGCGAAAAAAATAAGCCAGCTAACTTTTTAGGCCAAACCTAGCCTTAGAGCTCGTTCGATAATAGTCAAAGACTATGGAAAGAAAATTGAAAAACGCTAATTTACGACAACGTAGAAAAAGAGGGTTGATAAAGAATATTTAAGCTTGAGAATGACATTCAACTGTAATCACAATTTAGCAAATTAAAACCACCGCACATATATAAAATTATTAGCCAAAAAACTAGTTTTTTGGTTTTTAATCACAAAATTTTAAGTTTGGCTAATAATTTTATTTTAGATTCCTCTCGTCGAGACAAGCCAAGAAACCACAAAAAAATCGACCGAAAACCAACAAATGCAAAAAAAAATTGAATAAGGACAAAACCAAAACCAAAAAACTAATTTTTTAAATTCACCCAAACCACCCGATAGGATATTACTCCTGATGGTTCCTAATTACGAACTCCCTCCGAACTCTGCCAAGGAATTCATCTTCTGACAACCAGGTATCCGGCTAGCTTTCGTGCACCTCGACTAATTCTGAGAGACCAATTCAACCATCCAGTAGCAGGGGCCTCATTTAAAGCTAGAGCAAACCTCTGTATAGGCTAGCCCCAAAGAAGTTAATAGAACCTACGATATTTTGAATTTGAGACCTTAGAAGGGACCAAATCCTAAGTTCCAAGTCTTGACCACTATGCCAAACCCATGGGTTTTCCACCTCCAGCAAAGCATGTTAGCCTTTGCAAAGCATCCAGCAAAGCATGTTAGCCTTTGCAAACTGTTTTTTTTTTTTTTTCCGCCAGTTTTCCTAAAAAAGTCGCTTAACTTTTTGGGTTTCTTTGTTGTCTATAAAAAAAAGGAAAAATTATTTTGCCATCCCATACAAAAGTAAGTTTTATTTTCCCACCCCATGTATTTCGAATTATTATGATTTCATCTTGTAAAATGATGTTAGGACGATTTTGCCCTTATTAGGTATTAATATATAATATATGTTAATAATATATTCAAGATGAAATCATATTAAGGCTATAAACCCGGGGATGATTCTCATCCCATAACAGTCCTTTGACTGGATTACTTTAAACCAGGACTGGATTACTTTAAACCATATTACGAGTGCCAAATTGACGGAATTCAAAATCATAGTGTTGTCGTTTCATTTGTTGGAACTAGATTTTACAAGTTTCAATATAGCCGATTGGTTTCCATTTTTTGAGCTCCATTTGAATTTCAAATTTTAAAATGATACTCAATACTTGTTCGGCTACTTATAGATCAGGACCAATTTGATCATTCTTGTTCGAATAATTCAATTCGTCACGCTAGCTGTGGGATCCGGAAAGTTGAGATTCAACAACTCCTCAAGGGATTCATCAAGTGATTTCGTCGGTATCGAACAAGGTATTATATGTCATCAAATTTTTTTTCGGTATACGATTGCGGTTCATTAAGCCCATTTCGGTGGATGAAAATGATAGAAATCATCATCAAACGTTAAAACGCCAGTGTCATCTTTGGCATTGAAATTATGATGTTATATTTCACCACATTTGGCACCTAGGAAATATGATGTCTATTTTCATCATCATTTGCTATTTTTTTCAATTATTTTGATGCCACTGGTGTGACGAATGTGGTAAACATAAATTATGATATTATATTATACCACTTGTTTCATCATCATACACCAGTGCTATTTTTTTTAACATATATTATGATATTATATTATACCACTTATGTCACCCGCAAATTATGATATCTTATTTCATCACAATATGTTATTGATTTCCATTATTTCGATGCAGTTTGTTGGTTAGCCGTGGGATCCGGAAAGTTGGGATTCAACAACTCCTCAAGGGATTCGTCAAGTTATTTCGTTGGAAATCGAACAAGGTATTATATATCATCAATTTTTTTAGGGTATATGATTGCGGTTCATTAAGCCCATTTTGGTGGATGAAAATTATAGAAATCATCATCAAACGTTAAAACACCAGTGCCATCTTTGGCACTGAAAGTATGATGTTATATTTCACCACATTTGGCACCTAAAAAATGTGATGTCCATTTTCATCATCATTTGCTTATTTAAGATGCCACTGGTGTGACGAATGTGGTAGACAGAAATTGTGATATTGTATTATACCGCTTATTTCATCATCATACACCAGTGTTATATTTTTGAACATATATTATGATATTATATTATACCACTTATGTCACCCAGAAATTATGATATCTTATGTCATCACCATATGTTATTGATTCCCATTATTTCGATGCAGTTTGTTGGTTGGTGATGGAGGACGAATTGGTTCTTGTATGCAAATATGGTGACAAGATTTGCCCTGTAGTGATTAAAGGCGGGATGAATTTCGGAGCGATAATAGAGAAGATCTGAAGGAGGTAGACTGATTTGGATCTCGAAACAGTAATCATGAGTTACTCAATCACAAACGGTGAGTCTATAGTGATGGACAATGATGAAGATTTGGCGACATTGATCGATCTAATGCAAGCTGGGTCACTAAACGATATCGAGGTCGTTGTTGAAGATAGGCACTGGAGTTTACAATGACTGAACCAACTTCAAATTTAGTTCGGTCAATTGGTCAAATGTCACAATCCAGGAAAAGGGTTATGACATCAAATGTTGTGGACAGTGATATGTCACCACCATCCTTTGTATGTCACAAAAAACAAGTTTTAAAGCCAGCAGATTGGGTTTATGGCATTAAAGGTGTTGGTCAGGCATTTGTGTGTGGTGTGGTAGAATTTCGCGACGTTTTGCACAAGTACTGTATCGAGCGGGGAATTGAGTATGTCCTTGTAAAGAATGATAAGCAGCGCGTGACCGCACATTGCAAACATAGGAAGGGGGAGAAGAAATGTATGTGGGAAATACAAGGGAGGGTGTTTGAACCCAATGGTTATTTCTATATTCGTACATTTCGGGATGAGCATAAATGTGGTGTTTTGTTGAGGACCACGAAGAATCCCCGAGCCACCTCGGATATAATTGGTAGTCTGATTGTTGAAGATGTGAGGGCCAATTCGAAGAGGTCACCTTCTGACATAATTATAGAAATGAAGAGGGAGTATGGTCTGGATGTTACATACCACCAAGCATGGTGGGCCGCCGAGAGAGCTAGGGGGGATGTATTCGGGAATTTTGAGAATTCATTTTCCAGCTTGAATTGGTATGTTTGTGAAGCCCGCGTTGGGAGTCACATTGTCTTGGAGGTCGATGAGGGTTCGAAAGGATTCAAAAGGTTATTCGTGACTTTCAGTGGATGCATCAATGGGTTCAGTTATTGTAGGCACATCCTTTTTCTGGACGGTACATTTTTTAAAGGGAGACAGAAAGGTCAATTGCTTGGCACAACCGGTAAAACCGGTAACGAAGGTATTATTGGTTTTTTTTTTTGTATGTTTTTGTTCTATTAAAATGGAATGCTAGTTTTTAATTGAGCATAGCCTTATAATATTGCATGCTAAGTAATGGTAATGTCACTGGTTTGGTAACATCCTGTGTTGATTGTGTTCTTTTTTTGTTTACTGGATGTATGTTGTATGGAAGGGTGTGAAATTTTAAATTGAGTATGGTTTTATAATACTTCATGTTGAGCAATAGTAAAGTTAAGTTGGAATTATGGTTTAATAATATCCCATGTTCTCTTTTTTTAAAAAAATTTACTGGATATATGGAAAATAGGAATCATGTTAGGATGTTGGGAAATGTAGTAATCTTACTTTACCATGTTGGATGTTTTTAATTTCCTTTGTATGTATCTTGTACTAACACATCTGTTTTCTTTTACAGAGATTTTCCCGCTGTGTTTTGTTGTTGTTGACTCGGAAAATTGTGATAATTAGTTGTGGTTCCTCCAACATTTGTATTCCATACTCGATCATCAAAGGAGGTTCACATTTGTTTCAGACAGGAACTTTGGGTTGTTGGAGGCAATGAAGGTCGTTTTCCCAAACTCCCCTCATGCATATTGTCTTTACCATTTGACATTCAACTTGAGGTACTATCTACGTGGGACTCCCGCTGGGTACAAAGAGTCAATGGTGTATTTGCTGAAACTGGCTGCCTATGCCCCTACCGAGGAGTTCTTCCACGAATATATATTGAGGATGGCGACCGAGGGCAGGCGTAAAGTGATGGACTTCTTAGAGAGTGTCCCCACTGATTGTTGGAGCACTGTGCACTTTCCGGGTTGCCGATATGGGGAGTTTTATTCTAATGTTGCAAAGTCATTTAATTCTTGGATCAAGAAAGAGCGCTACCTTCCCATTAGGAACTTGGTGGATTCCATTCGGATGAAAATAATGGATATGATTGTTGTAAGGAGGGAAAGAGCAAGCGAGTGGGTTGGGAAAATTTGTCCGAAAATGGAGAAAAAGTTGCATGATTCATACCAGGAGTCAAGGTCATGGGTGGTTATGCCCTCGGGATATGGCGTTTTTGAGGTGCACTCGGAGCCTACTGTTACTGTTGATCTTGTTGGAAGAACTTGTTGTTGCCGAAAATGGCAGCAAGATGGGTTTCCTTCTTGCCATGCAATTGGTGTAATTACTGGTTCAGGCAAGGAACCCAGTGACTATGTTGATTCGTACTTTTACACGGAGACATATCGTGCCTTATATTCGCACACTATTAATCCAATCCCTACGTTGTGGATGCTGCGTCACTCGAACGATGAAGAAATTATACTCCCTCCTTTGTCCAAGAAACCACTTGGAAGGCCGAAGACTTGTCATAGACCTTCTCGTGGAGAGAAGGTGTCTCATATCAAATGCGAGAGGTGTCATAAGCTTGGAAATCATAACAGGTCAACTTGCAAAGAAACCATGTAGGCTTTGGTAGCTGCACGAGGACGTCTTGTGTTTTGTTTTTCCAGCATATTTTTCTTTTCCTTTAGTAACATGTCGAACCTTGTTTTTTTTAAATATCGATGATCAATCACCTCATTGGTCATTTTTTTTTTCCTGTTGTTTTATGAACTCGTGTCTTCATAGCTTCTATGCTAGTTGGGATTCATTTTATGGAGAAAGTGTTTGGTTAGTTTTTGTGCATTACAACTGCTGAGTTAAATAGTTTGTTGCTTTTTAAAGGTACACAAGTAACCAATAAGCATGGTTTTTTGTTGCACAATTTTTTTGTGGGGATGTGAACTTGGTGCATTAAAAAATCATGACATAGTACTACAACATTACCATGGTGCATTAACGTGCATTAGCAAATCTTCATATATGTGTAAACTAGTTAATACTCTTTCCATCTCACGTTGAACGTTAAGGTTAACACTATGCACCCTTGCTCCCGGAGTCCCTCCAATAAGATTTTTGAAGATAAAATTGTGTTCTGATGATTAAAATGGGGGCTCTTTAATTGTGAACTTTGTGATACTTTTAACTTACCTGAGTATTTATTTGATTTAAATAGGGATGTGTAGTCGGTTGGAATGACATTGTGCATTAGTACATGAATGGGGTTCAACGATTGAAATGGGAAACAAAAAAAAAAAAAAAGAAAATGCTGAAATTGATAATAAAGTGTAGAAATTGGGTTCTAAAGCCAACCAATTCACCAAGCATCTGTGAAACAATTACACATACAAAAGATTCTTCCCCAGTAGAGCGAAACAAAATGTAGTTGCACGCACGTGGCAACTGGCAAGATTGCTTGTAAGTAGAAAATTGCAGGAAAAGTTGTCTCACGAAAAATAAAAAAATAAAAAATCAAAGCCTTAGCCCTTAGAACAGAAGAAGGAAGAAAAAAAAAATTAAACTACTAAAGCCATAAGCTGGTCGGAAACCAATTCGGAATGGAATGGCAGCTCAATTTCAAAGCCTGGATCTGGGAAGGGTTCCAACAGACAGAAAGTGAACATAAGTTCGGCTTTACTGGTCTGGGCTTCCATCATGTTATTTAGACTGCGTCATTTAGACCTGTCCAAACAAATAGAGGAAACTGATCAGGACAGGTTCACTGGTAATTACCCTTTGGGAGTGGTGCTCTACTCATTCTTTATATCCATGTTTGGATCAAGAGAGCACATATTAATCCTTTTCAAATTTCAACCCAGTGAGCTTTGGCTTGGCTGAGAGTGACTTAGTGCAAAGCCATGTGGTAACTAGAAAATTTCTAGTAGATATGTTTGATGCAGTAGAATCTGATGTGAGTATTCATGTGAGTATCGTATGTGTGAAGACAGTGAGAGTTTCCATTTGTTGGCCTTTTTGTGGACCCACATAAATCTACAAAATGCAAACAGTAACCAAACCCCAAACCTTATCTTCCCAAGAAAAAGTTAAGCATATATGTTCGTCAGTATCATAATCAGCATTTGTTCATCAAGAAGAATGATAAAATGGAAAAGCAACAGTGCTACATACACAAAAATATATACCAAGAATCTGCCGAAATATGAAATCATTGGCTTAGAATCACTCCCAAGTAAATATGAGCCACTGATTTCAAATTCTAGGCAATTTTCTAGGTACATTTTCTGGGAACTTAGCATTTTTCCAAAAAAAAAAGGGTAGAGTTAGAAGTAAGCTCACCCGAGGGATGAGGCATAAACCATGTCAAAGGAAGACTTGGATGGTTGTAACATGTTGAACCCTCCAGAAATCTTCACCATGTGGTCGTTCTATTTTCTGGCAGAATTTGTCAGGCATGTTCCATACATTTAGATCTTGTAAGTTTCTAAGGTGCTGAATCCCCAATGGAACCATTTCTAATTTTTCACAGAATGCAATATCTAGCTCTCTTAGCTCAGGCATTGCTCCTTGCTCCACTCTTACACTCTTCAATTGTCCCAACATTATGAGGCCAAGCCTTTTAAGCCTGGGGTATCCACTATCATCGCAGCATAACTCCTTTCCTTCGTAAGCATCAACGAGGTCAAGAACCACCAAGTTTGGTAATCCTTGAAGAGCTTTCAGTGGATCGTCATTCAGATTGGAGTATTGGAGGACTAGCTTTGCTAGGTAATTGAGGGAAGCAACCCATTTAGGCAAATTCGGTAATAAACATTTAAGATATAGGCGTTGAATAAACTGTGGAGGTGTTGAGAGAGAATCTAGATGGAGGGGTTCGGTGGTGCTTATGGAGACCATGTATAACGCGGAAAGGTGCTTCAATTTCTCTAAAGAATAACATAGGTCCATCCCGTTTTCTCTTGTCAATCCTCGGATTCCCAATCTTCTTAGCTCAGTTAGCTTTCCAAACTCTCTCACCATATCACCGTTCCCATTCACTTCTACTATTCCTAACTTTTGTAGCCTTGTCAATCCTCCTAGGCCTACTGGTAGGCTCATCCCATGTGTGATGGGAATATTTGATGGACTAAAACTGTAGGTATAGCCTCGCAACTGGAAAAGATGTTTCAACTTCAATATCCCCTGAGGCAGGGTTGATATCATAGTGAATTTGAGATCTAGTATTTCTAAGTTCTTGAGCTTTCCAATGGTCTCTGGAAGTTCCCTGATTTTCGTCCGCCTCAAACTTAAGTATCTTAATTGAATCATTTCGGACAGCTCTAAAGGAAATTTGTCAAGTAGTGTACCATCAAGCTCCAATAACGTTAACAATCTAAAACCCTTAAAGAATGCCTTTCCCAAAGACATTGAAGGCGCAAAAACCAATAGAGATCTGAGGCTAGCAAATCTCATGTCCAATGGGAGCTCCTCACAACTGTCATGGATTGCCATTCGACGAATCTTCTCATCCACTGACATTCTTTTATCATTCAATATAACAAGAAATGACTCATTCCTGGATTTCAACTGGATAATTTCACGCATAACATCGTGCACGCGACAAGTACTAACCCTGTTGAAGTTGTCAATTTGCACTACTTGAATCATACTTCTACTAACAAGTTCATTTAGGTACTGCTCTGCAGCCTCTTCCATGGTGAGGCCTCGCCTCTCTTCCACAAATCTTTCAACAACCCATAGCCGAATTATTTTCATTCGTTTGATTAAATAATCCTCAGGGAAAACACTCAAGTACAAGAAGCAACATTTAAGGTGGTATGGTAAGTCATGGTAACTTAGTAGAAGTATTCTTTCAAGACTTTTAAGGCTGGAGTTACCCTCCACCTCAAAAGGCAGGCTATCATGCACTCTCTTCCATTCAAGAACATGTTTGTCCTTCTTAGACAACAAGCTGCCTATTGCCACAATTGCTAGAGGCAACCCACCACACTTCTTTAACATACTCCTAGACATGCTCTCCAATTCTTTTGGGCAAACACCTCTTTTTTCTCTTCGGAAAGCTTTCATACAAAAGAGTTTCCAAGCCCCTTCCTCGGGCAGAGGTTGGAGATGGTAAACATGACTAAATAGGTCTATAGATGCTGCTACGTCACTTATTCGTGTTGTGAAAACTACTCTACTCCCACAACAACGATCAGGGAAAGCGAATTTCATTACTTCCCAATCACTTGTTCTCCATACATCATCAAACACAACTACATACCTCTTTTCTTGTAAACGTTCCTTTAGCTTGTTCATCACTTGTACTTCGCCCATTGTTTCAAAGCCCTCTGGAATACTCTCTTTTGTTTCTTCCATCAAGTCCTTTAGTGCTTTTCTTAGAAGCTCTGCTGTTGTGAATGACTTGGAAACAGTTATCCAAGCACGACAATCGAAGTACTTCTTAACTGCTGGACTATCATAAACTTTATTCACCAGAGTAGTCTTTCCCACACCACCCGTCCCAACCACAGAGATAGCAGTAAGATTATGCTCTCCTTCTGTGAGCCAAGAAATCAACAAGCTTTTAGGATTCTCAATTCCGACAACATCAGCTTCGTCTATAAAGAGAGCAGCTAGTCGAAGATCATACCCTGTGTTCAACGCAGAAGATGAACTTGTGGCCTCTTCTGTCCTTGTAAACGAGAACGCATTCCGTCTTTCTGAAATACCCTTGATCTTCCTCCTCACATCCTCTATCTGTGCCGCTAGGCGGTGTAGGTTCCTCAAGTGACGAATATGATAAAAGAATCTTCGAAGAGAAAAGAGGAAATTACCATGATTTCGGCCCTGTTGAGATGGCAGCGAAAAGCGGGAAGAGAACTCATCGAGGATGTCCTCGGTGTCGTGGGCTGCGTCTCTCACTTGCTTCACCCACGTTTCAACGCCTTTTTCAGCTTCAGTTCTTGATTCGGCGTCCTGCAGGAAAGACCTCATGCTTTCCAAATCATCACGTAACTCACTAACTCCCCTCCTAACTCCGCCGAGGAATTGAGCTTCCTCTTCTAGGAGCGTTGCCAATTTTTCCACCACCACCTGCACTGCTATCAAGGCCATGTCTTTTCGAAATGGTAGTGGATTTCCCTGGTAATTGATAGGCGCTGGGGATTGATGAAGATGAAGATTGGTGAAAATAGTTAAAGCCAAAGTCTTGCTAGTTGCGCTTCAGCTACTCTTCAAATAATTTGGATACGCAAGTCTTCCAATGTGATATCTACATTCCAGTAGACGAAGTTTCAAATAAATTTCTATGGACTATTGTGGCCGCCATAATGGAACTCAAAGCATAATAAAATGTAATTTGTTTTAGTTTCCTCCTTTTCACGGGAAATGGATAAAAAGCGTATGCGTCTGTTATTTTTATGTTAAAATAAACGATGGAATCAGAGGACAAGCAGTGACACTCGCCACCACAAAGACTTTTAATAATTCTATTAGGAAATGGCTTAAAATAATAAAAAAAATTCATCTCCAAATTACATAGGCTTGCCACTACTACTAGAGTTTTTCATTATTCTTTCCTTATATATACTGAAAGTCTTTTAGTCCCCCAATTTTGTTTGAATAAAGAATGCCCAATAAAATAGTCAAATGCCAAATTTAATGGCAAGTGAAATATTATGAAATATGAGATATAAAATGAAGAAATACCAGACTTCAGACTTTGTTTTTATGCATACTCTGTTTAAGGTGTTAAATCAACACAAAATCAAAGAAACCTGACGGAAATCCGAAGAAAGGAAAGGGGCGTGTTGAGCGACATCTGCAAACTCAAATACTGAAGGGATAGCAATGTTAGCCTGTGACACGTGCATTTGACAAACATTGTTCATTACAGTTTTTTCCAAAGTGGATAAATATTCTTATTGTAGTGGATGAATATTCTTTAGTATACATGTTCGCCACCACTAGAATAAAATCGTGGCTCTGACCCTGCATAGGATATTAGAGGGGTCATGTGTTTGTGCTATGCACACCCGTGTTGTGCAGTCGCTTGGGGGCTCATTGTGATGTGAACCCTGTGACTCATGGTCCGATCAACCTAAATTTTTACGTAGACTACATACTCGATGAGACAAACAAAATGAACAATTCGAATCAAACAATAAGACCTGGACAAGGACCCAAAGCGACCGTACAACACTTGTAATGTGAACCCAGTGCACAGCACATACACGGGATGGTTACTTAATTATGACCCGTCCGGACTCCGCCAAGGAATTGATCTTCTTGTGCTTGCAGCGTTGCCAATTTTTGGCCACCACCACTTTCTCTGCCAGCATGGCCATGTTAGCCTTTGAAAAGTGGTAATTTTTTGTTTCCCCTGCCAGTTTCCCTAAAAAAAAAGTTTGGGTTTTTTTGGTTGTCATTCTTAAAAATATTCTGTATTTGGTAGTTTTACGGCAAACATTTATGGGTTAATGATTTACATAGAGGAGAGGAATCAGAAAAGTTAAAAATTCTAACTGAAATTCAAATTTATTTTAAGAAAAATCCCTGATAAATCCAAAAAAGTGGGGACTTTTTAAAACTTTTTCTTGGATTTTCTTTAAAAAAAAGAAGGGGTTCGGTCATAATTTTACTTTTTTGATTCCTTTATAACCCATAAAAATTTGGTGCAAAACTAACAGACACAAAAAAAATTAATAAAAGACTAAACGGAAAAAAAAAAGGCCCAAAAAATTCAGTTTTTTTAGAGAAACAGGCTACAACAGATTGATGAAAATAAGTACTCCCTCCGTCCCTTTTAAGCATGTTACTTCATAAATCCAACTTATTAAAGAAACATTATAATTATACTTTCACATCAACTTCTACCTATACACTTTTCGCTTCAACTTTTACCCTCTAGTTTTCAATTTTATCCTCCACTTTCACGCATTAACTCTTTACCCATTAACTTTTTAAAATGACAAAATGATAATCGTACAAAATTTTGCCCCCACTAACTTTTCAAAACACAGACTTATTAAGGGATAATCCAAAATAAAAATGTTAACACTAAAAAAGGAACAGAGGGGTAAGTCGAAGTCTTGCTAGTTGCTCACCAACTACTCTTCAAATAATGTAGATGAACATATGGAAATTCCCCGAGGTGATATTTACGTTCTTATAGAACTCATTAGCGAATCATCACACGTAATTCACTAACTCCCCTTCTAACTCCGCCGGAGAATTGAGCTTCAATTCTGCTAGGATCGTTGCCAATTTTTCCACCACCACCTTCACTGCTATTATGGCCATGTTTTCACTCTTTTCAAAATGGTAGTTGATTCCACTGGTAATGGATAGGCGTTGGGGATTGTTGAAGATGAAGATTGGTAAAAATGGTTAAAAGTCAAACTCTTGCTAGTTGCTCTCCAGCTACTCTTCAAATAATTGGACTTACTGATATCGTCGATATAAATTAAATTTTCTTAGATATAAATTAAATTTTCTCTAGTATAAATCAGATATAAATTAGATATAATAATGTTGGGTTACTCATACGATTAAAATAAATGTTTCTAACTAAATTTGAATCAAACTGTTACAACCTAACAAAATGAAACAAGCCTAGCCCAATTATGAGAGCACAATATGTAGCACATATTTAAGGATAACGGTTGTCTGACGTTTGAATTAATGTGGAAACACTAAAAAATTAAAGGGAATTAGATGACTCCTTTTTGTTCTTTTTTTTTGTGCGTACAACTTTTCATCATAACAAACTGTGTATTTTTGTCAGAATTGGATGAAAATTCTGAAATCACCCCTGGATATCGACATTCCAGTAGACGAAGTTTCAAATAAATTTTTATGGACTTTTGTGGCCTTCATAATTCATTTTGTGGGGTCCATATATATTAGACGTGTCTAGAAAACTTTTTTCAAATTTTTTGTTCCAAATATGAGAATGTAAAACACAAATTGATCGATATATCTGGGTCCGTTTGATTTGAAAGAAAATTATGATGGAAAGAGACAATGAGAGAAAATGAAGTAAAAGAAAAGAAAGTGAAAGGAAAATTTATTTCTTCTTATCGTTTGATTGAAATGATAAGGTAAAAAAAAGAATCATGCAAGGAAATATCAGTATAACAGGTGGCATCAATAATGTTTTGTTATTGATGTGGTACAGTGTTGTGGGGAAAGCGGAAGAGGTCAAAATGGCTGGAAACATTGAGATTTCTGGATTTGATTCAGCACCGGATGAAGAAGTTCCTGCTTGCGAAACATATGAAGTATTTTTTTTTTTTTTTTTAATCTTCGTATTGATAAGTTAAAAACATACTCCTATGAAATAGTAATTCATCATAATGTTATATATCAATCCCATTTCAATTGTTTGATTTATTTTTCAAACCCCGCCGTAGAAATTTTTGACGTGTAAATTATTTCTAAGTATCAATAAGTGCCTAATCAAATTACATTCGTCTTTTTTTTTTGGTAAAAAAGTTACATTCGTCTTGAAAATTAGAAGTGACTTGTTAAAATATCTACCTACTCCTTGTACCAAAAGAAAATTCACTCGATTGAGTCTCCTCAGTTATTTCTCTTGTGCTACATTCACAAATTACATTAGAAGGCTCCATTCTTATGCCATTTTTATTTTTCCTAATTTGTTCGTCTTTTCGAATTTTTGTTAGATTCGCATTATATTTTTTTTGCATAAATCATTTGTGTCAATGAGAGGAGTATAAAATAAAAAAATTGTGACTAAAAACAAAAAGTTCACTACAGTTTACAGACCCAAAAAAGATACTAAGATGGCTGTCTTTTTGTCTAAAGTATCATCTTATAAGAACTTTTTTTAACTTTTGTCCATATCTTTATACTTTTCTGATTCATTTTGTAGTTATGAATGATTAATCAAAAAATACAACCAATAGCCAAATAAAAAATAACAGAAAACAAAAAAAAAAGTCATTTAAATGAAAAGACAAAAGAATGGACCCGAAGTCAAATTCCCAGTGTATAATTCTATTTAACAATAATTCCTATGTACTACTATATATTATCGAAGAACAATGATAGGTACACATTTCAACCACTCCCCACCACATCTTTTCTCACATATGTAGTGAGGCCACTGAGACCCACCGGGTGAGCCCTACCACACATATGAGAGAGGGTAAGGTGGGGAGTGATTGAGAAGATGCGTACTTATTATTTTTTATTATCGAATTACACGGAACATGAACACAATTAATCCAACTCAAGTAGAGACAAGACAAGCACTGCACTGAGCAATAAGCACGACAGCAAAACATAAGAATAAAAGCATATCTCTGAAAATATTAGTACAAAATAGCAAGAAAAGTGTGTGTGTGTATATATATATATAGGATCAATTTCTAATGAGGGATCCCTCATTTTATTTAAAATGAGGACCAAGCAATTTTTCCACTTTTCAAACTGAATTTTGACGATCCGAACCGTTAGATGTGTTTAAAATTTGTTCATAAGGTGCACCGAGAGGATTCGTCCAAAAAACATACCCGTAAGGGCTTCATCCGATCAATTTTTCTCAAAAACGTTATATGTAGCGTTTTTAACAAAAAATGATCAGATGAATCCCTTACCAGTGTTGTTTTTGGACAAATCCTTACGGTGGACTTGAAAAACACATTTTAAACACATCTAACGGTTCGGATCGTCAAAATTTGGTTGGGAAGCATGAGGTCCTCATTTTAAATAAAATGAGGGATCCCTCATTAGAAGTTGATCCTATACATACATATATAGGATCAACTTCTAATGAGGGATCCCTCATTTTAAATAAAATGAGGACCAAGCAATTTTTCCACTTTCCGAACTAAATCTTGACTATCCGAACCGTTAGATGTGTTTAAAATGTGTTTTTAAGGTCAATCGCGAGGATTCATCCAAAGAAAAATACTCGTAAGGGCTTCATCCGATCAATTTTTCTTAAAAACGTTATATAGAGCGTTTTTAACAAAAAATGATCGGATGAAACCCTTACCGGTATTGTTTTTGGACAAATCCTTGCGGTGAACTTTAAAAACACATTTTAAACACATCTAACGGTTTGGATTGTCAAAATTTGGTTGGGAAGCATGAGGTCCTCATTTTAAATAAAATAAGGGATCCCTCATTAGAAGTTGATCCTATATATACACCGGCGATCCTGTCAAGGATCCCGGATTGGGTGTTTTGATGATTTAAATTTTTTTTTTTTTGTAAATCAGAGTTGTCCAATGTGTTCAAAAGGTGTTTTCAAGGGTCTACAGTTTTTTGTGAGAAACTGCTTGGATCAAGTCCTTTCCGGTACTTTTTTTTTTTTTGAAGATTTCCCACGTGGAACCTTGAAAATACCTTTTGAACACATTGGATGGCTTGGATTTTCAAAAAAATATCGGAAAAGTAGAGTCCCAAATCCGGGACTCCCGGACTAGATAACTACTCTCTCTCTCTCTCTCTCTATCTATCTATATATATATATATATATATCAAAGCCTTAGCAATAGCCCTTGGTTGGTAGAGAGGGTGGAATAAAGACGATCGCCCGGATCAAGAAGATAGGAAGTGATATGAAAAATTGGGTTTTTGAGTTGGGGAGTGCATTCTCTCTCTATTTCTAGAGAGAGAAGCTCTCAACTTAACTCCTGTTGTTCAGCCCTTGGGCCTAAAAGAACATAAGAAAAATGAAAAAAGAAAACTACTGAAGCCTTAAACTGGTTGGAAACCAATCTGGAATGGATTGTCAGAACGATTTCTAAGCTCGAAGCTAGGAAGAGTTCCAACAGCCAGGAAGTGAGCATAAGTTCGTTTTACTGGTCTGAATCTAGGCTTCCATATGGCCTTCACGTTATTTTGACTGTGTCCTATTGACCTGTCCAAACAAACAAAGGAAACTGATCAAGAAAGGTTCAATATTGGTAACCCTTGATCATTTTCAATGAAGAGTACTGGTGCTTAACTCCTTATTTCTATCCATGTTGTGATCAAGAGAGTACAGATTAATCCTTTTCAAATTTCAACACATTGAGCTTTGGCTTGGATGAGAGTGACATAGTGTTAAGCCGCGTGGTTGGGTTTTGTGATAACTAGAAAGTTTCTAGTAGATATTTTTGATGCAACTACTAGAACACTACTAAATTGTTGCCATTTTGGTTCAAATGCTGGTCCAATAACACTAGCAGAGTATAATGGATGCATTCATGTAAGTATCACGGGTGTGTGGAGGCAGAGAGAGCGTCATATGTTGGCCTTTTTTGTGGAGACCACATAAATCTACAAATGTAAACAGTAACCAAACCCCAACGGAAAATGTTAAGGTATCCAAAAAATGTTTGAGCCACTGATTTCAAATTCTGAGTATGTAGCACTGCTGAGAATAATAACCAAACCAAATCAAACCAAGCCTTATGTCCCAATCAATTGGGGTCGGCTACATGAATCATTTTTCTCCATTGAACTCTGTCAAGTGCTGCTTCATCGCTTAAACCTAATATACTCAGATCTTTGCGTACTACTGCATCTAATGTCAATTTGGGTCTTCCCCTCCCTTATGCATTTCTACCCAAAGTTATCTTATCCACTCTCTTAACTATTGCATTTACTGGCCTACGATAGACATACTCAAACCACCTTAGCCTATTTTCCCTTAACTTCTCCTCTATAAGTGTTACACCTACCATCTTGCGAATTATTTCATTTCTAATCCTATCTCGTCTAGTCTTACCACACATCCACCTCAACATTCTCATTTCCGCTACACGTATCTTGTTCACTTGCTGCTTCTTACTAGGCCAGCATTCTATCCCGTAAAGATCACTGGTCTAATGGCAGTTCTATAAAATTTTCCTTTCAATTTTGTTGGTACCCTCTTGTCACACAGTACACCAATAACGCTTCTCCACTTGAGCCACCTCACTTGGATCATATGAGTCACATCATCTGCAATTTCTCCATCTTGACTAATAATAGAGCCTAAAAACCTAAAATGGTCCCTCTTTGGTATCTCCTAATCTTGGATCATTACTATTTCATCATACGCACTTCTGGTATCACTAAACTTACAGACCATATACTCAATTTTACTCTTACTTATCTGAAAGCCCTTAGACTCTAATGCTTATTAACACCACTAGCCATTTCATCTACAAGGACAATATCATCTGCAAACAACATACACCATGGGATATCCTCCTGAATCTGCCTAGTCAATTCATCCATAACTAACGTGAAAAGGTACAAGTTCAACGCTGACCTTTGGAACAATCCTACTGTGATGGGAAATTCACTCGCTTTTTTCTGTTGGTGATCTAATGGCAGTGACTGCACCTTCATACATGTCTCTAACCACATCATTATAGCATTTGGTCACTCCCTTTCTCTCCAGAACCTACTATCTAATGTCTCTAGGCAACCTATCATAAGCCTTTTTCAGGTCTATGAAAATCATATGGAGATCATTCTTCGCTGACCTGTGTCTTCTACCAATCTCCTTAGTAAGTAAATAGCTTCCATAGTTGATCTCTCAGGCATGAACCCAAACTGTTTCTCTGACACCGTAGTCACCATCCTCAATCGATACTCAATTCCCTTAACTTCATCATATGACTCGTCAACTTAATACATCTATAGTTGTTGCAACTATGAATATCTCCTTTATTCTTGTAGATAAGTACTAAGGTACTCCTCCTCCATTCGCTGGGCATCCTCTTAGATAAAATAATCTTGTTGAACAATTTTGTCAACCAAGTCACCCCTAAGTCACCTAGGCTTCTCCACACTTCAACGGGGATACAATCTAGTCCTAAGGCTTTACCCGGTTTCATCCTCTTCAAAGCCTTGGCCACTTCAAATTTTTGTATTTCCCCCCTACTGCCATGGATATATCAAGCAATCAAGGGTCCAATTCCTACCAATCTCATTCCCATGGATCTAATCGCTGATAAGCACCAACCGGCGAAGTCAACCCATTCATCTATCTTCCCATCACCAGTAATGGGTGTGAAAGCTCCCTTGACAAGGCGAGTGATGACATTCCTGATCCAAACCTAATCTGCGACTTTGCCGTCAACAACTTCACAAAACTTGATGCCTATCCAAAGGCATAACATGATCAGTAATACATTCACTGTTCTTTCTTTCGGTGGGTATTTTATCTAGTAGTAGTACGTAAAACACCCTGCCAATACGATTGGAAAGGCACTAAGAGAGTAGCGAAATTTTTTCTCTGAAAGAAAGAATTTATTTTGTTTTCCCTTTGGAAAACTTTCATACAAAAGGGCATCTAAGCCTCTCCCTCTTGCAAATGTTGGACATGTAAGATAAACATGATTCAATATGTCTATAAATGCCACTATGTCACTTATTTGCATAGTAAAACCTACTCTACTACCACAAACAATTGGGGAGTGCAAATTTTATAACTTCCCAAGCATTTATGGTCCATGGATCATCACTCACAACTACATACCTATTTTCCTGTAAATGGTCCATTAGCTTGTCCATCAATTTTAATTCGCCCATTGTATCCAGTAATCTCGACATGATTTTTTTTAAGAGATGCAAAATGAAGAAAAATTGAACCATAGTCAATGATTCATGAGTTTCATCTGCTACTTCCTGATCTTTCAAAGTTGTTCTGTCTTCAGTCATACATCTTCACACCTGCCGGACTTAACATTTTTATCAAGCTGGAAACATAATTCAAATGGAACTTCATACCATATCCCCTGAATTGAAAAGTGCCAATTTGATTAAGTTTCACCATAATCTCAAGGTCGTCTATTGCAATCAACTATTCAACTTCAACAGCTTTAGCGATATCAATCCATAGTTGCATTTGTATGAAAGAACTAACAACATTAATAGTAGAAGCGGATTTTTCAGAAAAAATCAATGGTAGGAAAGATTTCTTTGGATGTTGTGACCAGTGTTGATTGCAAATCATGTGCTGCACAATATACAAAATATGTATATGGGCAACCACGCAAAATCAAAGCTTGTAATACATTCCACTCACCTCGCATATTGCTTGCACCATGATGTTCTTCCCTCATATTCTGAATTTAAAGACTATATTTGCGAAAAAGTATATCTTCTTTTAGAGTCAATGCAGTAGTGTCGAAAACTGGTCACAAGCCCAGAAAACCGGTCACAAGCAATGCCTTCCTGATTCACAATTCTCAAAACTAAAGATTCTTTGAACCACCAATCTCCTTACAAATTGCTTTCTTCGCTTAGGTTGCAAAAACATGTAAAATGAATTATGAGTGAACTTTTTTTGTTGTCTAATGACATTTGCTCCCTCTTTGCTTCATCCCGAGAAGGTAATATATATGTTCCCTCATTTTTAGGAAATGATTTGAGAGAACTTTATTTTTCTGTTAAAATCGATAGTAAATTATATCTCCTCTTGGTGGTTTTGTGAAAAAATTAGTTCATGCCGAAAAATCTGTCTGGTCGCTAAAAATTGTTGTCTGCAACTGGCACCGAGGTTGCTGGCAGGTTGTCCGTTGTTGGTAGCCAAGCATGGTAACAAGCAGTACATTCATCGTTTCATCCCTCTTAACAAATTGATATTCAAGCACACATTGTGGACTAAAATCAAACCATATATTGTAGGAAACTGACAGGGAAACAGAGATAGATATAAAACTGCAGAGTTTTGGGAGTACTCCTCCACCTTATTTACCACAACTAGATAAAACACCCACTGGAACAAACAACAGTGGAGGTATTACTGATCATCATATTATGCCTGGAGATAGGAATCAAGTTTTGTGAAGTTCTCGACGGCAAAGTCGCGGATGATTTCTGGATCAGGGATTTCATCACTTGCCTTCTCAAACTCACACACCCATTTCACCAAACTCCCTTCTCCCTTTGGGCTCACCGTCAGTGTGGCCTTGAAGCTCCTGTAGAACTTCAGCAGATCCCCTTCGATCACGCTGTATGATTCTGTCTTATTTTCTTCGTCCACTGCGTCAATCTTCTCCTTTGAAAATGTCACAATGGTTGACGCTGTATTGTTAACAGAAGTCGCATAATTAAGCACCCATGGTTAAAAACTTTGATGGATAAATGACCAAATTTAGTGTGCCATATGGTGTGAGTCTCATTGAAGTAGAATGCAGTGTTGCCTGTGCAGGATTATCCTACATCAAAAAGTCTAGGAGCAAAAACTTCTGGACTCAACTGTGTTTTGGAGCTTTCCGATGTATGTGCAACTACGTGCCTCGATCTGGATTTAGGGGTGATTTGGGTAAAAAGAAAAAATTGGTTTTTTGGTTTTTTTCGTTTTGTCTTTATTCATTTTTTTTTTTGCATTTGTTAGTTTTCGGTCGATTTTTTGTAGTTTCTTGGCATGTCTCGACGAGAGGAATCTAAAAAATATAAAATTATTAGTTAAATTTAAAATTTTGTGAATAAAGACGAAAAATAATCTAAAAAACTAGTTTATTTTGGTTTATTTTTTGTTTTATTCAAAAAACTATTACTTTTTACCATAATTTTATACTCTTTGATTTCGTTTCGACGAGATAAATCCAGAAACTATAAAATCTTAACGCAAAACTACAAATGCTTAAAAAAAAAAATTGAATAAAGACAACAACAAAAAACCAAAAAACCAATTATTTTTTTACCCAAATGACCCCTAATTTACATTCATGTCATTGCTTTTTGTACATTTGAATTTATTATTTTATCTATGGTTCTACTCATCTTTAATATTGAATTCTCGTGATCTATCTTTTTGAACCTTTTATCTGAGTTGACATCTTGGCATGTCCAATAACGACAAACATAATGTTCGCAAAAAGGGAGAAATATAAAACAATTATGCAAAATAACGATCGAAGTTGTGCATATCTCGTCCAAAAATTAACTAACAAACTATTGAGATCAGTTTCATCAATGTTACTACTCATATATGATAGGTCCAATCTATCACTTTTCTTGGTCATATCGTATAGATGTTCTATACAATTTGTTTCATAACTCGGGTGTCGGATCAGGATACGCGTACTTAAACTAATCTTGAAAATCAATTTTCGCAGTCCACTTGATGATCTATTTAATCAATAAATAAAAGATGAGATGGATACTTTTCCTTCATTATTAAGAGAGGACACCATGCGAACTATAAACTAAACCTACTAACAATTTGTCGTTGCCGTGTCATTCTGATGCAAAATTGAGTATAAGTATTCTCAAAGAATAGCATTTTACACAAGTAAAATAAATGGATGATATACTCCCCCTCCGTCCCAATTTTATAGTCTCTCGTTCTATCCTAACCGGATAAAAAAACGATTATATCTTTCAATCGGTAATAGATTTATATGCACTAGACATAATTATTCATTAAAAACCTAATTGGCTATACCTTCACCAAAATGGATCAGACGAACAGAGCCCACAGACTTGCCAACCCCTTCAAGGATTTGGATGCTTTTGTATTTGTGAGGCAGGACCTTGGGGAAGAGAGTTTGGGACTCCCTAATGCTCTTCCAGAACTTATCTGCATTGGTCTTCACCTCCACCTCTACATCAAGCTTTTGAATGCCAGCCATTGTGTTAATAAATTGAAGTGATTGATGTTTGATACTAGTGAGAAAGAAGAGAAAAGTAAAGTGAAATATGAGTGAATGAGAATCCAAAGAGAGACTTGTTTGTATATATAGTGATAGGAGGGGTGAGTGCATTGATTTGGAGGTGAGGAAGGGAATTAAATTCCATTCACGATTAGCTCACCTGCCCTCTGCCTTTCTACCAAAAAATGAGACATGACCAGTGTCACATTTTGGGAGGCTCTTTTTCATCTTTTCAATTTCAAATTTTTGGTTTTTCGACTTTTTGATTATGGTGTCAGCGTGTTTTGAATTTGGAATGAGTGTTTAAGAGAAATTTGCAGAATGCATTTTGCAAGTAGAGAATGTGAGTGCAGAAAGCTTACCTCATTTTGACTTCTCTCTTCTCTAAAGTGAAAAACTGAGAATTCTGAGAATGTGTTTTGAGTGGTAACTCCCAATTACCCAAAAAGTGATAAGTAGAATTGGTGAAAAAACTGGGCGGCCAAACAGCCTCGAATCTAAACCTTGAAAAAGCAATACCAAAGGCTAAGAAAAAATTCCCAAAAAAAAAATCCCTCCGTCCCAATTTTATAATCCCTTTTGGGAGTTTGTGCCACTTTTCAAAGTGTTACATCTTATAACCTACAATGTTTTAGGTAATTTTGAACACATTGTTTATTAGATTAAATCAAAATCTATCAAACAAGATCCAAATTGCATACAAAATGTATTACCGATTGAAATATATAATCGTTTTTTTATCCGGTTAGGATAGAACGAGGGACTATAAAATTGAGACGGAGTGAGTATTAAAATATCCAGCATTGAAAATGAGGGCCCATCTGGTACAGAGGTTAGTTACTCCGTCTGGCTCAAGATTTTAATTTTATTTTAAATTTTTGGAAATTGCATTTTTTTGAACAAAAAATAAAGCACATTCCTCTTTTGTAAAAAATAAGAAAAAAGAAAAAAAGCTTCCTTCATAGTATTTTGAAAATTTCACCCAATTTAAAGATATACAAAAGTGCTTCAACTAGTAATTATGATTACAAAGCGACCAAATTAACGGCCATTTTCTTGGCCCTGCAGGGTATATATAGGAATATTCCTATATACGATGTTTAGGATAGGGTTTACCAAGATGAATTTTGCTATCCAGTAGAATTAGACATTTGTCAAACTATAGCTTAACTAGAATTTGCTTCCTGATTTACAATTCTCAGAACTAAAGACTCTTAGTCTTTGCCACATCAATCTGATCACAAATTGCTTTCTTCGGTTGCAATAACAGGGCCCCAAATCACTTACGTTGCAATAACAAGGCCCCAAATCGTAGAATATATTATCTATTTAGTATGTCAATGATTTTGCACATACGGTTGTCGTGGTGCAAGGTTTAGTCCTTGATGTGTTATCCGTGAGGTCCTACGTTTGATCCCTCGCACCTTAATTTTTTTGACACCAAACACCAGCATAAACGAAGAATATGTTGAAAATGTTAAAAAAAAACCACTGTGAATGCTGGCAACAAGACTACCTGAAGGTAGCACATACTATTCCACGCATAGAACCACTGCAACTCTAGGCGTTTCTGAACCATGATTAAGCGTGTCTCGAAAATTTCAGGGCCGGGCGTAACCAAAAGTGGAGGTTGCTGGCAGGTCATCGGTATAGCCAAGCATGGTAACAAGCGGTACATTCATTCCTCTTACCAAATTGGCATTCAAGCACACATTGTGGACTAAAATGAAACCATACATTGTAGGAAACTGACAAGGAAACATAGATAGATAGATAGATAGATAGAAAACTGCAGAGTTTTGGGGAGTACTCCTCCACCTTATTTACCACAACTAGATAAAACACCCACTGAAACAAACAACAGTGGAGGTATTACTGATCATCATATTATGCCTGGAGATAGGAATCAAGTTTTGTGAAGTTCTCGACGGCAAAGTCGCGGATGATGTTTGGATCAGGAATGTCATCACTTGCCTTCTCAAACTCACACCCCCATTTCACCAAACTCCCTTCTCCCTTTGGGCTCACCGTCAGTGCGGCCTTGAAGCTCTTGTAGAACTTCAGCAGATCTCCTTCGACTACGCTGTATGATTCAGTCTTCTTTTCTTCGTCCACCGTATCAATCTTCTCCTTTGAAAATGTCACAATGGGTGACGCTGCATTATTATTACAAAATTCGCAAGATTAGAAAGCACCCATGGTATTAACAGTAGCTATATTTTTGTATCTTGTAAAGTTCGCATGGAGTTAACAAACCTCGATCTTACGGTGCTTGGTGCAGTGTTAAATGGGACATTTAATCGAGTGAAGTACAAAAATATTAATGTCTTTAAACTTTTCCATTTCATATTAACCAGCATAATGTTCACAAAGAAGGAGAAATATAATGACAATTATGCAAAATGACAATCGAAGTTGTGCATATCACGTTCAAAAGCTAACAAACTATTGACATCAGTTTCACCAATCTTACTTACTATGATAGGTTCAACCTAGCACTTTTCTTGGTTGTATAGTATTAAGTATAGATGATCTATACAATTAGTTTTCCTTACAACTCAGGTGTCAAGATTAAATTACGCGTACTTCAAAATTTTTACGGTCCACTAAATGGTCTATTTAATTAATAAAATAAAAGATGAGACAGATACTTTCCTTCATTATTAAGGGGCACACCATGTGAACTACAAGTCAAATCTACCGACAATTTGTCATTGTCATGTCAGAATGACGTAAATTTTAAATTTTTCAGTATAAATATTCTCGAAGAATAGCATTAATTTTACAAGTAAAATACATGGATGGTATAATAAACTAAACAATTACTCATTGTTAATAACCTATTCAATTATACCTTCACCAAAATGGACAAGACGAACAGATCCCACAGACTTGCCATCCCCTTCGAGGATTTGGATGCTTTTGTATTGGTGGGGCAGGGCTTTGGGGAAGACAGTTTGGGAGTCCCTAATGCTCTCCCAGAACTTAACTGCATTGGTCTTCAGCTCCACCTCTACATCAAGCTTTCCAACGCCAGCCATTGTGGTGGTAAAATTGATTGGTGTGTGAAAGTAAAAAAGAAGAGAAAAGTTGAGTGAAATGTGAGTGAATGAGAAACCAAACAGAGGGTTGTTTGTATATATACTGGTTGGGAGTGAGGACATTGATTGGGAGGTGAGGAGGGGCTTTAAATTCCATTTGAGATTAGCTCACCTACCCTCTGCCAAATGACATGACCAGTGTCACATTCTTCTAAACCTTGAAAAAGGCAATACCAGAGGTTATGGGTATCCAGCGGGTCAACCGATCCACCCAAATCGTCCAACCAATCCGTCTGCGAATCCACCAAGGTATGTTATAAATGGATGCAAATCCTAATATTTTAGTTTTCGCAGATTTAGTTCGGGTTCAATCTGTCCAATAGCCTTTCTCCACTCCCCTTATCCGCTTGATCCGCACAATCCACAACTGAACTAACCCAACCGAATCTCACTCACGGACTGGTGCAGATGGAGAAAATGACAATCTGCGATGAGTAGATAGGATCGAGAACCAACTTGATCGGTCCGAAACTGATCTCCCATTCCGATCCAACCAAAACCAATCCGTGGACAAGCCTAACAGAGGATAAGAAAAACTAAAAAAAAAAACTGTATAGAATTGAAAATGAGGGCCCATTTGGAACAGTGGTTAGTTACTCCTTCTGGCTCATAATTTAATTTTAATTTTAATTTTTGAAAATTGCATTATTTTTTGAACAAAAAATAGAGCACATTCCTCTTTGTGAGCCAAAAAAAAATGCAGATTCCTCAATAATATTTTGAAATTTTCACCCAATTTAAAGATATCCACAAGTGCTTCAATACTAGTTATGACTTATGACTACAAAGAGACCAAATTAACAGCCCTGGCCCTGCAGGTTAGGAATACAAAATTGGCCATTTGTCAAACTATAGCTTAACTAGAATTTGAACTACCCATTAGATAAGCTCTAGGTAGGAAAAATTACTTGGTAGTCTTGAGGCACATAGCCACGTGGTGCTCAACACCCTTATTCACCAAGTAAATGTATAAATTTTACGAAAATATAAAGTAAATAAGGGTATTGAGCACACGATCAACATGGTACCCCAAGACCACTCGCTAATTACTCATGGGTGGGACACTTTTGGACCCAAGAAAATAGTGCTCCAGTAAAACGAAAAACGTTCTATCTAGACTGATAGCTAGAGAAATCATGAGGGTGAAAATCACTATCAAATGCCCTTCGATGGTGATCATTGAGACCTGATTATAGAGATAAATTAAACAAAAATGCTATGGGTACACCACACTCACATACCCCAAATGTACATTAACATATTCCAACCATCCATCTCAGAAATTAATAGTCAGGATTTTGTATAAAATCTTCGCACAAATAGTTTATTTAAAATCCAGAACGTCGAAATTGCTTTTGAACGGTTGAGATGTGTTGGTGTGCATTTAAGGTACGCGAGTGTCGTGTACCCATATCATTTTTGTATATCAAATCCCTAGAATCACAGACCCGGGGGGTCCTGCTGATTGTGAGGAGTCGGCAGGCCCTGCCAATCCCCCATCCGCATTGTCCGTTTCACACATCAACGGCTCAAATTGCATCAAATAATGGACGATACGGATATACTTTAGAGATGTGAGATCTGAGCCGTTGATACACGAAACGGATGGCCAGATGGAGTCGGCACCCTCTGCCGACCCCAAGGGACGGCAGAGTCCCCTAATTCTAGAATCACTTAGAGTACGACCACATTTTTAAAGCAGTAGGGTACATGGTAGAAGAACAACCGATTCCAAATTCAATGAAAGTAATAAGTTGGTTGGATGGGCACCTCTTTCTTATGATCTCTGAATTTGTTCATATTTAATGGGCAGAAAATGCGGATGGTGATGAAGTAGTTAAGAATTAGTGAAGCAAAAAAAAACGGTTGATGAACTCTTTATAAGATTTGTCTGTCCAGAAATATGTTATTGAAATTGTGAAGTCAAGAGGCTTGAAAAAACTGGATTACAAACAATTAATAAAGCCCACAAAAATTTCGTAAAAATTAATTTGGAGATATTTAATCAAAGAGTACCAGTAAGTCAAGTACGTCAATGACAAAACTCAAGCATATCCTACTTTCTGGAGATATTTAATCGAGGAGTACCACCAAAAATAAATAAACGAAGGAATGGTGGGTAGCCAAATTTAGCTTGCAGTTTCATTGGATCAAAAAAAAAAAAAATAGCTACTCCTTCCGTCCCATATTTTTTTTGTTTACTTTCACTATTTACGACACCTAAAAAATTATTTTTTCATTTTCAAATGTCTAATGTTATATATATTCAATATGGATTTCATTTGATAGTTCTCAATAAATTCCATTAAACAAAGTTTTCAAAATTACAAAAAAAAGTTGTAGAATGAAAGATCTAAGCAATTGAAAAATTGTATACATGCATGTAAATTGACAAAAAAATTGGGGATTGAGGTAGTATTTGACTCTTTTTACGGGGACCTATTTGTTTTAGTAGGTAAACTAATAAATATAATCAATAATAACTTAAATAAAATACATATTTTTTAAGTAACCCCTTCCATTGTCTTTCCACGTTTTACAAGATAAGTTATTCTGCTTACATGCATCAACTTAAATATGAAGAAAATTACCCCAAAAAATTTGAAGAAAACAAATTGCCAAGTTGCGCCCACATTTCTAGAAGAAATTAACTCTTTATCTGATCTTCTGGGTGTTTTAGTTCTTGCATTTTCATTTTCTGTTTTTGAACTTTCAGTGTTCACGTTCTCCATCAAAACTCATTCGGGGATAATGAGATTTCCGATTTTATGTTTAGAGATGAAAAGCTAAAACTAGGGTGGGAGGAGTTTTTTAATTTCTCATTTCTACTTTTTTATTTTGATTAACAAAAAGACCTACAACATCTATTATGCATATATCTCTAAAACGAATCTGGGCCAAGCGGTGTGCGATAGATATTGTGTGGCAAAATTACGTCGTTTTGCTCATTTTCTTAGTACATCCAAGGCCCCGATTTGGAGAGTTAATTTTGAGGTTCAATTTTAGGGGATTTAGGCTCTTAGGGGTAGGATATAGTGGGTTTAGACACTTGGATTTAGCCACTTTGGATTTAGGTTTTAGGCACTTTGTAGTGGTTTTTTCTTCCTCTGAACAAGGCTCTTGGAAGCTTTAGAGATGTGCATAAAAATCAACCAAAATGATGGAGTTTTGCTACACAACGACGTAGTTTTGCCGCACAACACCCACCTCGGACCCCTCTAAAACAATACTCTTGTTGCAAAATGCATTCTATACATTTTATCCAAACAGTCTGTCAGATTCAAAATATCTTCCGACCATAACTCAAAAAATCAAAAAAGCTAAAAAATTGAAAGTAAATTTTTTTAAAATAAGCCTCTCAATCACCATGATGAAGTTGAATGGGCAATTTGACCATTACTTTCATTTCAAGCTTCAAGATCGAAAATATAGTAGGAGAAGTTATTCCCTATATCCCATTCTCCACATTACTCATCAATCTGGAAAGGAAACAGGGGAGGTGTTGCGCAGCGTATCGTGCAGCCTATATCGGTGACACACTAGCAACATTCCGACGATCGGAGAAGTCCACCGTGTTGAGCTCATCGAGTACTACAAGTGTACCAAAAATCAACTCGATCGGATATCGTTAAGTTCTTAATCAGAACACACATAAGTTGAAAAAATTGAAACACGTAGGTCTTGAAACACTAGATGAAAACCATTGAACCTATTTTTTTCAACTTATTTGTGTTTCGATGAAACACTTAATGATATCTGATCGAGTTGATTTTTTACACATTTGTAGTACTCAACGAGCTATATGCAGTAGACGTATCTGATTGTTGTAACGGTGCTGGCGCAGCGCTAGAATGGGTTGCACAGCATGGGGCCACCCCCTTGTAAGAGCTGAATGGCAATAATAACAGTAAATTATCAATAACGGTGTGTTTATTGGGCAGATAATATTTCAGATGGATAAGGGAAAATAGTGGATATGTTATATAGGGGGATTAATTAAAAAATGGTGATAAGCTAAGAATAAGATTGTTTCGTACTCGAAATAGATGGATAAGAGTGGGTGGATAAAGAAAATATGTGAGAATTTACTTAATTGTTCCTTGTAGTGAGAATACGAAAAGCTGATCATAGGGTTGGGTGGGATAAGTTAAGAAACCCGCAATCCGAGTGGAATAAGCTGTTCGGTGCAAAATGCAAAATAGGAAGCAAACAATGGATAAGGAAGGATTCTAGTTAGATTTGAAAATATGTTTTGAGAATAATTCCAATATTATCCGGATATTTTCATAAGCAATCTCATCTTTGTTAATCTTGCTCAATCCCACCTCCTCTTGGGATTCTTTAGTGTCCTATGGACCCGTTTGAATCGTGAATAAACTATCTGAGATATGACCAACGATACCATTTCCTGAGTTATCTCATATTTAGTTCCCAAATGACTCTCCGGGATTGTTAATCTCAGAATTATTTACCATATCCTTATATGGGGTACTAAATAATCCCAGAGGAGGTGGGATTGAGTAGTATCAATGCAGATGATATTTAGGCCCCGTTCCACTTGGAAAAAAAAAATTATTTTAACTCAAAAACTATCTCATTCCACTAACAAAAAATCACTTAGTTTTTTTGCAAAACTAAAAACCAAAAAAAAACTAGAGGAACAAATTAGTTTTTTTTGTAAAACTAAAACATCCCAAAAATCCAAAAAACTAAAAAAACAAAACAAAAAAAAAAAACCAAGTTAGTGGAACACCCCCTCATGATATTGGAATTTGGAATTTTTCTCAAAAAGTATTTTCAAAATTCTTTTTTGAATTTTTTTTAAAATGTTTTCAAAAAAAATGTAAAAAATAATATTTAGGAAAGAGTATTGTGACTGTGATTCAAAAATAGTATCTTTTTTTTCTTTCACAATGGTTTCTTAAAGAAACTGATTGTGATTGTTTTGAAAAAGGATTTTTAATTTTTTTTAAAATTTTTTTTTTCAAAATAAATGTTTTTCAAAACTAGTTTTTGTTTTTCAAAAACTTGTTTCAACAAATATATTTTTTTTAAAAAATTAAAAATATTTTCCTTGTTTATTTAAATTTTTTTAAAAAAATTATCTCTTTTATTTTAA
Source organism: Vaccinium macrocarpon (assembly GCA_022606695.1). Lineage (NCBI taxonomy): Eukaryota > Viridiplantae > Streptophyta > Magnoliopsida > Ericales > Ericaceae > Vaccinium > Vaccinium macrocarpon. The sequence goes on from CM040173.1 coordinate 24,334,849, forward strand.
AAAAAATTCTTTTGATATTAAAAACAAATTTATCCCCTAAATAATCCCATGCGAATCAAACATGGGACTGGGCAAAATTAGGGATGAAATTAATAATTAATACTAGGACAAACAGTCAAAGACTACTCCCGGGATTATTAATTCCATCTATTTTAATCCGCAAACCAATCAAGGCCTACATATAAGGACAAAAATAGTACTGGGATTAATAATCCTGATAGTCAACCCCAAAGAGTTGACAAAATGGTCTTGCCTTGAATCTTAAGGATTTACTCCTGCCTAATTAAGGTCACATGCATGTTTCGATTCCCCATGCCAACGAACTCTAGGGACCAATGGGGGTTATGCCCGGTGGTTATCTTCAGGGCTTCGAAATTAGTATAGATGTCCACAAAATCAATACCAAATCAAACTTTACTCAATTTTTTCCCCAAATTTGGGTAGAAAAAGCTTTTGAACCAAATACCTAACAATAACTTTGTGGTGGCGACGATCGTCGGAGCACCTTCCACCACCGTCTTTGTCATCGGCACCGGCAAAGGTAAGAAGAACGTAGATCAATCTGGAGGAGAGGTGGTGGTTGACGTCATCACCACAGTTGTCGTTGTCACCACTGTAGCAGAACACAGTCGATCCACCACTGTCATTGTCGTCGTTTACTTCTCTATTGTTCGATGCCTAAAGGAAGGACAACGGCAGCCGATGGCGGAAGAGTTTCAAAATCTGATGCTAGGACAGGAGTGAGTCATATCAAATGAAGCTTTGAACCAAATTTTTGCATCAAATTTGAGGGAAAAAAGGGTAAGGGATGGACTTGCTCTATGGTCTCATGCATGCCAGCAAACTCTCGTGGTCAATAAGGATTATGTCTAGTTATTATCTCCAAAGCTCCGGAATTAGTTGAGGTGTTCATAAATTGACTCAAACATCTCATAATAATAAAATAAAATAAAAAAATATTCGAGTCATTTCAGAGACCAACCGTGGATTAACTAAGAAATCGGTACAATTAATCCCATCTTAATCAACGGACGGGCTATGGCCTGGAAAAGACAACAGTGGTCAATTATTATACTAGTATATCATGCTATTATTGTAAGCCGTATGAATCACTGAATAATTGTTCTAATCCTGGTCCCTCAAGTTTGCATCTATTGGCAATAACACCATTACCTTTCAAAGTGTCTTCGTTGGTCTCTCTGTGTGACAAACGCACCAATAAACGATCAATATTCAAAAACTTCCTTCTCCTCCTGGTCCATTCGCATCCCATGATTAAGGGATGGTTTGGGTAAATTGAAAAAACGGATTTTTTAGTTTTTTTATTGTGTCCTTATTGTAATTATTTTTGTATTTGTTAGTTCTCGGGTAATTTTTTGTGATTTTTTGATTTGTTTCAACGAGAGAAATTTAAAAAGTATAAAATTATTAATCAAACTTAAAATTTTGTGAATAAAGACGAAAAATAAACTAAAAAACTGTCACCCTCGTTTTTATTCACAAAACTTCAAGTTTTGCTAATAATTTTATATTAGATTCCTCTCATCAAGACAATCCAAGAAATCACAAAAAATAGACGGAGAACTAACAATTGAAAAAAAAAATTGAGTAAGAATAAAACCAAAAAAACAGTTTTTTCAATTTACCCAAACCACCACTAAAATTCACCAGTTACCGCCGCCGTAGCCACCACCTGCAGCCCCACCCTACCTCACTGTCGACTCCCCTTATCACCCACATATGATTAATTTCAGTCCCAATTTGTGACCCTTACCTGTTCAAAGTATCACCTGCAATCACCAGGTGCTACTAGGGCTTATCTACATACTGATACTTTGATGTAAATAGAAGAACGAAAAATGGGGGTGAAGGATGCGCTGCCGTATCTGGGTATGGTCACCGTGCAGTTTATACAGGTGGGTCTGATTGTAGCAATCAAAGAAGCAACTTCGAGTGGAATGACCAAATTCACCTTCGTCTCTTACTACAATGCCCTCTCCTCCCTCATTCTCCTTCCTACATCCTTTCTCATTCACAGGTACCCTCCCACCTCAATTTTCATTTCATATCTTTTCTTTTTGTGCATAGTAGAGGTCTCACTTTGAATAATCAGCTAAGATAATGATTTCAATTACGTTGTTTCAATTCTGTGCAGATCGACTCGGCCCCCAATCACTCTTTCACTCCTCTGCAAATTTTTCCTGCTTGCCGTATTTGGGTATGTAAATGCTTAATAATCGTCGAGAACATTATCAGAGCATCTTCAGCCTTACTCAAACTTTACTTGAAAATCTCTGAAGTTTAAGTAAGAATTTGAGCAAAGTTTCATTTGGTATGAAGTGCTTCATTGGACAGACCCAAATTTATGCGAGAGATTAATTAATGGTATAGTTGTAAGTTGTGAAGAGCAAAACAAGACTTAAAAAATTTGAGTAAAAAATTGAGTCTCCTTTGTATTGGGTAAAAAATTTAGTAAAACTCAATCTGCTATGAGTTTGATGAGTCAAGGACTTGAGAGTTTTTACTCAGAATTTGGTTCTAAGTCAATCAAAAAAGTAAGGCCTGGAGATGCTCTTACAAAGATGCTTATATCAAATACACTTTAGGGGATCTTTTAAGTAGTAGCCCTTTGGATTCTAAGAAAGTGAGAAAAGATAACAAAGGGGTGTACTTTCAATAACTTATTGATTTCAGAAATGGTGAGAAAGGGTGAAAAATAAACAAAAAAGTTGAACTTTTGTTGGTTCATTTTGTTTTGTTGTCAAATTCCATCACTTTGATGAGATTTATTGAGTAATCACGACCATTTCTTTTCTCTCCCTTTTTACAATCCAAAGTCCTTTAAAGAAGATTCACACAATTGCTTGAAGGTCACGAAGTCACTTCCCATTTAGTATCTTTTTTTGGGCATTTTGCCATTTTTCTGTCTTGAATTTCTGCTATATAAAAAATTATGTAAATATATGCAGATTGAGCTTTAACTCTTCATTTTGGACAGTTGCATAGCAAATGTAACTGGTAATGCTGCAATTGAAATCACTCCAGCATCATTTACTTCGGCGATCCTCAACCTGGTCCCAGGTTTTACTTTCATACTTGCTGTCATTTTCAGGTTTCATTCTGCTCTTGTTTACAACTTACGAGTCTTCTAATTGCTCAACAATGCTTTGACTAGAATAATTTAAATTAATGTCAATTAGCTTGAATTTGTTTTTCCACTGATTTTTTCAAGTTGATTTCATGATTTCACAATCATATGCTGATGTGTGTCATATTTTATTACATCTTTTAGTTCTTGAGAGGGAAACAGCAAGTATTCACATGAGCTTCTAGAAGAGAGAACTGATGTGAGAATATCCTACTTCTGAGCGAGAAGTTATTTCTTTGGATCCCCATTCTAGAAATTCATCACAAGAATATGTCTGCGGGGATGTGCAATGTAGCAATTCCTTGAAAGAACTGTTTTCTGGGAATGCTAGCTATAAATTGAACAAGATTGATATTTTTGGAATTAATGATAAATCATGAGAAGAATTGCTGATAGGAAAATACAGAAGAGAAAAGGAGACGGCGGCTCAAACAAAATAGAGGAGAAAGTAGGGCATCCCTGGATCTCTTTATAGTCATTCTATGTCATTCCATATTTCATATTAATTAGGTCAAAGTCTCTATATCTTAGGCTCTAAAATTGGAAAACAGAAGACTAACAACAAAATCATGTAAAAAGGACCTACTTTCTTGTGGCCAGTACAAAAAATAGAACTAGGCATTTCAGTTTGAAGGGGGAATTCAGGTTTAAATTGGTTAAATGGTTCATTTTAGGATGGAAGAAGTTCATTGTAGAAGCTCAAGTACCCTTGCTAAATCCATTGGAACTCTAGTTTCAATTGGTGGGGCTCTCATTGTGACTCTTTACTACGGGCCTCCACTTCTAACAAACCCTGTACATCCAAATATCTCCCAACGAATTCTGATGGTACAAGAGACAAACCTGATTACTGGAGGGGTGCTCCTTATTATTGATTGTCTCGCTTCTTCGGCATTTATTATTGCACAGGTATGGTCCATGAAAAGCTCTCGGAGGTAGCAGAAAGAAACCAAGTAGGGATTGATCACCAATGAACTATGACTGCTGTTTTTTCACAATGATTTCAGGCATTGCTCCTTAAGGAATTTGATGCAGGGCTGATTATAGTCTTTTTCTACTGCTTCTTTGTGGCCATTATGTGTGCAATTTTGTCTTTGGTTGTGGATCGAGACTTGGCTGCTTGGAGCTTACGACCTACTGTTAGGTTGCTTGCTGTTCTTTACTCTGTAAGTAAAGGATATCTTTCTGGTTGTCAACATGATTACGCATTGGGAAGCCTAATTCGTCACTTAAGTAAATTCTGAGGGTGCAGAAAACATTGGCCTTGTTCGGTTAACAAGTTTTGTTTTATTTTGTTTTGTTTTGATGATGTAAGCAGGGGTAATAAGTGGAGAGAGATAGAGAGAGAAATGAGGGAAATGACGATCTAAGCAGGACCAAAACAGGCCCAAAACTGTTAACCGAACATGGCCATTAGTACCCCTAGCAACTTACGTTTTGGAATGCACTTTTCTAATATTGTACACGTATGATGCAAAATGATGAATGCAGTGAATCACAACAATCCTGATGTTTTGTCTATATTATTCGCATAACTATGCCTATGGTAGAACTACAACAGCAGAATTCAAAATCTATGAAGTGGAGCTTTAACAGGACATATATAAAATCATAGATAAAATATGATCAAAATGCTCCTTGAAATGAGGTTTATGTGAACAATTAGGAAATAATACTTTCTTCTTTATGTTTCTATCTTGGAGTAAGCGCATTTAGTGGTAATCTCTATGGAAGCCTACATTCACAATACCACAGTTCATTGTATGGCATACTTTGTTCCCGTTTTTGTCGGTCTTACTGGAATGATCTGTGGTCCATTTAACATTGACTTCATTATCAATTCAATGGCAACATAAATTGAATAATGGGTCAAAATTATGTTCAACAGTGTTATCAGTGTTATCTTGCTCATTTCTTACTTTTATGCATCAAATGTAGGGATTCATTGGTTCTGCAGCCCAAGTAAGCATTGTTATATGGTGTCTGAAGAAGAAGGGGCCTCTTTTTGTTGCTGTATTTCACCCCTTAGGGATTATCATTTCAGCTGCAGCGGGCATCCTCTTCTTAGGTGATATTATGTATTTGGGAAGGTAGGGAAGTTCGTTTTGCGTTTTACCCTTGAAGAAATAGTTGTCATGTTGTAGTCGATTACATTGCTCAGGTTTTCTCTCTTTCTTTATTTTTCCGGTCAGAATGAAATTTGGATGTACTGATCATCATTTTGAACATTGTTTGTGCAGTTTGGTGGGATCAATTATTATTGTCGTTGGATTTTACTCTGTTATGTGGGGAAAATCCCATGAACCGAAAGTGTTAAAGGACGGGGTGAGCTGCTTGGATGAATCAACCAGTGAAGAGACTCCTCTCTTGCAAAACATTGAGAAGACGCAAGTTGTTTAGTACTCCCAAAGAAAGCAGTTTGATTGCCATTTTTAGATCTTCTCTGATACAAATTACGGTTGAGATTAATATCAATTGGCTTTTCTGAAGAGACGAGTGAGATTGGACATTCTATAAGTCATGATCTTGATACGATTAAAATTTTCGTCTAGCTTCTGCTTAAAGAAAAATAGTCCATATCCTGGCCTATAATTCAAATAGGTTAAGTCAATTTTTTTTATTCCTATTCAGTGTAATTTTCAGTTAATCACTTGTAGAATTTCCTGGATTTCCCGCCTCTTATGAACGTGTATATTGTAGCAAGTTTACACAGGTCAACGATGAATCTAATATTTTCACAGCCGTTGTTTAAGTTGGATTGCTCTAGCATGAATTTGATAGTAAATTAGAAATGGAAGTCATTGGTTCATGACCTATTTGAAGAATCATTTTAAGGGAAAATATAACATAGTTGTTGTCCAGGGAATGGACAAGTTTCTTAGCCTTTACCTTCACAGCTTTCACTATTAGGAGTGGGATACGTCTTAACATCCAGGCTACCACCTTTGGGGGTTTTCAAAACATACCCTGGCGCACGATTTCCTTTCATTACAGATTCAAAAAAGAGAACTTCTGCATCAAAGCTTTAGAAACTTCTCTTGGATTATATAAGATTGAAGCCATTTGATTTCAGCAGAAGCTAAAAATACAACCAAAGAAAGCAAAATTAAAGCCAACCTAAACAAATAGAAAGTCCAGGGAAAAAAACACAATCAACCTTAGTCCCATCTCTTCATCATATCTAACAAAATTTCATTCCATGCATCCACCGGTCCTGGTAAACACCAGTTGACACAATCATTTTGCACTCTCTCTTTAGTTCCATTAGCAAACGGATGAGCAGACAAATAAGGTCCAGGGTGCCCATCTCCTCTCAATAGTGATAATTTTGTCACATCCAAAACTTCCAATCTTGTTCTTTTTCCAAATTTCTTCGCGTTTTCAATCGCGGCTTCCATTTCTGATACCTCGATTCTTCTTATCTCTGCATCAATCTCTTCGACCTGCTTCTCTCCCTCATCAAAAGGCTGAGTCTTGGGACATACGCCAAACTTGTCCGACTCACCTTCAAAATGCTGCGGCGAAAAAGTAGTCAGGATTACATCAATGCCATTCGTACCCTCATCCCGCCTTTCAACTATTTTGCCGAGGGTAGTCTTTAGTATTTTCTCAAATACCTCATAAAATCCAATTTCAGTGTAATTTTGGCCTGTGCACATGTGGCAACCCAGTGTTGAATTACCATTCAAATAAACAGCCGGTTGTAGGAACCAATGTCCCGTTGATAGCACAATCATATCCATCTGATCCAAATCAGACGCCCAACGCTCATCTAAAGAATCCAAGTAAAGCGTGTTGTAATTCTTGCTATCTGTTTTTTCAATTCCACGGACAAGAAATGGTGACCAATAAATCGATACATTGACATTGTGGGAAGGGAAGTGCCATCGACGGAACTTCTGCCCAATATCCTTGTCATTGCCGCTATAACTGTATACAAGTTGAGGAGTAGAGGCAGTAGCTAACATACAAATGAGAGACTCCAATTGGTTTCTACTCAAGGAATCACCCACAAATGCTACATGTTTGTTCCTCACAATTTGGAGAAAAATCTGGGGTTCAAACCTGGGAATGCTGCATTGATAAGGCTTCCACCTCCAATCGAGATAACCCAGGTCAGACCTCCCATTAATCATGCAATTCTGGGCGTCGGTAATTGTACGACAGCTTGTACCATTGTACAAATGGCCCATTTTGTCAGGGACCCATTTTCCATCGCCATAGTCGCATGTAGTTTGGACATTAGCCCTCTCCTCTTCTACAAAAGGAGAACAAGAAAGATCCTGTTAGTCAGTTAGTGGTATACCAGAAATTAAACAACAAATGCGGTTCTCATTACCTTGATCAGTTATTTGATTTTTGAAGAGTGATGAAGCGTTGATAATGCACTCCATATGACTTTTCAAACTATTTGATTTATTTGTCCTACATCCAGTAGTGCATATCTTTTGCTTTTTTTTTTTTGTTTTTTGTTTTTTTGTTTTTGAGGAAGGAAACACGTCATTACCATCACCAGTCTTGATATCCAACCAATCCTATTGTACCAGAAGAAATTATTTAAGGCTTGGATATCATCTATAAAATGTTGGCAATCCTTATGTGACACTGAGCTGAGAGAATGGATTAGATTAGCACAGTGAGACTCAATGACAGCCTCAACTCCTCTTGCCCTCACATGGCACATAGGACAAGCAACTCAAATAGCCCATGCCTCTACTGCTAGAGAATAATTAATATCCCTAACTTCTCCGGAGTGATTTCTAGGAATCACAGCAAAGGCTACTATAGCTATGGATGTTGCGAAAGCTCCACCTCCAATTATTCCAAGAAACCGAAAGGATTGAGAAGCATTACAATCCCCAAGATCTCGGTTCACAGGAGAGTGAAACTGAGAATAGGCAAAAGCAAGTAAAATCTACTTCAGATGTCAAGGCTGATTTGAGAGTGAATAAAGGATCAGGGGTGAAGTTAGAGAAAACGAATTCAAAGCTGCCTTTCCAGATGGACCAGCAAATTTGGGCTGAAAGGGCAAGTGAATTGTTGCCGTTCCCTTTAGAGAGGGCTGAGATGATGTCGTGGAACAATTTAACAGTTGAAGTTACAGAACTTGGACAGTTAGGGAAGGATAACTGACAATTATGCAAAACTTCATTGGTCCAACTACACCTGAAGAGGATGTGCTCTATGGGTTTGATTTCCACCAAACATATTGGGCAGAGGGGGTTATGGGCACACTTCCTTTTGAAAAGATTTTCCTTTGTGGCTAAAGCATTACGGAGGATTTTCCAAGCAAAGAGTTTCGCTCCTGGAGGGCAACGAAGATTCCAAATCCTTTTCCATATCAGGGGAGGTGCCAACTTTCCAAGGAGGAGGAACTAGCAGGGGAGGATTTCTTTGACACATCAGAATTAAAGGCCGCCTCATGGTACGCACCAGAGGAGGAGAATTTCCAAATAAGTTCATCTTCTGGGCCAGCCCTGGAGATGGGAATAGAAGAAATGGTAGTGAAAATCTCAGCAGGAAAAAAGGGTGTGTAAAAGAGGGGATATAAGATCCTTGACAAGAGAGGCTGTGGTGGCAGAAGACGCGGAAGGCCCAAGGGATATAAAATCTGAATTGGGGCAGACCAAGATATCATTCCAAATGCTAATTGACTTCCCATTTCGAACCTTCCAAGCGAGGCCTTTCTGAGAAGCTCCCTTCCCTAAAGGAGACTAATCCAACCCCTGGAGGCTCTTTACAAAACGCCCACAAATCCTTCCCCAAGAAAAATCCCCGGAATCATACCAAGCTCTGAGCCAGCAAACATAGTGTGTCTCTCATGTTAAAGGAGGACGGGCTCTTGGAAGTTCCCATATTCCAGATCCCCCCTCACTCTGGCCTCTTTGTTTCGACTCCTACAGATGAAAAGGAGGTAGTGGCTGGCCTTCAACAGCCACACCCCCGATGCTAATTTTGGCCTAGAATTGCCAAGGAGCAAGGCAACCCTTGACGAATCGGGCCTTGAAGGAGAGTGTCAAAGCACACCATCACTCCATTATCTATGTAATGGAGTGAAAAGAATAAGATGAATAAACCCAGCGCACTACGCTCCCTTAAATTCAGATCCTATTGGCCTTTCTGGATGCTATTTGTCTGGTGGATTACAACTTAATAATTACTTTGGTATTTGAAATCGATTCTCGTATTTCAAATTTGAAGAGTGACAACAAAAAATTGAAAGATAAATTGGTGTTGAAAGGGACTGCAAGCACTAAAAGCGGTAGCTCTGAAATCGTAAGTGAACCTTGTTCTTATATGTAGATATATTCACATTTTTATACATACCTTCTGAAGAGGAGTTGGAGCTGGTAGCGGTCATGATAATGGAGCTGTTTAAAAGAAGCTCATCAGTTGTAAAGTTGGAGGAGGGTATGGTGTAAAAATACAAGTTAAAAAGAGCTAGGGAAAGGAGAGCAAATGAGGTCCAGGATAGAAGCTTCTTTGTGATAGATAAAAGCTGCTCATTGTCAGTTGAAACCATCTCAAATCCTTTGTGTACTTTCTTAAGCTTTGGCTCCTCCGTTATCTGCTCATATTGCTCAGTTACATTCTGAGAACTGCAAGATCCATATTAGACTTTGAGAAACTTCATACTGTGCCCTGAACTTTGAATACCAACTGCCTTGGTTCGGCACGAGAAGGTATTAAAAAAGAAGGGGTTTGTGGCGTGATGAGACAAGGTCATATGAAAAATCTCCCAATCTAAGCAGGTTCAGTAATTCATAGTAATACAGATTTTTAAATAGTGGTCAATTACCAATGTTGTTTTATATTGTTGTAAACTAGTCTACTTTTCTTGATCTACGTAATGTTATTTATTGCTCTCTCTGTCCCTTTTTTTAGCGTAAACATTTTCATTTCGGGTTATACTTTAATAAATGTGGGTTTTGAAAAGCTATTGGGTAAATTTTTTTTATAATTATCATTTTTCCCTTTTGAAAGGTTAGTTGGTAAAGAATTAATTGATAAAAGTAGAGAATAATTTTGAAATATGGAGATAAAAGTTGACGGCAAAAGTGTGAAGTGGAGATAAAAGTTAGTGTAAAATGTGTAATGATGTTTTTCTTTAATAAATTGAATTTAGGAATCAACACATATAGAAAGGGACAAGGGAGTAATTTATACTAATTGATGTCCTTGATTTCAACCATATTACGTAAATCAGTATTTAAATTGGTTTAAATATGTTTGATGAAGTTGCAACTACACTCAACCACACACCCTCTCATATTATGGTAGGTCCCACTAAACGCCCTCTCACATGTCCCTCTCACATGTGGTGGGTCTCACTGAACACCCTCTCACATGTGGGTCCCACTGTGTGATTGAGTGTGTGTGACTCTAGCATTATTGTACTATTTTAAAAGGCAAGACTTACAAGGAGTTTCCTGCACCTTTCCCACTCTGGTGACATTGAGGGTAGTGCTGTGGTGGTTGGCTGGTGTGATGGAGGTAAATGAGTGATGGCGGTGGCGGTGAGTAAGCATCCTCTCATATGACAATCCATCATGTCACTCGCAAAGACATTTATTTTGCTGGTCTCGATGTGTAAACCACTTCGGCTAATTTATAAAAACTTTGTATCATATTTAAAGAGCAATAGACCCAGAGTCTGGCATTCAAGATGAGCCACTTTGATTCTGATGCAAGGCTTTTGAGAACACAACCATTCTCCTTTTCGGTACTAGAGCAGCGTAAATTCATTAACTTCATGGGATCAGAGGTTAGGGAAGGGGCGGTGGTTGATGTGTTACTCGATCAATCAGGAACCGTAACATGGGGAACGACCCACCAAATTCACACCAGAAATCGCCATTGCTACAACCAAGTCAAATGACACCAATTGTATTATTGTATATAGATTGAGAGACACGAAATACATAGATCAACACATAGTGCAAGGGGCATACACCTCGTCAAAAGAGCAAGGATGGAGCTTCAAGTTGAAGGCCAATCAAAAAACCCAGAACTAAAACCGAACATACCTAATTCAGGCCAATCAAGTTGAAGGTCAATCAAAAAACTGAATCAATTAATCTCCCCATCTCTTGATTGTTTCTGCGAAATCTCATTCCATGTATCCATAGGACCTGTTAAGCACCAGTGCCTCACCTTTCAATTATAGCATCAAGGCCAATCTTTTAGAATTTTCTCAAAGGCATCATAATCTGACTTCAGAGGAATTTTGGCATGTGCATCAACGTAGGTCGTTTCCCTAATGGCCACATTCATCTCGAGCCTAGAGTCACCACAATATTGCACGTGTCTTTTTTGTGGTGGCCACATTTGCCTCGAGCCCCTTTCACATATCTTTCTCTAGCTCGAGCCCGCTCAATGTTCCAAAGGTACACATCTCATTCCAAAGTAGCGCCAACTATAATGTTAATAGACCCGGCTTCTCTGTAGTCAAGGTTTGGACTGTAGAAAGCAATCGCATCTTAATCGTTCATCTTGACAATCAATGGTCCCGATTTGTTTGAGACTCTGACTGATAAGAGTCAGAGTCTTTTAATAAATCTGAACCATTAAAAATACTTTTAGACGACCGGGATTGCGCAACTGCTCTTTATAGCTCAAACGCCGACTGAGAGAGGCCATAATTCCATGTTAATACTTCAACTCCCATGTATTGGTAACAGTTATCGCACCCTTGACCTTAGGGTAACGGTGTTAGTCTCACATAGTGTCCAGAATGTTAGAAATTCCTGTTAGTCATAAGGCCTATACAGAAAACATTGGCTTGTCCAATGTCACTATGACGAAAGGTAATCACTTGAAAATGAGGACTTAATGAGTAGCGACATGCCTTGTCACAAAGAAAAAAGTAGTGACATGATTTCCCACAACATGACAAGTCTCGTCCAAGAACGTTATAGAGCAATGTGAGGACATATTTAAATATTTAATTTGCCTTTTGAAAAGCAGATTATGCCACATTTTGACAGGAAAATCAATCAAAGAAATGATCTGCATTTACTTTTCTAAGAACTTTCAAGGAGAACAAACTCGAAAGTCATACGAATGAGCCGAGTATGTATTCTGTAACTCGGATACAATGTGTATAGAATTTAGTTACATGTGAGATGAGATGCGGAGTGGGAAGAAGGAAAAAATTAGAAATAACAACAGATGTAAGTTCAAAGTTTATGTTACAGAGGTAGAAGATTTAGCGGCAATATCCTGTACCTTAGCTAAGTAGGTTCTGATTTTTGCATTTCTGCTACTGAGGGAAGTTCCTCTTTAAAATCAGATAACTCTAAACAGCTATCCGAAACTTGAAGTTCTTTCCGCATCAAGTGCTTGCGTCTTTGCAACGTCAACAGGATCAAAATGCTATCTGTTTTAATAATACTATAACCTGCTTTTGCATACATGTTAAATGGAGCTTCATCAATGATTCTGCAGTGCAAATAAACTTCTCTCGAGGAACTCATCTGAGGAATTAGCTCCTCACTTGCCTTGAGAAGATGCCAACCAATTCCCCTCCTGAAAGTTTACTAAAAAAATTTAACACAGTGCATTTGACATAACATTATAGGGTACATTATTTGACCAAGACACAACTTTTATGCCATCAACATTGAATCAAAACAAAGTAATGGACCTAACAAGGGTACAGTGAGGAATGAGAACTACTGGAACTCCACACGAAATGGTATCTGTATCGGAAGTATTGCTCAGCTGAGATACAGAACATTATGTAAGTTGTTTCCAATACTATCTGATATTTAGTTTTGAGTAGGTAAGTCGTTTTGGCATGTTAGTATGCCAACTTCAAGTTCAAACTGATCTCAATCCTTTTAGCCAAAAGGAAAACCAAAAACCTACTTCAAAAAATTGAAGATACGAAAAAGAAGTTGCAGTTGAAGGGGCTATTGAATTGGCTAAATTTCAAAAAAGGTTCCTGCTGCAACTATCTTGCGACACTTAACTCCCTTAATGCTCCCCGTCAGGCTAGAATGTAGAAGTTTTTATCATCACCAGTTTGTTGCTAATATTTCTCTGTAAAAGAGACAATCTGACAAATAACTGGGGCCATAATATACCCTACTAGGCACAATACTAGACCAATAAAGCTAAAATGAAACTACTCACTCGAAAACATAGGAGGACTTCTAAACAAGGCTGAAATCTCTAAAGTTGACAGGCCAAGCACAATAGATCAAGCAAACAATATACTCCGTATTGCCACTATTTCAAAATACACAGAGATTCAGCCATGGTTTTACTCAAAGTGACACGCCACAAAGCTTCTCCAAACAGAAAAAGTTCCTACTTTAACTTCCATAACTACATGTAAGTCAGCAACTACACAAGTCCTCCACTGCCCGACCATTGCCCTCGAAGAAAACTGATTCAGGATAAAACAGGACACACTATGAACAACTTTAATGTAAAACCACCACCACATTTTACCAACAAAATAGAGCGAAAATGGACATCATAATGTCTTCAATTGATATTGTAAACTCCATAGGCCGAGCTCCCAGATGGTTGGCAATTTCAAACCCAAAACACAGGTTTATGTGTATGCCAATTTATCGAATTGTACCTTCCTTTTTAGAGTGTTTGTTTAGGTGTAAGGAATCCCCTTGCTTTGTCAGGAGTGCGGTAGTGGTTAGTCAAAGAGTTTCCCAAGCTGTCCAACTTCGCTCAAGCAACCAAATCCGTTAGAGCGGCCATCGGGCGAAATATCAAGTCAAGTATACTGGAATATGTTCGCTGGACATTTTGCTCGAGTGATTCATTTTTGCACAAGCAACTATGTCAAGATTTCTGCTGCAATGTGAATATTGTACAGTTAGGTCAAGAACAGTATAGAGAACCTTGTTCATTTGCCTGAGCTATTGTTTTCAGTTCTAAACCTTTGAGAGTGCAAGGCGATAGGTATCTTGAAGATTTGTGAGGATCAAGGGATCCTCTGTGCTAATCGATCATCCTCAAGAGGTTTCTTTCATCAACTTCAAATCTAGAAGTCAAGTCCTTTCGTGGAATTCGAAAGGCTTTTTCTAGAAGGCTCAAGGATTCAAGCTTTGGTGATCATGCAAAGGTGTTATGAACAATATTTCTTCAAGTAGTTCTTAGGACTTGTGGTGAGGATAGATGGTCATTTGAGCAAGAGTGGTTACACATTGGTTCAAGTGCATGATCCCTTCCCATGGTTTTTATCCATTCAGAGTTTTCCATGTAAATCTTTGTGTTTCTTAAGATTCTTATTTCTGCTGTGCAATTGGAGTAGTCTAGAACAAGCAAATTATATTCCTAGCATCAATCTAGAACCCATTTCACCAGATTGAACATCACACATATCAAACAGACATCATATAAAGTCAAAGTGAATCAAAATTCCAGATGCTCCAAATAGAAATAAAAAGAATACCTCCTAAGCGGCTTTGTTACGGTCATATTACAAATATACGGTGAGTCCTTGGGAGGAGTAGGCGAAGGGATAGAAGCATTAGCACCCCTTCTATCAAAACAAACCTCCAAAGTTCCCGCCAACTCTAAATTTTCACCCTCACTTTCTCTATAAAACCCTACCAGCGTGGCAGTGTGAGGCAACAGACCTCTCCTCTCAATCAAATACTGCTTCACCAAGAAACCCAAAAGAGTCACATACCCATTAGGCAAAAGCATGGACTCACCAAAAGATTCTGACAGCAGGGCAACGACCATGTCCATCTCCTCTACTTTCATTACCCGGATAAATAACGACCCAGATTTCAATTCTTGGTTGTATGTGAAATTAGCGAGGAGTTGAAGCTTTTGGAGCTCTTCGTTTGTGAGAAATCGACCGGTGCGAAATGGGTCTTGGAGGGTGGGTGACTCGATTGAAGAAGAAGAAGAAGAAGATGAGGAGGAGGAGGAGGAGAGGGAGAGATTGTAACGGCTAGATTTGGGGTAGGAGAAAAGGGGATGGAAATTATTAGGGGTTGGAAATGGGAAGTGGTGAGGTTTAATTTGGGTAAGGGAGCGGTGATGGTAGTTGTGGTGGTGACGGTGGTGATGAGGTTGGGGGTCTAAGGAGAGAGACAGAGAGATGGTTGTGGCCATGGAATGGATAGAGAGTGGCACAGGAAGCAGAAAACAAAAGCCCTTCTCTATTGGTTCTTTTTTGTTTTGGTTGATGAATGTTACTCCAACAATGGATCAAAAAAAAAAAAGAATGTTACTCCAACGGCGACTGTTACAACTTACAATCAAATTTAACGGTGTTTTGGAAGAAAAAAAAAAACTAAAAAGTGATTTTTTAGTTTTTTTTTTGTCTTTGTTCAATTTTTATTTTTTTTTCATTTGTTAATTTTGCGTCAAATTTTTGTAGTTATGAATTCGTCTTGACGAGAGGAATCCAAAGAATATAAAATTATGATCAAAACTAATTTTTTTAATAAAGTCAAAATTAAATCAATAAACTGGTATATTTTGATTTATTTTAGGTTTTATTCAAAAAAATATTTTTTTTTACATAATTTTATACCATTCGTATCATCTATAAATCACAAAAATTTGACGTAAAACTAACAAATAAAAAAAATTGAATAAAAACAAATCCAAAAAATCACTTTTTGGTTTTTTTTGCCAAAGTACCCTTAGAATTGATTTGCCACGATACCCCATATAGACTCTTTTATCTTCTAGATCTAGATCGGAAATAATGAAGCACGTTGAAAGTAGTAAAAAAGATACCAAAATTTAAGTTTACAAGATATTGAAAAATGAATGATTAGAAAGAAGAAAAAGTTTACAATGACACAAAAGACAAGCGTGTCATGAACATGCGTTTATTGACATCTTATAAATCTGAATTTCGAAAATGGGTGATGTATTTCTGTTCAAGGAGTGTCTTCTTTAGATTTGGTCCCCTGGATGAAGTCATGAAACTTCCTAAATCATCACTGAACCATGTCAACTAGGGCTGCAAACGAGCCGAATTGAGCCGAATTTTAAAATGTTCAGATTCGTTCATTTAATTTTTAAACAAGGTCAAGCTCAAAGAAAATTTGATAAGCGTAGATCGAGCCGAGCTTGTCTAAGTTCGAGTCGAACTCAATCTTGTTCACAAGTCTTAACGAGTCAAAAAAAAATTATATATTTATGCTTGCATATAGGTCTAGAACTTCAATGCAAAATTTACTTTGTACATATATAAGTACACCCATGTGAAATTATAAAAATATACATTAAAATTTAAGTTTTTAGTACTTTTAAAAGGTTATACATGAATAATTTACTGAATTTTCATGATGTACATAAAAAAAAAATTATACATATTCAAATTTATTTGTAATATTCTTATGAGATATACATATATATACTCCTCGTTCGCAACCCAACAACACTTTTATATTGGGCGAATCTCACTTTTTCTTTGTTCCCTTTTTATTTTGGTCCGGTGAAAATGCTTTGAACAAAGCTAAAAAAATGGCTCAAAATAAGATTAGCTTAAGACAATGGTATGAATATCCACTGATGCCAGAATTATACGAAATTGGTACATATATATTTTTATTTTATTATTATTATTATTATTTTTACACTAGAGCAAGTTAAAAAATAAGACAAGTGCAGAGTGTCAGTGGGGCACAAAATGCCATTGTGAGAGTGGGGCACAAAATGCCATTGTGAGATCATCACTAGTGGTATAACCAAAATTGAATAATCAAAAGTTATTATATCAGACTTTGATTATCCATATAAAACATTTATAAAGTTAGCAATGTGGAGTGTCACAATGGTATTTTGTGTCCATAATAAATAAAAAAAAGTACTACTCACTCTATTTTTATTCATAAAATAGGCACAACTTTAAATTTGTTCATATACTTTTTATAATATTAGTACCTTTTAAAAGGTATTCACAATACTTTTAAAATGAGACCAATCTTAAACATATTTTTAATTTTTTGTTATTATTGATAATTTCAATTTTTTTAGGGAAAGTGCAAAAAATTGAGTTTTGAAATAAGTATTTAAAAAATGGAGAGAGAATATTGTTGCTTTTGAATTCATTCTATCAAAAAAGACTTATAAATATGTTGTAATCCCCAAAATTTGTTTTTTGAGAAAATGTTGTTACTTTTGATTATCGAAATGCCAAAATTTAGTTATTGGCTAAAAGGTTATTAACTTTGATTATGCCACTGTGAGTCAATTTTTGGACAAACATTTTGATTATCCCATGGAGGACTACTCATCGAAAGTTAAGATTCGCAATGAGATCAAACAGATGCCATTATTGAAAAATTTCGTTACACATTTAGCATTTCCGTGCAAGAAAATGACTAATCACAGAAAAAGGTCTGCACGGACTCTGTATTTCTGGGCAATATGCTACTCATCAATGACTCAAAAACCTGCACAACAAATATTTGATTCTCAATGGGGTGCCTTGTCGCAATTGTCGTTTGGGTTTTCCCAGCAAAAACCTGCATTACCTAATACTACAAAAGTGTCTGTACATATACGAACTGGATGCTGCAAGAAATTACAGGATCCTCTCTTTTTAGTTTGGGTAAAAATCACTTAGATCCCCTCATTTATCAATCTTCCACAAATACACTCCATCATTTTTATAACCCCTCAACCACACCCCCTCATCTTTAAACCCGTATCACTTATTAGTACCTTTTCGTTGCCACTCCGTCCAACTTTTTAACAGAACTTGTGATTTTTCATCCAAATTAAAATTTGTAAGCCCATTTTGCCCTCCATACATCTCCCCCCACTCCTCCCTCTCTCTACTCCGACCTCCAACTCTTCCATCAGCATACTTCCCTCATCCTCTCTCATCCCATCACCACATGACCTTATTTCCTGGTCCTCCTCTCACCTCCATCATTTCCATACACCAAACCAAAATTAATTAGGCATAACACTAGTATGTTTTCATTGCGAAACCATAAGATTGGGAAAATTAACAAGATCACGTAACATGAAAAGCAAATCATCACGACAAGATTGAGAAAGATTTCGTAAGAGCATCTCTAAACCCACTGAATTGCATCCCAAAAATAAACAATATTCTTGTACTAAAAAATGTAAAAAAACAAACCTAATTAATAGAATAATTAGGTTTTCTATTCTCACAGAATATTTTGATTGGTAGTAAATATAATTGATTGTAGCTGTATGGATTTGTGGCAGTAAACATAATTGATTGTAGTTGTGGTTGGACAAGGATTTGTGGCTGTAAACATAACATTCCAGAACACAGCAGGAGCAGTAAAGCATCAAGCCGTGGGGCTCCGAAACAGAGCCGATTTATCTGCTTTCTACAACTGCAGTTTCAAAGGCTACCAAAACACCTTGTACACACACTCCCTCAGGCGATATCTACAGCACGGTCGACTTCAATGGACGACCAATATAACATCATCATCGGCCAGTATAATTTTTTATTTTGGCTTTATTCAAATAAAAATTGAGTTTTGACTATAATTTTATACTTGTTAGATTCGTCTCGTTGAGAAGAATTTAGAAACCATAAAATCTTGATGCAAAACTAATAAATGCAAAAAAAAATTTGAATAAGAACAAAATGATTTTTTTAAAAACCACTTTTTGGTTTTTACCCAAAGCACCCTTTATAAGTGAAAAAAAAAAAGAAAAGAAAAAAAGTTAGGCTGCAAACGAGGAAACCCTAACCCAGCCCTTATAAACAAAGGGGTATTATGGCCAAATCACAGGAATTTTTAACACCATTTAACATTTCACATAGATTGAAAGATGAGGGGGTGTGCTTGATGGGTTTTAAAGATGAGGGAGTGTATGTGTGGAAGAGTGATAGATGAAGGGGACTAAGTGATTTTTACGCTTTTACTTTTTACCTGATTACTTTTTATATGTGAAAATGATTGAACATAAGGTTGGTTTTTTGGTCTTTTTTTAGTTGATATATTTTAAAGAGAGAGATTTGTCCCGTAAAACATGGAAAACCAAAGAGCTGAAGATTTACTCCATGTGACTGATAGTCTGATACACAAACACATTAATCTCAATTTTTTTACTGTCTTCGATTCCTTTTTTTTCTTTTCTTTAGCCCATATTTTTTTTTTTACCTTTTGTATGAACAATAATGAGGAAGTAAAAGAGATAGGTACAGCTGACGCTATAGATGCCCATAAAAAACTTAATCTTTCCCAGAGAAAAAAAATAAAATTGCAGATGGCGGACAGAGAGTCTCGATCTTGGGCTTTTTTCAAGCTCACAACGATAATCGAAATCGTTGATTTTGTAAAGTTCATCGAGTAGGTAATTCAAACAAAAATTAGCGTTAATGAAAATCGATAGACGTATGAACAATGCATATTTGTACAAAGAAAATAACATGAAAAAAAGTAATTTAAAACTTCAAATTTTCTATTTTTTCTTGTACAAAACTATTTTCTTCATGTACTTATTGATATTTGATCAAATATAATTTTTTATGGGAATGACATATTCGATGAACTTTATAAAGTAAATGATTTTGATCATTCTTAGACTGAAAGGAGCCCATGAAAGCCCAACACTGAACCTGGAGAATAAAAATAACTAGACCGGAGCTCTGTCGGCCGTAGTCTGCAGAGAGTAGGCCAAAACATGACATTAACAAGTCGGGTACAAGTAACAAGAGAATCTGACGGATGTAAAAAATGAGAAAAATTTGTGCCATGCCCACAATCAAAAAAAAAATTCTCAAAAATCCCAAAGGATAAACCTGAGGGTACCGACCAAAATGTACAGAAAATATACAAAATTCCACCGTTTCAAATAAAAACTTTTAATTTGAAATGGTGAGACTTTGGTTTAAACACTTCTAACCGTCCGATTGAGCTAATTTTTGGTGAGCCCTCAGAAATTTTTTTTAAGAACAATGAATGGTTTGGATCACTTGTGTGGGACCCAAAAGTGGGTTCCCGAGCGCGCTTTGTACATTTTCTGTACATTTTGGTTGATACAGCTAGCAGCGTCCAATGGCAAATGGCAACACATACGATAAACATATGGGTACAGAGGGAGGGGTACCGAGAATGTACCAACCGCTTCGGGGATCCACTTTTGCATCTCACACGAGTGATCCAAACCGTTCATTGTTTTTAAAATATTTTTCTGAGGGGCTCCACAAAATTTAAACTCAATCGAACGGTTAAAAGTGCTCGAACCAAAGTCCCACCGTTTTGAGCACTTCTAATTTTGATTGAAACGGTGGGACTTTGGTTGAGCACTTCTAACCGTCCGATTGAGCTGAAATTTTGTGGCGTCCCTCGAAAAAAACGTTTTAAGAACAATGAACGGTTTAGATCACTCGTGTGGGATCCAAAAATGGGTCCCCAAATACGGTCGGTATATTCTCGGTACTCCTCCCTTTGTACCCCTAGTCGGATCCCAAAACATAAGGCAAACCTGCCATTTCCGAATTGAGAGAGAGAGAGAGAGAGAGAGAGATAAAAAATAGTTCATAACCCAGTGTTCAAATGTTTGAAGGGTCTTGAGATCCCATACAAATGATCTGAAATTTTTTTTTAAAATATTTTTAAAAGGCTTTCGTAAAAGGTAATTTTAATTAGACATCCTGTTACAATATTATCCTTAGGATGCCAACTTATGAGATTTGAATCTTTATGATTCCATCCTATAAATGGAAATTGGACCATTGTGCCCCTATTATGTATTTTTAGTAGCTTATTATCTAATAGTAATTTATATTATATGATTATCTACATAAGTATTCATTCCATACTAGAATATCACGCCAATCTTTCCAAACAATTGAAGTCAATCTTTCCAATTTAAAGAAGATATCACATGAATCTCCTCCTATTTTCACACCATCTTTGTATCTCATATTACTTCCCCATCTTTTCTTCCATCAACAAATTTTGATCAAAAAATCGACTCGTTAGATTTTTCGGTGCCAGAAGGGTCATGCGGTAAATAGCTTCGCTTCCAAATGCGGTGTGGGCGGTGATAATACTATTTGGATCTGTGAAACGACCCCATATCAAATTTGACGTGGCTCTTTAGATCCAAATCCATGGTGATCTGTTTGAGAATGGAACCGATCTCCACAATTAGTTTCAAATATCGGATTTTTCCGTGTTCATGTACAGCTTCATGTCTCTTTGAAGCTTCTATTTGAACTCATCGGAAACTTTGTGGATGTGCTAGAGATAAGTTATATGTTTTCTACTAATTGTTATATGTTTTTCTAATAATTGTAATTCCTCAAATGGTGGGATTTGTTTTCTCATTAATCCCAAAGTTGGCATGTGATTTTATGATGCATTAATCTACATTATATTTTATGGTTTTTTATGATTTTTTTTGGTGCATTAATCTATTTATTTTTTCATGGTGCATTAATGTATCATGTTTCTAATTTCATTTATTTGCACTTGTAATTTGTTCAGAAACATATCATTTTTTCCATAGCTATTGTAAAATGATTTTCATGGTACATAAATGTATCATGGTAAAAAAAAATGGTTGATTACTACAAAAGTGCATAAAATCAATATCTTGTCTTTTTAGGACAATATATCATAAATCAATAAATTAAA
The DNA here is from genome assembly GCA_022606695.1 of Vaccinium macrocarpon. Lineage (NCBI taxonomy): Eukaryota > Viridiplantae > Streptophyta > Magnoliopsida > Ericales > Ericaceae > Vaccinium > Vaccinium macrocarpon. Next base: position 24,356,581 of record CM040173.1, read on the forward strand.
CCATGTTCACATATTCTTTAAGTGAGGGTATAATGATTTTACCATAGTTGGTGATTTGATACAGTAAAAGTGATAAATTAATAAACCATGTTCACATGTCTCATGACTCGTGTTTTTAGGTCAAAAGTCACTATCATCATTTTTAATTTTTTTTTTAGATTTTAGGTGTGAGAAAATTAGGAGAGAGAGAGAGAGTGATTTTTTACCATATTCATTCTTTAAAAGATGGTTATTTCATACAATGATTATAGTTTGTTTATTTACTATGTTGGATTGTTTGATTTAAAATAGATGGTGTGGTAGTGTAGTATATAAAGTTGACTAGGTTTCATGGTATAGTTCTCTCTTAATATTTTCTCAACTTGAATTATGGTTATTTTGTTTACCATATTAGGTGGATTCGATAAAATAGATGGTGTGGTAGTATTATAGTATATAAAGTTGATTAGGTTTCATGAATTATGGTTTAAATGGTTTATTGAATTTTCATAATTAAACCATAATTAATATATGCAAATATACCTAGTCAATGCATTTTTTTTCCTTTATGCGTTGTTTACGGAGTATTAATTTATCACATTTTCAAAAAAAAAATCCAAATTTTAGGTGTGAGAAGATTAGGAGAGAGAAATATAAGATTAGGAAAGAGAGAGACTTTTCAAGAAAGAATAGATAGAGATTGAGATAAATTAGGAAATATTAGAATAGAGATATGTTAGGAAATTAGGAGAGAGAAAGGGCATTTTGGGGTTTATTTGAATTTCAAGATGAAATCGTATTATTCAAAACTCATAGGATGGAATCAGAACGAATTTTTTTTTGTACAGGATGTCTAATTAAATCTCCCTTTATAAAAAATTAGCTTAATCGATGATTGTTGATAAAGATCTCATTTATTAGTTCGATTTTTTACATCTACAGAGTCCAAAAATCGATAAAGTTCAATGACACGTGATAATAAACTAAAGACGCATAAATCAAATTTGAATTAATAAATTAACCTATAAAGCAAAACACGTTGCAATTCCCTTGCTTATTATTTTTGACAAATTTTTTCTAGCAAACTGACATTGTTCATTACTCAAAATAAGAATGACAGGGTAAAATGACAAATAACCGATGTCAATGTTCTAAGAGCATCCTCGTCAAGCCACTCAAAACATCCTTGTGCAACAAAATGAGGAGGAAAACTTAAAAAATGGCTCTTTATCAGCCTCCCTATAACTCGTCAACAAACTTTTATGCCCCCACAAAGATAGGGACGCATTGTTCACTCCTCACTATTATTATACTTTATATTCTCAACACCATTTCATCCTTATCCCGAGACATTTCTCATTTCTCATTTTTATGTTATTTTCATTTCTCACAAAAGCACTTGTCTATGAAGGAGTAATAATAATCACACATATATCAAAATTAAAACATTAAACATTTTAAAATTGCAAACACACATGAAGTTTAAATGACTGTAATAAAAGATTTTTTTTTTTCTATATCCCACCCTTTTGGATAAAGTAGCGGGGGATAAAAAAAAATTGTAAAGTAACAAAAAAAAAATTGTTTGTTTGAAAGTGGTAAAATATAAGAATAAAAAAATTTAGGGTAAATTTCACTTACCTCCCCTGAGATTTTTGACAATTACAGGGACCTCCCCTAAGGTTTCTGAAATTTCACTGACCTCCCCTACTTTGAAAATAAATTTCACATACCTCCCTTCCGTTAGAAAAGTTAACGGAAAACACTAATGTCATGCCCTCTCTCTCTCTCTCTCTCTCTCTCTCTCTCTCTCTCTCTCCTCTTTCTATTTTAAATTTTAAAATGTTTATAACTTTTATTTTATATATTCATTTTTTTATGAAATTTATATATTTAAAATCTACTAAAAAAGATCTACAAGATGAGATCCATATTTCATGTGAAATTATGAAAAAATAAAATCTTAATTTTTCGATGTGAATTATCATGTTACATAATTTAAATTTTTCAAAGTGTAACTCAAAACTTTTTTTTTTTTTTTGTTCGTATTCATTTTTCATAAAATTCATGTAAAATTTAAATTCTAATTTTTGAATGTGACAAAAGACTAGGGCAGTTAACCCAATTGGTCGTGTAGCCCCTTCTATAGAGGTGGGGTTCCAGGTTCGACTCCTATGAAAAGGAGTTCAACCCTTATTGTTTGCTAACATATAACAACTAACTCTACTATTGTATATCGAATGGCCAAAAAAAAGTGATAGTATAGTTAGAATTTGCATTGAAAATTTGAAATTTTATTGGGATAAAGTCACCAAGAAGGAAAAAAATGGACTTGCAAATTTACGATGTTCATGTAATTAGGAATATATTTGGAAAAAATAAAATTGTTAAACAAGAAGATTTTATAATTTTTATTATAATTTTTGTGTAAAACTTTGACTTCAACATTGAAAAAATTTTAAATTATGTAACATTATAATTAAAATTCACATTGAAAAAATAAGATTTTATTTTTACATAATTTCACATTCAATATGGATCTCAATTTATAGATCTCTTTGAGTAGATTTTAAATATATAAATTTTTTATAAAATGAATATATAATATAAAAATTATAACCATTTTTGAATTTAAAATAAAACGAGGAGAGAGAGAGAGAGAGAGAGAGAGAGAGAGAGAGAGAGAGAGAGAGAGAGAGATGAGATGACATCAGCATTTTCCGTTAACTTTTCTAACGAAAGTTGATGGAAGGGAGGTATGTGACATTTATTTTCAAAAGTAGAGGAAGTTAGTGGAATTTCAGAAAATGTGAAGGGAGGTCTTGTAATTATCAAAAACCTCAGGGGAGATAAGTGAATTTATCCAAAAATTTGGAAATATATTTGAATAGAAAAGTAGAAACATAAAGAATGAATAATTTAATATAATAAATTTAGAATAGAAAGCCTCATTATGTGAGTTTTTTAAAAAGTGACTAGTTAAAGTATAAAATGTGTTTTGAAGTTAAATTTAATTCAAAATTTGAATAAGCTGATAAGGATGTTCTAAGAGATTCTTTTTGCAATAATCAAGCCCTTCTTGATATCCGTAGTAATCAAGCCCTTCTTGATTTCCGAACGAGTTAGTTTTTTTTTAAGAACTCTAAAATTAATAATTAAAAAATGTTAAACACCTTGATCATTACTATGGGACCTGGAAATATATCATACATGGTGTACATTTGGTGTACCCATGGCTTTTTCGTTTTTCTTGCTTCTTCCTTTGCACATTGACATTCACTTTCTTGGAGAGGATTTTAGACATGAGTGAGTCTATTTACAAACCCTTTTTCGACTTCATACAACATTTTTTTGCTAAATAAAACTCTGTTGATGTGGCAAATCTTTATTTTTGCTTCATATAACTCGACACATTTTCAAAATTGCCCCTCCTTATTTTCGTCCTAAATTTCAACATTCAAAACTCCCAAAACCCTTTTCTCTTCCCTCCCCCCTTCATCTGACCTCGGTCATTGCCCTCTCCGTCGAACCAGTCAAAGAAATCGCCGTTATTTTACTCGTTTGGTTTTGGCACATTTCGGATATTTACTCCCGAAACTAAGCACATAATTCGGATACAAACTACTGAATTATGACCAATATTGCGGATATTAACTACCATCACAAATTTCAGATATAAACTCCTAGTTTTATAGGTAAATTTCGGGTATTAACTACCGAAATGTATTACGATTTTCGAGACTGTGGTACCATTTCAAATGAATAGCGACTGAGAAATCGAAAAAACAACGGGTTACTCTTGGTCGTTTTTTGCTAAAAAATCTTCATTTGCGGGTTAGTCTTGGTTTGTATTTGTGCATCAATTAGTGGACTTGGAGTTGTAAATTGCTCTAATAGTCTTTGGAGCTCTTCTCCCAAATCTAGTGAGGGAGAAGATCCATCCATTGATTCAACAAGGTTCTCCATTGAGGGAGAGGAGAGATGAGGGGTAGGGTAGGACAATGGAGGTTAATGGCCGGAGGAGGAGGAGGAAGAAGAGGGATTTTTTCGACGTGGGAGGGAGAAGAGTGAGAAAACGATGGATTTAAAGAAAGAAGAAAATGGACTAGGTAGGTATCAGCAATTGGATAAAAGTGAAGTGGGTTGGTATGAAGTAATTTGAGGGCCTATGGTCTTTTTGCGAGGTAGGTTTTGTTCTTTGTTTTGCATGGGTTGTATTGAGGGGGGAAATGGTCCTAAATAAAACTACCCTTTAGACATTTCTCCTTTTTTTTTCTTTCTCTCGCAATACTCCACCTTTTGACTACACTAGTAAAACACAGTCGCTGCATCTTTTTTGTAGGCTCCACTACAGATGGTATGTTGGGGACCTGGGGTGGTGAGAATTGTTCTCGGGGAGTGAGCTATCTGGGTTTTAGTGACCATTTTTTGGGTTTTGTGTGGAGATTCTTGGTGGTTTTACTACTAGTATTTTGAAGGGGGCGAAATTTAGACTTTTAACTAGTTTGGAGTAAGAGAAAGGAAGAAGTAGCAAAGGGAGGGAGAGGAGTAATGGCAGGTGGTCGCGGAGGTGGTGGAGGAGGAGCTGCGCCGCCGCCCAAGCAGGACGAGTTGCAGCCTCATCCGGCCAAAGATCAGCTGCCCGGCGTTTCTTACTGCATTACCAGTCCTCCTCCTTGGCGTCAGTTTTTCCCTCATTCTCTTCTTCTTATCGCATTCTGTGTCCACCTATACCCATTATGTACAATGTATTTTTGGATACACAAATAGACATCTTCATAACACAATTCTTGAAACCTCTGCTTTGTAGCCTTTTTCTTTTTCTTCGTATACAGGTTTTTCAACTATGAATGTCATTGAAAAAACAAAAAATTCCTTCATGTACTCATAACACTACCCACAGGAGGTGGACCTTAGCTTTTCCCTGACGTAGGTGCGGTGGGCTCCCTTACAGAAAGTAGTGCGGTGTGACGGGGAAATAGTCACTAGCGCTGGCCGGCGGGGAAGTGTTTCATAGATGCACTTTCATTTTTTTTGCACCAAAAAAGAAACATAACCCTTCAGATATTTTGTGGGTGTTCTATTTTCCTGTTTTCTTGTAGATATATTTCTATATTCAGTTCTTCTGGAAATGGACTATAAGGAATGTGTCTAGCTTATTTACTCTATTTCTCAATACGAAGGAAGTCCAATCATGTCTTTTTTATGGTTCTGATTGCCACTGGTAGGCTTTACAGAACCCTGGTGGACACATTGCGACATATTCTTGTTTTTTCTTGAACTTGCATTTGTCGTTCGTGTGTGTAGACTTTGACATTATTGATGTTTTAAACTGTGGGCTCGTTCATAATTGTAGCTGAAGCTATACTACTTGGATTCCAGCACTACCTTGTGATGCTATGCACAACAGTTCTGATTCCCTCCTCTCTGGTTCCCCAGATGGGAGGAGGAAATGTAAGGCTAATATGAATCTTCCATGGAAATGTTATATTCATTCAATTTTTGTTGTATGTACTTCTGTCGAATAATTGGCTCTTTACCAATCAATTGTTTATATTTTCTTCACAGGAAGAGAAAGCAAAGGTGATTCAAACACTACAGTTTGTTGCTGGTTTGAACACATTGACTCAGACAATGTTTGGAACCAGATTACCTGCCGTGATTGGAGGGTCTTACACCTTTGTTCCAACGACACTTTCAATCATCTTGGCTGGTCGATACAATGACATTTTAGATCCTGTTGAGGTTGCTTGATCTACTCAAATGAATTTTGTTGCTTACTGTTATTAACTTATGTAAAATATGATCTCTTGCCGTGATGCTTTTGCAGAAATTCGAGAAGATAATGCGAGGTATCCAGGGAGCCGTTATTGTTGCCTCAACTCTTCAGATTGTCATTGGTTTCAGTGGCCTTTGGCGTAATGTCACAAGGTCAGTTCAGCCCCTCTTTGGGGTAATTCTAGTGATTTGCTCGTTCACTTAAATCTTTTACTTTTGTTGTGCCACTTATTGAGTCTTATCATGCTTTCTTCTTGTCTTTTTTCCCTTTATAATTACAGTATAGTTATAATTTTGAGTGCATTTTAGGTTCCTGAGTCCACTATCTGCCGTTCCTTTAGTAGCTTTGACAGGCTTTGGGCTCTATGAGTTAGGATTTCCTCTGGTATGTACTTATGTGAATCCTTGCAATGAAGTAAGTTCAGCTCATATGCCTTACTGTTTGGTTTTCTCTTCATTATTATCTGCGTCATTGTTGGGTATTTGTTTTCTGGATGTGTAGCTTACAAAATGTGTGGAAATTGGACTGCCCCAGCTTATCTTTCTTGTAATCTTTTCACAGGTAATTTTATCATTATCCATTACCATATTCAACTTGGTCTATGAGGTGATTGGTTATGTTTAATGTCAACTCAGATGCCAGTGTCACATGTCTTAATCTTTTATGCAGTATATACCTCATTTAATGAGTGGAGATAGGCATATCTTTGATCGCTTTGCTGTTATATTCTCGGTTATCATTGTGTGGATTTATGCTCATCTACTCACTGTGGGAGGTGCGTATAAGCACGCACCACCAAAGACTCAAGTAAGCTGCCGAACGGATCGTGCTGGAATTATAGGTGCAGCTCCATGGTAAGGATGATTGTTCACTTCAACTGAGATGACATCTCCTTATGATGTTGTATGTAGTCTTCAGCTATGGTCAATGTATTAACTCAAATGTACTGATTAAACAGGACAAAGCTTGTGGTAATTGCTAACATCATTACAAATAATTTGGTTGTTTCCAAATACTTAGCCCTGTTTCATTGTTGTGTTGGGATAAATTTTCCAGGGCCTTTTTCAGAAGCTTAGTTCGTTGACTTATTTCTAAACCTTTTTTGAGAATTTCGGGGAAAGAAATTACTTAATTCTCGAAAACCAGATTTTTGCCTAGAAATGAATTTCTTACGAAAACAATGTTGTGTAGTCTCAGAAGTCGGAAGCAGTTTTCTGACAAATGTATTCCGAAGCGAATAATAAGCAGGGACATGAATTTATATTTATTCGTAAATCTGTTGTTGTTCATTATTCACCACTAAAGTTCAAGCCGGGTGCAGGATAAGGGTCCCATATCCATTTCAATGGGGAGCTCCCACGTTTGATGCTGGAGAAGCTTTTGCTATGATGGCTGCTTCATTTGTTGCTCTAGTTGAGGTTGTACTAAATATGAGTTCCTTTCTGGTTTTGTGGATTGTTTCTCCTTAGTCCATCTGCCTATCACCTTTCTACTCTAATTTTCCTTTTTAATCCCTTTGCTTTTGCATTTTGTAGTAAGGGAACAAATTTTGTTCAATCATTTGCATGAGACACGCTTGATTTTGAATTCATTCTTTAGTACTTCTGTCACTTCACTTCTGTGCTAGATTTCTCTTCAGACATACTTGATAGCTTTCAGTGACGTGTAACTCTACCAAGTTTATGTTTTCTTTACATCTTTCAATCTGTTGACAGTCCACTGGTGCCTTCATTGCTGTCTCAAGGTATGCAAGTGCAACTCCTTTGCCACATTCCATTCTCAGTCGTGGTGTCGGTTGGCAGGTAATGAGGCTAATAGTTAGTCGGTTTACTTTTTTTCCTTTGTTAACAACTAGTATGGTCAAAGAGGAAAATCGACGTCTAAGAAAATAGGTCATACTTGTTGATATAAGCTTAGGTAGGAAATATTTTATGACCTAGCAGTGGCTTGTCCTAACAGTGTAAAATTAAGTAGGCTTTTTTTTTTCCCCGAAAAGTAATTTTAAACTTCATGTAGGTTCTAATTTAACCATTTTTGTTTGTCCAAGGGAGTGGGCATATTGTTCTCTGGAATATTTGGAACTGGGAATGGATCATCTGTATCTGTGTACGCTTCTGATGCTGAAAACCTCTGTACATAGAAAACATTTCCTGTCAATAGTGTAGTAAACGTCCTTTATGAGATTAACCTGAGAGTCTTTATTTTCATGCAACCAGTGAAAATGCCGGTTTGCTTGCATTGACTCGTGTTGGCAGCCGTAGAGTTGTGCAGATATCCGCTGGATTCATGATTTTCTTTTCCATACTTGGTAACTCATTCGCTGCATAAGCGCTCCACTGATGCATAGAATTTGACCATAGTATATTTGCTTAACATAGGCTATGGCATTTCCAGGGAAATTCGGAGCCGTCTTTGCTTCAATTCCAGCACCAATTTTTGCAGCTTTGTATTGTCTTTTCTTTGCTTATATAGGTATGTTTTACAACCCCTTTCTGCAAAAAAGATTGTCGTCACCGATCTTTTCAAGTGCAATAAATTGATCTTCTCTTATATTACCCTTTGCTAGGCGCTGGAGGTCTCAGCTTCTTACAGTTTTGCAATTTAAACAGCTTCAGAACAAAGTTCATACTAGGATTCTCGATTTTCATGGGCTTATCAGTACCACAGTATTTCAACGAGTACACAGCAGTTAAGGGTTATGGCCCTGTCCACACTGGAGCAAGATGGGTATTCCCTTGAACTCTTTATCATAGGCTGGTTTTGGATCCTCCAAATGAAATTTTCCTACACAAGTCACTATGAATCCAAAACTATAGCACTTTTAGAAGTTTGCTTGCTCCTGTTTTTTGTTTGTGCTAGTATGGAACTCACATTAACTTTTTTAATGCCATTTATTCCACAGTTTTTTTTTTTTTTGCGCAAAAGTTGGACAATTGCTTTTGCGGATCTGTGGACCCTAAAGTGCCCCAAAACACTACAGGGTTGTAGTCTCCCAATCACATCAGTCCGTTTGGCAATCAACGATCCAGATTATCTACGCGCGATCTTCATGTAAAGATAAGTATTTACTTGTAGAATGATCCAGTCGGTTGATTGACAAACGGACAGTTGTGATTGGGGGACTACAACCCTGGAGTACTTTGGGCAATACAGGGTCCCGGACCCTACTTTTGCATGTTTATTTGTTACTTTCTGGCTTCAAGATGACGTTTGTTTTCAAGTAGTCTAAGTGAAAACGACGTAGTTTTTTATTCATATAGCATTGATATAAGCAATTTTTACATAAGAGGACCTCAACAATCATAGTCCTGACTTCAACCATGTTATTAGAGCTACTGGTGTTTCTTGATTTAAGCCCCACCTAAGAGTACTGCGCCTTGTAATATGGCAGTTCAACGATATGATCAACGTGCCTTTTTCGTCGGAGCCATTCGTTGCTGGATCGTTGGCGCTATTCCTAGATGTCACTTTGCACCGGAAAGACAATGCGATGAGGAAGGACGCGGGGATGCATTGGTGGGACCGGTTTGGATCATTCAAGACTGATACGAGGAGTTATGAATTCTATTCACTACCCTTCAATCTTAACAAGTTCTTCCCATCTGTGTAATTTCCGGGTGTTGAGGATCAAATATTGGTGTATGATCAAGTTATGTTGTTTTTGCACCGCTTATCAGTACTAGTTTTATCCTCTTCTTTCATGTATCAAACTTGGGCTTTTTCCAAGCGGACGCATGCAATGACTCGATGAGACGACTTGATCACACTTGAGTGTCATAATTTTGATACATGTATATGACAGTATTAGCTGTGAAGTCATCTTTTTTATTTATTTTTTTGATAACCAAGTGCTTGGGTCAGCTTTTATGTGTAAAGCATTTCCTTATAAGTGTTCGCGGGTTGGTTAATTTCAAGCTTCATTTATCTTGTTTACGTTGGAGTGGCAGTTATTTTATTAATTGGATTGTCTGTAGAACCTTAACAGAATGTGTATCAATTAAATGGTCAACTATCACTAAGGTGGGAACCTGGGGTGCTGTGCATCCCCATGCACAGCACCGTGCTGTGCAGCCCCGTGGCGCTGTTGCGCCGGCATTTTTTCGACAATCAGAGACGTTCACCGTTTAGACCTCGTCGAATACTACAAGTGTGCCAAAAATCAACTTGATTGGATATCTTTTAATGCCTCATCGGAACACAAATACCATGAAAAAGTGGTTTTTATCCAGTGTTTGTGTTCATTTGTGTTCAATTTGTTTTCAAAGTAATTGTGTTCCGATAACCTACTTAAAGATATCCGATCAAGTTAATTTTTTGCATACTTGTAGTACTTGACGAGGTCTACCTGTGATCGTTTCCAATCGTCGAGAAAATGCCGGTGCGGCAGTGTCATGGGGCTGCACAACACGGTGCTGTGCATGGGATGCACAACACCCCCCCTCAGTCCACTAAGGTGATAGCTTAGTTGGTCAAAATGAGTGAGATAAGATTCCCCTCTCTGCCCGTTCATGGACCTCCCAGGTTCGAATCCCTCCCATGCCATTGCTGAGACTTGTGCGCATTTGTGTAGAGGGCCTTTGGCCAATTAGTCGCTTAGGTGTTTTTTTTAAATATTTTTAGCGGCTATAATTTTACAATAAAGACACCCAAAAAAAAGACATTGTTCAAAATGACAAGAAAAAAAATGCACATATAATTTTTTTTTCCGATCACGAATATTACAATTTTTTTTCCTGTCATTTTGATCATTACTTACAACCTGGAGAGAGTTAATTAGGGGTCATGTACAAAAAATATCATCATGATTCTATCCTATGAGATTTAAATACTTATGATTTCATCCTGATATTCAAATAAATCTCAAAATATCCTTTCTCTCTCCCAATTTTCCGAATATTTCTCTCTCCTAATCTTTTCTAATCTCTCTCTCTCTCTCTCTCTCTCTCTCTCTCTCTCTCCCCGTAATCTTATAATTCTCTCTCCCCTAATCCCTAATCTTCACACCTAATTTTTTTTTAAAATAGATAATCATGATATTTTGTCTTAAAAACATGAGCCATGAGATATTGATTTCATGCACTTTTGTAGCATGTTTTTTTATTTTTTTATTCATGATAGGTAGATTAATGCACCACAAAAAAATCTTTAAAAAATCATGAAATATATGGTAAATTAATGCACCACAAAACCACAACCTAAGACAAAACCATGAAAAACATAATTGATTAATACACCATAAAAATTGCAAGAAACCATGTGTTTGATTTATCATATTTACTTTGCCAAATCACCGAAGTGCCGAAGTGGTAAACCGGTAAACCATTTTGTATTGTATCAAATCACCCAATATGGAAAGTGAACATGGTTTATTGATTTACCACTTTTACTGTATCAAATCACCAAAATGGGTAAATCAATAAGACATATTCACTGTTTGAAATATTCATGTTTTAAAGGGCATGTGAACATAGTTTATTGATTTATTTTATTATATAGAAGAAAAACACCAGACTTGAACCAAAATAATCCACCATTGAATCGAAAAAACCAACACCGTCATTGATAAGATTCGGAACCCATTACCACCATACATAAAAACATGATTATACAACCGATCAACGAGAGAGAGGGAGAGAGAGAGAGAGAGAGATAGAGAGAGAGAGAACCCAATATACCGTGAAAGTGGGTGACAAGCTTGATTCCAAAGATATAGTGGGCGACAACTTTCATGGTGGCTGCCACCGCAATGGATCTAAGCATGGCACGTCAGAGTGGGCTGACACGTTGGACTTGGATGATGGGGTTGACGGTGACGGTCGGCGCTTGTTGGAAGGCACCGGATGAGATGGTCGGCCGGAGAGAGAGAGAGAGAAGACAATTTTTGGGTTTACTAGAGTAGAGAGAGAGAGATGAGGAATTTAAGGTAATGGCTACATTATGCATACAAAGATAAGGATTACCAATTCAAAATTATGAAACAGTTATGGGAAAAAAATGAAGCAGTTATGGAAAAAGAATCACTCCTGATACGTGCCGCCAATATAAGAAACTGAACCTTAGATATTTACGGAAAAATCTTTATAATATTTATTATATTTACTAGTAATGGTGTAACGAAGGGTACAATGGTTCAATTATCCCTTTACAGGATGAAATCATAACTATTCAAATCTCATAAAGTGGAATCATAAGAATATTTTTTGTACAAGATGCCTAATTAAAATTTTCTAGTTACAATCCTTACAACATGAACAAGACCTAATTTTTACACATTGAAGACCAATAGTGTTCTTAATTGTGGGGTTTACAGATTTTGGGTTACGGGTTTGCAGATAATAGTGAGCCAGAATGGAAATTTTACATACAAGCCCTAAATTTATATGAAGAAATTTCTGCCCTAATACCCAACTGCTTTCTCTCAAACACATAAAAATATGCGTGAAAAAATATATTTTACTTGTATAGGAAAACAAAAGACAAAAGGGTAAAAGAAAAAGAATAAAATACTCACCTGGTGGCTGTGGAAGAAGATGTTGATGATTCTCTTTCCAAGCGGCGTCGGACCGTAGAAGAAAGAAAAGAAGTCGTCTGGTACCAATAGAAAATACACAATAGAGACAATAGAAAATACTATACTACACAATAAGGACAATGGGTCTTGCGCGTAATTCTAGAAACTTGAAAGGGTTTTGAACGTAATAACTTATAAATGTTGTACTGAATTGGAGATGAACCGGTGATGTGACAGCATTTTTTTGGTTTGGAGGAAAAGTGAGTGTTTCCACTGCCATTAGAAGTAATCTCTTGTCGTTAACTTAAGAAAATGCTAGAAATCCAGAGAAACTACAATCCCTTGGTCATTATTATCCTTCAGCTGGAAATACAAATTTGGTTGGAAACGGCAATTATACTTGAAACTATAATCGGAGTTCATAAACGAAGTACGACTAATTTTTTTTAAAAAAAATGAAGGAACAAAATTTGTAATTAGATAAAAAAAATTTCTCTCTTTTGTACGTTTTGCATCCTTTAGCATTTGACTTTTCACTCCACCGCTATCACCATGTCCTTGTTTCACAAAGTCTATGGATCTCGGATATAAAAGGCTGATTCGTGAATCTAAAGTATGCACGCATTTGGCTAGTTTCTTTTTATTTCTTTAGGGAGGTTATGTGATTTGTTATTGGGATTTGCGAGCGTACATAGTGTCCATAAAAGACTACAAAACTGATGACACTTTTGCGTACATAGTGTCCTAAAGGAAAGGCAGATAGTAGCATGAACAATGATTTTTTCATAATCACTGTTCCATATGCCAATCATGTTTAGACAAAACCTGAAATTTTTTGAAAGTTACAAAACCTGAAATTTTTTGGAAGTTACAAAGCCTGAAAATTGAACACTAAATTAGGCAAATTCAGCTGCAACCAAACCCGTTTCTGTTTACGAGAGAGAGAGAGAGAGAGAGAGAGAGAGAGAGAGGATATGGAATTCCAACTGCGATATTCCATAATTCGAGTATTTGAATTCGGTGATTGTCCCAAAACCCCTGAAAATAGCGAAATGCGAATGCAATTACAGTAGTCGATCGTAGTCACCTAAACTGATCCATAATTAACTTCCCTTGCAGACATTGGTGTCAGAGTTGAGGAGGCAGATATCATGCTAACTCATCATCTCCTCAAAGCCAAATATGTTTTGCACTCACAAATTGCAAATTCTGAGATGACATACGCATACACCAAAACATCCATTCTATATTCCAGGACGAACCTTAATTGTAGTGCCTTGGGCCCCATTTGGATGGGGGATTTGCACCCGGATTTGAGAGGCCCCTTGATATGTAATCCTGGTCCCACTAGCCACTGCTACTCTGGCATTTGGATTGCATTTCTGTCTCCCCGATTTCATTACTGTTTGGACCGCAAATCACCCCTGGGTTGGATTTGCGAACACAAAGGGGACCCCTATCGTTGGCAAATCTGGGTGTTTTTGTTGTTTTGTGGGTTTTTGGTACGATTCTACCCCTCCAAATTCACCCTTTGCACACATATGTTGAACTTAGATCACTAGGGTTGAGAAGAGAGAGGAAGTCGTTGTTTTCATCCCATTCAAAGCCATTAATTTGAAGCACCTGATTAATAGAGCAATAATTCCGCGCCCAAACCTTAATCTTCCCTTCAATATGAATTTTTGTAATACCACATTTAGGAAAAGAAGCTTGCATCTGATTTTTTAGAACTTCCAAGCAGCCGGGACGAAATCCGTATTCACCTTGCCAAACCCCTACATCTACAAGGGCCGTAAGGTATTGGAGCGAAGTCTCCTCCTCCTCCTCGCTCCAAGCACGACGTGCCATTCAAATGAAAAGGAACGAAAATACAAGACTTATTTTGGTAATTGAAAAATTGGATGCAAAACAAATGAGTTTGTTTAGTAATTTAAAAGAAAATTTTTATCAACCATTTAACCATAAACCCATCATTAAATCACCTATCTACCACTCCACCATTCACCATTCAACCACCATCTATTCTCCATTCAACCCAAAAATAAAATAAAAAAAAACCCTATTCTCCATTCAAATGAAGCATAAATTGTCTTTTTATTAATTTTCAGATTTTCACTTCCTAATTAATCATTTAAATTTTTTTTTTGAAATATTTTTTAAATTGTAATATGGTTTAAATATTTTTTTTGGATTTATTGTGTATTTGTCGTAAGTATTATGTATTTATTCTAATAATGAATAAATTAATCCATTTTGTTTCTTAAAATAATAAACTAGGAGCAATTCAGTCATTTTTCCTCTTATCCCATCATATCCACCCTCCAAATTCCCTTCTCAAAAAGTCATCCAAACACCTCATATACAAATCCATCCTCAAATTCGCACTCGTTACAAATCCACCCAAATCAAATCCGGCATCCAAACATGACGTTATTTGGCTGGTAAGAGTATATTTTTACCAGGAACATAGTATTTTGAATTTGCACTCTTGCCAATAAAAATACTCTTACCGGTCAAAGAATGGCTTAGTCATAGCTCAGTGGACTGACACTAGAAGGATCCTACGAAAAATTATCCAATGCTCTTCTCCCCATACTTTTACATTTTGCTCTCTATCACCCAAATTGAAGAATGCAGTTTATAAAAGTTCGTTATGGGGAGGGAGAGCTAAATACCCAAAATGCAAAAATATAAAAAATCAAAATGCAATAATTAGGTATCCAAACACTCTCTTGATCTACTCAAAAAGGGAGAACTACAAAAAAAAAAATCTCAATGCTCTTGGCAAACAACCCATGTATTGCCTTAGGCCCTTTATCCACCACACTATTTATGTGGGGAAGCGGGATGGTGCAACCCACTTAATGCGATGCACCGTGCAAACGCATATTGCAACTGTCTATCTTGGAAATCAATAGTCTTGATTCGCCGAAACTTTCTTACTAGTAATAAAGCACTTTGACCGGCCAGTAAGAAAGCATCTGCGAATTTGAAGCATTAAAAATACTTCGGACAGTTGAGATGTTGCACTTCCCCGGGTCCGTTTGTGTGGCGACTAAGACAAGTGTAGATCTCAGCCCAATATGTATTAGATAATGAGACGATGACATCACGTGACGATATCTCAGAGGCACATAATGATCTCTCGAGAACTACAAATAATGGTGATGATTATCTCTGCCGTTTTAAGCGGCTGTTGAAGACCATCTCATTTGTTTGACTAATGATTAATCAGGCCTACCGTGTGTAGTGTAACAAAAGAATTCCTGCATGCATAAATTAAGCAGGCAGGAGTACCGAATGACCTCCTATAGTGGCTCTTTCTTTTCTGTAATTTATATCCCATTTTCTTGGTCTTAATGATGGTGGGCTTGAAAACCTACGTTGAAGAATGAATGATAAGCAATGATTAATTCTACTAAACATAGGATTACCAATTAATAAACTATACGATTTGAAGCGATAAGTAATTTGCACAACAAGACTAATCATAACCGTCTGGAATTTTGTAGCGAGCGAAGAAGGGCAAAGAAGAGCTCGAGAGTATTTGAATGAAAAATTTGATACATGAGGTGTAATGTTTTAGGAAGAGGGCAAGATCAGTAGCGGCGCCAAGCACTACGCGGGTTGTAGAATGAAGATTTGAGAATTGATCGATGCGTCAGCGGGATCAACCGCCAGATTTTATCTTAGACTTCGCGATGATCCGTTCGGCCCATTGCCGGAGAGATGAAATCCTAAAGCCGCTCATCGCCGGAGATCAACAACTAATGCGCGTTTTCTGAGGGTTGTAGTCTTGATCCGCACTGTCTGAGATCCCCGGATTTGTAATGTTTCAATTGACGTAGAAAATTGTGGGCAAAAATTTCGGTAGTTTAAAACAGTTTTCTCAAGGAAGTTTTTATCTATTTCCTCCCCTAGTAATATTTTGTTATTGTTAATGCAATATTATTTTCTTAATTTTCTGTTAAAAAATAATAATCAAATTCCAATGAACATCTCAAGTTTAGTGTTGCAATATATCCATGATTACTTATTGCATTTAAACTCCGGAAATGCCCAAAGATCATCAGTTTGATGAAATGTATAATCAATTAATGGTCCATAGAAAACAATCATCTTATGGTTACCTGTTTTTCATTTGTGGCATCTAGGGCTGTAAATGAACTGAGCAATTCACAAACTATTCAAGACTTAACTCAGTCAAGGCTCGTTTGAGTCCGGTTTGAATACTAATGACTGAACCTGAACCTCAATTTTAGACTTGTTTAATAAGCGAGTCGAACCTAAACTTGACAATATTCGGCTCAATTAGGCTCGCGAACTTAGAATATATATGAATATCTCGTAAGAATTTCATATATAACCTTGAACATGTATAAACTTTCATATACATAATGAAAATTTTATAATTTGTACATGTATAAACTTAAAAAAAGTATTATAAACTTAAACTTTAACATGTTTTTATAATTTTTTATACGTATAGATTTCTTTATGAACAAAACAAAAAAATTATTTGAAGTTCTAGACTTGTATGAGAGCATATATATCCAATATTTTTCATTTGTTAAGGCTTGTGAACAAGTTTGAGTTCGATCCAAACCTTGGCAAGCTCGGCTTGAGTTCAACTCGTCAAATTTTCATTGAGTTCGAGCTTGGCTTGAGTTTGTTTAAAAACTTAATGAACGAACCTGAACATTTTAAAGCTTGGCTCGATTCGGCTTGTTTACAGCCCCAGTGACATCGCACTTATTAATTCAAAATCAATTAAAAGAGCATAGTTCTGCTAGATTAAAGGGGGTGCCCGAGCCCTGCACAATTTTAAAAATTCTTATACAAGTTTTTCAGGTTAATTTAGAAATGTTGTGTATTCCACGTAGCAATATACTTAGTATATAGTATAATTTTGCTATAGTTGTAAAAACTGATACAGGGCTCCTTATGAACTACAGAAAAGACGTGCAACAATTGAACACAAACAAGAAAGTTTAGAGAAAACGCTCTCTAGACTTTTTTACTATCATTCAATAATCCTCAAAAAATTGTCCTGCCCTTAAGGCTTACAACTTATTATATAGGAAACCGGAAACCCTAATTGATTTGCTCCAAAAATGAAGCCAAATCAATAAAAACGCAAAATTACCAAAAATGGAAAATTCAAAAATAATAGCAGAATAAAAAACTAGAGAAAATTCTAGAATGTTTCTCAAAAGCGCAACTTAATTTGGATTTTCTTTGCCCAAGTAATTGGCAAGTCAAATTTTCCATAAACGGCAAATTTGGCCATTTGGAGCCCTAAACAGCGACAAAAGCCCGAAAAACGACGTATGCCATGGCTGCAGGCAATGGGTCTTGATTGTTGGGCCGTTTTGGGTCCAACCCAAGTGAGCCCAACGCAAAATTCCACAACAACATAATTATGATTTTGCCACTCTAGGCTTAAAACGCCGAAAATACTCTTCCTCCATGGCTACTGCATAAAAAATACTTGTAATTTGGGTTTTTTTGGCAAAATAATTGAGCCAAATTATTTTCTGAAGAAGGTTGCATAAGGTTGCGTCGAATTTTTTGGTGGATTATTAGTTTGTCTCGAGGAGAGGATAAAAAGTAAAAAAAAAATATATATTAATCAAACTAAAATTTTTGTGAATAAACACAAAAATAATCAAGCTAAAAGTTTTGGATTATTTATGTCTTTAGTGAACTCTTTTAAGATTTTTCTCATAATTTTTTTTATTTTTTAAAGAGAGAGTAATCTGACTCAATTATTTTAGGCCCCTGCTATGGACAAATTATAAATCCGCCAATGACCAGGTACATGGCCACTACGGCATGTGTGATTTTTCTTTTTCCATTCAACGACAGAAATACTAGTACCAAATCCTCATCAAATTCTCCTTCAAAATTTCCCAAAAGCTGAATAAGTGAAGACATTAATCTTTAACAGTCCCTTTTAAGTGATGTTTTTTGTACAAAAGGGGAAGAATGTGGAGAAATCAACTTCAAAGGCCATAATCAATTGCAAAGGCCACCCCACACAAAAGTTTGCTCCTCCAAAACTTTTTTTATTTTGCTTGGATGGATCTTGTATTAATAGGAAAAAAAAAAAAAAGAATATTTGAAAGGCCAGGTAATGATCAATATGCAAC
Source organism: Vaccinium macrocarpon (assembly GCA_022606695.1). Classification (NCBI taxonomy): domain Eukaryota; kingdom Viridiplantae; phylum Streptophyta; class Magnoliopsida; order Ericales; family Ericaceae; genus Vaccinium; species Vaccinium macrocarpon. The sequence goes on from CM040173.1 coordinate 24,375,002, forward strand.
ACCCAAAAATATTATACTTTGCCCCCACAAGGTACACACACATATATATGTGAAAGAGAGCAAAAAAAGCTTTGTACCCCACTTCTTATGGAGTATTCAATTTCTCGGAATAATGCTACGAGTACACCACTTGTGCACTCTAAATGCACAACATCATGATGTGGCAAATGAAGAGAAGCTCAATGTGGAGATCACCTAAAAAATGGGGTGCACAAAAGACCGGCTATGACAGTGGCGGAGGCATGCACCTTAGGGCCAGTGTGGGCACCCCACATTGGATTTTGAGGGTGTTTTTTTTTGTAGAGAAATATATTCAAGTTTGAATTAGTACATCACTTTTGTATACGACAAATTATTGAGTGTTCTTGGGAACCACTCCTTGGTGTTATGAGACCATTCTCCTAAACGTATTTATGTGAGACTCAGGGCTAATAGTACATAATGATGAAGGTGGACATAAAAAAGGATGGAGAGGTGTTAGGGCACCAAGTGGTGATGCCTCAAGATCACTAAACAACTAATTACTCACAAATCAGTTTCAATTCATTGAATTTTTGCCTCAAAACTATTACTTGTTTACAGAATTACATTTACTATATTACCATAAAATACTCCCTCCGTCCCAATTTTAAAGTCCCAGTTGACACTTTTTGTTGTCCCAGTTCAAAACTAAATGGGTAATTGTTAAAGAATTCCTCTTATTTGTTAAAGAATTTCCTCTTATATCCTTATATTTTGAAATTAAAAATAATAAAAAAGTAAGAAAGCGTAATGATTGAAGGGTAAAGTAAGAAAAACATGTTTTCAAAAGTACAATAATTATGTTCCCTTATTAAGTTGGAATCTGCAAAAGGGATTATAAAATTGGGACAGAGGAAGTAAAGTCTCTTGAACAAAATTCAAATAAAAATCAAACCACTCATGTTAGATTCTTAGAAAATACTAGATCTTTTTTACTCAACAAAAATTGTGCCCACCCTAGTACGATTTTCTGGTTATGCCACCAGGCTGTGAAATAGTGACTTAAAATTTTCGAAATTAATTTATGGAATTCTTCCAAGTTAGGTCCAGCCAACAGAATTTCTAAAATCAGACAAATATTTATTATATGTGTGAAATGGTCATTACAATTTCGAAAATAAATGGTAAGATAAATTTAACTTTTCCGTGTGGTTATCAATAGTCGATCAACTTGAGTGTTGATACAAATGCAGCGTTCAATGTATACTACAAAATAAACGATTCAAATCACGACGATAAGAGCCCTTGACACTTTCGGTGATCTATTGATTATTTGAGACCTTTCCGAACAATATACTTGAGAATGCACATAAGACCCCTATCATCATGATCGGACAGATTACAGGATAAGAGGGGTCACTTCACTTTAATTTCTCGCAAAGATTTTTGATAGCTTGGAGCTAAATTTTGCAATTTTGAGCCTCCAAAAAAATCCCATAAATTACCCCAATCTGCTTAAAATGCATAGAATTCTCAAGTTATTTTTTCGAGAGTTGATAGTATTACAAATGAGTCTATCATGCATCATTTCTGAAATATAATAAGTCATTGGGACCTACATTATAATTAATCTCTCAATTTAGTTATTTATTTGCATGAGGAAATAGAAAAAAGTAACTGACATATAAATTTAATTTTTGATCCCGCTAACTTAAAAACTTGGCTTCGGCCCTACCTATCATCTAAGATGATACTATTGGATGGCTGACACACGTCCATATATAAGAAGTTAAAGCCCCTTCATTTAGTTCCATAAAAAAGAAAAAAGAAAAAAGAAAAAAAAGAGACCGGTCATTAGTATTTAATGATGGTTGTAGTACCCTACACGAGTCAGGCTTGAACAAGTAATAGTCCATTCATCATTTAATACATGAACCCACAATCCCCCAACACTTCCACATGGGTTACATAGACTTGCATTAACTAGGGACTTTATGTTTGTTTTTTTAAAACATGTGAATAAAAGAAGAAAATCTTTGAACTCATCTAAAAGAATCAAAGCTCTTCAGTAAACATTTTTGTCTTTGTCTCTTTAACTTACTGGACTCTGCTCTCTAAACCCAAAGGCCCATTCCACTAAGCCAGCTTATTTTGAATTTCAAAACAGCTAATTCTCTCAAAATATATAAACAAAAATGTTAGGAGTTTGATTCGCTTGAGGTTATTTAATGTGCGCGCAGACCCAATTTGTTGGTGAGCAATCACAGAGTCCACCACATCACATGGACTCAATATACATTGAATGACCCATATACACTTAAAAGGCTAAGCTTTGTAAATGATGAGTCATTTAATTGTATATTAAGGTCCAACTCTTTTTCTGTTTATCAAATGTGAGACTTCAATCTTTTACACATATTCACAACAAAAAAAAACCCAAAAGTCAAAAAAAAAAACCTTTGCGGCAAACAAACAACAAAAAAAAAAACCAAAAACCAAAAACTCACAAAAAAAAAAACCCCTTTGCGGCAAACAAAT